>CAWUFW010002454.1:0-600000 GCA_963921515.1 Calotriton arnoldi | reverse complement strand
GCATCAGAGACAGTCATTATGTGGACTGGGGGACGGGGGGGGAGCATGAGAGCCATGTTAAAGATCTATTCTCGTCTTGACTTCTCTTTGCCCGCCACAACAAAAACAAAATCATCTCCTTCCTGCCCCGTGGTGTGCCCGCTTCGCTACCCGGGGGCTGCGAGGCATTTCTGCTTTAACTTTTCGGAGCAGACAGGAGCAGGCAGGGGCTGCCAGCTAGAACCCAGCTACCACTTTAAGTTGGGCCAGGTAAACCCTTGCGAGCCGGCCAGTATAAACAACAAAACACCGGTTCGGACAGTACGTGATAGTTCTGACCCGCTTACTGGAGACACTCGAAGTGCAGGTTCCACGTAACACATTATCAACAAGACTAGAGGCAAATTTCGGAAGGGGTGGGGTCGGCTGATTCTTCCAGCAATATGCAGAGTGGAGCTGCAGGGGCTCTAAGAAGGGGTGAAAAACAACAAAGCCTCATTAACACGTAAATGGTCTTTTAAAGACCTGTGAAGTGCTCGGGTGCGGCTGTGTGTGTGTGCCCGGGAAGCGGCCTCAGCTGCGAGGGACAAGGTTCATGTTTGGGTGGGCCAGGCTCATGTTTGGGTGGGCCTGGCCTACCCGGCCCACCCGCTTGAACCGGGCCTGGAACCAGGGCAGCGCGGCGCTCTCACTAAAACTGCTCTGCTTGATGACATCCCGGCTGATTCATGCCAATTATCGTTGAGGTTGCAGAGAGCAAATGCAAAACAAGCGGTCGCGAGTGTCCCCGCAGCTCAGAAAGTGAAAGCGCGCTGACTGTAAACAAAGCACGTTGTCCTGCCTCAAGTAGGACAAAATCAAAATATAGTGCTTACTGTGCAAGAACAGAAGTAAAGGGGCCAGTAGCCATGGGAGGATACAAATTACGACATGGCTGTACTAAGGCAGGACTAACGAGCCTCATTATGAATCCGAAGGCAGCATTTACAAAGGACAAACACACGAGCAAATGAAAAATAAGGGCGGGGGGACTGGGCGAAGCTTCTCTCCGTACTCAACTATCTTTTATAAAAAGAGTACCTGCATTGCAGGAGCCTGTAGTGGAAGCACACTGCCCACCGGAAAGAGTACTTGGTCCAGGACGAAGACTCAACGCGAAACCAAGGAAGAGGAGGCGAGGTGGAGGTGCTGACCAATAGGAAGCAAGAAAACGAGTGTGATGTGGGAGCCAGCCAATGGTAAGTAAAAGTAAGTAATGGGCAGGCTCCAAGGCCCTTTTAAGATTTTGTTTTGTTAATACAAGACATTTCGCAAGCACAGCGCAAGTGCTGTGCAGGCGAAACCTAAAAAACAAAAGCGCAGAGAAATGTGTCGGACCAATTTATTAAAAAGGCATTGCCCATCGCCCCTGCACCATTACGCTTACTCTTGATGTGAAGCTTGGGCATTTTACCATTTGGACACACAAACAGACCCGATTTCCCAGATGCGAAAGTTAGTCTAGGTGAACGAGAGGAAAACAGGCTGTCTATGTTTGTGTCCTCCATCTTAGGTAATGCCACCAGACAAAGCAAATGTAACCTACTGAACGGCTATCTCATAGGTAACTGTCCATTGTCCAGAAGCGCTTAATTCGCAGAGTCGTGTCTCACTGTATGTGAAGAACCAACAAGAAAAAAAATCGTTAGACATGGCCTCACACACCGCCCTGGGTGAAACCTTCATCACTGGCAGTGCCACATTCACCAGAGAAATTTCTAGTGGTGAATGAACTCTGTTTACGGAGAGTACTTTTCTGCAGGGGGGTAGGGTACAGGGGTGGGAGGTGGGTATGGGGGAGAGAAGGGTTCCAATGGAACCAAGACCTACAAAACTAAAAATCCCTATGCCCTAAACCCAGGACTCTTTCAGCATTCCAAGCGGCCCGCCCTAGGCTTTATTTAGGATTTAGATCCCTACCTTCCAAGAAAGCCTGGGAGCCCCAGTGGGGACGCTTGGAAGGCTGAAACATGTCGACCCATTACAATGTAGGGATAATAGTCAGTCCCATGAATCATCATAGTTTTTTATCATTCCTTAGACTCACCCATATTAAATAGAAATTCCTGGGTTTAGGACAGAGAGCTCCAGGACAATGTGCAGTTTCCTATGAGAGAGCCCTTCATTAGGTCCTGTTTGCTTTGTGGGGTTGTCATTTTACATTTTGGCCAGTCTATTTGGGGTATTGCCAGTGTTGAAAAACATTTTGTAAGATGTGGTTGTTGAAGACCCATTTGTGGTTGTCTATGAAGTACCTGCTCAGAAGGTCTGCTTGACCACTTTGCCTGGCCGATGTACAGCTTGGAATGATAAGTTCCCTGCTAGGAACCAGTGCCAAATTGCTTGTGCTTCCATAGATAGAACTTTGGTTCTGGTGTTGCTCTGCTTGTTCAGCTAGGGCACTGTGGTCATATTAGTTGTTAAGGAATGTAGAAAAGCCTTCAGAGCCAGATGCCCTGCCTTCAGTACTAGAACACTTATGTGATAGAGATGCTGTTTTTCCGACCACCATCCATGAACCGGAAGGTCCTGTAGATGGGCTACACATTCCTGTAGCATGCATCCATTACAATGGTCTGAGTGAGAAGATCCAGATGGAAAGGAATTCCTCTTAGAAGACTTGGTTTCTTACACCAACACTTGAGAATCCTCAAGGGGTCTCAGGTGAAGTTGTGTGCTGGGTAACAGGAAAGTGCAAACCCCAGAAAAACAGACTGAGGACTTGCCTGCTATATGTTTTACTCAAAAGATGGAAAAAAAAATTTTTGAGACTAAATATTCACAAAACGGTGAAAACCCACCCTGAAGTGTTCTGAAATCTGCCCAGCATGTGCTGGAAAAATAAACTGAGGCTGTGAGGCAACTGCCAGTACAGTGCATGCTCCGAGATGGAACCTGGTAGTGTCTTAATGGAGCAATACATGTTTTAAAAGCTTGTTCACTTTTGACCATATAGGTCTTTTTCCTTTATGTTTCTCTCTGTCAGATGGGTTTAGAGGTATTCCCAGTGCTGTAGCACATTTCATTTAAGCATGTGCTTCAATGTGCTGTGTACCGCCATACCAGTTCTTCATCTTTACAGTCATACTAGCAGTTTTGTCAGTAAGGGAAAATTGTAAGTCTTATCTAAACCAGTGAGGAATAGTACTTCTATGAGTCTTGATATCCAGAGGGACATAGGCCCGATGCACAAAGCCCTTTTGGCACGGCAAACCATGCAATTTGCAAAATCACAAGGTGACCGCAAAATGTTTTTTTCTTAATGTGCAGAAAGCCTTTCAATGACTTGGAAAATTATTTCTGACTCATGAAAGGGCTTTTGTGATACTTTCCAAATCGCTTAGTGAAAGGGGTGTCCCCTTCTATTTGTGATTTGGAAAGGAATTAATCAATGGCTTGTGACTGCCACTGCAGACGCAAACCTTTGATGAGTTACTGGCCCAAGGTGGGGTGGTAACTGATTCACAAAGGGAAAGGAGTCCTTTAAGTCACCTTCCCCTTTGTGAATCATGTCAGCAGCCTCAGGGTGGAGGGAGAGGGAGCAGGTAGTAGTCCAGAGAACCACAGGCTGCTACCCAGAGGTCCTCCCAAATTGGATTTTTTTTTTTTAACTAACACATGTGCCTTTAAAGGACACGAGCTGGACATGGGCTGGTTTATTCATTTTTTTTTTTTTTTTTTTTAAGTTTTCCGTTTCGGTGGGCAAATGCAGGAATAGAAGTGTGCTGTTCCTCGCAGGCCTCAATCCCTGCACTAGCACCGTATTCACAGGGGTTCACAAATTGTGACCTGCCTAATTAATATTCCTTAGGCAGGTTATTCTGCCATCCCTTATGAATGGATAATTTGCAATGTGACCTACTCGTACATGGGCTGCATCACAAATTGCATTCTCATCCGCAAACCAGTCGGTGTGCAAACTGCGCATGCCTGGTTTGTGAAAGGGAATGATATGTTGGGCTCTAGGTTCTCTATTATAGGCACCTATTCAAGGATAGGACTCTGCTCATGGAACGGATTAGTTATCCAATGCTTAACACATCATTTTGAAATGGCACAGGAAATAGGAAATTTAGTGGCTGTCCTGCTGGTCTGCCCTAATGTTAACATTTCTCAAAGCTGTAAAATACTGATTGATGCCCAAGTATATTCAGTTAAAAAAAAAAAAAGTCCTCAAAATAAGTTTCTTCCTGGCAGTCTATAAATTCAAACTTCACTCCACGTGACTTTGGTAGTCAAATCAATACAACATGTCACTTCAAATGATCTTCAATTGACCTTTGTGATAGGACAATCTAGCTCGTTTACAATCAGGCCGACTGCATCTTAATTTCCACAATTACAGCATGGTGGTCAGGGAGGGTGGAATTATTCTCAATTAGAGATAAGTCCTTTTACCACGTTTCTGATAACAAAAGTAAGTTCAACTTCTTGTTTAGCAGAAGGTTGCAAAAGTCACCATAGCGAGAGTCTGCAGATGTATGTGTCCGTCCTGGAGTTATTTGCCTCTCCTACTAGTGAACATAATACATTTCCATTTTCAGCATTACAAAGATCACATGAAATTAGCGTCTTCCCTCGTCAAAAACCTAGATTTGCTAGACACCATAAGGGAGGTGTTTGACCATACTTTTGCCCCCAAGAATACAAGAGGTTAGATCACACTCCGGCTAAAAAGCATCAGTTCAACTCACTCTGCTCCCTAGATCCAGAAAAGATCCAGAAAATATCCAGGATGACTGTTCGAAACTCGCCCTACCACCTCGAAACTTGTTGTTTTGCTACCTCCCCACGCCCATCTTATTGGCAGTGGCTCCTTCCCGATTCATCACATCATCTTCCCACATTATTTAGATATTTGGCAAGGATCTTAGAAAGTCTGCTCAATGCCATATCACAAAAGAGCGGAACACCATAATCAATTGCATTTGAAGCAAGGAAGTAAAAACCCACCTCTTCTCCAGGTAACTGACCGTACCGCTTTCCTGAGAACACTTCAGTCTGGAATCCAACCAGCTTCTTCCTTCCCAGACCCCATTTCTACATGCATATCTATCTATCCCTCAATGTGAATCACCAAGTACTCCTCTGCCTTTTGAGGCTAGATTCATATCGAATAGATACCACCAATGAAGGAAAAAAGTAAATTTTTCTCGTTATACATCCAACCAGCAACTTTATTTCTAAAACATCCTAAACCAAAAGTCCTAGGTGAAGGAAGGTCGGATCCATACCATATTCTCAGGATAACCAGTGAAAAAGCAATATTTTTTGTTCTAAGGTGATGCAAAGGTTGCTTACATAATTAATGTAAAAACGTGAATCTACCCTCCTGGAGCTACGTTGGATACTTCTGGACTGTGTTTGAGAATTAATAACAACTGCTATTCTCTGCCTTTCAGGACGCTCCAAATTGATAAGGTAACAAACGTGCTATTTGAATACAGGTTTTGTTTTCCCACCTATGAATTGCCAACAGGTTTAAAAGGCATGGTGCACGAGTGACTTGTGTCTCCAAAGCTGCCCTCTGAAAAGACAAGAGTATGTGTTCTGTTACAGACAAAGTAGTGTGCACAAAAGTTGTCTGCTTCTCTCACCTAAGAAATTAACGTTGCAGTCTTTGCAGTGTCATTACTCGTTCAAGTGGAGGGCCCTGGTCACAAAGCCATTTATTGACATATACCCCTGTTCATGGCATACATGACTGTTTACGCCTCACAGCTGTTCACCACAGGCATAGCAGGCATAAGTGGTTTTACTGCTGAGTAATTCTCCACAACAAGTGCATAGGATTATGGAGTAGTAAATCCTTGGCAAGGGCTGGGGAATTGGAGGAACAAGGGATGGGGAATTGTTAGTTTGTGAATGCACACATCTATAGGCGTTTGTGACGACTCACAAACTGCTATCTGACCCTTTCCTATCATGAAGATAGGTTAACAACCCCGCCATGGAGTGAAGGCGAATGATGCGCCCCAAACCAGGTGGGGCTGTAGGGGAAGTAGTTGTATTGGGGGAAACGGTTTCCCTTCTGTAGGATGAAGAAAAAAATATGCGTTTGAACAGGTTACCTTTTACGAGTGTGCAATTGTACACTGTGCATAATCATTTATTAGGAAAAGAGGTACAAAAAAAACCCACAAAAAAAACAAAAAACTCAACTGGCACATCTTTATAGTCGTAATACTGCAGTTTGTCAGTATTGGAAAGTCGCAAATTTACACCCGTAGAGAATTGAAATTCTACGAGTGCAGATTTAAGATTTCCTTTGAGAATCGTGCACTGTGAATGTGTACTTCTTTCCCGTCCTCGTATTGATAGAAGAACTAAATCACTGCTTCCAGTATTGGATAGCACACCTATGTTAATACTAGAATACCCTGCAGTAAAAACTCGGCCAAATGGAACCAACAGCCACTTGTATTTATTTCTAAAATTAAAATCAGTTCAGTTGTAAAGGGTAAGAAGGGTCATTCCGCGCATGCCTTCCCTTGCTCTCTGCACTAGCGCACGGCCAACAATAAAAGCTTGAAGTAGACCACTTTCATGTTACACTATTCAATTACTGATCAAAGTGATTTATGTGACTGTATCTGGCAGTGTCCTGAAGCGGAGTCAGCAGTCAGGTTTCTTAGAAGATGGCTGCTCAGCATCGGCCATGTTTAATTAATGTTGTTTTGACAACCTGCCAGAATACTGGTTAACAGTGGCACCGGGCCACCTCAAAATAAACCACGTGAATTATTTAAAGCAGTGTATATTTTCAGACAAACCATAAAGTGTCTTTTCCAGGAATGTCACAGGAGTTACATTTGAGGATCTTACAGAACCCTTTTAGCCAACGAACGTCAACACAAAGAGTTTTCACAGCGAGAGCTCTGGGGAAATAGAGAGCAGGCAGGCACCTTTCGGTGGATCGCTTGAAGTCGTTTTTCATTTTCTAGGATGTTGCACAAGAGCTTTCAAAGAGCAAAGCCTTTGGTAACTGTTTATGGACGATTCGTTTATGAAACAAAAACACTCTGCATTCAGGTACTGGGAGTACAAGGCACAGTGCCTATATTGTGCGTTCTCTGTGAAGTAGAGTGAAGGAGCGCCACAGCCTGTGAATGACTCTTTTTAGGTCGAGCCTGGGCCGCTGCGCTGCTGCTGCGAGGCATGCAGTAGTGGAGTATGGCTTTGAAGCCCCGCCCACTCTCCGCCCATATTTTTAATTGGCTTGTGTCATTGTCCTTCGTAAACGTTGGCTTCTGAGTCGTTATTAGGCTTGTTAGTCCCTCCTTGGTACCGCCTTGTCTGCATTTGTTACCTCCCATAACAAATGGACCTTTTACTGGTGTTGTTACATGGTCTGCTATATAAGTTGGTGAGCACTATTTTCTAGAATGCTCTTCCCCTATTCCACCCACGACATCGCAGCACCCGCCCGGTTTTATTTTAATAGTAATGTTTTTATTCAAATTACAGCGCGGTCTGCTTTAACTATAGTAGCCGCGCTTAATTAATTATTTAATATACGGCGTGGTCCGCTTTCATTTTAGCGGCTGCGCTTATTTAATTATTTCATTACCAGCGCGGCCGCTTTCACTTTAGCAGATGCGCTACAGAAGCTTTTGAAATTAATTGTTTTTTTTATCACTTTGTGTACCCCGAGGGATGCTTGTTGAAGCGTACTGACGTATAATTGCTGTATGTGTTCCTACACGAAAGGTGCAGCCTAAAAACTGCTGGAAATTACTACATGTGACCGATCAACCTTTGTTGCAACACACTGCTCTCTAAAACACATGTTAGATTTGGGGGTCTCTAGTTGGCAGAGGTAGGTACCTTTGTCCAAATAGGGACCCTTGCGTCTAGTCAGGGTAAGGGGGATACACTCCTAAAATAACCCCTGCTCACCCCCTTGGTAGCTTGGCACGAGCAGACAGGCTTATCACAGAGGCAGTGTGTAAAGCATTTGTGAACACACAGTAATCAAGTGACAACACTATAGATGGACACCACACCAGATGTATATTAAAAATAAGTATCTTTTATATAGATTTAACACAAGACCACAAACGACAAAAATCCACAATACTGTACTTCAAAAATGGTAGAATTAGCTCAGATCTCTTTAGATGGTAAATGCGACACTTTGAGTTCAATGTACCTTTGGATGCGTAACGCTATACAACGAAAGTGTTGCAGGGAAGGTGATGCGTCGGTTCCTTACACGCACGAACGGTAATGCGTCGGGTCCCTACTGATGCGTAGGGGATGCGTCGGTTCTTCTCTGCGAGGGGAGGCGATGCGTCGGTTTCTTACTGCGCTTTTGTGGCGATGCGACCGGATGAAGATCCGGTGCAATGAACAAAGATGGCGTCTTCTTCTTGATGCGACACGATGCGTGCACGCCCGACGGCGACTCAACGATTCTTCGGAGCCGCGACAGGCCCTGCGACACGCTTCCCGGTGATGCGGCGGCGTCTGATGCGACGTCAGTCCTCTTCTCCGGCGATGCGGGGCGCTTCGGCAACGATGCTTCTGAGCCGCGACAGGCCCTGCGACACGCTTCCCAGAGATGCGGCGGCGTCTGATGCGACGTCGGTCCTCTTCTCCGGCGATGCGAGGTGCTTCGGCACTGATGAGACAGCCGTGCGGCGACTCAACGATTCTTCCGAGCCGCGACAGGCCCTGCGACACGCTTCCCGGTGATGCGGCGGCGTCTGATGCGACGTCGGTCCTCTTCTCCGGCGATGCGAGGCGCTTCGGCAACGATGCGACAGCTGCAGCGGCGGCGACACTCTTCTCCGTTGATGCGGCGGCATCTGATGCGACGTCGATCCTCTTCTTCGGCGATGACGCTTCTCCTTCGTGAGTCGCGCTTCCAGCTCCTTGCGACACGCAGTCCCTCAGAAAGTCCAGCTCAGCAGCAGGCACTTTACAGAAAGACTCTTGGGGAGCTGGTTGGTGAAGTCTGTTGTCCCTGAGACTTCAGCAGGAGGCAAGCTCTTCTCGCAAGCCCTTGGAGATCTTTTACAAGTTGATGAAAGTACACACAAAGTTCCTTTCTCCTTTCTTTGGCAGTCAGGCAACCACTGCAGGCCAATCCCCCAAACAGCACTCAGCTTAGGGAAAGTCTCCTCCTCAGTTTCTCTGGTTCCTCTCCTCAGCAAAGGTTTCTTCTTGTTTCCCAAAGTGATCTGATCTTCTGGGGTTTGGGTCCCCTCTTTTATACACATATTCTCTTTGTTCTCTGAAGGCAGAGAGGCCTTTGCCTAGTCCAAACCAGTTCTGGTCAGTCCTGGAGCACTTTGTTGACAAGACTCCTTCTTTCCTTTCACAGAGTAGGCCAGGAACATCAGACACACCATAGGAGGTGGAGCCAGCATTGTGGAGGGAAGGCACAGCCCTATTCAGGTCCCAGGTGCAACTCCTCCCACCTATCTCCATGCAGATCTCTCTATTCAGCCCTGTGCTGACTCACCCTGTCTCCTGGAGTCCCCCAGCCCCTGTCACTCACAAATCCAGACAAGGAATACACAACCTAGCAGAGGCAGACTTGGATAGTTAGGCAAGAAAATACCTACTTTCTAAAAGTGGTATTTTCAAACACAGAATGTTAAAACCAACTTCACTAAAAGATGTATTTTATCATTCTGAGTTTAGGCATACTAAATTCGATTTTCTACCATGTTCCCTGGGTCAGTTAGGATTATAAGCTGTAATAATCAAACTGCCCATTCTGGCCTATGGGGAGCAGGTAGCCTTGCAATAGTGAAAAACAAAAATGGCTGTAATTCACTATTAGGACATGCCACACACACCAGGGCATGTCCTACCTTATACTTACAATGCACCCTGCCCTTGGGCCTACCACAGGGGTGACTAATATGCAGAAAAGGGAAGGTTTAGGGACTGGCAAGTGGGTGCACTTGCCCAGTCAACATGGCAGTACCAGACTGCACACAGGCTCTGCAATGGCAGACCTGAGACACACTTTTACAGGCTGCTTCTGTGGGTGGCACAACCAGTGCTGCAAGCCCACCAGCAGCATTTGGTTTACAAGCCCTGGGCACACTCAGTGCACTGTACTAGGATCTGACAAGTAAACCAAACCAACCAATCATGGAATCACTAATCCAGACATCAATTTACCATAGGGAGCACTTGCACTGT
The DNA here is from genome assembly GCA_963921515.1 of Calotriton arnoldi. NCBI lineage: Eukaryota > Metazoa > Chordata > Amphibia > Caudata > Salamandridae > Calotriton > Calotriton arnoldi. The sequence goes on along the minus strand of CAWUFW010002454.1, from coordinate 589,821 downwards.
GGCACTGAATAGCAGTGGCACAGTGCCCAAAGCATCTATAACCAGCAAAAACACATGAGACAACAGCAAAAAATGGAAGGGAGACCCACGCCAACAGTGCCAGGTCTAACACGTGTCCCCTCCAGCTGAAATGTGGGGAGAACTACCCTACCTCCTGGGAGTTCTCTTCACTAAGGCGGAAAAATCAGGACAGACCATCAGCGTTGGCGTGTTCTGTACCAGGGCGGTGTTCCACCGTGAAGTCCATCCCCTGTAGGGAAATGGACCACCTCAACAGCTTTGGATTCTCACCCCTCATCTGCATCAACCATCTGAGGGGCCTGTGGTCTGTCTGAACCCGGAAGTGAGTCCCAAACAGGTATGGTCTCAGCTTCTTCAGCGCCCAGACCACAGCAAATGCCTCACGCTCAATCGCACTCCACCTCTGTTCCTGTGGAAGTAACCTCCTACTGATGAAGGCTACGGGTTGATCTAGGCCCTCCTTATTTATCTGTGACAAAACAGCCCCCACACCATGCTCTGAAGCGTCTGTCTGAACGATAAACTTTCTCGAGCAGTTGGGTGCCAGGAGCACGAGCGCTGTGCACATGGCAGTTTTCAGGGCCTCAAAAGCTTTCTGACAGGTGTCAGTCCAAATCACTTTCTTGGGCTGCTTTCTGGAAGTCAGCTCTGTCAAGGGTGCAACGATGCTGCCATACCCCTTGACAAACCTCCTGTAATACCCAGTAAGTCCTAAAAAGGCTCTCACCTCTGTCTGGGTCTTGGGGGGCTCCCAAGCCAGGATGGTTTCAATCTTGGGCTGTAGGGGCGCCACCTGGCCGCTCCCAACCTGGTGTCCCAAGTACACCACGGAACCCTGCCCGATCTGGCACTTACTTGCCTTGATCGTGAGGCCTGCCCTCCGCAGCGCCATCAACACGTCCCAGAGGTGGTGTAGATGTTCTTCCCAACTGGCGCTGAACACTGCAATGTCATCCAGGTAGGCGGCACTGAACTCTTCCAGTCCAGCCAACACCTGGTTGACCAACCTCTGAAAGGTGGCAGGGGCATTCTTCATCCCAAATGGTAGTGCCCATCTGGTGTGGAGAATGCTGACCTCTCTCTTGCCCCATCAGTCAAGGCGATCTACCAGTACCCAGACGTTAGATCAAACGTGCTGAGGTACCGGGCAGCCCCTAACCGATCAATGAGCTCATCAGCTCTGGGGATGGGGTGCGCGTCAGTCCTCGTGACTGAATTGAGCCCTCGGTAGTCCACACAGAACCGGAGTTCTGGTGTGGCACCCGGTGCGGCAGCCTTTGGGACCAAGACCACTGGGCTGGCCCAAGGACTGTTAGAGGACTCAATCACCCCTAACACAAGCATCTTGGAGACCTCCTCCTTGATGCAAGCTCTCACCCTGTCAGTTACCCTGTAAGTTTTGTGCTTAACAGGAGGACTGTCTCCAGTGTCCACATCATGGATACACCAATCAGTGACACTGGGAATCAGGGAGAACAAATCAGAAAACTGTCCCAGCAACTGGTGGCAGTCATTCTGTTGCTCAGGGGTCAGGGTGGAAGAGAGGTTCACACCATCCACTGACCCATCTCGCTCTGTCGCCGACAGGAGGTCAGGAAGAGGCTCAGTCTCCTCCTCCATTCCAGCATCTGTCGCTAAGAGCATGCCCACTTCGGACCTCTCCAAGTGGGGCTTCAGGCGGTTGACATGCAGGAACCGCAAGGGGTTCCTGGGAGACCGCAAGTCCACCAAGTAGGTAACAGGACTCTTGCGCTCCACCACCTCAAATGGTCCGGTCCACTTATCCTGGGGCGCACAAGGCTCCACTGGGGCCATGACCCACACTTTCTGACCAGGCTGAAGCTCTACCAGAGTGGCATTCTGGTCGTACCACCGCTTCATCTCCTCCTGGCTGACTTCCAGATTCGCCTCAGCGAGTTGCCTGAAACGCCTAGTCTGGTTCCTGAAGGCCAGCATGTAGGTATATACATCCTGGGGAGGTTTCCTGGGAGATTGCTCCCAGCCTTCCTTGACCAAACTCAGAGGCCCTCTCACTGGGTGGCCATAGAGAAGCTCAAAGGGACTGAACCCTAGAGATTTCTGTGGCACCTCACGGTAGGCAAAGAGCAGGTATGGTAAGAGGACTTCCCACTTACGCCTCATATGTTCCTCAAGACCCATAATCATGCCTTTCAGGGTCCGGTTGAATCTCTCAACCAACCCATTTCCTTGGGGGTCATAAGGAGTTGTGAACTTGTACGTTACCCCACACTCCTGCCACAGGGACTTCATATACTTGGAAATGAAGTTTGTACCTCGGTCAGACACTACCTCTCTAGGGAATCCCACTCGGGAGAAAATTCCCATCAGTGCCCGTCCCACCACGGGGGCCGTCACTGTCCTCAGAGGTATGGCTTCCGGGTACCGGGTGGCATGGTCCACCAAGACCAGGATGAACCTGTTGCCCATGGCTGTCTTGGGGTCCAGTGGCCCCACAATGTCAATACCCACCCGTTCAAAGGGGTGCTGACCACAGGGAATGGCTGGAGAGGAGCCTTTTGCTTCCTCCCACTCTTTCCACTTGCCTGGCAAGTCTGACAGGTCCTGCAATGAGTGTCTGAACTCTTGCGCATTTGGGGCCAATAAAAGTGGGTGACAAGCCTCTCAAAGGTCTTGTCCTGCCCCAAATGTCCTGCTAACGGCACATCGTGAGCCAGCCCCAGTAGGAAGGCTCTGAAGCGCTGGGGTACCACCAGCACACGGGCTGACCCAGGCTCAGCAACCTTAGGCTCAGTATACAAGAGGCCATTCTCCCAGTAGATCCAATGTGATCCAGACTGATCACCTGCTGCCTGGTCTGCAGCCTGCTGCCGCAAACCCACAAGAGAAGGGCACTTCTTCTGCTCCGCACAGAACTCTTCCCTGGAGGACCCTCCTTCCTGCTGCCAATGGGTCAGCTCAGGCAGGTCCCCCAGTTCAGCTACCTGTTCCCCTGTAGGCTCCAGGGCGTCCCCCTCAGGGTCTACCTCCTCCTGGACCGTGGAAACTTCGGGGGCCGGTTTCCCGCGCCCCCTGCCTCTTCTCTTTAAGGCAGGCACCTGGGCCCCCCCTCTCAGGCTCCAGGTCCTCTTGAGCACCCTTACTGGCTGCCATGGACCATGTGGTCACACACGCCCAGTCAGGCAGGCCCAACATCTCCAAATGAGCACTTCGCTCCACCTTAGCCCAAGGTGAGCTCTCCAAATCGTTCCCTAACAAACAGTCAACAGGCATGGCTGGCCTCACAGCTACTTGAAGAGTACCAGAGACCCCCCACTCAAAGGGAACCTGAGCCACCTTGCAGTGGCTCTCTGTGTTGTCAGCGGCAACAACTGGGTAAAATGCATTGGGGACAACCTGCTCTTCAGACACCAGGTGACACTTGACAGCTGTCACACTGGCTCCTGTGTCTCGAAGAGCCTCCACTCTATGGCCATTGATGGTCACCCACTGCCTATACTTTTTAGTGTTATCAGGCAGTTGGGTCCTGGGGACCACCTCACAGTCTCCTAAAGAGACAAGGGAGATTTCTGCAGGACCCCACCCACCTTGGACACCCCTCTCCTCCCCCAGGGCTACACTCGCCATCTGCCGGGGTGGAGCACCAGTGGGTGCTGTCTTTCCAAACTGTGGGCACTTGGGATCAACCGACTTATGACCCACTTCACCACACTTGTAGCACCTCAGGGGTCCCCTGGGAACAGGCCTACCTGTCGGGGCCCTGTGCTTCTTATCAGGGGGAGGCTGGGAACCCTTCCCTTGGGGATTACTTTGGGGCCCTTTCTAGAACTCCCTCTGTTTACCCTTGTCCCCCCCACTCTTCTGCTGGGGACCCTGCCCACTCTTGGCGGAGTCCCCCACGTGACCCTTGTAGACCCGGGTGCTCACCCAGCGGTCCGCCTCCTCAGCAAGCTTCCTAGGGTTAGTCAGCCTGCTATCAATTAGGTGCTGGCGTAGCTCTGGAAAACAATTACTTGACAAGTGCTCCCATGCAATTAAATCAAAGAGCCCCTCAAAATCATTAACTTTGCTACCCTTCACCCAACCATCCAATGCTCTGCAGAAAAAAGTGACATATTCTACCCAGGTACCTGACTCCACCTTCTTGCAATTTCTAAACCTCTGTCTATACAATTCAGGAGTCAACCCATACCTGGACATCAATGCATCTTTCATGTGGCTATAAGAATTATGGACTTCAGAAGGCAAGTCTAACAGTGTGTCCCGCCCCTCACTAAGGAACCGCCCTCACAACCCAGCTCCCCAATCCTTCTCAGGGACCCGGTGGGAAGACATGGCTACCTCATAGGCTTTGAACCACTGCCCAATATCATCATTCTTATAAAACTCTCTCACCACATCCTTAGGAATATACACCCTAGCTTCAACAGGCATTGACGGTGTGCTGCCACCAGAGGGAGTAATCTCTAAGCTTCTAGCTTTCAACTCCCTCAAACTTTTCTCATGCTCCAACTGCATTCTCTTTTCTTCCAGGGCCAATCTCCTATTTTCTAAATCCAGTTGTCCACCCAACTTGAGCTTGGCAAGCTCCAATTCGTGCATCCTGTTTTCTTTCCTGTCCGCCAACTCCTCTGGGGACAGGCTTTTGGCAGAGACACTGCTACCTACTGGGGAAGTTGCTCTCCTCCCCTGTGGACCCAATGGCCCCTCCAGCTGCTCATCTGCATTCTCAGCCCCTTCCTCATTCTCAGGGGTATTCCTTGCTTCGACCCAGGCCCTCAGCGCCTTTTGGAGCTCATCCTTCTTGGTGAGACCGGTCATAGCAACTTTAAATTTCCTGCAGAAGTGCTTTAGCTGTTTCACATTGTAGCATTCTAGTCTCTCCTCTTTCCCAATCATAATCAACAGATGCTATGGATGCTGCTTTATCCATTGTGGTTAAACTTGCCAGTTCTTGGCAAAAATAGAAAATCCCAGAAAGACAATCTACCAAAAGTATGTGGTCGCTGCCACCAATGTTAGATTTGGGGGTCTCTAGTTGGCAGAGGTAGGTACCTTTGTCCAAATAGGGACCCTTGCGTCTAGTCAGGGTAAGGGGGATACACTCCTAAAATAACCCCTGCTCACCCCCTTGGTAGCTTGGCACGAGCAGACAGGCTTATCTCAGAGGCAGTGTGTAAAGCATTTGTGAACACATACAGTAATCAAGTGACAACACTACAGATGGACACCACACCAGATGTATATTAAAAATAAGCATCTTTTATATAGATTTAACACAAGACCACAAACGACAAAAATCCACAATACTTCAAAAATGGTAGAATTAGCTCAGTTCTCTTAAGATGGTAAATGCGACACTTTGAGTTCAATGTACCTTTGGAAGCGTAACGCTATACAACGAAAGTGTTGCAGGGAAGGTGATGCGTCGGTTCCTTACACGCAAGAACGGTGATGCGTCGGGTCCCTACTGATGCGTAGGGGATGCGTCGGTTCTTCTCTGCGAGGGGAGGCGATGCGTCCGTTTCTTACTGCGCTTTCGTGGCGATGCGACCAGCAACGCCGTGATGCGATGAAGATCCGGTGCAATGAACAAAGATGGCGTCTTCTTCTTGATGCGACACGATGCGTGCACGCCCGACGGCGACTCAACGATTCTTCGGAGCCGCGACAGGCCCTGCGACGCGCTTCCCGGTGATGCGGCAGAGTCTGATGCGACGTCGGTCCTCTTGTCCGGCGATGCGGGGCGCTTCGGCAACGATTCTTCTGAGCCTTGACAGGCCCTGCGACACGCTTCCCGGTGATGCGGCGTCGATCCTCTTCTTCGGCGATGCGATGCGCTTCGGCGGCGACGCATCTCCTTCGTGAGCCGCTCTTCCAGCTCCTTGCAGTCCCTCAGAAAGTCCAGCTCAGCAGCAGGCACTTTACAGAAAGACTCTTGGGGAGCTGGTTGGTGAAGTCTGTTGTCCCTGAGACTTCAGCAGGAGGCAAGCTCTTCTCGCAAGCCCTTGGAGATCTTTTACAAGTTGATGAAAGTACACACAAAGTTCCTTTCTCCTTTCTTTGGCAGTCAGGCAACCACTGCAGGCCTATCCCCCAAACAGCACTCAGCTTAGGGATAGTCTCCTCCTCAGTTTCTCTGGTTCCTCTCCTCAGCAAAGGTTTCTTCTTGTTTCCCAAAGTGATCTGATCTTCTGGGGTTTGGGTCCCCTCTTTTATACACATATTCTCTTTGTTCTCTGAAGGCAGAGAGGCCTTTGCCTAGTCCAAACCAGTTCTGGTCAGTCCTGGAGCACTTTGTTGACAAGACTCCATCTTTCCTTTCACAGAGTAGGCCAGGGACATCAGACACCACAGGAGGTGGAGCCAGCATTGTGGAGGGAAGGCACAGCCCTATTCAGGTCCCAGGTGCAACTCCTCCCACCTATCACCATGCAGATCTCTCTATTCAGCCCTGTGCTGACTCACCCTGTCTCCTGGAGTGCCCCAGCCCGTCACTCACAAACCCAGACAAGGAATACACAACCTAGCAGGGGCAGGCTTGGATAGTTAGGCAAGAAAATACCTACTTTCTAAAAGTGGTATTTTCAAACACAGAATGTTAAAACCAACTTCACTAAAAGATGTATTTTATCATTCCGAGTTCAGGCATACTAAATTCGTTTTTCTACCATGTTCCCTGGGTCAGTTAGGATTATAAGCTGTAATAATCAAACTGCCCATTCTGGCCTATGGGGAGCAGGTAGCCTTGCAATAGTAAAAAACGAAAATGGCTGTAATTCACTATTAGGACATGCCACACACACCAGGGCATGTCCTACCTTATACTTACAATGCACCCTGCCCTTGGGCCTACCATAGGGGTGACTAATATGCAGAAAAGGGAAGGTTTAGGGACTGGCAAGTGGGTGCATGTAAGAAACTGGCTCTATATATACTGCACTAAAGTGAGGTACAGTGTGTATGTATAGAGTCCAAGGGTCTCCAGAGGTTTGGCAGAGGTTAAAGTTAGATAGAACCTTACTCTCTAAAGTGGTAGCTTGGTCGAGCAGTAAGGCAGTATCAGAGGACAGTGTTAAGCATTTGATGTACACACTCAGTCAGCAAATTAATTCACACACTCAAGAACTGAACTCTAGGCCAATTGTTTTGTATAAAAAAAATATACTGTTGTTTATTTTTAGAACCAAGTAAGCCTGGCACAGGTAAGCATTGAATTACTTTCAGTAATAAGTTACTTGTTTTACACAGTTTTAAAAAGCAATGAAGATTGTACTTGATTTGATTTACAGGGGATGCAGTAGGTTGCAATACTTAGTAAATGCAGTACATTGAAATGAATGGCTTTTTAAGGTAAATGCAGGTAAAATTACTTTTGCGTTACTTTTGTAATCCAGTGCTGGACTCCTAGATTCAGCACTGGGACATTTACTTAAAACAGGTAAGTAATTACGTTTTTGTAGTTTGTACGATTTTTAGAGAATATTTTCAGATTTCAAAAGTCCACACTTTGAAACTTTTGGACCAGTACATTGAAATACATAGGCTTTTCCTGTAAATTGCAGGTAAGTTACTTTTCGGATTACTTTTTCTAACAGTGCTGGATCCTAGATTCAGCACTGGGACATTCCCTGAAAACAGTTGAGAAAATGCGTTTTAGTTAGATGTACGATTTTTAAAGAATATTCTTGTATTTCAAAAGTTGACACTTAGAAACTTTTTCACATAGAACCACCAATGTTATCCTATGGAAGGAAATTCAATTCACAGGTAAGTTACTTTTACGTTACTTTTCCTACTCAGTGCTGGATACCTAGATTCAGCATTGGGGCCTTTCCTGCAAATAGTTGAGAAAATTCGTTTAGGTTATTTGTGCGATTTTTAAGGAATATTCTTAGTTTTCAAAAGTCGACAGAAACTTTTTGGGAGAAAAAGTGTCAATGTTCTCCTATGAGGAAAAACAGGTCATCGGTTTAGAGGTAAGTATTCGGTCTTTTGAGTTAGGGTTCTGGGGTTAGACTCAGGGGTCCCCCAGGGTCAGTGATGCACTTTTGTTTCACCCTCAGCGGCACTAGGGCGGCCGGGTGCAGAGTGTTGAGGCCCAATGTTATCCAATGGGGGATAGGGGGCCTCCGGTTGGTGGCTGCTGGCTACCAGGCCACACGGCTGTGGGAGCAAAGCTCCCTAGGGTTTAGGTCAGGGCAAATGGGGAACCAAGAAGGCACAAAAAGTGCACCCTCAGTGGCACTGGGGCGGCCGGGTGCAGAGTGCTGTTTTGGCATCGGGAGCCCTGTTGTTTTCAATGGGGATTTTGGGTTTTGGTTTTCAGCTGCAGGCTCGGTCCAGGAAGACTTCCGGGAGGAACCAACAGCTGGGCAGGTAAGTTGGAGGGCTCGGGGACGTAAGTGCACCTCGGGTTCTTTTCTCCAGGGCGCAGGGCGGCTGGATGCAGGGGTGTCTTTTGAGGTCGGATTTCACCTTACCGGGCCACTCGCCGTTGGGGGGGGGGTCTCCGTGCAGAGGCTGCAGGTGACGTCGGGGAGTCCTGGAGGGGTCAACCCACGGTGGACTCGGACTCTGGAGCGCTGGGGGACCTCGCTGGGACCGGTGGGCCACTCGAACTCGGGCCGTAGGCGACGGGTGCAGTGGTAGTTCCAGGCGTCGGGTTTCTTTGTCCTCAGCAGGCTCAGAGTCTGTTTTCGGAGTTTCTTTCGAACAGGGCTGCTATTCACAGGAGATCCGGTCCTCGTTGAAGGCAGTCAGTCCTCCCAGGGGTTCTGGAGGTCGCTAGCTGCAGGACAAGGCGATTTTTGGCGCAGGATCTCTGGAAACTGCAGACGGGCTGGGGCCAAGTCAGTTGTTCTCTGCAGTCTCCTCTGCTGGACGTCTTCTTTCGTCCTTTTTCTTCTTAGGTTGCGGGAATCTGCCTTCCTGGTTCAGGGCTGCCCCCTAAATACTGTATTTAGGGGGCGTTTTAGTGGTCTTGAGGTCAGTAGCCAATGGGCTACTGACCTTAGGGTGACTACACCCTTGGTGTGCTCACCCCACGTGGGGAGTGAGCACAATCCCTAGTCCTGATTGGGGAGTGCCTGCCATCTGCAAGATAGCGAGCACTGGAGAGTGGGCTTCACCTCGCCTCCCCACCTGAGGGGTGGAGTTGGCAGAGGTGGGCACACCTCCTGGGCTGGCTAGTTGTTCCCGCCTGTCTTCCCGCCGAAAGGGAGGAGACAGGAAGGGGGCCTGCTCCTGATAGCAGGAGAGGCTGGGGGTCGCATTACAAAGGCTGCCAGGCCTTTGAAGCTCCCCTGCCACAGATGGCTCTTCCTGGCCTGGGGAGGCGTGTACACCTCCGCCCAGGAAAGGCTTTGTTTCTGGGCTCAGGGAGCGTAGGCTCCCGCCCTAGGGGTCCAGAAACATGTCTTGTGGTGGCAGGCTGGTGTGTACCAGTCAGGGAACCCACCAGAGGCTGGTCGTTTTTCAGGGGGCATCTCAAGATGCCCTCTGTGTGCATTTTTCATTAAATCCCACACTGGCATCAGTGTGGGTTTAATGTGCTGAGAAGTTTGATACCAAACTTCTCAGTTTTCAGTGCAGCCATTATGGTGCTGTGGAGTTCGTAATGACAAACTCCCAGCACCATATACTCTTAATGGCAGCACTGCACTTACAATGTCTAAGAATGGACTTAGACACTGTAGGGGTACAGGGCACATGCACCTGTACCCTCACCACTGGTATAGTGCACCCAGCTAGAGGGGTGACTGACCTATGCCAGGGCAGTGGGTTGTAGGCATGGCCCACAGAGGTGTGTGCTATGTCGACTCTTCACTTTGTTCTGCACCAAAACACGCAGCCTGCAAAGGCAGTGTGTGTGTGTAAAGTACAGGGCCTCTAAGGGTGGCACAATAAGTGCTGCAGCCCTTAGAGGTCTTCCCTGGTCACAGTGCCCTGGGTACCTGTGGTACCATTTACCAGGGGCTGACCTGTGGCCAGAGATGCCAATTGGGTACAGTTTTGGGGAAAGAACACAGGCCCTGGGAACCTGATTGGCAGGGACCAAGGGCACATCAAGTCAAAGTGCATCAGTGGTCTGGCAAAAGGTGGGGAGGTTACTGCAACAGAAACCCACTTCCTTACAGTGCACTTGCCCAGTCAACATGGCAGTACCAGACTGCACGCAGGCTCTGCAATGGCAGACCTGAGACACACTTTTACAGGCTGCCTCTGTGGGTGGCACAACCAGTGCTGCAAGCCCACCAGCAGCATTTGGTTTACAAGCCCTGGGCACACTCCGTGCACTGTACTAGGGTCTGGCAAGTAAACCAAACCAACCAATCATGGAATCACTAATCCATACATCAATTTACCATAGAGAGCACTTGCACTGTGGCACTGAATAGCAGTGGCACAGTGCCCAAAGCATCTATAACCAGCAAAAACATGAGGCAACAGCAAAAAATGGGAGACCCACGCCAACAGTGCCAGGTCTAACAACACACATTTCTGGTCTATGCCTTGGGTCTTGACTAATCGAGAGCCTCGCTTTCCCTTCTTCTATGTACAAAACCATAGACGACGCGGTCTTGTTTAGTCTGTAAGCACTATTTTCTTTACCTGCCCGCCCCTGGCTGAAGCATCTCCATCGCAAGGGCTACAGGAAACATTCATGTCAGCACAGCCCGTTCATACTGCAACAGACAGAAAGTCCAGTAGTAGCTTGGACGAGCCTCAAGGTGCAAGATGATGCAAGTGCCCACTGTGTGACGCACATTGAAATATACACACAGAATATACGAGGTTGCCAGATGATCCTCTGTCACCCGGAACATCATGCTCAAGTTCAGCGCTTCCATTTATCAATCCTCTCACTGGCTTATGGGAGATGTAGTCTGGTTCACCTCAACCTAACCAATTGGGATAAAGTTCTAGGCTGCAATGTTTGTAGAAGGAAAACGGGGGAACGTGCATGGTTACAAATATTCACGCCACTATCTCCAGGTTATTTGAGATAGGTACCAAATCCTCGGTTTGAGTCTCATTAGCAATAAGCGCAGCATAGGGGCATTTCACATCCAGTAATAAGAGCAGGGCTGCTATGTATTAGCTGCAAATAGCTCTAATCCCAACGCAGATCGGGATGTGGGCAGAGCACTGAGGTGTAGGCACTTACACGGACAGGCCTCTGCTAGAAAAGCAAACATCGCTGAGGACCAGCCACGAGACAGGCCCATCTATTCCCCATCAACAGGCCTGCGCCTCCCCATTCAGTGCACGCAACCATGCCTGGGCTGTGGTACTCCAAAGCGAATCAGACTCGTGCTTTAGTAGCAGCCGAGCCTCCTCAGACTGAAAACACTTCCTACCTTTGCTGCAGCATGGTCACGAGGCAAAATGGAGAAATGCACAGACTTGCAGTTGGGGGAAGTCACATTGACTATTCATCTCCAGTCCATGCAACTTTCCCCAAAATAGTCTAGGAGCCTTATTTACTATTCTAGCTTGTTTGCGAATATTTGGGTTTAAGTTTAAAAATCACCAAGTATTCTACAAAATGGTTAAAAAGGGATTATTTTATATTGACCGAAGTGCACAGCCCTTGTAGAAAAAAAATATGTTGAGTTGCAATCTGGAGCAGCGTTTTCGTGCACTGCATGAAAATGTACCCATGCCTCAATTTCAGTTGTGACACCGTCGGCCCCTCTTGGATTTTAGCCAACAACTCTTTCTATGTTAGGACTTGTTAGCACGAACATGGTTTGATTAAAAAACAAGCATTTGTAATGCAATAGGTTTCGCAATTGCGAGATTTTGAGCTATTGGCATTGTAAATGACAATGCCTTTTATTTGTGTTTAAAAAACCTGCAATAATAAAAGGCATCGTCATTTACAATACCAATAGGTCAAAGTTTCTAAAATGTGAGACCTATTGCATTGCAAATGCTTGTTTTGTCTACAATCTACACGGGAAAGACATGCCACAATTATGTGTGATTAAAGGGCCTGGTGTACAAAGCCAAATATTTAGCGGTCAAAAAGCTTGTGATTCGCTTAAACAGAGGGTTTGGATGACTAAATTACTTTTTTTAAATGTACTAAACACATTTTGCGATTTGCATTTGGTAACAGGATATCAAATCATATAACGGGCTTAGAAATTAATTCAAAATCGCACTTTGAAAGGGGGGGGAGAGTGTACACAGCCTCCATTACAAATTGCGATTCGAAAAGCTATGTGTCAATGATTTGCGACTGCAATTTCAGTCGCAAACCACTGATAATTTTAACAACTCCTTAGAGGAGGTGGTAACCTATTCACAAATGGGAAGGAGGTCCCTGTGGGACCCCTTCTCCTTTATAAAAGTTTAAAAAAAAAAAAAGTTTTGTTTGGAAGTGGCAGTGGACCACAGCCACTCAAACTTTTTTTTAAAGTACATTTCTTAAAAGCAGACTGAGATGCACTTAAAAAATAGTATTTTATTTAAATGTGATCATTATGGTCTGCTGACCCCAACAGGCCACTATTCCTGTAATGGCATTCAATGTTGGTGAATCGCAATTTGGGAAGTACCTCATTATTATTGATGAGGTAGGTTGGACTGCGACCCACTACCATTTGAAATTTTGTGAACTAACAATACATAGTTCGGTTCGCAAAATTCTTTTCCATTTGGAAAAAGTCGGTGCGCAATTTCCGAACACTTTTTGCAAATGGACATTTCATACATCAAGTCTAAAGCGAAGTATTAGGACAGCTCCTTGTGAAAGTGAAACATATAAAATGGTGGAATGAGTGGTGCAGTGGCCGACGTTAACATGTACCAGTGAGTTATGTGTTTAGTCACAAAGTACTAGACCTGGGGAGGGTGATAGTAGCTTATCAGCTCAATTGCATAACCTCCCTTTATAAAAATTGTCAAGCAGAGCACACAGGTTTCAACAACATGAACTAGAAAATCACAGTTTATTGACAGTGTAGATGCCCCCCAGAAGTACGGAAAAGACATTTCTTTCAGGAAATCCGGGAGTTCATTACAATCTACCGAGCACTGTGGACAGAACATTGAGTGTAGACAGAGAGAGGGTTTGTGAGGCCTTTCACTTGTACTCAATGCCACTGCCACCAAGGTTCTGCCAGATCACCTGAATGCTGTGGCAAGATCATCTCCAACAACAGATCACAGAGGTAAGACTGGTAAAGTAGTATTCTGTGGCCAACACTTCTTCGGGACTACCCTTAGACTACTTTAAGGCGTGGATGCGTTCTCTCACCAATGCCTTGTACAGCCAGAGGTTTCCATATCAGATGTCCCCTGGCAACATGCACATGTGTTTTGATCTCTACTTGTCGAAAAGATGTCAACTCGTGGATGAATACCAGTGGTTTTAGTTCAGTTGTAGAAATGTTGCGATCTTAGCTGAGGTAAACAACAACTACGCTCATTTCATCCAATCCCTGGCAAGGAATGCTGTGCTTGTGCTTTGCTTCATCCCAGGTAAATAAAGCAACATGATCAATCTTCTACCACCCAAGGTGAATTGTGAGGACTATTGACATGTGACTGTCAGAGGCAAGAAAGTTCTTGTCAATAAATTAGTTATGACAATACTGATTATGTGCAATTAACTACATAAATAACTCCCAAAAATGGCCCTTCAAAAAGTCAGAAAGGACACAATAGCCCACAACAATGTTGATGAAAAGTACATGTAAGAACCTTGTACAAGCAACACTCAAAGCACTCCACTAGTTTCCCATATGGAAGATAATACTTTCATGAAAGCAACATTTGTGCACTAACCATTTCATAACCTGTACTCTCAAAACCAATTAGCCTGGCTTGATATTAAGTCCCGACTAAAACAATAAAAAAGCCTGCTACAGTGAAAAAACAAAACGAAAATGATTGCTTAATTTATATAATGTATCAATGAGAACACAAATGTAATGTATAATGATTCTGTGTACTTTTGAGACATAAAATTGTATCTCATGCATTGCAATGCAAGTACTCCATAGAAGGTGGAGGGTAAACTTCCTCTGGGTACAGCCAAAGCCCACTCGAAATATCATTTTAAGTAATGGTAACAGGAGGTGATGCACACAGCTGCACTGTTAAGCCAGACATAAAAAGGGTGCATTATGTACAATGCCTATTTCACAACTGTGTATCAGGAAAGGCACACTGCTGAGGTTTCAAAATTTGTTGAAAATACTGGCATCTGCAAAATGCAAAAATTAGGTATGGCATCATCTTGGTAGAGGCGACTAAAATACCTTTTACCTTTTATTTAGATCTGGGCATGTGTACCTTAGGTCCAGGAAAGCAGTAAAACTCACCTGGTGCATATGTAGGTCTCTGACGCTAGAGGAACTGTAAATTTGTACAGTATTGTAAATGCGCAAATATATAGCAAGGAAATTGTGTGCTCTAAAGAGAAACTCATCCTTTTGCTTGAGTGTACTGTGAGAGTATGCACAAAGAATGCTGTAAAAGAGTAGAATGGTATTTAGCAGCTTTATACATATGTCAAAGACTGTCAGCAAGAGTGCTGAAATTGTGGTGACTCAAAATGTTGAGATTTTGTTTTTAAGAGGGGCACGGTGTAAGAGAGAAGTTGGATTCAGCCACGTTAAGTGAATTTAAAATAAAAAGAGCAAAGCGCATACCTAAGGTATCTTAGCAGTGCTTGTTGTTTCTTTGATAGTGTACCACAGAATCTTATATGGAATTCCATCAAAAAGGTCCAGCAGGACCAGTATGACTGATTTCCATCTTTCAGGTGAAGCAGGGAGGTTTCTGAATTTTGGCCAATGAGAACATGGATAAAGGTAGGAGACAAAATAGCTATGAGTTTCTATGTGTTTAATCTGGTCGGTGGGTTGCAACCTTGTACACTATTTGTATTGTAAAGGGTATTTTTGACTGATCTGCAGTTGAGAGGAGTTTGTTTGCATCAAGTGGTGCTTTCTGAAGAGCGTAGTGATGCACATAGGCCAATCTTGGCTCATACAACCTGGCTTCTGTAGACACTGCACACGATATGTGAAACAGCTTCACATGTTCCATTACTGGCGGTCAATCAACCCCAACTGGGAAAAGGGATGATTGTAAAATGTTCCTTACCAAGCACCGGCCTCTGGGATGGCCCATAACTGACACTGTGGTTTTGAGAATTAACCTATTACCCGATTAGCCCTCCTGCATAATCTACTGGCCGCGCTAACGCTAGGTGTATCAACTTCACATGTACGTAGGCAACAGCACTACCTTTCAGGACCTAGTGAGACATATCATAAAAAACACCTTTTCCATACAGACAAATCATTGACAAATTCAATTGTTCTCATTAAAATGGATTACTGAAACAGATAATTAAGCAGGTTTTCATCAACACTCATTTGCCCCTTTGGATAACGCAAACTTCAGATACACCCCTAATTCTTCCTTGTGACGCTTGGCAGGTTGGCCAGTTTTACAAAAAAAAAGCCCTTTACAAACTACTGAGACTAGTCTTTAAAGCTGCCCAGGGCTCATCTCCAGACTACGTCTACCACACTGAATTTCTATAACCCTATCCCCAGTCACCCAAACGATTCTGTGCTTCAAATAGATTTCAGTCCTTCTACTTGAACTTGCTTCCTACTCAAATCAGAGCAAGCCCCTCAATTTAGGAGTTTAATCAGGCCCTGAGAAATAAGCTCCTGGCACTGGAAAGCAAAGGGTGATTTTCGCGTCTTCTAGTCCTGACACAATGTACTTTGAATATTTCTGTCATTATCATTTTGGTCTCTCCTTAGCTTGGTGTTTTTTTTTTTCATGTGCCTTCATATGTTTGTCTTTGCTGCATATGCACACAAGCTGAGTTGCTCATTTTCACCACAAATTCTCAACCTGGTTTGTGTTAGCTACTATTTCCCAAAATGTTACGGTTGCAGCCAACATAGCTGACATTTACCCTTTACAATAACAGCAACAAATGCTCGGCTAAAAGGACTAGGGTTATGTGCAGTATTACAGACGTCCTCCAAGAGTATGAAAGAATGGACCTTATGGTCTTTTACTGCCAACCAGGTGTTGTGATAAGTATAAACTTTGTAAGTCTTCCTTTTGCAAATTACTTTAGAAGTTTTTTCATTGATCATTTGCATATAAACTTGAAAAGGCCTGAACCACACACTTCTAACAAGCTGCACTCTGGATAACTGTAGAACTGAATACATTCCCTAGGATCTTAGGACGGTTTGGGGAGAAAAGCTACCATCTAAACAGCAAAGAAGAGAAATATTCAGTCTGTCGGGACAGGGAAAAGGTTGGTGAAGTTAGATCAATCAATCAGTGTTTGTTAAGCGCGACTATTTACCTGTGAGGGTCTCAAGGGGGGGGGGGGTGGTTGAGAAGGAGGGTGTCTGCAGGTCCCGATGGGTGCTGAGGTTCAGTTGAAGAGACAGGTCTTGAGATCCTTCCTGAATTGGTCAGCGAGCCAAATGCAGAAATGGGCTACACTAAGAAACCTTATTATTTTCTACTGAATGTCACTGCAGAATAATGTTTGTGAGAGCCTCTAAACTAAAGGCTTATACTTTCGACACGACTATTCCTCCAAATCATGCATTTACTTACACTCTCTCTTCACCACCAACAGTCACTATGCACTCAGAATAACCTCTGGGTTTGAAAGAAGCCAGAAGTGCCTCCCCCTGCTGAGGTTGGCTGAGGGGAATGTTGCTGCACTCTTTGATGATCTCCCGTACCAATGGCTCATTCATCATCTGCTCTCTCAAATAGGTGGAGTCCAGGCCAGCAACCCACAGTGCAGACGTGACGTCCTTCATATGCACCTATGGAAGCAGAAACAAGACGAAGACAGCAACATCATTCTAAGCTTGCAAAGTCACGTGAGATTTTTGGGAAAAATACATGATTCTTTATTCAGGCTTATGGCTTTGAAATCTGCATACATCGTAAGTCAATAAAGTCACAATATGACCTTATAGTTAGGTCAGATATTCCATAGGAAGATCATCTTTTGTTTGGCTAATAACTTTGGCACCAACCATGTGACGAACCTGCATGATATAGGGGAGGTCCCAAAAGTGAGATTTCCCACATTAATTCCTATAGAAAACATTGCTCTCTATTACAGAAAAATAGCGGAACGCAATTACACCAAATCTGGCAAAAAGTTAGAACTTTGCTCAGAAAACATGCTTTTTGAGATTTGGTGTAAATTCGTTCTGCCATTTTCAAGAAATTAGCTATGAAAGACTGGCTCAGGTCAGGAAGGAAGGAAGGAAGGTCTTAAAGTTAGGTATACGTGGATGGGTGCTCCCATGGGGCCACAAATTCAAACAAACATTGGCAAAACCAATAGGTCTGGTGTTGGCTGTCTGCATTTGCCTCTGTCCATGCTTCTTTTGTTATGCTAACTTACAAAACATTATTATTGAGGGCGTTGCCAGGCCTTCATCAATCTAAAATAATAAAAGAGTGGGTAAAAGCAAACATATTTTTTGTCTCAGAAAACACATGTTGCTAGAATAGTCCCAGGCACTTAAGGGAACTACTTTGTGTGTGGATGCGCTCCCTGTGAAAGGGCAAAATGCTGTCACTCACAGTGAAGTTAGAAAATTGATTAAGTGAATGACCCACTGCCTCATGCTGCATGATGTATTGGGCGGAAGAAAAATGTAAATGACTCAATAACAGATCAATGCATGAAGGAGGCCGGCTGAAAGCCCCAATAAGTATATTATACATAATGTTAGTAAAATGAAAAGGTATTAGCGAACACTAGACCTAAATAGACATTAGCAAAGCCAATAAGTGTGTCCTTGTCAAACAAAGGCACCTGTGGTGCAATGGTTTTATTTATTTTTTTAAGTTTGCTTTACAACCACATAACAGATAAATTAAAAGAATTTAAAAAATCAAAACAATGATGCCTAAACATGGCGGTTGTATACTTACAATTAAAATAAGTAAAAAAATAAAAAATAGTGCACCAGAGTTTGCCAATGCTCGTTTCAGGAATGAGCTACATCCTTTATTGAAAATCTGCTGATTACCAATAAATTAATTGTAACAATGATGTCCCCAGGGCCCACAATGGCTCGGGTAGGGGGCCCAATACTCACGGCCCCTCCACATATATTGTAAAAAACATGGCGGCCGCCATTTCTTTACTGTCACAGTCCATGGGATCACTGCAAAACCCACAGATTTTGTTTTGGCCCTGGGGCGTCCCTCTGGGTGCTCCCCCTCATAGTGTCTAGATGGCAAGGTATCCCTAGACTACCCCCTTATATTATAATTTTTTCTTTTTTTACTTCAGGACAGAGGACTAAGTCCCAGAGTCCTGCAATGGCTACCAACAACAATTTTCTCATGCTGCTGGAAGCCAATCAGAGCGCTCGCTCCAGCGGGAGCATGTCTCCAGTGGGAGCATAGTGGCTCAAGGGTAAAACGTTCCCTGGACCAATCAGAACGCTCTATTTTTTAAAAATTGTGTTTGAGGGGCTCTCACGAGAGTCCCTCGAACCGGACGGTCCAGCTATACAAATATGTTTGGAGATTAATATCGCCAAAACTATTGAACAGATTTACACCAAATCACAAAAAGCACAATCTGCAAACCAAGATCGAGCTTCCTGACAAATTTGGTGTCATTCCTTTCAGTAGCTTTTCTTGGCCCCCACTTGATGGATTACCCCCCAAAACTTTCCATGCACAAACTAGACAAAAGAGAAACTTTGTGTAAAGTTTCGTGAACATTTGTCATACGGTGTTTATATTTAAACTATAGCAGCCATTGCACATATATACATCTTACAAGACGTTTTTCCCTCTCATTGACACCATATTATCCATTAATACCAACAGTCCCAAAGGATCTCGCAGTGTTGGTTGTACATCAAGTATACAAAAGATATGGGTCAACAACCACCATTCATAATCAGAGATATAAAGATTCCATGAATTATATCAAGAACTGAATAGAAACAACAACTATAGAAACAATATTACGGAGATGGAATTTTGCTTCCAGCATTAATTATTTTTTGATCATTCATTCATTTTCTTTTCATTTTTTATTTATTATTCACGTCACGATAGCACTTTAGCACCACACGTAAAAACATTTTAGACAACCCTTCAAGGCATACCTACACTGCATGCAGGCAATTACTATGAGGATTTATCCTCATCATGTAAAAGAATTCAAATCTAAAGTCCTGCGCATGATATAATGTATGTAGATATGCAGGACATATCGGGGCACTCCATCACAAAATTTGATTGGATATATATCCAAAACATTGGATACACTTAGATTCAGGTATTTGACATTCATTTAAAATAGGGCAAAAAAGAGATATTGCAATCAATATTAGCAACGTCTAGAGCCCAACTATATTTACATGTTTTAACAATCTATGTATCCCAGCATGAAATGCCTCAGCACAGAAGCCTCTAATATCTCTCTTCTATGTCCATTGTTTTTTAACGTCACGTGATGTTCACCTATTATGCACTGTCACTTTAAAAATGCCAAACAGTTAAACACTGCCATGTCATGTGAACAAGGCTCGCGGGAGCCGAAACGCGTTATGGCGACTAAGGAATAAATAACTATTTTGCACTTACTTTGGGTCCGTGTCCGTACTTGGAGCAATCCGCTTGACGACGGAAGAAAGTGATATATATATATATATATCTCAAAGGCACTCCACCCGTCACTCGACGACCTTATCACGAACAATGGAGCACGGACCACAAGATTAGTGCAGGTAAATTTCTTTATTCCGTTTGAGCAGCAGATATATATATATATATATATATATATTACCCAGTGGCGTTCGGTCAGCTGTTCGGTAGGTAAAGTGTTTTATGTGTGGCTAATAACTTTGGCCCTGTTTGACGACCACCAACGCCCTCCCCCCTACCCCCTGGCCCCCCCAAAAAAGACACATTTTGCCACGATCCCGCAGTATTGAAGGGAAAATACAAAAAAAACACAAAATGGCGGCTGGGCCATATTCAATAAGGGGAGTGGGGCCACGTGGACCCCATTCCCCAGGGTCGGCTCACTGAGAGCAGACTTTTGATCTGTTTCCCTACCCGCACTGATGCGGGCAGGGAAGCAGATCAAGAATTTGCTCCTGCCCGGAGGGAGCAGCAGAAATAACTGCTCCCTCCAGGCAGGAGAATGTCGGCTCCAGCAGTATGCGGGAAGCCAGCTGGGACAACGGGGGCACTGGGCCTCCCCCGCGGGCCCAGACGAGATTTAATGTAGACCCTGAGGAAGGGGTCCCCAGAGCCTTTTTGAGGATCGGGAGGGGGCCTGTATGGTCCCCCTCTCCATAATAATCACATTAGGCCCTTGCCAAAAATTGGCTTGGGGGGGGCATCCCCTTTAAAAACAAAAAAAAGGGATGGGGTCCCCAGGGAAGGCTCGGGCACTTGCCCCCCCCTCCCCCATCCACTTGAGGGAGAAAAAAAAGTCCTTGGGTGATGGGGTCCCCAGGGCCTCATAAGACTCCAGGAAGAGTGCCACTTGGCCCCCTCTCATTAAAATAAAATAAAAAAGCCCTGAGGAATGGAGTCCCCAGGGACTAATAAGGCGCATAGAGGGGGGCCACTTGGTCCCCCTCCCCTTTAAAAAAAAAACCCCATAAGGCCCAGTTTTCTATTGTTTTCCCGACACAAATACAAAAAAAAGTTGGAAAACCTGAGATTAACCGTGTCAAATATAAAAGAATTTAGAGTGGGAGCAAAAACAAAAATTCCTAGACATGCTGAAAGAAGAATGGATGACATCAAGAAAAATAACCACTGAAATTAGACTACCAAGAAGGTGAAAGGATGGTGGCAGAGAACAACCGTGGTTACACTGAAAGAAGGTGGAGAACAAAGCATGTTCCTACTTCCTGAACTCTGCTTGGAGAGGCAAAGAAGAAACTAAAGATACAAACATCAGTATGAACAACACGCCACAGTGCGAGTGATAAACAAGGGGGAAAAAAACTATAATTTCAATGAGAAAGAAAATGCAACTGATTTTCTAAGAGGAGTTATAATACGGTAATAACTGAAGCAAATCTCTTAAAACTACGACTAATCATGTGGAACCTCAACATTTTAAGTTTTGTTTTTGTGATGTGTCTTTTAGAAGATGTGCTTGGGGATAAATTGGCAACATTGCACACGTGGATGGCCTCTATAGTGATCTTGAGTTATATTTTTCAGAGTCAATTTGTCTAGGGCCTTGGGAAGGCTGCGTTAAATACAAATAACTATTCTAGTACACAATCATTTCTAGAGAGACATATGCGAAAAGAGAAACTGACACCAGAAGAAACCACCAATTCAATAAACTCTCACCAAATTGAAAGGCTTCGAGGCTAGCGGAAGAGGGACAACACTGAATATGTTGAAGGATGGTGGAGAAGTGGATTTTACTTTAGGACTGGAGACAATCTAGAAGGGGATCTGGCCAGTGCAGCACTACCCTTGCTTGATGACACTGGTAGGAAGGACTATGCTTTCTACTAACACGCCTCTACAAGGGCCCCAGTACCAGTGTGGACAATGCTCACCAGGAACCTACCTCCTTCCTAGCTCTTTTTGAATATCTCTGCACGTAATATAAAGAATTTGTTTAGGTTTTTGTCGAGTGCCACATTACTATTAAAACCATTCTAATACATTTCAGGACAAAGTGAATTTGAGGAAAACTGTCAGTGAAGCATTACTAATTACAGAGACTAATGGTTAAAATGAGGTTGCTTAATATACATATCTTTTTTTTTGCCTCCCTTAACATTCCTTATCTATTAGTTCTGACAAGAGTTCGATGTGGTCTTCATTAACATGGCCAAATTATATTTTACCTCACAGGGTGCACTATATGAAGAAACATGCATTTTCGTGTCGAAATTCTGTTTACACAGGCTTGCCTCTCTGCGCAACCCAGTCACTCCTAGCTTAGCCTGTATCCTTTGCTACAATCTTCTCTTCCGATAATTCTAGGTTTGTACAGTAAGTCGTCTTACATTGGAATATTTGGAAAAGATGAGGAATATCTTTTCCAGCACAAAGAGAGAACAGAATTACTGAAGATATCAACACTCCTTCTCCGAAACGAAAGAAGATTGGGAACACTGTTTTCTGCAGCTATTCACCTTTCACTTCTTCCAGTCTGTTTCCTTTAAACCATAGTCTATTTCTGTCCTTTACACTGGGCATGAATTTTCTAAATGAAGCCTTTTAACTACTTACTGATCCTCCCTTCTTACACTTGGATTCACATAACTCACCAAAATAGGGTCATTTTAAGGACAAAATGGTAGATTTTTGTAACAGATGTAGAACTGGTCTAAAGTATAAGGTTAGGTGTAATGACTGCATTTGTCACATAAATAAAACCGCAATAACCACAAAGTTTAAAAGCAAGATTCCGTGCTACTCGAATCTGAAAACAGTACTATTCTTGTGCAGCACCCCCACATCCCAAAAGGCTACCCACAAAACCAAATCAATCTTTTGTATTGCAAAGATATCACAAAGATACAGAAGTGACTGTGGCAAGGTCTTCACCTTGCAAATCTGTTTTTCTATGTATTGATAAACACATGGTAAATCCAGAGTGAATGAAATCAGAAATAGTTTGGATGGATCTGGTTAGCTTTGTGATTGAACACATGATGGATGATGGGTTTAGACAAAGACAAATATACCACCAAAAGAGCTTAGTTAGTTATGCTAAGGCAAGCCCAAACTGTGGTGCCTAATTTCAAAATGGAGTACAGATCCACTATGGCTATGCAGTTGTAATTCAGCCCTAGTACTCCTATCACATACCTAGTCTCCCTCTCTCTCTCCGCCTCTCTCCCTCTCTCTCTCCCTCTTTGGGTCTCTTTCTCCATCTCTCTCTGGGTCCCTCTCTCTCTCTGGGGGGGGTCTCTCTCTCTCTGGGGGGGTGTCTCTCTCTCTCTCTGGGGGGGTGTCTCTCTCTCTCTCTGGGGGGGGGTGTCTCTCTCCCTCTCTCTCTGGGGGTCGGTCTCTCTCTCTCTCTCTCTCTCTCTCTCTCTCTGTCTGTCTCTCTCGGTCTGTCTCTCTCTCTCTCTCGGTCTGTCTCTTTCAGTGAACTCATATGTAAAGTACAACTTCACCCACACATGAAAATGAATATTAGGTACCTCAAGAACCAATCACTAATTTAGAGACCAAAAAATATAGGTCATTGAGCACTGTTTGTCACCACGGTAATTACTTGCACTCCATCATACAAAAACAACATTCAAGAATACACAACCACTATTTCTGTACTAAGCTCTTGTAATCTTTGTCCCCATCTAGGTTGTCGCATTATTATAGAAGGCCATATTATCCTTTCCCTCACTGTGAATGTACACGTTCATGTATCAACAAAGTAAGAGTACTCTTTCTGTGGTTTGAAAAACATGATGCACAACTGACACAATTTTAACGGTTTAGAAGGAAAAACATCACATTTTTTTCTCATAATCCTCTCCATAAACTGAAAAAACATATCACAATCAATATGACTTCAACTGTCTACATGTGAGAGGCTTTCATGGTATTTGATGTCCACTAATTAAAGTGGGCACCTTGCACCAGTCCAGACAACCCTTATGGTGATTTAAGAGGTCAAAGATAACCTTAGAAAGCTATTCAAGTGGTAGCTGTGGAGAGCAGCCTTCAGGCTAAGTCTTGAAGGAGTGTAAAGCAGCTTGTTTTACCAGAATGCAATCTTATAATATAGATTAAATGAAAAGAGAACCACACAGTAGTTATAAAAAATATGTATTTATTATAGAACACTATCTAGTACGTTACAGTATCTCCTACACGGAGATAGACACAAAGCACCCAATACTTAAGCAAAGAAATGACAGTAAAAAGCACCAATACACAGTGGACCCTAGGGGGGGACCAAACCATATACTAAGAAAGCGGTATAAGAACCACGACTCAAGTCAGGACAATGTTGAGAGGACGTAGAATTGCTGGGACCCCAAGGAACCACCTAAGGCGAGTAGATAGGGACCCCACGGAGTGCGTGTGCAGTGTGAGAACACGACTGCGTGCTCCGTACAAGACTATGTGAAAGTCGGGGTTGGAATTATAAATATTAGGGACCCTTCCCAGTGGACTTTGAGGAAACCCCGTGGAAGACAGAAGGTTGGAGAGCCACCCCACCCGTGGATACCGAAGTACCCAAGTTACCTAACCCAGGAAAGCCGGGTGCATAGGTGAGAAGTGGCGTCGGAAACCGCCAAACACAATGGGGGACTACGAAGAAGAGCCACTGCTGGAAGAGGAGAAAGTGTCCGTTGGAATCCAAAAGTGGATTATTATTGTCGAAGAGTACCTGAAAGCAGAGAGGACAGAGTCTTGGTCACTTGAGAGTGACCAGGGGCTCGGTAGACAAATGCCCACCAATGTCGGGTGCTTCAGGATAGTTGACGGTGACCTTGACTCTGCAGCTGCGGGGACCAGGCGACGTCGAGGACGACCAGGAGCCGGATACGAGCTGTCCCATGAAGGATGTCGAGTGCTGAGGGGTCGGTGTCCGGCGGGAGCACCAACAAGCCTTGGCAACGACAACCCACGCAGAAGGTCAAGGAAGTGTACGGTTCGGATCAGCAAGGTCCTGGAGACTCACCACACACACAGGAGAGTCAGGGCAGGCCTCAAGCAAGCAGGGGAGCCCAAAAGAAACAAGACTGACCCACAATTGGACACACAAGCCAGAGGCACAGGAGTCGCGAGAGGACCTCGAGCAGCTTTACAAAACAACAGGCCACAGAGCACTCAGTGGGAGGTGGTTGAATATCTGTGCAGGAGAAGTTGCCATAGGTCGGGGCTACTCTGAACCCAATGCACTTGCTGTAGAATTGCCAACAAGCATTTGCACTTGCAAAAGTATGCGGTGCACAGGGGTTCGGGTATTGCAGCCCTCACGAGGGATTCTGACCTCAAACTGAGTAAGAGGGCAGCTCGGCCCTCGAGGGACGTAGAAACCCACCTCCTGTGTTGCTGAGCCTTTCGGAGTCCGTAGGAGCTCGGGATCAGCAGACCGGCCAGCAGTGTTGCGGTGCCTGCGAATGCAGGGGAGTGACTCCTTCACTCCAAGGGAAATTATCTTCAGGTGTCTTGGATGCTCCACAGGTCCTACACGGATACAGACGATGCAGCAGACTGAGAGGGAAACTAAGTCAGGCCCAAACGAAGTCCAGCGAAGTCCAGAGTGCCCAGACAGTCGAAGTGCAGTGGTTTCAGTTCTGAATCTTGTCCACAACGAATCTAAGGTCCTACAGCCAGGTAAGCCCTTAAGTAGCCACGGGAGAGGGTTGGAAAGATTCAGGGGACCCTCCCAGGGGAGGGTCTGGACAGGGGGAGGTTACTCCCATGTCCTTTGTCCAGTTTCGCGCCAGAGAGGGAGCCAACGGCTCCCAGGACTGGTTTGAACTGGACTATGCACAGGGACACCAAATGTGCCCCTCATGCAGACTTTCAGTCGCTGGCAAGCGCACCCACCCAGTCCTAGTACACTAAATCCTGTCTGGGAGGTGGTCACACCTCCCTGTGACAGGATGTCTATTGTCCTGCCATCCCCTGCTTCAGCTTGGCTCAGCAGCAGGAGGGCAGAAATGTGTCTCTGGTCGGCAGCAACCATTTTGTGCTGTCCGGAGCTAAAAGGCTGCTACCGGGAACACCGAGAGCCCACAAAGGGCCTTCCTGGTGGGTGGAATCAGACCTCCCACACCGGTTACCGGAGTGGGGGTATGATTCCAACATGTTTGACACCAAACACGATAGGGTTTGTTGCAGCTGTTTTCGAGATGGTCATCACGCAGTCGCGTAATGCCCCTCTATATATAGTATATGGCTGCTTCACTGACAACCCGGGAGAATGGACTCCGTAGGCTGCAGGGGTGTCCTGCTCATGCAGGGGTACCCTCTCACTTAGGACCAAGCACCCTGCCCTCAGGATTGTAAAGGCCTGCTATAGGGGTGACTTATAGGTTTTAAGTGCAGTGACCCTTGGATATAGTAAACCTATATCTCAAGTAAGTGGTGCATGCACTGACTTCCACAGGCTGCAATGGCAGGCCTGTAGTTCCATTTTGAATGGTCTCTGATGGGTGGCATAATATAAGCTGCAGCCCATGGGAGACCTCTGGGAGACCTCTGGGGTACCTATGCCCTGGGTACCATATACTAGGGACTGACAAGGGTACCACAGTATCCAATCTGGGGTATACCCAAGTACATAAACAGTTTAGGGAGAAAGCAGATAGACTGGGGTCCTGATTAGCAGGATCCCAGTCAGACTAGTCAAAAACAGCATTATATCAAGCAAAAAGTGGGGGTAACCATAAGAAGCTGATCCTACTTTCCTACACAACGCCCCCCCCCCCCAAACATAAGGAGATGAGACTAACCTTGCCCAGTTAA
Source organism: Calotriton arnoldi (assembly GCA_963921515.1). Taxonomy (NCBI): domain Eukaryota; kingdom Metazoa; phylum Chordata; class Amphibia; order Caudata; family Salamandridae; genus Calotriton; species Calotriton arnoldi. The sequence goes on along the minus strand of CAWUFW010002454.1, from coordinate 563,334 downwards.
GTCTTCATTTTCTAAGTGGAAATATCTGGAAAGTCCATCTGCATTGGCATGGTTACTCCCAGGTCTATGCTCCACTGTATAGTCCCTGTAGGGAAATGGACCACCTCAAAAGTTTGATGTTTTCACCCTTCATCTGTTTTAGCCATAAGAGAGGCCTACGGTCTGTCTGAACAACGAAGTGAGTGCCAAACACGTATGGCCTCAACTTCTTCAGGGCGCAGACCAGAGCAAAGGCTTCCCTCTCTATAGCCGACCAACATTTCTCTCTGGGGGTCAACCTTCTGCTAATGAAAGCTACGGGTTGACCCTGACCCTCGACCCTCGACCCTGACCCTCGACATTACGTTGGACAATAAATTGCTTGGAGTAGTCAGGACTCTGCAGAATGGGAGCAGTGCACATGGCCAGCTTGAGATCATCAAATGCCTTCTGACAGCTAACTGTCCACTGAACTTTCTTGGGCATTTTCTTGGAGGGGATATCATTCAAGGGAGTCACTATAGACCCATATCCTTTTACAAATCTCCTGTAATACCCAGTCAGGCCCAAGAAAGCTCCGACCTGAGTCTGGGTAGTTGGAGCAACCCAGTCCATTATGGTCTGGATTTTGCTCTGTAGTGGTTGAACTTGGCCTCCACCCACAAGGTGGCCCAAGTACACAACCTTTCTCTGCCCTATCTGGCACTTAGTAGGCTTGATAGTTAGGCCTTTCTGCAGAGCCTCCAAAACATTCTTCAGGTGGACTAGGTGATCTTCCCAGGTGGAGCTAAAGACAGCTATATCATCAAGATATGCTGCACTATAGGTTTCTAGATCTGTGAGAACTTTATTCACCAGCCTTTGGAATGTGGCAGGTGCATTCTTCAAACCAAAGGGCATTTCAATAAATTGATAATGCCCACTAGGGGTTGAAAATGCAGTTTTTGGTTTGGCATCCCCAGCTAGTCTGATTTGCCAAAAGCCAGCAGTGAGGTCAAATGTGCTCAAGAACTTGGCTGAGGCCAAAGTATCAATAAGCTCATCTGCCATTGGAATTGGATGAGCGTCAGTCCTAGTGACTGCATTGAGCCCCCTGTAGTCCACACAGAACCTCATCGCTCTCTTACCACCCTGGCTGTGAGGTTTTGGTACCAGGACCACTGGACTAGCCCAAGGGCTATCTGAGGGTTCAATCACTCCCAACTCCAGCATCTTTTGGACCTCTGTCCTGATGCAATCTCTGACATGGTCAGACTGCCTGTAGATTTTTTTCATAACAGGTAGACTCTCACCTGTGTCTACTTCATGGGTACACCAGGTGGTGTGACTGGGTGTCAAAGAGAACATGTGCCTATATTGATTGAGGACCTTCCTGCAATCAATCTGCTGCTGGTCAGTGAGGCTGCCAGCCAAAGCTACACCATCAACTGACCCATCATCAGGGTTTTGTGAGAGGAGATCAGAGAGAGGATCACTCTCTTCCTCCTGTCCCCCATCACTTGCCAGGAGCAAGCCCATGTCAGCCCCGTCTACAAAAGGTTTGAGCCTGTTCACATGGAGCACCCTGTGGGGGCCCCTGGGAGTGACAAGGTCCACCAGATAGGTGACCTCACCATTTTGCTCAATTATGGTATGGGGTCCACTCCATTTGTCTTGGAGAGTTGCTGGGGCCACAGGCTCCAGCACCCACACCTTCTGCCCTGGCTGGTAAACAGTCAGAACAGCCTTTTGGTCATGCCAAGCTTTTTGCAATTCTTAACTTGCCTCAAGGTTTTTGCTGGCCTTTCTCATGTACTCAGCCATCTTGGAGCGGAGACCAAGTACATAGTCCACAATGTCTTGTTTGGGAGGTTTGAGAGGTAACTCCCATCCCTCCTTCACCAAACACAGGGGACCCCTAAATGGATGCCTAAACAGAAGTTCAAAAGGGCTGTAGCCAACTCCCTTCTGAGGGACCTCTCTGTAGGCAAAGAGAAGGCAGGGCAAAAGAACATCCTATTTTCGCCTAAGCTTTTCTGGGAGGCCCATGATCATGCCCTTGAGGGTTTTGTTGAACCTTTCAACTAACCCATTGCATTGTGGGTGATAGGGTGTGGTGAACTTGTACTTCACTCCACACTCCTTCCACATTGCAGTTATGTAACTAGACATGAAGTTTGTACCTCTGTCAGTTAAGACCTCCTTAGGGAAAGCCACTCTGGAAACAATTCCCAGGAGGGCCCTGGCCACCACAGGAGCTGTGGTGGTTCAAAGGGGAATTGCTTCTGGGTACCTAGTGGCATGGTCCACCACCACTAGAATATAACTGTGACCAGATGTTGATGGAGGGTTCATGGGACCAATTATGTCAATCCCAACCCTTTCAAAGGGAGCCCCCACCACTGGTAGTGGTATGAGGGGGGCCTTTGTGGTACCACCTTGTAGGAATGTAGGATCTGCCTCTTATGGTTACCCCCACTTTTTGCTTGATGTTGCACTGTTTTTGACTAGTCTGACTGGGAACCTGCTAATCAGGACCCCAGTCTATCTGCTTTCTCCCTTAAATTGTTACACCTGTACTTTGGTACACTCCAGATTGGATACTGGGGTACCCTTATAAGTCCCTAGTATATGGTACCCATGTACCCAGGGCATAGGTACCCCAGAGGCCTCCCATGGGCTGAAGCATGTATTATGCCACCCACGAGAGGCCATGCAAAATGGAACTCCAGGTCTGCTACAGCAGCCTGTGTAAGCTGGTGCTTGCACCAATTACTTTAGATATAGGTTCACTATATCTATAGGTCACTACACTTAAAACTTACAAGTCACCCCTATAGCAGGCCTTATCAATCCTGAAGGCAGGGTGCTGGGTTTTTAGTGAGAGGGTGCCCCTGCATGAGCAGAGCCCCTCTGCAGCCTTGGGAGACCATTCTCCCGGGTTGTCTGTGACTCAGCCGGACATATAGGTAGAGGTGCATTATAAACTCGCTGTAAATGCTATCTCGAAAACGGCTGCATAGAAACATATCGTGTTTGGTATCAAACACCTTGGCATCATACCTCCACACCAGTAACCGGTGTGGGAGGTATGATTCCACCCTTCTGAAGCGAGCTTCGTGGGGTCACTGCTCTATCCGGTGCCAGCCTTCTTGACCCGGTCAGCACAAAATGGATGCTGCAGACCAGAAACACATTTCTGCCCTCCTGCTGCTGAGCCAAGCTTGAGCAGAGGAAGGCAGCACAATAGGCATCCTTTCACAGGGAAGTGTGACCACCTCCCAGACAGGATTTAGTGTATTGGGGCTGGGTGGGCGCACTCAGAGTGCCTGAAAGTCTGCACGTGGGGCACATTTGGTGCCCCTGTGCATAGTCCAGCTCAAACCAGTTCTGGGAGCCATTGGCTACTGCTCTGGCGCGAAACTGTACACAGGACATGGGTGTAACCACCCCGCTTGTCCTGACCCTCCCCTAGGAGGGTCCCCCGAATCTGTCCAACCCTCTCCCGTGGGTACAAAAGGGCTTACCTGGCTATAAGACTTTAGATTTTACGTGGACAAGATTCTACAAGAAGAAACCACTGACCTTTGACCGTCTGGACACTCTGGACTTTGCTGGACTTCGACTGGGCCCGACTTAGTCTCCCTCTCCGTCCAAAGCTTTGTCTGTGCCCTTGCTCCATACAGGCTCCGTGCAGGACCTGTGGTGCACTAAGAACAACTGAAGAATCTCCCTTGGAGTGAAGGAGTCACTCCCCTGCTGTAGCAGGCACCCTAACGCAACTGACCGGTCTGCTGCTCCTGAGCTCCTGCGGACTCCGAAGATTTCAGCAACACAGGAGGTGGGTTCCCGAAGGTCCCCGAGGTCAATCTGCCCTCTCAGCAAGTTTGAAGCCAGTATCCCTCATGGGGACTGCATAACCCGAACCCCTGTGCACCGCGTCCATTTGCAGTTACATATGCTTGTTGGCGATTCCCGAGCTTGTGCATTGGACTCCGTGTAGTCCTGACCCTGAACAGTATTTGCACCAAAGAACTCCGGCCTCCTCGCACTGAGTGCTCCGTGGGCTGGTACTTTGCAATCTTGCTCGAGGTCCTCTCGCGACTCCTGGTCCCTCGGCCTGTGGGTCTCTCGGAGAGTCATCTTGATTTCTGTTGGGCTTCCCTGGTTGCTCCAAACGTGCCCTGACTCTCCATTGCTTGGTGAGTCCCCTGGACCTTGCTGGTCCACACCGTAACCTGCTTGACCTTCCTTCGTGGGTTGCTGTTGCCAAGGCTTGTTGGTGCTCCCGCCGGACACCGACCCCTCAGCACTCGACATCCTTCGTGGGACAGCTCACCTCTGGCTCCTGGTCGTCCTTGACGTCTCCTGGTCTTCGTGGCTGTAGAGTCAAGCATCCCTTCTTCGCACCTGAAATCGGTGGGCATCCGTCTACCGAGCCCCTGGCCACTCTGAAGTGACCCAGACTCTGTCCCGTCTGCTTTCAGGTTCCTTCCTTCCCGAATCCAGGCTTGGATTCCACCGGACCCTTTTCACCTTCACGGCAGCAGTACTTCTTCACAGCCCTCCATTGAGAACGACAGTGGTTTCCGATGCCACTCCAGACCTATGCACCAGGCTCCCCTGGGATAGGTAACTCGGGTACTATGGTATCCACGGGTGGGGTGGCTCTTCAACCTCTTAAGTTCCAAAGGGTTTGCTCGAAGTCCTCCTAGAAGGGTCCTTAAACTTTAAAATTGTAACAGCGACTTCCCCATAGAATTGTACGGAGCCCGCGGTCGTGTTAGCACACTGCACCCGGCCTCCGTGGGGTCCCTATCTACTCACCTTGGGTGGTTCCTTGGGGTCCCAGTGATTCTATGTGCTCCAGACCTTGTCTTGATCTCAGTCGTGATTGTTATACCACTATTTTAGTATATGGTTTGGTCTCTCCCTGGAGCCCACTGTGTATTGTGCTACTTACAACTGTTCTATTGATCTCGTACTGTGTGCTTTGTGTTCTATCCTCGTGTAGAGGATAGTAGAGAGTGTTATATTAATAAATACATATTTTTATATAACTACTGTGTGGTTCTCCTTTCATTTAGCCAATATAGGAGGTGATGTTCTGGTAAAACAAGCTGCTTTACCTTCCTTCAAGATTAAGCCTGAAGGCTGCTCTCCACAGCTACCACTAGGATAGCTTTCTAAAGGTTATCTTTGCCCTCATACATCATAAGGGTCGTTTGGACTGGTGCAAGGTGCCCACTTTAATTAGTGGGCAGCATATACCAGGCCAACTTCTCACACACCTGACTTACCACTGGCTTGGCAGGTGGTACAGGAGTGATAAAACTCCTTGGTGTCCTCACACATGTGAGGCCAGTGAAAGTGAGGGACAAGCCTGTCCAAAGTCTTACTTTGGCATAGGCGTCCTGCTAAGGGAATGTCATGTGCCAGGGTGAGTAGGAAGCCCCTAAACTTCAGAGGTATGACCAACCTCCTGGTGGCACCAGGCTTGGGGTCTCTACCCTCTGAATAAAGGAGTCCCTCATCCCAGTAGATCCTGTGGGACCCACTGACACTCTCAGCAGCAGCTTGCTGTCTGAGGGGTTCAAGAGAGGGGCAGGTTTGATGCTCTAAACTCAAGTCTGCCCTGGAAGGCCCCCCTGTCCCCAACCTGATCAGGTTCAAGTTCATCTGAGACAGTTCCTTCACAGGGACTAAGATCATCTCCCTCAAGAGATTGATCCTAACTCTGAGTCTGGGGGAAGACACAGCCTTAACCCTTATGCTCCTTCTCTTAGAAGGCACCTGGTCCATTGTTCCAGGATCCAGGGCCTGTTCAGTGGATGTCAGTTTGGCCTGTGACCTGGTCTCAGCAAACACATCTACAGAGATGCCCAGCATTGCTGCAGGACTCCTAAATTCCACATCAGCCCAGGCTGATGTCTCCAAATCATTGCCCAACAAACAATCTACTGGTTGGTCTGAGCTAACCACAACTTTCTTAGGGGCAGTTACCCCTCCCCAGCTGAAATTAACAACTGCCAAGGAATGGTCAGTCCTGACATTGTTTGCATTGGTCACTTGGTACATCTCACCAAGTATGATCAGTCCAGGAGACACAAGTTTCTCTGTCACAATTGGGACACTGGCCCCTGTGTCCCTGTAGGCCATTGCCTCTATTCCATTTATCAAAGACTGCTGTCTGTACTTGCCCAGATTACTGGGACTGACAAGCATGGTGGCAAGATCCATGCCACCATCACAGACTAGTACAGCCTGAGCTGGAGTTCTGGCTGGACCAGAACCCATCTCCGAGCCCAAGGTTAACCCCACTAATCCCTTGTTCCCAGTACCACCACTTACGCTAGGGGGAGCAGTTGCCTTAGGGGCAGTGGTGGTAGGAGTAGTCTCCTTGGCTTTTGGACAATCAGCATCCTTTGTCCAACGGGTCTTTACCTTACAAAAGTAACACCAAGGTTTCTTTTTGTCTTTTCCCTTGCTGGATTGTGACTACCCCCCAGATGCAGGCTTTTGGGGCCCTGATGAAGACTGTTTTTGATCTTTACCCTTGTCCCCACCCTTATCTTGAGCTTTTGAAGAATCTTGCTTCTTCTGGTCACCACCATGGTTCTGATTTTTCTGCTTCACCCTGGTTCTGACCCATTTATCTGCCTTCTTTCCCAATTCTCGGGGAGAAGTCAGATCTGAGTCCACCAGGTATTGATGCAATAGCTGATTCTGACAATTATTAAGGATCTGCTCCCTCATAATCAAATTGTACAATCCCTTGAAATCATTCACTTTGCTGCCAAGCAACCAGCCTTCCAGAGCCTTAATGGCACTATCCACAAAGTCTACCCAGTCCTGATTCTGAGTCTTCTGGGTGTCCCTGAACTTAAGCCTGTACCGTTCAGTGTTTAAGCCAAACCCATCAAAAAGAGCACTCTTCAAAACTGAGTAACTGTCAGCATCCACTTCTCCAACAGTGAGGAGCTTATCTCTACCTTTGTCAGCAAAGGAGAGCCACAAGATAGCTGCCCACTGCTCTTGAGGGACCTTTTGAACTTTACAGGCCCTCTCTAAAGCAGTCATCCATTTATGAATGTCACCCCCAACATGGTAGGGAGGGACAATCTTGCTCAGGTTCGTATGATCAAAGGAATGTTCCTTAACTCTTGGGACACTGTTGCTGCCACCATGGGACTCTAGTCCCAACTTTCTTCTAGCTCTCTGGACTTCTAGGGACTCTTTGTCAAGGGCCAACTGCTCTTTCTGAGCCTAAGCCTAGCTTTCTCAAGTTCAAGAAGTTGGTACTCCCTATCAAAAGAGTTGTCCCTCTTGCTAGATACAGAGGTCCCTACAAACTGTCCTGAGTGATTAGACTCTGCAGAGGGAGATCTAGATCTCCTTGGTAAACTCTGCACTCTTCCAGGAGGGATGAAGAGGGGGCCCTCGGGGCCTTCTCCATTCTCCTCTTAAAGAACTGAGTTGTCCAGGTGGGAGCCATCATGTTCCCCCTGGTCAGGGTTAGATTCTAGGTCAAAGAGGGGTTCCCCTCCAGCCCTATCTTCATACCCTGGCCCAGCCACTCTGTCCTGTTCATCTGACCCAGGAGTCTTCCTTAGGTCACCTATTCAAATTCAATTTAAAAAACAAAAGCTTTATTCGATTTTAACAATAAAATCATAAAAGCACATAGAATCACATGATTTTTAAACAATTCAACATTAAAAATCGTTAAAATTACTAACAATATATCGTAAGTTAAAAGGGCCTAGCTGTAAGTAACATACTTTTGGAGAAATCATGTGCCAATAGTTTTCCTATATTTTATTGCACATTTCAAGTATCGAACCATAGATCTTGTAAAGTTTTCATTCTCTAAAAGTTGTAATACTAGGAACGCTGGCCGGCATTGTCTAAAGCCAAACAGCCTTAAAATTGGTAAAATCCATCTCTTTCTTGGTTTGGTGTAAAATTTACAAAATAAAAGAACATGCATTGTTGTTTGCAGAGACTTATCGTCACATGGGCATATACACGTTACTCGACCAATCCTTCATAGTGGAGAAACTAATTAGCCTATGAAAGATCCCCAATCTAAATCGAGTCAGCACCATCCTGTCATAATCGCCTAGCATGGTTTTTAAATACGGTTGAGTACTGTAGGTGGTTAGCATCATTTGGTTCGCCTGTACTGTGGTCTTTAATATTTCGGTTGAGAATCTATTTGTCTCAAGAAGCATCAGGCTCATTTTTTTAGGTTGTTTCTTGAGACTATACTTAAGGTGCTAGGATCTTCAAAGTATTCCTGATGCCCCAGGTCTTTCATAAAAGTTTGAATGTATTTTAACCATGGGATGCTTAAGGCACGATGTAATTTTAAACTATCATTTAAAATATCCCGATTAAAACCAGTTTTGGAATTAGACCATATCCTATGCCACAATAAAATGGGTTGTATTTTTAGAAGGTTATATATATATATATATATATATATATATATATATATATATATATACATATATATATATACATATATACATATACACGGCATCCCTAATTCAGAATGGCATATATAAGTTGATGTGCTGCTTGGAACTGCCAATAAATATCTAAAATAGGCATTCTCAACTAACTGTAGGGGTTGAGGGTCTACATAGCCCCAGATACCTGCACAGTACATAGCCGTGGAGACGCATTTTGCTTTATAAATGTGTAATAATTCTACAACCAGACGTCTCTCCAATTTTCTAGCAAAAGTGGCTAGTGCAGCAGTAGCTTTCATAAGGAAAATGCTACTTACCCAGTATGCATCTGTTCTTGGCATGTAGAGCTGTAGATTCACATGCTTTGCATAGCCTGCCATCTAGTGTTGGGTCCGGATGTTTGCACTTTGTTTGAAGAAGTCTTTTCCAGTCACAAGGTAGGTGACTCCTCCTTTCGGTGATAGTGCGCATGGGCATCGACTCCGTTGTTAGATTGTTTGCCGCAGAGGGTGATAATGGAGTTAGTAAGAGTAGTCCATGTATATATGTATCTAAGTAAGATGTTACTGCAACAGGTATAGGTACCCGGGGAGGCGGATGGGCGCATGTGAATCTACAGCTCTACATGCCAAGAACAGATGCATACTGGGTAAGTAGCATTTTCCGTTCGAGACATGTGAGCTGTAGATCACATGCTTTGCATAGACTATCCAGCAGTTCTCTCTCAAAGCGGTGGCTAACCTGTAGCTGTTGTCTGAAATAGTGTACGTAAAACTTTTTGGCCCACACTAGCTTGCTGTCTTGCTAACACATCTACACAATAGTGTTTTGTGAATGTGTGAGGTGTAGACCATGTTGCAGCTTTGCAGATGTCATGTATAGGTATATTTCCTAAGAATGTTCAACACAAATGGGGCGGCTCCCAGAAAAGTGACCGAAGGTGCTCAAGGGTTAGATTGTGAGTGTGGACATCTCACAAAAAGTGAAGGACTAGCCCCACACACCACCTGGTGTCATGCTTCATCATTGGCAGTCCTCACCCTCTAAAAACTCGGTTTGATAGAGATCGGGCATTCACCTGACAGGGATGCACTTCTAAACTAAGTGGGGGCCCGTGGAACGTGAGTGAATTTTAAAAAACCATTACAGTTGCCAAATTAATTTTTAATAGGGTAGGCAGCTGTATGGTATTAAAAAAGTGAACGGTGATTTGGGGAAAATTATAGTCCCCTCACCGTGGTGAATAGGGTCTGCTCCTAGTGCCCTGTGCCTCTTGTTCCCTCCTCCAGTTAATCCCTGGGGTTAGTGTGGTTTCATATTTCCTAAGAATGCCATAGAAGCCCCATGTTTGCGTGTGGAGTGCGCTCTAGGGGGAATTGTCAATGTTCGTTTTGCTTTTGCATAGCATGTCTGAATGCATTTGACTATCCACCTTGCAATACCGGATTTTGAGATAGGATTGCCTTTATGTGGTGGAGGAAAAGCCACAAATAGTTGTTTTGTCTTACGGAAAAGTTTTGTCCTTTCTACAAAGTAAAGTAGTGCTCGTTTCACATCTAAGGTGTGTAAAGCACGTTCTGCCACAGAATCTGGTTGAGGGAAGAACACAGGCAACTCAGCAGATTGGTTGATATGAAAGGCAGAAATGACCTTGGGTAGGAATTTAGGGTTGGTCCGAAGAACCACTTTGTTTTGGTGTATTAGTAAAAATGGTTCTTCTATGGTTAATGCCTGAAGCTCACCTACTCTCCTCAGTGATGTGATAGCAATGAGGAAAGCTACCTTCCAAGTGAGAAATTGCAGTTCACATCTATGCAATGGCTCAAAAGGTGTACCCATTAGTCTGGTGAGGACAATGTTGAGATTCCACACTGGAGCAGGTGGAAGTCTTGGGGAAATGATTCTTTTAAGTCCCTCCATAAATGCTTTAATGACAGGCACTCTGAAGAGAGACAGATGTCTGTTCTGTAGGTATGCAGCTATTGCAGCAAGATGTAAGCGTATGGATGTGTACGCTAAATTGGAACGCTGCAGATGTAATAGATAGCAAATTATGTTTTGAACTGAAGCATCAAGCGGGTTGATCTGATTGTTATTACAGTAGATCACAAACCGCTTCCACTTTGCTGCATAGCATGCTCTTGTGGTAGGACGTCTAGCCTCTTTGATAATGTTCAAGCAGTCTGGTGAGAGATTAAGGTAGCCAAACTCTAAGATTTTAGGTGCCAGATCACAAGGTTGAGATGACTGGGATCTGGATGTCTTATCTCTCCACAGCTCTGCGTGAGGAGATTGGGAGTGAGATGTAGTTTTTGGTGAGGAACTACTGAGAGCTCCCACAGGGTTGTGAACCAGGGTTGACGGGCCGATGTGGGAGCAACTAGGATTAGTGTCAGGGACACCTGTCTGAGCTTCCGAACCACTAATGGAATGAGTGGGAGAGGCAGAAAGGCGTATGCAAATATCCCAACCAATTCATCCATAGTGCATTGCCGCTGGACAATGGGTGTGGATACCTGGATGCGAAGCTTGGGCATTTTGTGTTTAGGTTTGTGGAGAACAGATCTATGTCTGGAAAGCTCCACATTTGAAAGAATGGGAGGAGAAACTTGAGGGTGGAGTTCCCATTCGTGGATCTGTTGTCTTTGACGACTGAGCAGATCTGCAATCTGATTGTTTACTCCTGGAAGGTGTTTTGCGAGGAGACACATTTTGTGATGTATAGTCCATCTCCAGATGGTCTGTGCTAGTTGTGACAGCTGGAGAGAGTGTGTCTCCCCCTGTTTTTGTATGTAGTACATTGCTGTCATGTTGTCTGTACGAATCAGGAAAGCTTTGCCTACTAGATGAACTTGAAAAGCTTTGAGCGCTAGAAAAATCGCTAGCAGCTCTAGATGATTTATGTGAAGCTGCTTTTGCTGCAGGCTCCACATGCCCTGAATTGTATGCGTCTGGAGATGAGCTCCCCAACCAATGAGCGATGCGTCTGCTGTTAGCACTATCTGTGGAACCAGGTCGATGTAGGGCCGCCCTTTTGAAAGGTTTTGTGTATTCCACCACTGCAGAGAGCGATGGGTACGGCCGTCTACCAACACTAGATCTGATAACAGACCCCGAGCCTGGTTCCACTGACATGCTAAGCACCCCTGGAAGGGACACATTTGAAGTCTTGCGTAAGAGACTATTAGGATGCAAGGCGCCATCGTCCCTAGCAACTGCATGAACACTCGAGCTGGCAATGAGTGTTGAGGCTGAAACTGACAGAGTAGAGCCTGCATGTTGCGGATTCTGGCCGGATGGGGGGAGGCCAGAGCTTTTTGTGCATCTATCGTGGCTCCCAGATACGCTTGTGTGTTGGATGGTTGGAGATGGGACTTGGACAGATTTACTGTGAATCCAAGATCGTGGAGCAACTGCACTGTCTTGTGAGTGTGACGTAGACAGCTTTGTTGCGAGCTGGCTTTTATGAGCCAGTCGTCTAAGTATGGGAAGACGTGAATGTGTTGTCTTCGTAGATGCGCTGCGACTACAGCCAGGCATGGTGAAAACCCTGGGTGCGGTAGTTACTCCGAATGGGAGCACCTTGAACTGATAATGCTGGCCTGCTACTACAAACCTGAGGTATTTGCGGTGAGCAGGGTGTATTGGAATATGGAAATAGGCGTCCTTTAAGTCCAGAGTGGACAGAAAGTCGCCTTGTTGAAGGAGCGGAAGCACTTGTTGGAGTGTCACCATCTGAAAGTGGTCCGACTGAATGTATAGATTTAGTTCTCCGAGGTCTAGTATAGGCCTGAGAGAGCCGTCCTTCTTGGGAATTAAGAAGTACAGGGAGTATACCTTGGCCCCTTGATATTGTAATGGGACTGGTTCTATAGGTCCTTTTGTTAACAGAGAGAGAACTTCTTGCTTCAGAAGGGTGAGATGTTCTTGTGACATTGTGTGTGATCTTGGGAGAATGTTTGGGGGAGTGTCTGTAAGTTCCAGGCAGTAACCATATTGGATAATTTGTAGAACCCATTTGTCTGAGGTGATTGTGTTCCAGACAGGGAGAAATTGGGAGAGACGTCCCCCAACAGGAGTGGAATGACAGGGGGGGTAGCGGAAGGAAGTCACTGTTTGTTATTTGCGGGGAAGTGCGTGTGGAGTTGCCTCTGCCTCTTCCCTTACCATTGTTTCCTCTAAAACCTCCTCTAAAATAGCCTCTTGATGAGGGCGATTGGTTGTTGCCCTTGTAAGAGGAGGAGGGATTCTCTGTGGGTATATTCTTGGAGCCACCCCTGTAAAAGGAGCGACAAAAGGAATCCCTAGTTGAAGCTAACTGCACAGCCCCCATGGACTTTGGACCTCAGTGTCTTTTTTAATTTTTTCCAGCGAGGTGTCAACTGCTGGGCCAAAGAGGTGTTCTTTGTCAAATGGTTGGTTGAGAATAGAGGCTTGCACCTCAGGTTTGAATCCTGAGATTCTCAACCAAGCATGCCTGCATAGCAGTACGCTGGTGTTTACTGCGCAGGCTGCTGGGTCTGCTGCATTGAGAGCGCACCTGATGGAGGTATTGGTGATTAGTTTGCCCTTCTGGATAAGATCATTAGCCTTAGATTTATCCTCATCAAACTGAAATTGCATGAGCTTTTCTAATTCATCATAATGAGCCCTATCAAATCGAGCTAACAAAGCTTGAGCATTAGCAATGCGCCAATGATAGGCCACTTGCGACGCTACTCTTTTGCCGGAGGCATCAATTAACTTGGACTCTTTATCAGGAGGAGGGGCCTCACCTGTGGTCTGTGAGTTAGCTCTCTTGCGAGCGTTGGAAACCACAAGAGAGTCTAAGGGCAACTGACCCTTGATGTAGGGGGGTCAGTAGGTGCAGGTTTATATTTTTTCTCCACCCTAGGTGTGATGATTCGTGCCCTGACAGGATCTTTAAAGACCTCATCTGCGTGCTTCAACATCCCTTTAAAGCATTGGCAGTGCATGAGTGGCTCTCTGAGAGGAACTTAGGGTCTCGAATATGAAATCATTTTCTAAAGCCTACCTATGCAGCTCCATCCCATGATACTGAGCAGCCCTGGTAAGTAACTCAATGTATCCTATATTGTCGTCGGGTGGTGAGGGTCTGGACGGATATAAATCAGGGTCATTATCCATTGTTTGGGTCAGTGTCATAGTCATCCCATGGGTCAGTATCCTGTGGCCTATTCTCATCCCCATCCCCTTCATCCTGTGGGTCAAGTGATAGTGGTGAATTTCTGGGTGTGATGAGTAAGTTGGGATCAGTGGGCGAAGGAGGTGGAATGTAAGGTGGTGAAGGGTTAGTACCACATTTTTCATCTTCAGAGGAATGTGGTAATCCTCCTGTAGGCCCATTTTCCTTTCTTCAGGCAATTTGGCATGGATATCTACAGTGTCTGGGTGTATAACGAGATCCTTCTGTTTTGGATCCGGAGGTGGAACGTCGGACCGAGGCTCTTTTGGTGGAGTCTTTTTGTCTTTGGTCGCTGTTTTCTGCGTCAAATGTTTTGGCTCCGAACCCTTCGGCTCCGAAGATTTGCTCTTTGATAATGGTAGAATAGTGGCCACAACATGCTTCGGTTTCGACACCAAAGATTTCGGCTAGGCACCGGCATGGGGCCGACTCCAGCCCGAGCCGGAAGGCTTTTCTTTGTATTTCGGCGCCGGGCCCGAGAGCGGGGCGCCCAAAACTTTTTCTTGGTGCTGACCTTGGCCCGCAGGCAGAGGAAGGACCGGTGCCTTTTTGGTCTTGTGTTGCTGGGGCAAGGGGGCTTCTGTACTCCCGGTACGCTGTCCCAGTGTAACTTGCTCCTCTTCTTCCATGTCGGAGATGTGTTCTGCTTCCTCAGATGCTTGAGCGTGTAGTTCTTCTCTATCGGAATCTTCGCCGAAGATGTCCGGTACGGAGCCGCCCTGATGTTTCATCTCGTGATGTCGAGCCCAACGGTCACGAAGCGTCTTCTTCGATCGAAACGATCGGCACACGTCGCAGTCTTTCTCGTCGTGTTCCGGGGATAAACAGAGGTTGCACACTTCGTGCAAGTAGGTGCGCGGAAACTTGGTGCGACACCCTGGACAGAGCTTGAATGGAGTCCGTTCCATCGACTGCTAGCGACCCCAGCGCGGGGAGGCCCAACCGCCCTCCACGAGTTTTCCGATCGAAGGTCTTTGAGTCGGGTCGATACGCGGAGAATGGGAAACGCGATCGAGAGACAATACTGTCGAGGGTAGTGGATTGCGCGTCGAAGGGAACCCGAGAAACGGCGCCAAACTGGAGCGCAGTAATTCACATCCGAACCCGATGGCGGAGAAAAACTATTTAACAATGGAGTCGATGCCCATGCACACTATCACCGAAAGGAGGAGTCATCTACCTCGTGACTGGAAAAGACTTCTTCGAACAAAAACAAAGTGCAAACATCCGGACCCAACACTAGATGGCAGGCTATGCAAAGCATGTGATCTACAGCTCACATGCCTCGAACATAATAATTTTCTTGCTTGAACAGCCTGGTACCAAGTCCCCTTCTGGTCAAAAAGAATGCCTAGGTAAGAAAATATTTTAGCAAATTCAATCTTATTATTGTCGATAAATATATCCCGGCATTTTGTGCTATCATGCCCACATTTCTTTATGTAAGTTTTGGATGTGTTCACCTTAAGACCCAAATTGTGCATAAATGTTGAAAAGCTAGACACAACTCTTTGAAGCCCCAATTGCGTTCGCAACATCAATACAGCGTCGTCCGCGTACAATAGGGCGGGTATCGAATGTCTGTCTATTTGTGGCAAGTCCCGGCACTGGTTCTCCAGGACTTGACCTAATTCATTTATATACAATGTAAAAAGAAAGGGAGCCAGAACACATCCTTGCCTTACCCCCCTTCTGATTTTAAAAGTGGCCGTGCACTCCCCAGTAATCCAGTAACGAACCCTTGCTTTTGCATCACTATATAGCTGCCTCAAAAACTGGATAAGAGGGGTTTCCACGCCAAGTCTTCTAAAATTTTCCATAATTTCTCATGCATGACGCAATCAAAGGCTGCAGTTAAGTCTACAAATGCCAGATATAGCCTGCCCTGCTTGGCCAGTGTATACTTTCCCAGAAGATATTTAAATTTAAACCCTGCTCGACCATACCTAGACCCTGTCGGAAGCCATATTGTAAACCAGTTATGATGCCTTTATCTTCAGCCCAATCTTGTAATCTGTTCAATATGATACGTCCCACCACCTTGACCAAGTAATCTAATAGAGATTGGTACCAGTGTTGATTCTGACCATGTTGTTATAAATCCGGTGGAGCAGCAAGCTGCTATTACTTGGGTTAGCGATGGGCTCCACAGGGGCAGGTTTGATTTATAAAGGTCTACAGGGACTCCATCAGAGCCAGGAGATTTCCAGCCCAAACTTGCATTGATGGCACGATTAACCTCTTCTATGGTAAAAAGTACATCTATGGGATGGTGATTAGATGGCAATATCTCCTGAGGCTGTTGGGGCGTAGCCATTAAAGTCTCATGTACATTGTAATTGTACATGTTGGAGTAGTGATCGACCCATTGATCCTCAGTATTGGCTATCTCTATAGAAGGTAGCTCTCGAGGGGCTAAAAAAAGGGGCGTTCACTGCCTTCCAAAAGGCCGTATTGTCTCTAGTTAGTGTGGCATCATGCAATGCTGCCCATAATTCATCTCTTAGCGCGCGTTTACATTCTTTAAGGGTGCATTTATAATCTCCCCTGGCCGCTTTGATTTCTTGTAAATTTCTAATGGGCTTATATAAGGTTACTATGAGCTTTAGTGCATTTGGTGTCGAACCAGCCCTGTTTACGCCTACGAGATTTTTTGTTCTCCATAAATAAGGCCTTCTTAACATCACTAGTGATCTGTGCAAAAGATTTTAAAATTTCAGCGTGGGGAGTAATCTCATCAAGACAAACTGAAAAGGCGGATTTACACTTCATTAGTAGTGACTTAGTGAATTCGGTCGAATCCACCGTAGGCCAACGTAGTGTATAGCCATTGATCTTATTCAGGGCTATGTTCTGGACAATATGAGCCGATTTGCCCTTGGTGTTTATTATGTCACATGGAAGTAAAAAAGATATACTTAGTGGAAAGTGATCGCTCATCGCGTTATTTTAGATAGTAAAGCTTTAAGCCCTTCTCGAAGGCCTATTTGACAGGAGAATATAATCAACAGTTATGCACAACCCTCTACCATTAAAAGTGTGACTGAAGGGGACTGGTGAAGAACATAAATCATTGGCGAAGCCAAGGTCGAGTGAAAACATGATTTTGTTCAAATATTCCCCAAATATAGTATGTAGAAAGTGTGTATAGTTAATTCCATCATCAGACGTGATTCCACAGCTATTCCCCTCAGTATGTGGGCACAAGGCCGAATTGAAATCCCCATCCCAAATGACACATGCATCTTTTACATTATGTATGGAACTCAGGTCTCTACTTAATTTCTTCAGTCCCCTCAGGATCTGATCTGGCGGGATATTATTGTAAAAATTCAACAAAACTAGACAATGCATTTTATCAATATCAAATGTCAGAATCTGGTAATAAGTTTCAGATTTCTTCAATTCGAACTTATTTGCATTTAAGTAATTGGAAATATATATGCATAACCCCCCCTTATTTCTCCCGTGAGTAGAAGGTACCGCAGCTGTGTGAAAGGTTTTGTATCCGTTAATATGTATAGTGTCCTCCACCCAGGTTTCCTGAAGACACAGTATGTTAAATTTCCCTACGAACTCTATCCATTGAGGATTAGTGAGCTTTGATCAAATCCCTGCGACATTCCAAAATAGAACATGGCAAAGATCCCTCCTGCCAATATCTGTATTGTCCGAATCATTTACTTTATAAGGTGTGTCTACAGTTGTAAGAGGTAGCTCTGTAGTTAAAGATTTATCTGGGGCAACCATGTTGTCAATTGTGGAGGACATAAAATCTTCCTCTAGACGAGGGAAGGTTGGGTAGCTTATATTAGCAGACATATTAAGTCCCATCTTTTGCCTACTGGGCCCCCTACCGCTCAATTCCAAGCTACTGGTCGGAATACCGTCCTGGTCTACATTAACGCCCACTGACTGGGTTCTAGTTGCCAATCTCTGCGACGGTAATTCTCCAGGAGCAATAAGGACATTTACATTCTCCTCAGACACGTACAGTCAATCTGGATCATTAAGATCCCTCAGGGGGGCATACAGGTTAGACATTGTATGCATTCCCCCAACTAATGAAGGGGATCCTGCCAAAATTATGGTGTTATGTAGAGGTCTGTAGAAGAAGCCCAGTGGTAATACTTTAATGCCAGAGTCACAGAGATAAAACTGAGAAGTCTGTTACAAGATTTTGCGCGCTAAATCGGGGAATCGGAATGTAATTATAACGCAATCACCCTCAAATGTCTTCCTCGATCGTCCTAGCCACGCTACCCTCCTGGCCATCAGGATGTGTCTATGATCGGCCATTTTGAATCTAGCATATTTGCACAACCAGTGTGTGACCTTGTAAATCAATTGAACCAATGATTCGTCCCTGTGCAAACCCAGACCTGGGACCCCAGCTAAAACCACGGTGTAGGGGCAACAGGCCGAGGGGGGGGGGTCAATTGTTGGCAAACCCCGGCTGTTAGCGGTAAATAGGCTACCTGTAACCCCTTCCCTGTGCAATGACGTAGGATGCTGGCTGGGCAGTACCAAGCTAGGTGGCCGACTGCTAGGGATTTGAAGCCGTGTACCCAAGGTCTCAGTTTCACTAGTCGGGGCTCCTACAGGCCTACGGCTGGAAGAAGAGGGTTGGTTAGTACTCCGGGTATCTAGAGGGGGAATCCCCCTTTGCGCTATCTCTTGCTGCGCGTTAATAACAGTAGATGCTGGTTTAATGGAAACCAGGGCCTTTTCTGCTCTATCCAATGAGTCTCTAGACTCCCTCATGACTTTAGTGAGCTCATTACAAAATTTGGACAGTAGATCAGTTATTGTTTCAGTAATTTTTTGCTTCATAGGTATCCAAACCTCTTCTATAATCCTTGAGTCGACAGTTACAGTTCCTTCTCCTTACTTGAGGGTCTCTGTCTTTTCTGATTTCTTGTTCGTACGTCACGACCTTTTAGGAGCTGCCCCATAAACCCCCCCCCCCCACCCCGAGTCCACTTCCTGTACTGTGGCAGAACGCACCTTGCCCATACTATTAGTCCTCGGGTTACTATGATTGCTGATGCTCGAGCTAGGGCACTCTGTACCTCTTGGTGTTACTACCTGAGCTTCATCTGGTGAATTATGAATAACCCGTTCCGAGGACTCGCTACACAAGGGGGCAGTAGGGGCAACAGGGGCCAAGGAAAGCCTCCTCTCCGCCCTATCAATTTCTTCTGATATGGCCCACATGCTTTCGCCAGGAAAGAATCAATGGCCATGCACTTCCTTCCCACTGGGGGGCTCACATGGGCGGCTTTCCTCTTCCCCATTAAACCTACCTTCGCAAACAACTACAAATAACCAAGTGAAAAGGAAAAGCAAAACAGGCAACACAAAAAAGGCTAGGCCTTCGACAACAATTGAATGTGCTACTCGCCTGTAGCCGTCCAGATAGCCACAGCCTAGTCTAAGCAAAAACTACTGGTTACTTAGCAATGTCTACTTCCATAAAACATTAAAAAGTACCATTAATACTGAATGGTCCGCAATAGTCCGCAAACCGAGGAAGCAATTCCAAAGTCCAGAGTCCCCAACCGCTAATGGAACAATCCTACCATGCAGGCAAAGAATAGTCAATAAATGGTACCATCGTGATGTGGTGATGAATCGAGATGTCGGGGGGAGGGGGGCGGGGGGGGACACAGCCCGGCCTTCTCTGGTCAGTGACTGGCAAGGACGGGCAAGGCTAGCTGGGGACTGTACTCCTAGTCCCTCCTCAGGCTCAGGCACGATTTCTGGCAATGACGGGCTCCCGCACCGCGGAAGCCCGAAGCTGGCTTTATGCGCCTCCTGGCGCTCTCCGCACCGCGTCTGTGGCGGCGTGGGCCGCAAGGCTAGCTGGAGACTGTAGTCCTAGTCCCTCCATAGGCTCAGGCACGATTTCTGGCAATGACGGGCTCCCACGCCGCGGGAGCCCGAAGCTGGCTTTATGCGCCTCCTGGTGCTATGCGCACCGCGTCGGTGGCAGCGTGGGCCGCAAGGCTAGCTGGGGACTGTAGTCCTAGTCCCTCTTCAGGCTCCTCAGATTTCTGGCAATGACAGGCTGCTGTCATACCTGTATTGCTATTCTAAAAAGTTCTGAACCTCTGTACTGGTTGTACTTCCGTCCCGGCCAGTAGAGTAGTAGAAATCAGAATCCAAGTTCTACGAACGTTTCCGATGCTGCCAGATAATTTTGTCTCCACGTAACAATAGGCCCCAAAAGCGGTAAATCTCCAAACATTAACCTAGCACTGTGTGTCCGTAAATACTCACGATCTGGAAACAGATGTTATCGGGAATAGGCAACCAACAGATATATCTTGTCCCATTTTGTTAAACATCACCAGCCCTACCGATGACACAGTGAATACTGAAATCTTCATCCGGGACTCTATTCCGGTTTCTAATGCGAATCCGGGGGGGGGGGGGGAAAGAGGTCTGGTATATCAGCCATGCTCACCACACCTGTCACGCAATTAACTAAGGAGGGCCTGGCAAGTCAGGCACATGCTACCCCCCTTTCTAGAATCCTTTCATGGAACATTGCAGGAATCCGTACAAAATTAACTAATGAGGATTGGGTGGATTATATTAGGGGCTTTGATATTATTTGCCTTTAAGAAACCTGGCACCAGGCTGCTATTGTGCTGGACGGCTATTGTTCTTTCAACGTTAATGCAACACCTTCACCGACTGGGAGGGCGAAAGGAGGGCTTGTGACTTTAATTTCAGTTAAATATGGGCACATACAAACTCACGTTGTAAAGACCTCACCTTGGTACCAGCTAGTCCTCATTTCCAACCTGATTCGGGCTAAGCTACTGCTAGTAAACTGGCACTATAATATCTTTGACCAGAATAGCAGTCACGTGATTGAGGACCTACAGGCGCTGATTAATAACATCGCGGGGAAGTGGCAGCCCCTATGTATCCTTTGGGTGGGGGATTTTAATTGTACCATATGTGCTCTCAGTAATTGTGGAGTCTGTGGACTGCTAGATACAGAGGGTCAGCCAAAGCCACATTTTATCCATTCTATACAGGGTGAGGCCTTAATTCCATTATTATTGATAATGATCTAGGCCTCATTAATACTAATAATTTGGAATGCAGCTCTTTACCCCAGTGTCCCACCTATGTTGGAGGAGGTAGAGAAAGTACAATTGATTTTATGTTTATTACCAGGAAGTACTCTCCGCTTGTTGGTGACTTCGAGGTACTACCAAATGTTCCAAGTGACCATAACCCTCTAACCATTCTCTTCAGTACAACAGATAGGGTTGGGAAAGGTGATGGTTGCCCTATTGATTTTAATCAAAATAAAGGAATGAGACTAAACTGGGGTAAAGTTGATCCCATCCAATTTGAAGCAAAAATTGTTACGACAAATTTAAACCTCATTATGATCTGCCTCCATGCTGACTCTTCCCCTGATGAGGTGGTTCATGACTTTGAACTGATCTGTGCAGATGTGGCGAAAGACCTGACCAGATCAGTTCGAAGAAGGGAATCCCAGGAGGTGCGATGGTTTAATGCGGAGTGTTCCAGAGCACATAGGAATCTTAAAATGGCCCTCCACGCCACCCCACGTGACAGAACACAAATTAAAAATCTAAGGCTGACCTACAAGTGTACTATCAAACAAAGACAAGATGAATTGAGGACCTTGGCTTAGGAGGACCTGGAGAGAGCCAGTGCTCTGAAAGATTCTAAGAGCTTCTGGGACATAATTAAATCGCCCTCTATTTAAGGACAAGCCTAAATCCTTGGATTCTTTGATCCTGGGGGCACCCTGGGAATCCCACTTCTCAGCTATATTTAATCCGAAAAACGCCTCAATGGCTGAAGGAAGCGGGGAACCGGCATTTGATTTAACCTTGGCTTCACAATTAAGTTTATCAATTACAGTGGCAGAGATCGAGGAGGCTCTAGTGAGGGGAATTAGTATGAAAGCCCCTGGCCCTGATGGGGTTCCTTTAGATTGGTTTAAAAGAAACCCCAAATTATGGGCACCTATGCTCACTAACGTTTTTAAAGCTTTAGTGATTGGCCCCATTCCATTAACTTGGAAGGAGGCAATTGCTGTTCCAGTATATAAAAAAAGGTAACAGGAGTGACCCCGCCTGTTATAGGCCAATCTCATTAATCAATGCTACTGCCAAGGTACTGGGGAGAGTTATCCTGGCGCGTCTTGAGACCTGGGCGAACAGTGCAGGGATTGTGTCCAGACTGCAATATGGATTTAGAAGTGGGATGGGTACTACAGAACAGTGTCTAAATCTGTCCCTCATTATGGGCAAGTACACGAAGGCCAGGAGGGGTTCCATCCATCTGGCCTTCATGGACTTGTCCAGTGCCTTTGACAAGTTAACCGGGAGAAATTGTGGGGTCTGATGGAGCAAATGGGTTTTGAAGAAGCTCTTATATCCCTCCTACGTAGGCTTCATACCTCTACAACGGTTGCTGTACGATACGGCTCTAGGGGGGAGAAGACGGGGCCCATTGTCTCCACAGACGGTGTCTGGCAGGGTTTGCATTTTAGCTCCATTCCTCTTTTTATTGTATACAAATGGTTTAGAGGCTTTTTTTTAATAGAGAAGGAATTTGACTTTCCTAAAATTAGAGACAACCCGATCCCATTGTTATCTTATGCGGACGATACTGTTTTAATGGCCCTGACAGCCAATAGCCTCCAAAAGTCACTTAATGCTTTTACTGATTTTATGGCAGCATTGGACTTAAAAGTAAATTTTATTAAATCTTATGTCATGGTATGTGGCCCTAAAGGTACGAAAACAAGAAAATTTGAGGTCAGGGGCAAGACCATTGACTAGTAGAAAAATGTCACATATTTAGGGAATATTTTTAATGACACTATGAACTGGGACCACCTTATCACAGCTAGGGTACAACACACTAGTCGGGTTGTGGAGGGGTTATTTTGCTTTGCCCGCAAGCTAGGCCATAAACCGGTGACAGAGCTGGTTACCCTCTACAAAGCTAAATGTTTGCCTGTGGCATCCTATGGGGCGGGAGTCTGGGGCTACCATAATACCAGACAATTGCAGGTCTTGGAGAATAAATTTATAAAGAGATTATTGATGGCTCCAAATAGTGCCCCTACACCTTTTTTGCCACCAGGAGCTAGGGTTGGCCTATCTTGAAGATCGAATTGATATCGCCCTATTGATCTTATGGGCCAAGATTTGGTCATCTGAGGGCCTAATGTTCTCAAAAGACGTTATCAAGGATTGTACCAACTTAGATAGTGCTTTGTCCATCCCCTGGCTCCGTTTTGTGAAGGACAAATTATATGAGCTAGGCTTGGGGCACTATTATGACAATCCTGAAAGTATTGATACAAATGCGAAAGATGTTATAAAAGAGGCATTTTATGCTAGGATATACCTGCGCCGTGCACAAATGGCAGTGTCAGGCCTCCCATGTTCATTCCCCGAAGAACAGAAATTTTATTCAACTTTTACCACCAACGTTCAAGCACAATTTTACCTAACAAGGTTAAGCACATTGCACTTTCTAGTGGCATTCCCTAAACAATCAGGTTGGGTTCACAGTTTACCACCTTGTCCGTGTGATAATTTGGTAGCTCAGAGCACGTTGCACTTTATTTTGTTCTGTCTCCTCGTTTACTCGGACTGGGGATACTACGATCAGAACACGGCTGCGCCGAAAATAGGGGGGCATATCAGAGCCCTCGACGCTATACTAGAATTCCAAGACCTACATCTGAACCTTTTTTTGCAAGCCTACGCCAAATGCATGAAGTAGGATTCACACATATTTGCAAAGACTGAGTATAGAAATATTGGAAGGAAAAATACGTGAAGACACCTTCCGCAAGTTACTCCTTTATAACAACTAATCAATATTTTGGAGTTTGACACTTAACGCATGGTCCCCCAGTATTGCTACGTAAATTACGGGTGCATCTCTTACTTATGGGAGCATTCTCAACTATTTGGACTTACGTTATTGGACACATAAGCCTTGAAGAAGTTACCAACGTAACGAAACACGTGTCAGCTGTTTTCATCTGTGACAACATAGAGACTATATGAATGGGATTTCCGTGAATCTATTTATGAAAACTGTAGGAGAGTAGGATCTGATTCACATGGGTACCCCCACTTTTTGCTGATGCTTCACTGTTTTTCGACCTTAGTCTGGCTGGGGCCCTGCTAATCAGAACCCCAGCCTAGCTGCTTCCTCTCTAAAATGGGTTCCATGTGCCTTAGGCACATCTCTGATTGGAATCTGGAGTGCCCTTATAAGTCCCTAGTATATGGTATACTATGTACCCAGGGCATAGGTACCTCAGAGGCCTACCAGGGGCTGCAGCATGTATTATGCCACCCCTGGAAGGCCATCCAAAATGACACCACAGGTCTGCTACTGCAGCCTGGGTAAGGTGGTGCATGCACCCCTTACTGTGATATAGGTTACTATATCAGTACATACATACACACATATAAACCTATAAGTCACTCCTATGGCAGGCCTTGTCAATCCTGAAGGCAGAGTGCATGGTTCCTATGTGAGAGGGTGCCCCTGCATGAGCAGGGCCCCTCTGCAGCGTTCGGAGACCCTTCTCTGATGCTGTCTGTAGTGCAGCCTGACCATATACTCTTAAGCGCATTATAACCTCGCGTTAAATGCTAACTTTGGGATGGCTGCACGGAAACATGTTGTGTTTGGTGTCAAACACCTTGGAATACTACCCCCCCGCCAATTCTGGCGGCGGGGGTAGCATTCCACCCTTCTAGAGGAGAGACATGTACACACTGGCTTGCCCGGTAACTTCTTTCCAAAGCCCTGGCATCACAAAATGGATGCTGCTGCCACAGACACAAGTCTGGCCTCCTGCTGCTGACCGAAACTCCGGCAGGGGAGGCCTGGACAATAGGTTTCCTGTCTCAGGGAGGTGTAACCACCTCCCAGACAGGATAGTGTGTATTGGGGCTGGGCGGGAGCACTCTCTGGTGCTTTGAAGTCCTGCACTGGGGGCACATTTGGTGTCCCTGTGCATACCCCAGTTCAAACCGGATCAGGGGCTTCCAGCCCCTGCTCTGGCGCGAAAATGGACAAAGGGAAAGGGGTGTAACCACCCCTCTGCCCTGACCCACCCATAGGTGGGACCACAGAGTAAGTCCAACCCCCTACCTTAGTATAAGTATGGGACCCCAGTCCTTAGGACTTTAGATTATCCCTGGACGAAACTCTGACACAGAATCCTGGACCTTCGACGCTCTACTTGAAGATTAGAGGACAGAAGAATCTCCCTTGGGGTCAAGGAGTGACTCCCCTGCTTGGCAGGCACCAAAGAAGCAATTGTCCGGTCTGCATCGCTGAAGCTCCCGTCGGACGCCGAAGTCTTTGCATCACCAGAGGTGGATTTCCAGACTTCCCGAGGCTGCCCTGAGTCCCCATCAAAGCTGAGGCCCGTAGCTGTCGTGGGTAACGTGGAACCGTGACCCCTGGACACCGCACGCATTTGCAAGTGCATCCTCTTCTGGGTCTCCCACGAAGACGTGCTTTGGGCTCCGAGTAGCCCCAGCCTCCAGCACCAACTGCACCGAAGATCACTGGCCTCCACTCCACGAGTGTCCTGTGAGCCAGCTCCACGTGCATCGTCTCGAGGCTCCTTCGCGGTCGCTAGTCCGTTGGCTAGTAGCCCCTAACGAAGGCCAATCTTATCCTGCTTGGGCTCCCCTGGTTGCTCCAGGCTTGCCCTGACTTACCCTTGCTGGGTGAGTCCCTCAGACCTTGCTGGTCTGCACCATCGTCCTTCTTCACTTTCAACGAGACTTGCCGTTGCCAAGGCCTGTTGGGTCCAATCCGGTCGCCGACACCTCAGCAATCGACAGACGTCGTGGGACAGTCCGAATCTCACTCCTGGTCGCCGACAACGCCTCCTGGACCTCGTGGCTGAAGAGTCAAGGCGACCGTCAACCTACCTGAAGCATCCGACATCGGTGGGCATCTGCTCATCGCCTTCCTGGTCACTGGCTAGTGACCCAGACTCTGTACCCTCTGCTTTCCAGGTTCTTCAGATCTCCGATCCACCCTTGGATCCACCCGGACACTTTTGACTTGGTCGCCAGCAGCACTTTGCAGCATCTCGCCATTCAAATCGACGACGAAACCCGACCCCGAAAGGCACCTATGCACCCGGCTTCCCTGGGTGAGGTAACACGAGTACTCCGGTGCTCCCGTGGGTATAGACTCTAGAATGACCTAGTTCTCAAAGGGTTTGCTCCAAGTCCTCTTTTAAGTGTCCCTTTTCTTTAAATTCCTAACCGCGACTTTCCCCATAGAAGTTAACGGCGATTCACGGCTGTGTTACTACACTGCACGTGTCCCCCGTGGGTCCCCTGTGTCAGTACCTTGGGTGGTTCCTTGTGGTCCAAGCACTCCTACAGGCTCTAGGCCTTGTGTCTAGCTCAGTCGTGGTTCTTATACCACTTTATTGGTATATGGTTTGGTACGCCCCTAGGGCTCAAACGTGTATTTGTGCCATTACTGTGAATAACTGACTTATAACTTATGTACTTCGAACTCTAGCCTCATAAAGAGACTAGAGGGGTGTGTTTAGTAATAAATACATATATTTTGAATATATACCTGGTGTGGTCCGCTTTCATTTGGTCACTCAAGAGATTATAGACTGGTAAAACAAGCTGCTTTACATTCCTTCAAGACTTAGCCTGAAGGCTGCTCTCCATAGCTACCACTAGGATAGCTTTCAATAAAGGTTGTCTTTAACCTATCTCCAATAAGGGGTTGTTTGGACTGGTGCAAGGTGCCCACTATAATTAGTGGACAGCATATACCAGGCCAACTTCTCACAAAAACAACACTTGTAGCAATTTTTACACTATATATGTGGACTGTACTTATAAGTATGAGGTCACCACAACTGGAAATTGAACAATGTCATTAAACTAAAATTATTTTTGCATAAATTGACTTGTTGGATTACTTACCTGGGAGCTGTCACATGAATATTTTTACAAACTAACTACACTATTTAACAATAGTGACACAAAAATTTGAAGAGTGCCGGGGTAAATCTGTTCCCTTTATAAAGAACCGAGGGGGAAATTTTTAACCCCACTTCTGAGGGAAATACGGCCATGCACCTATATTGGTGGTTTTAATTTTGTACAGTCTTTGTCTACTCTAACCACCTGCAATGCGGTTTTGAATTTCATTACAGTTGCAATGTCTATGAGGAAACGCTAAGAGGTATCATAACTTAATAAAACCTGTGTAACCCTTCTGTAAAAATTAATTATATGGATGAAATTGCATGTGTGATACTAGAGATAGACGTTTGGGGTATTTGATGTTAGGGTCCATAATTGCTCTCAACAATGCCTGAACGTTATTTATTGTCTGTTTTATGCTTGTTTTTATCCATGCCTTTATATTTATGATATGTAAATTTTATTTTAGCAAGTATTTGTGTGAAACTTTTATGATTCTCGTAACCGAATTAAGTTATTCTTGACTTGACTACTCACGATCTGACGCGGATGCCGATCAGCGTCTTGTGGTCAGTAATAAGCAAGGAAAGGGCACTGAGTACGGGCAAAACAATATAAACCTCTTAAAAGGACGCCTGTCCGCGTTCCGTCGACTCAGTATCTCCCGCTGTGTAGTACTGCCTTAGGTAATCTAACAGTAACACCTCTACCAGGCGTTGAGTGTTGGCACTCCTCCCTGTCTTCAGCTTCCTAGAGGCACACAGTGCTTTCAGTTCTTGAAACGAAAGTTCAGTGTATCTAGAAGGCAGAGAGCCACTGGCATCTCCTTTAGTAGACATACAAAGTGTGGTGTGGTGTTGCACCTACCTAACCTAGTGGGAGCTAAACTCTCTTAGGTTGGAGAAAGGGTGTGCTAGACCCTTAACATACCCAACCCCAAGTTCAGTAGAACTTACTTATTCTAAGCTTGTATTATATGTGCCTAGCACAAGTGGTTTTTCAGTTAACCAATACAAAGATTTATCTGGTAAAGCAATGCAGGCTTGAATCCCAACTGCTGCACACCAATGTGAGAGGCTGCCCTGGTATATGATGTCCACTAATTAAATTGGGCACCTTGCACTAGTCCAGCCAACCCTTATGGTGATTTAAGAGGTCTCAGACAACCTTAGAAAGCAATCCAAGTGGTAGCTGTGGAGAGCAGCCTTCAGGCTTAGTCTTGAAGGAGTGTAAAGCAGCTTGTTTTACCAGAATGCAATCTTGTAGTATGGATTAAATGAAAAGAGAACCACACAGTAGTTATAAAAAATATGAATTTATTATATAACACTATCTAGTATGTTACAGTATCTCCTACACGGAGATAGACACAAAGCACCCAATACTTAAGCAAAGAAATGACAGTAAATAGCACTAATACACAGTGGGCCCCAGGGGTGGGGGAACCAAACCATATACTAAGAAAGTGGTATAAGAACCACGATTTGAGTCAGGACTATGTCGAGAGGACGTAGAATTGCTGGGACCCCAAGGTGAGTAGATAGGGACCCCACGGAGTGCGTGTGCAGCGTGAGAACACGACTGCGTGCTCCTTACAAGTCTATGTGAAAGTCGCGGTTAGAATTTTAAAGATTAGGGACCCTTCCCAGGGGACTTCGAGGAAGCCCCGTGGAAGACAGAAAGTTGGAGAGCCACCCAACCCATAGATACCGAAGTACCCAAGTTACCTAACCCAGGGAAGCCAGGTGCATAGGTGTGAAGTGGCGTCGGAAACTGCTGTCGAACCCAACGGGGGACTTCGAAGAAGAGCCGCTGCTGGAAGAGGAGAAAGTGTCCATTGGAATCCAAACATGGATTCTTGTCGAAGAGTACCTGAAAGCAGAGGGGACAGAGTCTGGGTCACTTGAGTGACCAGGGGCTCGGTAGACTAATGCCCACCAATATCGGGTGCTTCAGGATAGTGGACGGTGACCTTGACTCTGCAGCTGCGGGGACCAGGCGACGTCGAGGACGACCAGGAGCCGGATACGAGCTGTCCCATGAAGGATGTCGAGTGCTGAGGGGTCGGTGTCCGGCGGGAGCACCAACAAGCCTTGGCAACATCAACCCACGCAGAAGGTCAAGGAAGTGTACGGTTCGGACCAGCAAGGTCCAGGAGACTCACCACACACAGGGAAGTCAGGGCAGGCCCCAAGCAAGCAGGGGAGCCAAAAAGAAACAAGGTTGACCCTCAATTGGAACCACAGGCCGGAGGCACAGGAGTCAAGAGAGGACATCGAGCACCTTTACAAAACAACAGGCCACGGAGCACTCGGTGCGAGGTGGTTGAAGATCTTTGCAGGAGAAGTTGCCAGAGGTCAGGGCTACTCGGAGCCCAATGCACTTGTTGCAGAATTGCCAACAATCAGTTGCACTTGCAAAAGTATGCAGTGCACAGGGGTTCGGGTATTGCAGCGCCCACGAGGGATTCTGACCTCAAACTGAGTGAGAGGGCAGCTCGGTCCCCGGGGGACGTAGAAACCCACCTCCTGTGTTGCTGAGCCTTTCGGAGTCCATAGGAGCTCGGGATCAGCAAATCGGTCAGCAGTGTTGCAGTGCCTGCGAATGTGGGGGAGTGACTCCTTCACTCCAAGGGAGATTATCTTCAGGTGTCTTGGATGCTCCACAGGTCCTGCATGGATCCTGTACAGTGCACAGGCACAGACGATGCAGCAGACTGAGAGGGAGATGAAGTCAGGCCCAAACGAAGTCCAGAGTGCCCAGAAGGTCGAAGTGCAGTGGTTTCAGTTCTGAATCTTGTCCATGACGAATCTAAGGTCCTACAGCCCGGTAAGCCCTTAAGTATCCACGGGAGAGGGTTGGAAGGATTCAGGGGACCCTCCCAGGGGAGGGTCTGGACAGGGGGGGGGGGGTTACTCCCATGTCCTTTATCCGAGACATGGGAGTTCTTTGTCCATGAACAGGTTCCACTGTTACTCCCATGTCCTTTGTCCAGTTTCGCGCCAGAGCGGGAGCCAACAGCTCCCAGGACTGGACTAAGCACAGGGACACCAAATGTGTCCCGCATGCAGACTTTCAGTCGCTGGCAAGCATACCCACCCAGTTATAATACACTAAATCCTGCCTGGGGGGTATGTGGGGGTATGATTCCAACATGTGGGGTGGGGGTATGATTCCAACATGTTTGACACCAAACACAATAGGGTTTGTTGCAGCCGTTTTCGAGATGGTCATCACGCGGTCGCGTAATGGGTGGCAAAATATATGCTGCAGCCCATGGGAGACCTCTGTGGTACCTATGCCCTGGGTACCTGGGTACCATATACTAGAGACTGACAAGGGAACCCCCGTATCCAATCTGGGGTGTACCCAAGTACATAACAGTGTAGGGAGAAAGCAGATAGACTGGGGTCCTGATTAGCAGGATCCCAGTCAGACTAGTCAAAAACAGCATTATATCCAGCAAAAAGTGGGGGTAACCATAAGAAGCAGATCCTACTTTCCTACACTACATGTTTCTGCTTCTTTCACCACTCCTTGTTGTACTTTCTTCAGGATTTAACGGACATATAACATGATATAAATACCTTCCACTGTTTACATTATATACCGCAATGCCTAGAATGCCTCTGATCATAGACTTATTCATCCATATGAAACTTTATGGACTTATTCTCCAGGTTCTTCTTCACATACTTCTTTCAGCAATTTTGTGACAAATACAGAAATGTAAAAGCATGATCATGTCTTGCAGTTATTATAGATTCAAACAAAGGTACAGTGCAGTAGCCCTAGCATTCCTTGTGTGGAGATGGACAAAGAAGAAACACACAAATGCAATAAACTAAAGACACATTAAATATGATACAGTAAGTAATCAGATAAGTGAAGGAAGCAGCAGAGTGAAAACGGATGCTAAGGATTTTAGGCATTAATTGGATAATGTGAAGATGATGCACTGTAAACAAGTGATGGGTGGAGGTAGCTCTCAGGTCTAAGTCTTTCTCCTTTAATGGAGCAGTCCTGAGCCAAGTCTGAACTTTATCAGTTTCTTCTATGCTGATGAACTGCTATCAGAACCTTTAGGAGTCCTGAGTGGATGAGGGGGTGTTGGGGTCAGTTGGAATGCTGCTATATAGCTTTACTTTAGGAATCTCTGATTTCATCTTGGGACTTCCGGTTGGCGTCACAGGTGGAACAGGATGCTTCCTTTGAGACTCTGTCAGAGGCTGTTGTAATTGTTTTGATGCCAACAATAGTGCTTTGGTGGTTGGTGCTTTAGCTGTTAGGATTGTGAGGTTAAGAGTCCTTGCACTTCATTTATAATTTTCAACACATGTGATACTCTAGTCAAATACATAATTTCACTGTATGAATTCCTTCACCTTTTCTTGCTGACCAAGAAATAGTGCTTTATTTTCTTCAGTCAGGTGTTGTTTACTTCAAGGATAAACAGTATTGACTCTGAATGGAGTTCAATTATATGATTGCTTATTCAGTGGTAGACTTTCCATATTGGATATTTGGCACAGCAAAAAAGTTTGCGAGCAGTCCACACCAAATCTTACTCTATATATATATTAAAGAATAAAATTTGTTTGGAATTATGACAGCAGTGGAAAAACTTAAAAGAAGGTAAATCAGTGGGATCACAACCATTAGAGACAGAATCATGAAAAATATTTTCAATGCAACAATTCGATCCATCTTCTTCACAATTATTTATTCTACATTGCAAACTTTAAATAGGAGGGTCTCATTTGGGTGCATTAGGGTCCAGCATGCTGGCAAATGTTTTGGGTGCTTATAGTAATAAAACAAAGTTGTCTTAACACTTGTAATGTTATCTTCATTAGTCTTGGACATTTTGGTCTCCCAACAGTCCATGCATTCCCACCAGCCCAAAGTCTTGAAGGCTTTTCCGCAGGATCTCCTTCCTTGTATATGGTTCAAGATTTCTTGGGAGTTTCTAAAGATCTTTCATGTCAAAGAGCAAGTGGCCTTTTTTTGAAAATGGAAAGTAAAAGCCAAGTGGTTGACTGATAACTTACCATCTTGCAGAACAGACCGTGATATGGAAGAAGTAGACTCGAAGTAATGAAATTAACAGCAGTCAGGCCATCAATAAGGACTCGAAAAGCCAATGCGTCTGACAAATATGACCTAACACATGCAAATACAGGCATAAACAAATGTAGTTTTCATGTTAACTGATTAATGCTACACCTATTGCTTTGCCAATGCTTGTTTTGATTACCAACAGATATCTATTTGTGCCATGAGATGGTGAATTCAGAATACGAAAGAAGGCAACAAAGAGGACACTTACAAAGGGCTGTTTAATCTTGAAGCAAAGAACACATGCCTAGGAATAGCTATGTTGAGTTATGCCAGCAACTAGTGTAAACCAAGCTAATAGAACCTGTTAGAAACGGGGTAGCGTGGTGCGGAGCGGGTAGGCTAAACTCCGGAGGATTGTGTAAAGCATCTGCGCAGCACACACTCACAGGCGACACACTAGGCCCACTACAAAAGAGACTCCACACCAGGTTGTGTAAAAGTAGCTTTTTGTATTAAGAAAACACATTAGACTCGTAATCACAGTCACATATAACACCGTGCCAACTGGCACCGGATAGCACTTTTACAGGGGAATTATTTACAGGGCAGGGCCAATCGGGCCGCCGCCAGAACTATCATAGAGCACAGGAGGTAAATGTAAGGGCATCAATAAATGTGTAACGGCCAGTACCTACTGGCAAGTCCAGGGACCTAGCACTGTCCCTTTTAGCATAAATCACAGTAGGCATAAACAGATGAACATCGAGGCATCTTCATTAACACGGGTGCATCACTTCATAAATCATCCTTAGGCCTAACCCCCCCTATCAGGTATAAGCACATTATGCAGAGAACCAGCGATGTACCTTAGGGGTAAAACATTAGGCATATAAACACATTATGCATTGTAACATCAGGGCAAACATGGGAGCACCTAGAACATCATACCCTGACGTTGGGCATCCTCCTGGGCATCAATCACTTCCTGCATTAGGCGTAGTCACATTAGCATAAATGCGTTAGGCAGGGACCCAGTAGGCATAAGGTATAAGACATATTCTACATAACCTGCGGCCTAATCATATTAACATTGGCATCGTCATGAGTCAGCC
This sequence comes from Calotriton arnoldi, assembly GCA_963921515.1. Classification (NCBI taxonomy): domain Eukaryota; kingdom Metazoa; phylum Chordata; class Amphibia; order Caudata; family Salamandridae; genus Calotriton; species Calotriton arnoldi. The sequence continues at coordinate 530,504 of CAWUFW010002454.1, read as the reverse complement.
GGTAAACTATGCATAACCAATAGTGTAGCTACGTTGCACATAACATCAGTGGCAATGTACCATATCATTAGGCATAAACGCATGAGATCAGGCATAACCTAAAACATCCTTGCCTGACATTAGTATTAGGCATCAGACACATTATGCACAAAACCATCAGTGTAAGCACTAGGGGAAAAGCATTATCAGCCTACATCACATTATGCATGTATAAATGCACTTCTCAGAACATTAGCAGAGCACCTCATGTAAATACACCCGGGTGCCAATGCACCATCACTGCGCATCACCCGTAGACTGCAAAAGTACTTCTGACCCTAGAAGTGGCAGTACCCAGTCACGTTGGTGCCCCCTCCGGGACTCTGAAATCAAAAGATGCCCCACGTTGCGGCGGCCCGCTACTGCGGTGCCTCTGGGTGTCACCAAGGGTCACTGGCACCTACGGTGCCTCTGGAGCCCCGAGTCTCCAATGCCCAACCGGTGCAGCTGCCCACTGTCCGGTGGGGCAGCTGAAAAACAAAATGAGCGCTGGTACCGGGGGCGGGCACCGGCAATGTGCCCCGGCACAACCCCCAACTCCTGGAAGACTGAGCCCCACTCACCGGGCTCGCTGGACTTCTTCTGGCAATCTCCGCTCTTCACCCGGGTCCCTCGCCTGGGGCCCGGGGCTTCGACATGAAGCCGGCGGGGCTCCGGACGACTCCGGCGGCACTCGGGGATCTCCTCAGCTCACGGAGAGCCCCCCCTTTCATGGAGGGAAGTCTCCGTCGACGTTGGGGCGCTGGCCAGCGCGGGGTAGGCTCCCGCCTGGCTCCTTGGCAGACACGGGGCTCCCTCGTTACTCCGGGAGCCCCCTCCTCCTCACTTCCGGCCCCTCGGGCGAGGTCCCGTCTCCTTCCGGGTCGCCGCAGGCAGAGCGGCGGCCTCAGCTACTCCCTGGGCCGCGGCGGTGATTTCCTTCGGGCGGGGGCAATACGGGGTAGGCTCCCATCTTAAATTAACCCCCATGCGGGGTGGGCTCCCGCTATTTTCAATAACGCATAAAGCGGGGTTGGCACCCACTGATCTGCAGGCGGCCCCAGGGGGGGGGGAATACCACACGCCGGGATCCCCTCACAGCATGCTGGCAGCACAGCGCTGCGGGATTCAGCTCCTCACCTCCTTGAAGTACAGGCCAGCAAAATATAGCGGTCGTGAAGCGCTAGGGAGCAGAAGGGCACACAGTCACTTCAAATATAGCGCTCACGAGGCGCTAGGTAGGAGAGCAGGCGGGGGGGGAATCCCACACGCCGGGATCCCCTCGCAGCGCACGGGCAGCCCAGCGCTGCAGACACCAGCTCTTTCCCACTCCTGGTCAGAAAGCTAAAGCGCTCTTCTTGGGCAGGAATAAAGTTGTAGCGCTAAGTCCAGGAATGCAGAGTCAAGTTGTACCGCTCACTAAGCGCTAGGGGCCAGGGGAACACAGTCCCACACAAGAAAGTAGCGCCCACGCTCCTCACCTCCTTGGAGTGCAGGCAAGCAATTTATAGCGCTCACGAGGCGCTAGGGCTGGAGAGCAGGCCGGCGATACTGGGCAGGATCAGCAGGCAGTGGGCACTCATCAAAACAGGACAGCAGTTCCTAGGAACAGTCAACCCCCATAATGTGGCACTCCTCTTGGCATAGCAGTCTTCACTCCAGCAAAGGGGCTCTCACTGGCCCTGTGGACAGCAGAGGGGTACAGATGGGCTCCTGGCAGAGTGTCCCCTCTCAATCAAAGTCCACGCACACTCTCCCACATGGAGTCTCAGCTCCTCTATATATACACTCCTCACCCCACCTACCAGAAAGGGCCAGAACCTTCTAGAAGGTCCTCTGGGGAAACCGGTCCCAACTGGTTTTGGGGGAGGTGTAGGGCACCCTGTCTGCCAGGCTTCCCTCCAAAAGCTGGGGGTGTGTGAGACGGACACACCCCACGGGGCGGAGCCAGCTTTGGTCACTTCGAGCACTATACCGCCAACCCACCTCAGGCAGGCACAAGCACACAGACAGGGTGACGGTTTAAAAGTGACATTTCTACAATGGTGAAAATAACCCTGCGTACACCATTGCGCAACATTTCTTATTTTCAGTTCAACCACCAACCATAACATATTTGTGTTTCATTTAGGGGTTATCCATGGGGGGGGGGGTTCTCAATGCTAGCCTATGGAGGGCAGAGAGCACAGGCACTTTACACCAAACTCCCGTGCCAAAGTGCTCAGAGTAAATAAACCACCACTACCACAGCAGCAAAAAGGCTAGGGGGAAGGCAAAAAGTTCCGGGATGACCCTGCAAGCAGGGCCAAGTCCAACAGAACCTAAAAAGTTGCCATAGGCAGCTGCTAGCATATAAAAAATAGTGAGGGGAAGAAAGCACTAATGGCTGAGAAGTCACAAGGTGTCACGAATGTCAAAGGTCAGGTGCAAGGAAAAAGGATGAGCTCTAGAACATGTCAAATCCAATTTTACCAAGTGATGTTGGGAGAGGTTTCACATTACTTGTAGAGTAAGGGCAAGCACAGAGGGAACCCCAACAAAGAAATGAATCTAGTCTGGGGTTCCATATGGTTGAGAGCCCAGTGGGAAGGGGTCAAAGTAGAGTAACGGACTGGCAATTTTCCTGCAGTGTTCGTGACAGACCTGAATATTAGCCTGGGTACGAACTAATAGACAATAATACTGCAACATGTAGAAGTAGCTGCAGTGTAAGGCACTGGTGCTTCTTAGACCACTTAAAGATAATTAATTGATATCATTGCTTTGTGTATGAGTGACCTTTATGTTACTTCAAAACTAGTCATACGGACTGCTAAAAACACTGTTACAAGGTAGATATCTGCCATGGTAAATTGAAAGCTTGAAAACCCTTATGCCAATATTTATGCCTGATGAGGATCAATCAATCAATCAATCATGAGTTTGTTGAGCGCAACTACTCACCCGTGAGAGTCTCAAGGCGCTGGGGGGAGGGGGGGTGCAGGTTCCAGTCCATCAAGAAGGAGGTCTGTCGAAGAGCCATGTTTTTAGGTTTTTCGTGAAGATGGGGAGTGATGTCGTCCGTCTGAGGTGGAGCGGTAGGATGTTCCAGGCTCTGGCCGCGACGAAGGAGAAGGAGCGGCCTCCCGATCAGGACTTCCTGGTGCGGGGGGACCACGGCGTAGGAGAGCTGGGCTGATCGTAGGGTCCTTTGGTGTGCGTGGAATTCGAGTCGGCTGTTCAGGTATGCTGGTCCGGTGTTGTGGAGGGCTGTGTGTGCGTGGGTGAGAGTCTTGAAGGTGATTCTAGCCTCGATGGGGAGCCAGTGGAGTGTGCGCAGGTGCTGGGAGTTGCGGCAGTGTCTTGGCAGGTTGAGGACCAGTCTTGCGGAGGACAAGCAAAGGGCTGAAGGGGTGCTCAGGAAAAACCGAAACAAAGGCATGTGCTATCACCACAGTGCTTGCACTTTATAAGGAGATGATGTAGCTGTGTAGAACTACAGCGGGTAGAGGAGCCACTTAGAATGCTCGCTGCATTAGAAATGCAAAGGAAACAATTGATGGACGGAATGCTGAACAATGCAAACATTCACCCCCAGTCACAAGGATCTGGGTTTAATCCATCATTCTTTTGCTCACCACGCCACCCCAGTTTGGACCCAGCTATATGTAAATCAGGCTTGACCCTGTGCCTCATGGGAACAGTCCAGCCCGAACTGCCAAGCCAGGTCCTCCCTGGACCGGAAACAAGCATCCTGGGACCGGTTTCAGGGCATCACCCTTCATCAGCTAGGCTAGCTTGAATCCAGTGGCGCAGTGAGCACGGGACCCACGTACTGGGGTGAATGTATGACATTGTTCTGCATTCTGTCCATCAATTGTTGTTTTTGCATTTGTCACCCCGAGTGGGACGGGTATGCCCAGACGTGGGTCCCGTGCTCACTACGCCACTGGAGTCAAGCTATCCTGGCTGATGAAGGCTGATAGTCTGAAACCGGTCCTAGGATGCTTGATTCCGGTCCAGGGAAAACATGGCTTGGCAGTTCGGTCTGGACTGTTCCCATGAGGCACAGGGTCAAGACTGATTTGCATATGGCTATGTCTGAACTGGGATGGCGTGGTGAAGCAAAATAACGATGGATTAAACCCAGATCTGTGACTGGGGGTGAATGTTTGCCAATGTGCAGCATTCTGTCCATCATCTTGTGTGTTTTGCATTTCGCCCTATGTGGGAAGGGTATGCCCAGACGTGGGGTCCCGTGCTCACTACGCCACTGGAGTCAAGCTATCCTGGCTGATGAAGGCTGATAGCCTGAAACCGGTCCTAGGATGCTTGATTCAGGGACCGGTTTCAGTACAGCCCGACCCCAAGATGGCCGCCCACTGACGTCTTGCAAGACCGCAGCTTTTGTTAGTGATCTTATGAGACTTTAGGAAGGCCATCGTGGGAATGGAATAAAGGCAATAAAATAGAGTGAACATTTCAAAGCAAGGCTTACACAAGTGCTGACAAACAAAATAGTTTCTGTGTACAAGGCATGCTAAATTAATGTGTGACGATCAAGTGTGTTTTTGAGAGGAAAATTAGTACCTCATACATTAAAATTCAACCACCCCAGAGGAGGTGGAATGAGAAACCAAACAGCCAATAGCAGAAAATGAAAGTGTAATACTCTTATGGGCTGGAATCAAAGCCCATTCGATGTATATTTTAAAGAACTGATAATAATAGACCTCCCAGACAGCTAAAGAGGTCTGTAAATATACCTAAAATGTCGACTTGCAGGGTTTCAGTTTGCCGATTATTACAAAAACGCAGAAAATCCCTGCGCCAAATTCAGAAGTAAACAATGCATGTTTCTTGTCACACTCTTGTTCTGCAGGTAACCCAACATATTCAACAAAACATCCACAAAAAGTGAAATGCATAAAATCATACCTTTCTTTCTTCAGAATCATGAGATATCCATCGAACCACTGCTTCAAATACATGTCTTTCATTGCCAACATTTAGCTTCTCAAGGGAGATGACCTCCTTTAATTTTTGATGGTTTAGTTCCAGGAATTCTTCTGTGTTGCTCACATCTCGAAAATGAGTTTCAAGGAATTCGGTAGCGATGTAATAAACATGGTTCAGGCAATAGTGCAAGGCAAAATCCCTAATACCAATACAGTTCTCAGGTGCGATGCAACGTTCCAAAAATTCACAGCACAGAGTCTTAAGATCTGTGAGTAGAAGCAAATCTGCTGCTTGCACTACATCTTGAATAGTCTCATCGCTCAACCTTATCTATCAGAGAAAACAATAAAAAAAAAGTTGAAATGTTAGTTGGTGCAATACAAAACAGCATTCAGACCAGTTCCAATGATACATAACATATGCCTACGAAAAAATTCCAGTGCAGCATTCTTGGAATTTTTCAAAGTGGTTTAAAATAATGCTCCATGCCGTAATTCTGCCATTAAGTGCTACAAATAGAGTGATGCAATAAAGAAGGAACTCCCTCTTAAGATTCAGTGGGGCAAATCCTTGAGTGAAGCACCCTTCCTGCTTCCATATCAGTTAAGGTAGTTAGAATCAGGTGCTGCTAAACAACTGTCATTTCCGTCTGGAACAACCAGATTTGTGGTAATACAGCATGCCTAGAATAAATTAGAGCTCCTACAGTCTCAGAGAAAAAAGGGTTGCAGCTCAAATCTGCCAAGGATTGTAAAGCTGCTACCAAACATTAAGCCTAACTTTCCATGGTGGGAAAGATCATGTACAAATGATGAAAGTTCACGATGATTGCCAATCTATCCCAAAGGGAGTGTCCAAGCAAACGTACCCAAAGATCAGACTATCTGATGCTCCTAGCGATGGCAAACAACCACTAAGCACTGTGCACAGAGCCACAGGCCTCCCTCAATAAGCAGAGCTCATTACTTGAGTAAGTATCGCTTCGTGGTGGGCTAGCCAGGAGGAAACCCGTTCTTTCCAAAAAGAACAAAGCTGCATGTCTCAGGTTTGAAATTAATACCTGAATGAACCACAAAACCTCTGGAACAATGCCCGCTGCTCTTACGAGTCCAAAGTAGAGTTGTTTGGCTCAAATGTACAAAGGCATGTTTGACGGAAACTAAACAATGCCTATCACCACAAGAACCTCATTACAACTGTCAAGCAGGGTAGTGGAAATGTGTCGAGTATGATTTGCAGTGCGGGGCCTGGACACTTACTTCATAATCATCAAGTCCACCAAAAATGCCTCCCTATCAGTGCATTCTAGAGGGAAATCTCAGGCCATCTGTCCAACATGCAAAGGTTAGTCAAAGGTGGATCAAGCAACAAGACGATGATCCAAAAGACACCATTAAAACTGTGACTGAATGGATGAGAAAGAAGGCGGTGGGGGACATAAGGTTTTAGAATGAATAAGTCAAGGTCCAGATGCTAAGACGAGACCTAAAGAAAGCTGTGCATAAAAAAATGCCTTCAAACATCCCCCGTGCCTAATCAGTGGTGTGAGGAGGAGTGTGCAAGAATTAATCACGAGCAATGACTAAAACTTTTACCAGGAATGCTTACTTCATGTTATTGCTAGTAAAAGGGGCTCATCCCTTTGTTTAATCAGGGATTCACCACTTTTTCCACACAAGGTTTCTGAATATGGTCTGATTTATTTACTAAATAATGCCAACTTAGATTTGTGTCTGTGTTGTTTGTCACAAGAGATTACATTTACCACCTGTTAGGACTTGATGACTAGATGAAGGTTAGATAGGTCTTAATATGTAAAACCAGAGGGTGTACTTTCTTTTTCACAGCACCGTAATGGGGGTTACTATCAAACAGGATACTCAATTCACCAACCTAAGCATATTTCCTTAATGCAAATGACACCTTAAAGAGCAGATCAATATCATAGAAAAATACTGACGACCAGTGTATACCTCCGACGATGTTGTAAGTGTGCTAAAAAAAGGAATAGTGAAGAGTTGCAGGAACCCACACAACAGTATATCTTCTAACAGGTTTCATGTGGTGTTCACTTCAATGTCCCTGAGCGTAGATTAAGTTACACATTACAATCGCATTACAAGTTATTCTCACTCAGGTTTAAGACTGGGCAATCAAAGTCACAAAAAGAAATGTACATTGTCATAGTATTATCTTTCATATGTTGCAGGCTATTCAATAATCATACCAGTCTATCCATACGAAGCTTTCTAAGTCACTGCATTTGAATCTACAAGGCTGAATATTCCAATACTTACACCACACCGAGACCCTCTGCATGACCGTGTGTTGGCAAATCATTAATGAACGATCTCACACGGTCCATGAAGTCTCATTGATATCTCCCCAAGACAGCAGTGGCGCTATGTTTTTCAGTTTACTTGCAGACATCCCACAAACTTTTACGACCGACACATACAACTGTTTGCTTTCTCTCTTTAGAAGGGCGCAATGGCCTCTGGTGTTGAGGCAGTTCTTCTTCTGACTGACGTCTCCATTATGGAGTCGGATTTAGGATCGGACTTCAATAAGTCAGGATCCTACTGAGGAGCTCTGTACTTTTTAATAAGGTGAAGTGTCGCTGCCTTCCTTCACAGTACCTGGACTCAGGTATTTTTCCTCTGCAATGTCTACTAAACCTCGGACTAAAGGGAGATGAGGTTTTGGAGATGCCCTTGGTTATAAGGTCTTTAGAGTAATTAATTTGCAGGATTTGAAAAGGTATATGCAGCTTCGTAGGTCCTCAGGCCAAGATCTTGTGGAATGTGTTGATGTCATCTATAGGGGAGACACAAGAAGTAAAAGCCATTGGTGAGGCGGGCGTATAAGAGGAACTAGTATCATTCGGATCTGAATAGGGGCTCTAAACATTTCAGGGGTTTTCCATCCCCCATTTCTTTCTGGGTTTGAGCGATACCACTTGTGGAGGTGGAGGTCTTATGGGAGAAGATAATGGTCTTTCACTTCGTCCCACTGGAGACATAGATGTTATCTTGCAGAACATTCTAGTTGGTGACAGTGAAAAGGGCTGTAACTACTCTGGTAAGGGGTATTCAAAAGGTATGCTGGATACTGGAGGCCTTTGTGGCAGTGGATATGGATGTAGACTTATAGGTGTCAGACAAGCCTTGCAACTGATTCTGGTGCAAGTCGCCCTTTCTTGGGAGTTGGCAAAATTGAAAACGTGAAGAACCTCAGAGTGACGTTCTTTGAGAAAGAAGTCAAATAAGGCGAGGTTAGCCTTGGGAGTGCAGAGATCTCACTGAGGCTACGGAGACGGTGATAGTGTCTGTTGTCATCATACAAGCCAACGCAGATGAACAGGGTCACACCTATTTGTGGATCTTCTACGTCAAAGGCGATGATGTTTTTTTTTTACATTTACCAGCACGACCATTTTGAGGACGGTGGATGTCTCTTCAACATCAACAGTGATACTGTCACCACTAAACTGCGAGTCTTTGATGTCAAAATCAGGAGGCAGATGTCTTGTCTCAGAGGAGTGGTCTCTTTGGTGTCATGACACTGAACCCGTTTAGGACAGTGCCAATGCTCTTGACATTGTTAACTTTGAGGCTGATCTTGAGCGACATTGAGAGATGCTGTTGGTGGGTATCCTTACTACTCGGCTGTCTGTACTTGGATCTCCTCCTTCTGGAGTCTTTCACAGGATCAGTCTTCTTCTAAAAGGGTGCATGAGAGGATGTTTCTCAAGCCTTTTTCTTTTTCCTTTTCTTTTAAACCTGTAAGTATCCCTCTGAGTCTTATTCATTCCCAGTCTTTCAATGTCCTTTTGAAATTTTTTGGCAAATAGGACATTCCTTCACTGAATGTGGAGTCGGGAGACACCCCACAGAACTTGGGTGGGTGACAGACCACCTTCTTCCTCCAACAGGTGGGGCACTTCTCTAAGACAGACGTCATTCTGACTGAAGAATTATGTCAAACACTGGCAAAAACACTTAATTCAGTTGTAGGACTTAAAAGATATCAAGTGAAAGTAAAATTTTAGCGAGCATGAGATCCTTAGCAGAAGTTCAAATAGAGGTTAACTCCTCTGAGTACACAATGTTGCTACACAGATCAGGGGGAACAGATCACAATGTAAAGGGTGAACCAGGAAGGAATTAGACACTAAAGTTGAGTGTTGATGGAGAGAGTCGAGTCCTGAATATTTAACATGCACACTGCAATTACAAATTCAAGACTCTGTAAAAAGATATATACTGGGGGAATATGACTGAAAGAAAAAAAAAAAAAAGAGGGTTGAAACTTCATGTGTTCTGAGATCCTATTCACAAGTCGGAAAAAAGCACAGACTGTGTGAGGTAACTGCCAGTACAATGCATCATCAGTAAGTAAGCTCCTAAAATCTTAAAGCGACAGGATAACCTTTTCTCAGCTTTAATGTGGGCCTATCAAGCTGCATTTGCTCCTTCATTCTATACACTTTCAACCCCTTTTGCAACGTGCATGCTGCAATGCAGGCTTGAAATGAGGGGAGAGGCGGGGCGCAGCGGGCAGAGCGGGTGACTCCGTAGCGAGGGGCTCACTGATCGATCCGGCGGCCGCTCAGCTCCAGGACCATGTGACTCTGGGCAATAGCTCACTTAATCTCCCCAACGGCCCCCAGCGCCTTGGAAGCTTAAGGGGTGATATGTTTGCGCTTTACAAATATGGATTTTTTAATTAAATTCTGTGTTTTTTTTTTTTTACTACAGACAGGAAGAAAAATAAATCAATCATTTTTGAGAGCAATCTGTGTTTATATATTAAATGGGAAAGAGTCTATGACTATCAATGAAGATCCTACAATTCAGAACCAGTATATCGGTGGCGGAAGAGGTGATGGACTTTGTTGCTGCAATGCCACCAGGAAGATTGGAATATACAAAATTATTGTCCCTTTTCACTCCTTACCAGAAGTCAAGTGGGATCAAATCATTGATCTCTACTTTAAAATAAATTGTAGGGAATAGGCTAACAAATTTCTAAGAAGAAAGAGTTCGGAGTTGCTCACCATCAATGGACAAGGTAGTATTGGCACGGAGAGGTCTGAAAAAAATCAACACCAATGCCGCATGTGCAAAAACAACGACTATCCTTCCTGCCGCCATTAGCAATGCTAAACATCAGAGACCCCTTGCTACAGTCGGATGCCAAAAACATAAAAATGATTCCACAGCTCTTTCTAATCTGCTCCAGTTGCTCACATCTACTGTAATGGTTAGTGTGCATGAATCAAAACACAGGCTCTTTCACTTTTACCTTTTTCACAGGAATACACTATTCTTTTAAGTACTATAAATGTGGTGCTTTCTGGAAATTGTCAGATAAATACATTATTAAATTGGACATTCATTCATTTTCAAGGTACAACCCTCAAGTGAAGCCTATTCCTTATTGACCCATCATAAGTGCTTTATAACGTAAAAACTTTCAAAGCCCCAAAGTAGATCATAAGCGGGGGCAATTTACCACACTCTGTTTTCAACTATAGTTTCATCTCAGACCGTCAAGCAAAGTTTTTTTTTAAATCTACAGACAGCTCTCAATATGTAGAGTTAGTACCTGTATGTAGCCATAGTAAGTGTATACTGAACAATGCTAATGTCATAAGGAATTCTAGGTCAGGACGTGGTGCTTCAGATTATGAAATGTTTATCATGTATTCACTACACAGTATCCTTAAACATAAAGACACTGAAAAAAAATGTACAACCCATAAACCTTTGGGTACATGAAATATTCAGCCAGTCAACATCCTAGGTGGAGTCCAAATGCCCAGGTGAACCCCGAGAGCTTCCTCTTTCTTCGCTGCTCAACCTCCAGGTAAGTGCTAGTTTTACTGGTGTGCTTAAAGACTTTTAATTCTTCCAGATTTGCAATTTCAGTGAGCCATCAAGGGGTAGATGGTTTCCCAGAGAGGGAACAACCGCTAGTGTGCAGACTTCTCATAGTCAAGTTAGTGAACTCTCTAATTCCCAGTTCGGACTAGCCATGGGGCGAAAACAGAGTACTCAACCTCTTCCTTTCATGGCCAGCTAATGACAACCTATTCGGAAATTAACTCTCTGCCAAAGCGACGATGTTGCTCTGCCTCCTAGCATGCAAAACAGTATCGGATGTTAGAGCTATCGATTTCTTGTATCGCAATTTTATTCCAAATGGAGTCACGTGGAGGACTGCCAGGAGGGCCAAGAGTAACGTTCGGTCTATCACTTATGCAACTTTTCATGATTAACCAAAGTTTTGTGTGGTCATTTGACTCAACAAGTACGAGGCTGTCACAAGAGTCTTGCGACCTAAAGGAAGCAAACAAATTGAGATTTCCGTTAGGAAACCTTTTCATCCAGTATCATCACTCACGGTGGACTATGGGGTCAGAAGGGTGATGCAAGGGGCAGGTTTTTGGTAATTGCTCAACCATAGGGGCTGTGGCTTCTAAGACCTTCCTGGTGGGCAGCTGCCTGGAAGACACTATGAAGGCTGAGAAGTGGTCCATAGAGTTGATCTTTCAGAAAATTATTTCCAAGCTTACTAAGAATGTAGCTTCTTGTGTGGTGAACAATCTTTAAAGTTGCATTTTAAGAGCATGTGTGTTCGGACATACAATGTAAAATTTTCGAGCTATAGTGAAGACAAGTCAAGATTGTATTAACAGCAAGAAGGTGAGGATTATCCCACCCATCGGTGGTCACAGGTCCACCATAAGATGTTGACAGGTAGTTCGGACACCTGATTTTCATATGATTAACATTGTGGTTATGATGCATTTGTTCTATAGAATGTTTGCATCAATTGTGTGTTAAAGCGGAGTCCTATACGCGGTTTTTAACAGACTGTACAAAACTGAAACATACCTGTCCACTGAAGATGTAATCCAGTATCTCTTTCATAATGGCAAAAGAAATACCCTCTAACTCGATCCTGTAGATCGACCCATCATCTTTTGGAGGATTATAGTTTAATTTTGTTCTGAAAGAAACAGCAATATTTTAAAAATATTAAAAGGTTTTGCAGAATACAATATATGTAAACAATGTGGAATGACATTTAAAAATAATGCAGTGTACTTGAAGTATAAAATATTAAGCAAACAGTATTTGAAAAGTCAAGCAGATTTGATTTACTCCACCAAAAACTTGCAATCCTTAAGCAGGAATCAGAGGGTTTTTGTACAACGTGCAGCTTTTGGATTACATATACTTCCACATCACTTGACAACTCTTGAGAGGCAGGAGGGCGCTTTCAAAACAGGGTTCGAGGCTGTAGCTAATATGAAGTACATATGGTGTTCATACAACTCAAACCTAGCTGTTAAAAAAAATAAAAAGTACTGCACACGAGCAGGGGTTTACATTAAGGTACAGAAGAATAACACGCTAATCTACTTAGCAATGCAGAAGACCAAACAAAGACGGAAGTGACACAATCCATTTGAATTGGGAGGGCCTAGGCACTGGTCAGTAAACAATAGTGAAGGGGAACGCACATAAGTCTGACTTAATGGTATCAAGGACTAGAGTAAATATCATTTCACTACAGCTCTGACGCATACAATAAATAGTTTGTGTGAGAAGTTGGCCTGGTATATGCTGTCCACTAATTAAAGTGGGCACCTTGCACCAGTCCAAACAACCCTTCTGGTGATTAGGTCAAAGATAACCTTTTGAAAGCTATCCTAGTGGTAGCTATGGAGAGCAGCCTTCAGGCTAAATCTTGAAGGAATGTTAAGCACCTTGTTTTACCAGAATGCAACCTTATAGTATTGGTTAAATGAAAGGAAAACCACACAGTAGTTATAAAAATATGTATTTATTATATATAACACTCTTTAGAATCCTCTACACGAGGATAGAACACAAATCAAATAATACAGTTGCAAAGAATCAAACGTAAGTAGCACAATACACAGTGGGCTCCCCGGGGAGACCAAACCATATACTAAGTAAGTGGTATAAGAACCACGACTCGGGACTAGACCTAGTCTAGAAGGTGTAGAATCGCTGGGACCCCAAGGAACCACCCAAGGTGAGTGAATAGGGACCTCACGGAGGACGGGTGCAGTGTGGGAACACGACCGCGTGCTCCGTGCAACTCAATGGGAAAGTCGCGGTTGGAAAATCAGAGATTAAGGACCCTTCCCAGCAGATTACGAAGACAGCCCTTGGAACTTAAGGGTTTGGAGGGCCACCCCACCCGTGGATACCTTTGTACCAGAGTTACCTATCCCAGAGGAGCCAGGTGCATAGGTGCAAAGTGGCGTGGGAAACCCTCGTTTTCTATGGAGATCGACAAAGAAATGCTGCTGCAGGAAGAACGAAAAGTGTCCGGTGGAAGCTAACATGGATTCTAGAGGAGAAGAACTTGAAAGCAGAGGGGACAGAGTCTGGGTCACTTGGGAGTGACCAGGGGCTCGGTAGACGAATGCCCACTGATGTCGGGTGCTTCAGGTGTGTTGACGGTGAGCTTGACTCTTCAGCTGCAAGGACCCGGAGACGCCTAGGACTAACAGGAGCCGGAGGCGAGCTGTCCCACGAAGGATGTCGAGTGCTGAGGGGTCGGTGTCCGGCTGGAGCACCAATCAAGCCTTGACAACGGCAACAACGTAGATGGTCAAGTTCAGTGTCGATCTGGCCCAGCAAGGACCAGGAGACTCACCACAGCAAGGGGAGTCAGGGCAGGCCTGGAGCAACCAGGGGAGCCCAAATAAAGCAAAGTTGACCCTCAAATGGACCCACAGGCCGAAGGCACAGGAGTCGCGAGGGGACCTCAGGCGGTTTCACAGGATACCAGCTAGCAGGGCACAGAGTGCGAGGATGCCGGAGTCCTTCTCAGAAAAGATGCACTGGGGTCAGGGCTACAAATGGCCCAATGCACGGAATTGTTGCACGACAACAAGTATGTGCAGCTGCAAATAAACGCGGTGCACAGGGGTACGGGTATACGGTCACCACGAGGGATATCCGCCTCAAACTCAGTGAGAGGGCAGTTCAACCTCGGAGACCTTCAGAAACCCACCTCCTGTGTTGCTGGAGCATTCGGAGTCCGCAGGAGCTCAGGATCAGCAAACCAGTCAGATGCGTTACGGTGCCTGCGTTTGCAGGGGAGTGACTCCTTCACTCCAAGGGAGATTCTTCTGTTGTCTTGGAGGTCCACAGGGTCCTGCACGGAGCCTGTATGGATCACAGACAGTGGCGAGACTGGGGACGGCAAGGGAAGACAAAGTCGAGCCCAAGGGAGGTCCAGCGAAGTCCAGCGTGTCCAGATGGTCGAAGTGTAGTGGTATCTTCTTGCAGTATCTTGTCCACGTAAATCTGATGTCCTGTAGCCAGGTAACCCATTTTATACCCACGGGAAAGGGTTGGACAGATTCTAGGGACCCTCCTAGGGGAGGGACAGGACAGGGGGGTGGCTACACCCATGTCCTTTGTCCAGGTTCGAGCCAGAGCAGGAGCGGATGGCTCCCAGAACTGGTTTGAACTGGACTATGCACAGGGACACCAAGTGTGCCCCTCGTGCAGACTTTCTGGCACTGAGACAGTGCACCCACCCAGCCCCAATACACTAAATCCTGTCTGGGAGGTGGTAAAACCTCCCTGTGACAGGATGCCTATTGTGCGGCCTTCCGCTGCTCGAGCTTGGCTCAGCAGCAGGAGGAGGGCAGACGGGTCTGTGGCTGGCAGCATCCATGTTGTGCTGTTAGGCTCGAGAAAGTTGGTACCGGTAGACTTAGGTCACCCCAGAACCTCAGTTCTGAGGGGAGGAATCATACCTCCCACAGCAGTTACTGGTGTGGAGGTATGATTCAAAGGTGTTTGACACCAAACACGACATACTTCGTTGCAGTCGTTTTCGAGATAGCATTTACCGTGAGGTTATAATGCACCTCTACCTATATGTCTGGTAGTATCACGTACAGCCCGGGAGAATGGTCTCCGCAGACTGCAGAGGGGCCCTGCTCATGCAGGAGCACCCTCTCACGCAAAACCCAGCACCCTGCCTTCAGTATTGTTAATGCCTGCTATAGGGGGTGACTTATAAGGTTTTAAGTGTAGTGATATATATAGATATAGTGAACCTATATCTTAAGTAAGTGGTGCAATCACCATCTTACACAGGCTGCAGTAGCAGACCTGAGGTTCCATTTTGCATGGCCTCTCATGGGTGGCATAATACATTCTTCAACCCATGGGAGTCCTCTGGGGTACCTATGCCCTGGGTACATGGGTACCATATACTAGGGACTTATAAGGGTACCCCAGTATCCAATCTGGAGTGTACCAAAGTACATATGTTGCAATTTAAAAGAGAAAGCAGATAGTCTGGGGTCCTGATTAACAGGATCCCAGTCAGACTAGTCAAAAACAGTATAACATGAAGCAAAAAGTGGGGGTAACCATAAGAAACAGATCCTACTTTCCTACACAGCCCCCCGCCCCCCCAACGAAAGGAGATGAGACTAACCTTGCCCAGTTGAGTCTTCATTTTCTAAGTGGAAATATCTGAAGAAGAGTCCATCTACATTGGCATGGTTACTCCCAGGTCTATGTTCCACTGTATAGTCCATCCCCTGTAGGGAAATGGACCACCACAAAAGTTTGGGGTTTTCACCCTTCATCTGTTTTATCCACAAGAGGGGCTTGTGGTCAGTCTGAACAATGAAGTGAGTTCCAAACAAGTATGGCCTCAACTTCTTCAGAGCCCAAACCACAGCAAAGGCTTCCCTCTCAATAGACGACCAACGTTTCTCTCTGGGGGTCAGCCTTCTGCTAATAAAAGCTACTAGCTGATTCTGACCCTCTGCATTCAATTGTGATAACACAGCCCCTACCCCCAACTCAGATGCATCAGTTTGAACAATGAATTGTTTGGAATAATCAGGACTTTTCAGAATGGGAGCAGTGCACATGGCCTGCTTGAGGTCATCAAATGCCTTCTGACAGCTAACTGTCCACTGAACTTTCTTGGGCATTCTCTTTGATGTCAGGTCATTCAAGGGAGTCACTATGGACCCATAGTCCTTGACAAATCTCCTGTAATACCCAGTCAGGCCCAAGAAAGCTCTGACCTGAGTCTGGGTAGTTGGAGCAACCCATTCCATTATGGTCTGGATTTTGCTCTGCAATGGTTGAACCTGGCCTCCACCCACAAGGTGGCCCAGGTACACAACCTGACTCTGCCCTATCTGGCACTTAGTGGCCTTGATAGTGAGGCCTGCCTTTTGCAAGGCCTCCAAAACATTTCTCAGGTGGACCAGGTGATCCTCCCAGGTGGAACTAAAGACAGCAATATCATCTAGATAAGCTGCACTATAGTCTTCCAGGCCTGTGAGAACTTTGTTCACCAACCTCTGAAGTGTGGCAGGTGCATTCTTCAAGCCAAAAGGCATCACCACAAATTGGTAGTGCCCACTAGGGGTTGAGAATGCGGTCTTTGGCTTGGCATCCTGAGCTAGTCTGATTTGCCAGTAGCCAGCTGTAAGGTCAAAAGTACTCAGAAACTTGGCTGAGGCCAAAGTATCTATGAGTTCATCTGCCCTTGGAATAGGATGAGCATCAGTCCTAGTGACTACATTGAGTCCTCTGTAGTCAACACAAAACCTCATCCCTCTCTTACCATCCTTGGTGTGAGGTTTAGGTACCAAGACCACTGGACTAGCCCAAGGACTAGTTGAGGGCTCAATGACTCCCAATTCCAGCATCTTCTGGACCTCAGTCCTGATGCAGTCCCTGACATGGTCAGGTTGTCTGTAAATTTTGTTCTTTACAGGCAGGTTTTCACCTGTGTCCACTTCATGGGTACACCAGGTGGTCTGACTTGGAGTCAGTGAGAACATGTGCCTAAACTGATTGAGGACCTTCCTGCAATCAGACTGTTGTTGCTCAGTGAGGCTGCTTGCCAAAGCTACACCATCTACTGAGCCATCATCAGGGTTCTGTGAGAGGAGGTCAGGGAGTGGGTCACTCTCTTCCTCCTGTCCCTCATCAGTAGCCATGAGCAAGCCCATGTCTGCCCTGTCAACATAAGGCTTGAGCCTGTTCATATGGAGCACCCTGTGGGGGCTCCTGGTAGTTTCAAGGTCCACCAAGTAAGTGACCTCTCCCTTTGGCTCAAGTATTGTGTGGGGTCCACTCCATCTGTCTTGGAGAGCTGCTGGGGTCACAGGCTCCAGCACCCACACTTTCTGTCCTGGCTGGTAAACAGTCAAGACAGCCTTTTGGTCATGCCAGGCCTTTTGCAATTCCTGGCTAGCCTCAAGGTTTTTGGATGCCTTCTTCATATACTCCGCCATCCAGGAGAGGAGACCAAGTACACAGTCCACAATATCCTGTTTAGGAGGTTTGAGAGGTAACTCCCATACCTCCTTCACCAGACACAGTGGACCCCTAACTGGGTGACCAAACAAAAGTTCAAAGGGGCTGTAGCCAATCCCCTTTTGTGGCACCTCTCTGTAGGCAAAGAGAAGGCAGGGCAACAGACCATCCCATTTCCGCCTGAGCTTCTCTGGGAGTCCCATTATCATGCCCTTTAGGGTTTTGTTGAATCTTTCAACCAAACCATTGCATTGAGGATGATAGGGTGTGGTGAACTTGTAGTTGACACCACACTCTTTCCACATTGCAGTTATGTAACTAGACATAAAGTTAGTACCTCTGTCTGTTAAGACCTCCTTAGGAAAACCCACCCTGGAGAAAATCCCCAGGAGATCCCTTGCCACCACAGGTGCTGTGGTGGTCCTAAGGGGAATAGCTTCTGGATACCTGGTAACATGGTCCACCACCACCAGGATGTAAAAATGTCCAGATGCTGTTGGAGGGTTCATGGGACCAATTATGTCAATCCCAACCCTCTCAAACGGAACCCCCACCACAGGTAGTGGTATCAGGGGGGCCTTTGTGGTACCACCTGCCTTACCACTGGCTTGGCAAGTGATACAGGAGCGACAAAACTCCGTTGTGTCCTCTGACATGTGAGGCCAGTGAAAGTGAGGGACAAGCCTGTCCCAAGTTTTGCTTTGGCCTAAGTGTCCTGCTAGGGGAATGTCATGTGCTAGGTTGAGTAGGAAGCCCCTAAACTTCAGAGGTATAACCAACCTCCTGGTGGCACCAGGCTTGGGGTCTCTACCTTCTGAATATAGAAGTCCCTCATCCCAATAGATCTTGTGAGATCCACTGACATTCCCTGCAGCCTCAGCAGCAGCTTGCTGTCTGAGGGGTTCAAGAGAGGGGCAGGTTTGCTGCTCCTGACTCAGTTCTGCCCTGGAAGGGCCCCCTGTCCCCAAGAACTCAACCTGGTCAGGTTCAAGTTCCTCTGGGACAGTTCCTTCACAAGGCCTGGGATCAACTTCCTCAAAAGTCTGATCCTCTTCCTGAGCCAGGGGGGAAGTCTCAGCCTTACCCCTCCTGCTCCTCTTCTTGGAAGGCACCTGGTCCATCCTTTCAGGATCCAGGGCCTGCTCAGTGGCTTTCAGTTTGGCTTGTGACCTGGTCACAGCAAACACATCTGCAGTGATGCCCAACATTGCTGCATGAGTCCTGAGTTCCAATTCAGCCCAGGCTGAAGTCTCCAAATCATTGCCCAACAAGCATTCCACAGGGAGGTCTGAACTTACCACAACCTTCTTAGAGCCAGTTACCCCTCCCCAGGTGAAATGAACAACTGCCAAGGAATGGTCTGTCCTGACATTGCTAGCATTGGTCACTTGGTACATCTCACCAAGTATGATCTGGTCAGGGTCTACAAGATCTTTTGTCACCATGGTGACACTTGCACCTGTGTCCCTGTATGCCATGGCCTCCTTACCATTTATTAAAGGCTGTTGTCTGTATTTGCCCAGGTTACTGGAACTTACAAATAAGGAGGCAATATCCATACCTCCATCACAGACTCGAACAGCATGAGCTGGAGTTCTGACTAGGCCAGAACCCACCTCAGAGCCCAAGGTTAACCCCACTATTCCCTTGTTCTGTGTACCACCACTTGAAACTGTGCTAGGGGGAGCAGTTGCCTTAGGGGCAGTGGTGGTAGGAGTAGAATCCTTGGCCCTTGGACAATTGGCATCCTTTGTCCAATGGGTTTTCTCTTTACAGATATGACACCAAGGTTTCCTTTTGCCTTGTTGGATTGTGACTCTCCCCCCCCCCCCCCCCACCCCGATGCAGGTTTTTGGGGCCCTGATGAAGACTTTTGATCTTTACTTTTGTCCCCACCCTTATCTGAGTTCTTGGAGTCTGGTTTCTTTTGGTCACCTCCATTTGTCTGGGCTTTCTGCTTCACCCTGGTTCTGACCCACTTATCTGCCTTCTTTCCCAATTCTTGGGCAGAAGTCAGATCAGAGTCAACCAGGTACTGATGCAACAACTGGTTTTGGCAATTATTAAGGATCTGCTCCCTCATAATCAAGTTGTACAATCCTTTAAAATCATCCACCTTGCTACCAAGTAACCAGCCTTCCAGAGCCTTAATGGCACAATCACCAAAGTCTACCCAGTCCTGAGTCTGTCTTCTGGGTGTCTCTGAACTTAATCCTGTACAGTTCAGTGGTTAAGCCAAACCCTTCAATGACAGCACTCGTCAGGACTGAATAGTTATCAGCATCCTCTTCTCTTACAGTGAGGAGCTTATTTCTACATTTGTCAGCAAAGGAGAGCCACAAGATAGCTGCCCACTGCTCTTGAGGGACCTTCTGTACTTTACAGGCCCTCTCCAAAGCAGTTATCCATTTCTGGATGTCATCCCCTACATGGAAGGGAGGGACAATCTTGCTCAGGTTCCTATGATCAAAAGGTGTGTTCCCTAACCCTAGGGACACTATAGCTGCCACCAGGGTGCTCTAGTCCCAATTTCTTTCTAGTCTTCTGAACTTCTAGGGACTCTTTATCCAGGGCCAACTGCTGTTGCCTAAGCTTAGCTTTCTCAAGCTCTAGCATTTGGCACTCCCTGTCATAAGAGTTGTCCCTCTTGCTAGAAACAGAGGTCCCTACAGAATGTCTAGAATGATTTGACTCAGCAGAGGGAGATCTAGATCTCTTGGGTAAACTCTGCACTCTCCCTGGAGGACTGAAGTGAGGGTCTTCTTGTCCCTCTCCTTCCTCTTCCCCCTGGGTATCGGAGTTATTCGGGGTGGATCATTTTGATCCTCCTGTCCAGGGGTGGAATCTAGGTCATAGAAGGAGTCCCCTCCTGACCTATCTTCTTCCCCTGTACTACCCACTCTATCCTGCTCATCTGACCCAGGAGTCTTCCTAATGTCATCTAGCAGAAATGCATCTATTAGACGTTGAGTGTTGGCATTTCTCCCGGTCTTCAGCTTCCTAGATACACACATAGCTTTTAATTCAGTGAATGTAAAGCTATCATATTTAGTATGCAGGATGCCACCTGTGGCATTCTCAGTAGAAGACATACTAAGTGAGGTGTAGTGTAGGCACCTACCTAGCCTAGTGGGAACTAAACTCTCTTAGGTTGGAGAAAGGGTGTGCTAGACCCTTGACTTACCCAACCCCAAGTTCAGTAGAACTTACTATCTTAAGCTAGTATTATATGTTCCTAGATACTAGTGGTTTTTCAGTTAATCAATACAAAGATTTTTCTGGTAAAACAATGCAGGCTTGAATCCCAACCGCTGCACACCAATGTGAGAAGTTGGCCTGGTATATGCTGTCCACTAATTAAAGTGGGCACCTTGCACCAGTCCAAACTACCCTTATTGTGATTAGGTCAAAGATAACCTTTTGAAAGCTATCCTAGTGGTAACTATGGAGAGCAGCCTTCAGGCTAAGTCTTGAAGGAATGTTAAGTACCTTGTTTTACCAGAATGCAACCTTATAGTATTGGTTAAATGAAAGGGAAACCACCCAGTAGTTATAAAAATATGTATTTATTATATATAACACTCTCTAGTATCCTCTACACGAGGATTGAACACAAATCAAATAATACAGTTGCAAAGAATCAAACGTAAGTAGCACAATACACAGTGGGCTCCCGGGGGAGACCAAACCATATACTAAGTAAGTGGTATAAGAACCACGACTCGGGACTAGACCTAGTCTAGAAGGTGTAGAATCGCTGGGACCCCAAGGAACCAACCAAGGTGAGTGAATAGGGACCCCACGGAGGACGGGTGCAGTGTGGGAACACGACCGCATGCTCCGTGCAACTCAATGGGAAAGTTGCGGTTGGATAATCAGAGATTAAGGACCCTTCCCAGCAGATTACGAAGATAGCCCTTGGAACTTAAGGGTTTGGAGGGCCACCCCACCCGTGCATACCTTTGTACCAGAGTTACCTATCCCAGAGGAGCCGGGTGCATAGGTGCGAAGTGGTGTCAGAAACCCTCGTCGTTTTCTATGGATGTCGACAAAGAAATGCTGCTGCGGGAAGAAGGAAAAGTGTCCGGTGGAATCCAAACGTGGATTCTAGATGAGAAGAACCTGAAAGCAGAGGGGACAGAGTCTGGGTCACTTGGGAGTGACCAGGGGCTCGGTAGACGAATGCCCACCGATGTCGGGTGCTTCAGGTGTGTTGACGGTGAGCTTGACTCTTCAGCTGCGAGTACCGGGAGACGTCTAGGACGACCAGGAGCCGGAGGCGAGCTGTCCCACGAAGGATGTCGAGTGCTGAGGGGTGGGTGTCCGGCTGGAGCACCAATCAAGCCTTGGCAACAGCAACAACGTAGATGGTCAAGTTCAGTGTCAATCTGGACCAGCAAGGACCAGGAGACTCACCACAACAAGGGGAGTCAGGGCAGGCCTGGAGCAACCAGGGGAGCCCAAATAAAGCAAAGTTGACCCTCAAGTGGACCCACAGGCCGAAGGCACAGGAGTCGCGAAGGGACCTCAGGCGGTTTCACAGGATACCGGCTAGCAGGGCACAGAGTGCGAGGATGCCGGAGTCCTTCTCAGGAAAGATGCGCTGGGGTCAGGGTTACAAATGGCCCAATGCACGGAATTGTTGCACGACAACAAGCATGTGCAGCTGCAAATAAACGTGGTGCACAGGGGTATGGGTATACGGTCACCACGAGGGATATCCGCCTCAAACTCAGTGAGAGGGCAGCTCAACCTCGGAGACCTTCAGAAACCCACCTCTAATTAACTGTATAATAAAGCAAGCAAGCGACCTCCTGTGTTGCTGGAGCATTCGGAGTCCGCAGGAGCTCAGGATCAGCAAACCGGTCAGATGCGTTACGGTGCCTGTGTTTGCAGGGGAGTGACTCCTTCACTCCAAGGGAGATTCTTCTGTTTTCTTGGAGGTCCACAGGGTCCTGCACGGAGCCTGAATGGATCACGGACAGTGGCGAGACTGGGGACGGCAAGGGAAGACAAAGTCGAGCCCAAGGGAGGTCCAGCGAAGTCCAGCGTGTCCAGACAGTCGAAGTGTAGTGGTATCTTCTTGCAGAATCTTGTCCACGTAAATCTGATGTCCTGTAGCCAGGTAACCCATTTTATACCCACGGGAAAGGGTTGGACAGATTCTAGGGACCCTCCTAGGGGAGGGACAGGACAGGGGGGTGGCTACACCCATGTCCTTTGGCCAGTTTTGCCCCAGAACAGGAGCGGATGGCTCCCAGAACTGGTTTGAACTGGACTATGCACAGGGACACCAAGTGTGCCCCTCGTGCAGACTTTCTGGCACTGAGTCAGTGCACCCACCCAGCCCCAATACACTAAATCCTGTCTGGGAGGTGGTAACACCTCCCTGTGACAGGATGCCTATGGTGCTGCCTTCCCCTGCTCGAGCTTGGCTCAGCAGCAGGAGGGCAGACTCGTGTCGGTGGCTGGCAGCATCCATGTTGTGCTGTTAGGCTCGAGAAAGTTGGTACCGGTAGACTTAGGTACCCCCAGAACCTCGGTTCTGAGGGGAGGAATCATACCTCCCACACCAGTAACTGGTGTGAAGGTATGATTCAAAGGTGTTTGACACCAAAAACGACATACTTCGTTGCAGTCGTTTTCGAGATCGCATTTACCACGAGGTTATAATGCATCTCTACCTATATGTCTGGTAGTATCACGTACAGCCCGGGAGAATGGTTTCCGAAGACTGCAGAGGGGCCCTGCTCATGCAGGAGCAGCCTCTCACGCAAAACCCAGCACTCTGCCTTCAGGATTGTTAAGGCCTGCTATAGGGGTGACTTATAAGGTTTTAAGTGTAGTGATATATATAGATATAGTGAACCTATATCTTAAGTAAGTGGTGCAATCACCAACTTACACAGGCTGCAGTAGCAGACCTGAGGTTCCATTTTGCATGGCCTCTCATGGGTGGCATAATACATGCTTCAGCTTATGGGAGGCCTCTGGGGTACCTATGCCCTGGGTACATGGGTACCATATACTAGGGACTTATAAGGGTACCCCAGTATCCAATCTGAGTGTACCAAAGTACATATGTTGCAGTTTAAAGGAGAAAGCAGATAGGCTGGGGTCCTGAATAGCAGGATCCCAGCCAGACTAGTCAAAACAGTGGGTGCAAAAAGTGGGGGTAACCATAAGAAGCAGATCCTACAGTTCGATAAAACAGTGCACTCTAGCCTGAAGTCATTGATATGTCTATAGATCCTCAGTATACGAAAAACAGAGCGTACATTTAAAAACTACACTGTTCTCTCATCTTGGACAAAGCTGTCCTTAGTCACAACACAAAAGCTAAACAGCTAACCATGTGACTCACTGTGATTTGTTATAGACTGCAGAATACCCAGTCAGCAGCAAATAACTCACCACTTGTCTCATATGCCACCTAGCAGCTCCATGTTGTGCCATTTATTTCCACTTTTCTATCAGCATGCAAACACTGAACACTCAGCCCAGAAGGCCACAGAATACAGTACATATATAACACTTCTTCGGGGTGATCATGGTAATATTTTTGTTGGGTAACAGTGTGGAATTTTTGTGAGAACATTTTCTAGGCTTCTTTAGCTAAAAGCCATTCACATGGACAGCTTTGTTAAATAAAATATATTGCACCAAACATCCTATAGGTATCAATCATTAGCGTGCACTATATGTTTTTTCAAATTATTTCATAATAAATTGCAAGTTCCAAGCAAGAGATCTTGTAGCTTTGCTATGGAGTTCTTGCCATTACTTCCTATAGGGAAACGGCCACTACAACGCGGCCGTTTCCACGTAAACCTTAACCACGCATGCATTACAACGCATGCGTGGTCACTACAAGCCTTTACCACGCATACCTTTACTACGAGATACGTAGTAAAGGCATGTGTGTAAAGGCTAAAATTAGAAAAGGGGGCTTGGGGGTCTCCCCCAAAAATAAAAAGCGGGCTTGGGAGGGGGGGGTCTACCCCTCCCAAAAAAACGAACCTGATGTCACGTCGCGAAGTGGAGGCAATCGGCGTCGTTTGAGAGGAAACGGAAAGAAACTTCCGCTTCCTCTTTACGACGTACAACGTCAACAAGGAGGATGAAGGAGAGGAGACGACGTGAAGAGGTAAGGGAAATTTTAGTTTTTAAAAAAAATATATAAAAGGATTGAGGGTTCAGGGCAGGGGTAATTATAAGAAGGATTGGGGGCTGGGGGGGTCACGTAAGGGTACAGGGGAGGGGTATAACCTTTACCAAGAGTATGCCCTTACCATGCATACATTTACAACGAAAATCGTTGTAAAGGTATGCGTGGTAAGGGAATATTCGTGGTAAAGGTTATGCGTGGAAATAGCATTCCGTTGCAACGCATGCGTGGTAAAGGCATGCGTTGCAACGGAATGCGTTGTAACGACATACAACCCTTCCTATATCCCCTTTGCTGCTGAGGCTTTTCCAGCCCTATGCTGAGTTCTGTATTTGATGTTTGTGACACTTTGAGAGCAAATCGCCATCCATTCATTAAAATCTTTATTACGGCCACTAAAGTAGCAACTAATTAAAAGAGCATTAGGTTTCTCCTGTTAACAGCACATTTTAACAAGCATTTGCAATGCAATAGGTCTCGCATTTGCGAGAGTTTAAGCTATTGACATTGCAAATGTCAATGCCTTTTATTGATCTGTTTTAAAAACAACACATAAATAAAAGGCATTGTCATTTACAATGCCAGTAGCTCAAACTCGCATAAATGCGAGACCTATTGCATTGCAAATGCTTGTTCTATTACTGTACATACATTTACATGCCTGCAGCACAGCGAGTATGAAAGCGATTCCACAACTGCAAACTGATACGTCACTGGAGGCCTCTGGAAAGGCCAGTGAACTAAAATGCCTATTCATTTCAATTTGTGATGGAGCTTTTGTGCGTGGGGGTGAGCGCCCACAAACTTGGACGTCTGTTGGACTTTCTTTTCTAAATCAACTTGCCTCTAGCCGATGAAAGTGGCACTGTGAGAGACCACAAAGCATTGTCTCATGTTGGATAAGGTTATTAGAAAGAGAAACCGAAAACAGGCAAATAGAAACAATAATCACCATTGAAAAACCTGCAAGTGTATTAGTCCGTGATTTTATTCTGAGTGGTGAAAAATAAGAAATAAGTAACTCAGAAGCACAAATAAAAAAAACTCAGCCTTTTGAAGTTGAAAAACATAGATACTACGAACTTTCTACAAAGTAATTCAGTCACGGTTTTTAAAACCACTTTCTGTTTGGAAAGGTGCCTCTAGCATAACACCGGCACCAAGAGGCCTGCCATAACTTGGCAGGACAGCTTGAACCTCAGTGGAGCTGGCAGCATTCTGCCAGCGGGAAGTGAATCAGCAATGTTTATACAATACTCATATTCACAGCACCTCTGCTGCTGCTCAGGCAACCCTCCCGGTCACATAGAGATACGGCGACCAGGCGTCCCGGATTTGCCAGGACATACCCGGTTTTTGACCCGCTGTCCTGACAAATTTCTGTAAATTAAACTCATGTTCCGCTTTTTAGAGGTCAACTGAAAATTGTGGGATGTAGCTTTTATGTGTTCCAAAGCAACACTATTCAGTAATTCAAGGAGCAGGTAAAATACTGAGATTAAAAATTTACATTTTATTTCCTTAGTACCTCCTTATCTGTGTTACTGTGTGAACGAGCGAGGACATTCTTTGCCCTTTACAATGATGTAAAATTGTGGCCCTTCTATTTTTCCTAAATGTCACGGTTTTTGTTTTCAAAATCTGATCACCCTACCCAGGGGCAAACATATAAGGGACCCCCACACTTTCAGGGCAGGGTACCAACGCAGAAGACAGGGTGCACGTTCACAGGGTTTAGAGTTATGCGGGGAGCGGATGGCAGAGAAGGAGGAGGGCTATACTCACGTGCTGAGCTTCCTGGTCCATACAAGTACCCCCGGCCACAGCTCCCGCAGCTGCACAGCGCGGCCCAAATTATCCTTGATGTTGTGCAGCAATTGCTGGGACTCGCTCTCTAGGCGCCCAGCGTAAGGGAGAAGTTGGTTGTACACGATCTCCTTCTGAGGCAGGCAGGGTTGGATTGGGATTCAATTTCGGCCCGGGCACGCAAAAAAAAAGTGGCCCACATTTGCATATTGCCTTTCCTCAAAACACTGTTTCGGCGAAATTTTATTAAAAAAAAGGGGGGTGGGGGGATATACAAAGAATGCATGGATTCGTTTACACTAGTGACTGAAAACAAGTGAGGCCACTTCTGCTCAGGCCCCCTGCCCCGCTAGGTATGCATACATTAATGGGCCGGCCCTGCGACAGAAAGAAAGTGACACTTCTGCCTGTTGCTAAACGTGAGGCAATCAGGACCCATCTGCCTCCAGAAAGGCCACTCACACACCCACTGGGCCGCTGGCGAAATCGAACAATGCAGACATCGCCCAAATCTCTCCCCCCCAGACTGCTCCAAAAAGCAGCCCACAGTTGGAACTCGGCACCGGCCCCCTCAGGCATTGCCCGAGTGCCTGCGTTACCAATCCTACGCTGGAGGCAGGTGAGGGAAGGCCAGAGGCTTGGCCCACCCAACTGTCTATGGTCATCCTTGTCGCTTATGGACTATGCCTCTGATTGTGCCTCTCTCTCTGGGCTGTCTCTCCTATGGATAAGGACTGGTTGTCTTCCTCTGGTACTGTTTTCTCTTGCCTGTGCGGTTTCTTTCCTTCCGCCGCCCTTCGCCTCTCTGTGCCAGGGAGTGTGCCACCCCCTGGATTGTCCCTCCTGGCAGCCCCGGTGTACCTCGGCTCTTCTGCTCCCCGTACCTCTCGCTCTAGTCTGTTAGTGACGTCTCTTCGCCGGCTCGTGACAGAAGGGGTCCGTTGCGTCACTTCCCCTAAGCGCTCCTCCATATGGTCGTCTGCTACAGTATATGTTAGGTCGCCGAAGCTGAGTAACAAAGCTAGACACTTAAAGCCATCAACAACAAGGGAAAGTGAAAGAGCGCCATGCGCGCGTTGTACGCACGCCGTGAGCGTGCACATCGGCGTGGCCTGTGGCTCGTGCCCAGTGGCGGTGCCTGCGGACTTCGCCGTACTTAAATAAGTGCTGCGCAGCTCGTGCGGCCCAGGGACGGGGCCAAAGCAGGATTTCAGGCGGGGCTCCTGTGAGCAAGACGGAGCCCCGCGTGTTGCTGCAGTGACCGGCTGAAGACGGAGACCAGCCGAGGAGCAGCGCAGAGTCCCCACAAGAGCAGGTAAGTGGGGTGAGGCATGCTGTGCGTGTAAAGCGCACCGCGCTTGAACTCGCGTGCGCATTAAAAAAAAGAAAGTGATATTGCATGAGGCTTGCGAGGACGGAAGGGGGACAGGAGATGTGCACATTGCGTGTCTGTACGTGCGTGTTCATGGGCGCGTTCACATTTGCAGTCTGTCCTGCGCGTGCACATCTCCTGTCTCCCTTCCGAAGCAAGTCGGTAACAATACATCTCGCTAGCGACAGCGCTTTCGCGCTGCATCGCTAGGCGAGACCTAAAAAGGAGCATATATTAACAGTTCGACGGGGAATCCAACCATTGCATGTATTCAAGTGCCACCACCGAGCTTCGAATGCCCGATTCCCAATGATGGGGATTAAGTACTGTTTACTAAATTCATAATAACATTTACAAAAAATGTGAAATGTAACAGGCTCCGAGGTGATAATTCCAGACATGGGCACACCATAATTTTGGAATGTTCAAACTGTCCCAAATGCCATCTCACAAAGTCCAAATGAAAGCGCGTGAGTAGCATTCTGTCCCATGAGGAGTCTGTCCACTCCAGATACGATGCCATGCCTGGTGTGTTAAGTGTAGCAATGTATTCCCGGACAGTGGGTTTAGATGACTCATTCTCCTCACTGAGATTATGCTGTTTACTTTTATACAAGGTTTTAACGCAGGCCTTATTTTTGGACACAGTTCTGGGTATATAAAAAAGCTGCAGCTCCCCCCCAGATCCGTCAGGGCATATTTGACATAACTAATCCAGGGAATATGCAAACCCCGGTCACAAGATGAACAGTCCTGAACGATTTCCCTGTTAAAAGCAGCATGTGGATTGCACCAAATTGAGCACCATAACAGAAGGGTAGCCAAGTTAAGAGTCCTCCACGTAATCCATTCCTAGTTCCTGGTGCAGAATAAAGGTGGAACAAGTAGGTGGGATGCCCAGGAGTCTCCTTAACACTCTGTTTTGTACACCCTGGATTGTTTTCGGATCAATATATCCCCTGGTGCCTGATCCATAAGTTAAAATAGGAAGACA
Source organism: Calotriton arnoldi (assembly GCA_963921515.1). NCBI lineage: Eukaryota > Metazoa > Chordata > Amphibia > Caudata > Salamandridae > Calotriton > Calotriton arnoldi. Next base: position 501,849 of record CAWUFW010002454.1, on the reverse strand, counting down.
CTTTCTCCTATACATTTCCAATAAAGGGGCCACAAGTCGTCCCCCCCTCACCCCCCCAATACATCTGGCCAGGTTATAAACATACTCAGAGCCTAAACAATTCTGGTGGACTTAAGCCACACAAAGACCCCAATTACCCTTCGCATCAAGAACAACGGCCAGGTAGGAGAAGTCCTGGGTGAGAGCCCCGGTGCGACCTTGTAGCTTAATCCCCCGCATCTTGGTCTGTTTTAGATTGTGCGTCATTAAAAAGGTTTGAGGGATTAGTAGCAGACCAAGGGAGCCCATAAAGGTGACAAATTCATGGAACACACAATTTAGGCCATTGGGGGTTCTTTACAACAGAGCAGCATCGTCCACATATAAAAGGACGGGAACCTTTTTGCTGTCAATGGAAGGAGCATCGGAGATTTTAGCAAACATTTATATACAACAGAAACAGCAGGCGGGGGCAGGGACGCACCCCTGGTGTACCCCTTGCCCTATCCTGATTCAGACAGTCCTCTCTCCTGAGGGGCCAAACCGAACTGGCAGAGAAGTCATAATGAAGGGCTGTCAGAAAGTGAACCAGACCACCATCCACCCTCATGTCAGTCAGTATTTCCCCAGAGTTTAGACCTCACCACGCTGTTGAAGGCGCAGGACAGGTCCATGAAGGCCAGGCAGATGGAGCCCTGCTTAATAATGGTGTATTTACTAATCAGCAGGTGTAAATTTAAACATTCCTCCATCATTGCTCCATCAAATTACTTCAGGATACTGGCCCAATGGCTCTCAGACTTTCCACTGGTACACACCTTCTAGACCATTATGCTCTTCTGTATCGATGAATGTCGAAGTACCCACGTTCAAACTAGCCCGACGGGGTGGCAAACGTTTTGCGACCTGTACGACTAGACTGTGGAACTCTCTTCCATTAGAATGAAAAAATTCCCAATTCCTCTTACACTTTAGGAAATCACTGAAAATATGGCTCTTCCAACATCAAGGGCCACACTTGTACCTAGCCCACCTTCCTGATCCTCCTTTGCAGCGCCAAGACACCTATGGGTACACAAGCGCTATACAAAACCCCCATAGCATAACATTCCTAGTCCATACTGCGCCTCCGACAGAATGCCGGTCTCCCAAACTCAGTCCAAAAGACGTGCCAAGCAAATCTTCATAAATTTGTTCCACTAAAATGTATCCAGGCCAGATTTGCGTCTTTTGTCCCACATTTTGATGAATCTAATGGTACCCTGGGTTTGTGGATTCACCTGGTGGAAAGGAGAAATTAGCCAAAATAGTGTTTTTTAGTAGGAAAAAGTGCTGTGCAAGGAAATATACATTTAATTTCCTAAAATGGCACCAATAATAGATTTGAAGTGCTAAGACATATTTTCTGAAATTTCAACCTATTTGCAGGTTGTGGTTCTAAATAGGTGCAAAACCCATAGGTAAACCCAAAATGCTATAAATTTCTGAACTCTAGACAAAATTCCAAATTCAGCAAAGGGTCTTTTGTGTAAATTGCTCATGGTTTTCCAAAAGAAACTCATTGTTGAAATAAAGAAAATGACAACAAGTAGAATTAAATAGCAATTGGTGACCATTTCATCTGTAATTGTTAGCTCAGATGGCAGATTTACAAAAGTAACACACAGTTACGTCTGTCAGACCATTCAGGTTGCAGGGATATTATCGCATTTGTTGGTTGTCAAAAAACACACAATACCCAGAGCCACCAACTGAGCTGTAACTTGCAATTATTTTTCATAGTGTACTGCCCATGCAGCAATTAATATGGTAAAACCTAATGAATGAAAAATGAATATGAAGGAAACCTATGTATTTTTTAAATGTGCACAAGATATTGAGTTTAGGAATAGTGGATATCTGTACACCTCTGAATTTGGGGTTACTCAAACAATCATATGAGTCAGAGGGAATTTTGCAAAATGTGTTCTTTATAGCACATTGGCTTACATTTGGAAGGTTAAAAAATTGAGAGAAACCAATTGGTAGTAACAAATGCTGTACTATTCTGTGCTCCCAATAAAAACAGTAGCACACGTGTATGACTGAGCCTAGTGCCCTTGACTCAAAAATCCCCAAAACACAAAGGAGTGACATCAAATTTCTGGCATGAAAAATTACCCTTTTTGGCAATGTGGGTAGCTGTTGATTTTTAAGCCTGGGCTCAGCCCCCACCGAGAAAAACGTACTAAACCCCCACATTTCTGATAACTAGAGACCCAGGGGAATCCAGGGTGGTGGGACTGGAGTGCATCCCACCACATTTATTACCAAAATGCCCTGCAAAGCTCAACCTTTGCCTATAACTAAGAACTTTTGTCATATTTCTGTGAATCTGCAGAGAACCACAAAATTCCTACCACTGGTGCGTTGCCACACTTCTGATAAAAACAGTACCCCACTTCAATGTCTGGGCCTAGTGCCAGCAACAGGAAAAGATCAAACCAGGGACCATACAAGAGGATTCCTGGTTTGATCCGTTCTCGTCGCGTGCGTTAACCCGAATAGTGCACCATTCAGCATGGCAAGTGAGAGGAAATTTGGATTTATCCTCACTGTCGGCCAATATGAATGCAAATTTCTTCTCGCTTGCAGTGGGGGTGGGGTTGCTCTAGGCCCCAGGTGGACAGAAAAACTGTTGGGGCTTTAGAGGCGATGTGATAGGGGCAGATTCATGGTAATCTCCAGTTGGCACTCATGGAGGGCAAAAAGTGTTGTGTGCAGGGCTTGTTTCAGGGTGGAGGGGGGGAGTAAGAACTTGCCCAGTGGGCCGGTCCCTTCCCAAACAGTAAATGAAACAATACCCTGGTGGCTTAGTGGGCTTTCTGCTCCATCTGCAGGGGGAGGCTTGGAGGGTGGGGGTTGTGGAAGGGAGGGGTTGGGGAGAGAGCAAATCAGGGCAAACATGCCCTATCTTCAACAAGTGGCAGAAATACTGTTTGCCCAGAGGTGGGTGGCGGGGGAGGAGAACAGTCCAAAGCGGAGGGAAGGTCGCTCCCCACTAAACAGTAAATAAAAATATTTTAGTGATTTAGTGGGCTTTTTCCCCAGCCTTTAAATGTCTCCTTAAAATCCTCAGTGCAAATGCAGCAACTTGAACAGAATTAAGCCAACTGCTTGATACATTGTTCTTAATCGTGAAAAATATAAGTTCATCTAATTCATTTAAAGTATGTAACATTTACTTTGAGTTACGTTTTTTCAACCCGATTTTTAGGTCTCACCTGAGACCGCGCATTCGCTGTCGCTTGAGAGATATTCTGTTAGCTTAAAGTGGGCTTAGAGCCCAACCATTGCTTACCATTTGTTGCTTCACCTTCATTGCCACTCCCATTTGATTGCTTCTGATTTGTTAGCGTGTGCGGGCTTCACATTCTCTTTTTGTGTTTGATGCTCCCTAGAGTATGGCCCAAGTACTTTTGTTCTTCAACTGCTTTCATTTTAGGAGCAGCTTCTTGCTTTTCATTGAAGCTCTCCATGAGAGTACATGTGCTTGCAAGCGGTTTCCCTCATGTGCAGTCTGTATCGCGCTCTCTCTCATCTGCTTCTCACCCATATGTTTCTGTTGCCCTCAATCGCTTATGTAGTCCGCGCCCGGTGTCCGTGCTGGTGCTTGCACCCGTTTGCTGTCTGTATTATTGTTTTACCCTGCCAGCTGATATGGCGGTTGCTCGCCGCAGAGGCTTTCTCCCGCTGTCCATGTTGTTCCTTGTCCCTATTCCCGCTATCCGTTGTTGCTTGCCCCTCCCGGCGTCCATGTTGTTGCTTGCCCCAAACCACTGGCCACATCATAGCACTTTATTTTTTTTATAAACACACCCTCCATTTTGCACGCCCTCTCACCTTTTCTCCGTGGTGCCATCCGCCCCGCCCTCCTGCCAGCAATAAATAAAAGCTCTATAATGCAACCGGCGCGGACCAAGTCACAGCGCTTTTTTTTTTTTAACTTTCAACCATGCTGCACAGCAGCTGTGCTGATGTACAACATGGCTAAAACATTGACAAAGCAAATACCTTGGGTAGGCGAGACATACTAACTTTACCAATGCTTAGTCACTGTGAATCTGATTTGAGAGAAGTGTAGTGTGCTCACTGTACAAGCACAGAAATCATTAAGGCTGATCATTTAGGAGGGAAAAGCGAAGGTGACGTATGAATATTCAGATTCCTCAGCACAGGGAGATCTGCACTGCGTTTGTTTAAGAAAGAAAACTAATATCGCAACATAAAACAAGAAACATGCTAGAATGTGCCTGCAGCAAAGCATAAAGCGAGTACAAAAATAGGGGGGATTAGGTCATTTATCAGCATTTTTGTCTTGCACATTTATTTAATCAATCATCAAAACTGGAGTGCTTATAACATCTGTAAAGGTAAAAGTGGTAACATCTCAATACAGAGGTTTGCACTTTTTTTAAAAATTGTAAAATAAGTGTGATATTGGTGTCACAGCCTCGCCCTAAACAAAGGAATTGCAGCGTCTGCCCACACCCTCCTGGTAAAGTGCCAGCATTTTGAAGCCTCGAGCAGCAAACGACTGAAGCTCATCCAAGAATACATTACTGAGCAGATGTCATGTAATGAGTAAACGCAATTTAAATTAAATAAGGCTTACTGTACAGTGCAAACGCTGCTTCTCCAGGACTGTAGGAACAGGGCCTTATGCTCCTGACATCTTTTCATTGCTTCGAAGGTCATTGGTAACCAATTCACGTTAACGTATAAGGGGAGACGTCAACTGTTGATATCAGTCTTAACAGAAATACCTGGATTTCATCTTAAACCCAGATTTATTAGATACAATTTACCTTCATGTTAGCATTGTGGAGAGATCGGTTTAACCTCGGAAGGAAATTAGGTAGAGTTCCTCAGAACGAGTGGGCGGGCATTCCTAATGAGGCCAGGGGTTCCCGGCCACATCGGTAATTACACATAGTGCATTATTTCCAAACGCTGTATTCACAGGCTCGTAGTTATACTGAGGACAATCCCCCAGGTCACACCTGGAGGAGTTTGTCCCCAGTAATAATAATAATCCATATTTGTAAAGTGCAAACATATCACCCCTCAAGGTTACAAGGCGCTAGGGGCCGTCGGGGAGGCTAGTGCCCAAAGTCATATGATGCGGAGCTGAGCTGCTGCTGGGATTAGGGATCGAACCATGAGCCTCGCACTATGGAGTCAGCCGCTCTGGCCACTGCGCCACACCTCTCCCTGCCAGCGCAGGCAATGGATTAAGAGTTCACATGTGGACAGCAGCAGGTCTTGGTGAAATTATACCATCAGTCTACTTACTGATTCATCCTACTCCCCAGCGGCGGCTTCTCCCCTAAGGCGGAGGAGCGCCGCCTCGCTGCTCTTCGAGCAGAGGAAAAAGGAAAAATAAAATGATAATAACTCGATGTTAATATTTTATTTTGCCGGTTTACGGGGCGGGGCTAGGCTGTCGTCACAGCCAGCAATGGGAGGAGTGGTGGGCACCTTAAATGCGCATGATGGTTTGGCCGGCCGTCTTGGGCCGGCCGGCCAACAAGTCATGCGCACTTTGCATGTTCTCTCACCCAGGCTGTATTACAGACTGGGTGGAGAACATGCCCAGGCCCCCAGTCCCTCTCGGAGCACCGAACCACCGCGCTCAGACCAATCACAACGCTGCTGTAAGGCAGTGTTGTGATTTGTCACGGGAGCCTTCTTTTATCTTTTCTTTGTTTTGTTTTATAGCCCTCCCCGCCTCCACCCCCGTTCCCTAGCAGCCGCCACTGCTAACTTCTCTTCCTCTGTAAATCTGTGCAGTCCATCATGACTGCCCATCGCCCCCCCCCCCCCATTCTACATAAGGGGAGCGTGAGAGTAGTCCTGGGTTTGATTTTCCACCATATATGTATGTAGCGCCAATGTTGTAGGCCGTTACATATGGTTTAGTGGAAGTTAGAGCTGCAGGCTTCCCTGTCTGCCTCTCACATGCCAGACTGCCCCTCAATCCATTACCCCCTTCCGCAGAAACCATTGTACAGCCAACTGTGTTTGTCTTGGGAGTGAAATCACAAACTTGAAGTGAGCAAGAATGATCATTTAAGTTCACCTTTCCTGAAACAAGCCAGTGCCAGCAGGCTAACGTGCCCAGTAAAAAGAAACAAGTGACCAAAAGACTGTGGCAAGAGCATAGTCAATGTTGCTCGCCAACACAAAGAGATAGGCTGCCTCCCTATCACTCCATCCTCGGTCCTGCAATGCCCCAAAATCCAAAACCCAGCATTAGTCCCAGATTGGTTAGGGGCCATTTACTTACAACCAACAAAATTAGAGTGGCAGTTCAATTTTGTAGTTGCTTGCTATTGCACTGTATTGTGACAGACAGAAATGCACCTTTAAATGGTTGATTCCCTACAGAGGTTTGGTGGCAACCTTAAATAAGAGTGGTCAGCTGGTTGATACCCAGCTGTCGCTGTCTCCGACTTCTTTGGCTTATACTCGAAAGAGCTCTTTACATAAGCTAAGGCAGGAAACCTTTGCTGTCCTCCCTGAACAGTAGGTAAAATAGTCCACGACAGAAGAAAGGACTTATCTGATGCCACTGCACCCTGAAGAAAAGGCGATAGCTTGCCTGCTGTTTTGAGACGGAGTCCAGTGTGCTGCAGTGAGAAGCTCTGTGCTACCGACCCTGCTAAAAATAAAGGCCTGTAACTGCTGCACAGCACAACCAAGGTTCTAACACCAACTGAGCTATGGGATGTGTTGTCAGAGTGAACAACCAGGCTTATCACTAAGAAAGACTGCTTTGCGACAGGTCTCCTCCATTCCCCCTTTTGGCATCCCCAACATAAGGGTCATGGCCTGAGAGCTTATGCTAAGTGGTTGTGTTACATCGATTTTTCCCACTGTGGTGCCAATGCGACTTCAAGATCCAATGAGCCACCACCCCTTTCCGTCTGGTGCCACTTAGCCTCTGAAGAGGCATCCGCGAAAGCACGCGAATTGCTCTCTGGACCAATGCAAATGCAGCCGCTCCAATCCGGGATTGGAGTAAATATGAAGTTACCTGGTGTGGGATACAGAAAGCTAGTAGACAACAAAAATCTTTGCCTGTAATGGCTTTCAGTTGTAACTTTCTACCCTTTTGCCCCATTTCTTTTTCTACAGTGACAAATGCAATTCAGGTTGCCTAAATCTATTTAAAAACTAATCAAGAAATTTACAGCTGTGATTTGTATATGTACTTCACATAGTTCCTAATCTCTTCATTCCAACCCCTGTCTTGACGAAGGCTTGCTTTTTGGCGTTTCCCTATATTTCGCAGTTCTCGATTATTGAGGAAAGACAGCTACAGACCATCAGTGCTTGCTTCAATAGAATTCTTTAGAAATGTATCCTTCCAAGTGCACTCCTTGGACTGTGGTTGCTCCACCTTTCACAACACAGGTTTCCTTCCATGCTGAGATACACACAGCTATTCTTTCCAGAATGCAACCATGTCTTTAACCATTATCATTATCCTCAGATGACAACCCCAATTCATATCCTCAGGATTTATCGCATTCGTGTTTGCTTTTCCTTTAGCCTCACATCTATCTTTCTAAGTTCCTCTCTTCAACCGACTCCTTAATCGGGGTGGGGGGATGGACTGTAGGGGGGCCGAGGGATACAATATGTGGTGTAGTGTGAAGTGTGCCTGTTTCGATGGGAAAGCACGTGAGTAAGCATCTGTATGGTTGGGAATCAGGAGCATCATAAACCCCCCCCCCCCCTTTAGCAGTTTGAGCGGGGGTAGAAGGTGCCAGAGGGTAGTTTTGTGTAACATGAATAATTTAAACTGCCGTTTACTGCTCCATTGACTTTGATCAGAAGATCATAAACAACGGTTCTTACAGTGGAAGGGAGGGAGGAATAGAGAGACAGATGGGGAGAAAGAGGGTATTCTCTGTGTAAGTTTGCTTTCAGGCTGGTGGCTTCCTTAGCGCCTTGATGCCCAGTTTCTTGGATATTTGCGTGCTTTGTAAAAATATAAATCAATCATTAAATCAAAGTGGCTGCATAATTAAGGCCAACATTGCAAAAAGGGATTTGGCAAATGCATAAAGTACTGAAATGCAAATAATCACTTGTGAGTGCTTCCAACCAGAGAATAGACTAGAAATGCCTGAAGATCACTAAAGACATGTCAAACATGACATGGACCTCATTATATACATGGATCACTGCCTTTAGGGGTTTCTTCAGACTTGATATTATGTAAGTCTTTGTTTTCCTGGCAATAGTAAGCGACTGGTACTTCTTAACTCAGGAGTGAAATTCCTCAACATTGGAGTTGCGTAATAAACAGAATAAAATGGGAAATAGGCTTTGTACTGCACCTCTTACAGAGGAAGAAGAATAGTTCAAAAATGTGGCTCAAGCAGAAGCTTCAGAGCAAAATCATAGCTTATTCGTGATGGACTAAAAAATTTTTTTAAAAATTAGATTGCAGCAGTCTGTTATTAAGAAAAACACAACAGCAGAGAAGCTTTGTTGACGACTAATGTGAAAGATAAAACAGACCATATAACCTTTGGTATGGTATAAAATTTGAGCTGCAACCTCAAACCTGTACTATAATGGTGTAATAATCTCACAGACTTCTTGGTCCACACTCACTCCGCTGGTCACCTAATAATTCACAACAAAGACTTTGGAACACATCCAGAGCACAGGGTCCCCTATCCCTGTGGGTGTGGGTCCTGCAGTGTATTTTAACACATAAAAGTTACTAAGAACAACATAATTCTACGGTAGAAGGCAATTTTGGATCAGAGGACGTTATGAACACACACTTCAGCTGTGGAGGTGGTGTATATGTGGACATGCTCCTGTGGATTCCACAATATTGGTATGAGACAAATACAGATCCACATCTTGGAACATAAAAGCAAAACACACCACACGTCATCACAAATTTGGTCACACAGTCACAAGTTATGGAGCATTCACCAGAAGATATCTCTTCCCCTAGAAGAGATACTAAGCCAGCCAAAACTATTCTGCATAGCAAAGAAAAGTGGGATTTTAGAATGGCCACCGATAGGCTTGGCATGAATGATGACGCAGAATGTGATCCTATGTAGAAACAATGGTGCTAATGCCACTGTGAACTGTTCCTTCGCTAAACGAATAAGAACATATGGTCATCACGCACAATCATGTTGCCAACTAGGAGATGCCAGCACTTATAGAACTGTTTTATCATCCAAAACAGGAAATAAGGTTACACCTATTTATGGAAGGCACTTGCTGTGGATCAGGAAAACGATAATGTTTAAAAAAAATAAAAAAAAGGGACTTTGATTTGTTACTGATTGCCATCCAGGCTTCAGAACTCTGGCCCCTTATATTATAACCTGTGATCCATCATAGGAAAAAAACATTTATCATGCATTCTGTTAAGAGGACCCATACACCGGCATCTGGTTAAGTTTCCTTTAATGAAGCATCCACTATGTAATAGCACAGCCAGCTTTAACCCATCTCGTCAGCAACTGATCTGGTTGCCTGTGGCAACTTACATTCTATGTGATGTCCCTAGGAATCTATTGGGTTATGTCTCTGTTAAAGAGGTAAATACAGCAAATAGCTATAGGCCACAACACATCCCCCCTCCTCCTATCAACAGACCCAAAAGGGAGCATAACGCTAAATACAACCACCAGTGGGGGTAACTATAATACATACTCTGGTAAAAATATGATGAGTAAATACACTCAAGTAACCGCAGTCTCAAAGGTGGACTAGGAATAGTAAAACTTGGGGTACACGACAAAATGCCATCACTCACGACAATTTCCCAAAATCGCATTCCTAGAAAGGTATTGCACGTAATCCTTGAGGTAAGTAGGTCTCCTTCTAATTCGGCTTCCTGCAAGGGGTGAATACAAACCTGATTTAGTCTCAATTCTACCACCACGTTTAGGATTTGCACCCCTCCAAACGCACCGATTTTGGTTACATTCTGCCTCTCTTACACCTTCGAGGTTCCTCTTGCTAGGTGTGACATTGTATTGTATACAGCATTTATATAGCGCACTGTCACCCAACGGGTATCCTGGCACTGAAAGTGTACATAGATGTAATGTGTCATACTGTATTTGAAAGAGAAAAAGGGAGTTATAGATAATAGAGACCTAAGGGGAGAGAAGGACATCAGGAGGAGCACTAGAGAATTCAGGAATTACATCTAAGTGTTCCTTTTCCTTTGGGAATAACCAGGTCTTTAGTTTCTTCCTGAATTCCATTATGTCTCTGCTCCTCCTGATGTCAGATGGAAGTTCATTCCATAATCGCGAGGCTGCAGAGCTAAAAGCTCTCCCACCTGTTCTAACCCTCTTAAATTTAGGGACATTGACCAGATTTGCTGTGGCCGAACGAAGGTTTCTTGTGGGCGTATACCACGTGAACTTACTCTGCAGAGGCCTAGGACCCAGACCATTTGCTGCCTTAAAAACTATGCAGAGAGATTTTAAAAATATTCTCTGCTGAATCGGTAACCAGTGAAGATCCCATAGAGCCTGAGATGCTGAGGATCTGCGCTGCCAATTTAGGGCCAACTTGGCTGCAATTGTCTGGATCCTCTGCAGCTTCATTATCGAGGAGCTAGGAGCTCCACGACACAAGGAGTTGCAGTAGTCCAGCCTGCTCAAAATAGCGCTCCTCACTACCTGTATTCTGGCAGAAGCTGGTAGTAGTGGGAGAATCTTTCTAAGGGCTCTGATCAGTGAGAGACAGGTACCCACTGTTTTATTTATTTGTGAATCCACTTGGAGATTATTATCCATCATCACTCCCATATTGCGCACTGTTTTGGTAGGTATTAGCACGCCATCTGTGGGGGTGACATGCTTCACATCTCACCATTTCTCCAACAGCAGCACATTCCTTCTGACATCAGCAATGCAGAAAGGTCCCATGAATTCGGATTCATCCTTGTCAAACCACCTTGGCTTATTCACATACACGTATTCACTAACTTTCCACCGTCTGTGAATAGCTCCATGTTTCACATCATTCCACTCTTTATAACCTCTTTGATGATCAGTTGATCTATCCCAACTAGACTACCCGCCATCCCCCCCATTGCTCTTCTGTTCCAATCACATGGGGTTGAGCTTAGAACCTGCCATCCGCCCCTTCAAACAAAAATGAAGAGATCTTAGTTACTGTATCTGGAGTGGTATGGTGTGCGCATAACTTTTCTCTCAAGATCTTCATAAGAGACCCTCTGCCTGCCACTGCAGCTTGAGCACAATCCTTCACCAACCCATTCATCTTTTCAACAAGACCATTGGCCTGGGGGAATACAGCCCTGTGCGACGATGCTCAATGGACAGTTCCTCAAGAAAGCCTTTCATCTCGTCTGAAGCGAACTGGACCCCATTATCTGTGATGATTATTTTAGGGATCCCTTCGCATGTAAATACATCTTTTAAAAATTCCATCACACTCTCCGTCGTTATGGAACTAGTACGTCAAGGAGTTACCCATTTGGACGTATAATCCACCAATACAAACATGTATCTTTCATTAGGAGCCAGCAAATTGAAAGGCCTACAATGTCCAATCCCAGTTTATTCCATGGCTCCTCTGGTATCTCCACAAGAGAGAGGGGCACAGCTCTTACCACCTTGGATTTGTCACTACTCTAGCACATCCAACAGTCTCTCACCAGACTCTCCATCTGTCTATCAAGGCCTGGCCACCAATAGGTTTCCTTCACCCTTGCCTCGGTGAGATTCCGTCCCAAGTGTCCCTCATACGCCAAATTCATTATTTTGTCCCTTAATCCTTCTGGTGGAACCAAACGGTTCTCTCTGAACAGTTTATCATCAATTATACTTAGTTCCGCCTTCACTCCCCAGAACTTTTTAATCTCTTCCTACAAAAGCTTGAATTCTGGCCATCCTTCAACTACGTTTCTTCACTTCCGCCCAAATCGCATTTTTCTCACACTCCACAGCTCATTCCACTTCACTCAGGGGCTGATTCCATCACCCATATCACAGGTATGTCACTTTCAGACTAAACCTGCTCCTCCAAGTAGCAATCTGGAGAGACAGTCAGCTGCTGCACTGCGAGGACCCGGAAGGTACTCTACCTTGAAGTTGAAATCAAGTACACTTTCTACTAACCTTTCGATCCTTGGGGTTGCACGTTCAGACCCATTGCAAGCAAAACCCTGTACCAAAGACTTGTGGTCAATCTCAAAGTGAAAGGTAAACCCCAAAGAAAAAATTTGAAATGATGAATTGCCCATACACATGCAAGTGCCTCATGCTCAATGACGGAGTATTTCTCCTCCGCACCGTTAAGAGAACGTGAAGTAAATGCAATGACTTTTTCCCTGCCGTCTATAATCTGGGCTAAGACTGCTCCCAAACCTCTTAGACTGGCATCGTGGTCAGAAACCTTTTTGTCACATCAAAATGTCCTAAACTGGGCATGCCTCCAATGACCCTTTCCACTTTGGAGAAAGCCTCCTCGCATTCCATTGACCACTCAAACTTGACTTCCTTTTTTAGCACTGCCCTCAACAGCATCACAATACTGGCAAAACCCTGAACGAATTTAGAATAATACTCGGCAAAGCCAAGGAACAACCGAACACTGTCCTTAACAGATAGAGCAGGAGCCTTACCAATGGACTCAGACAAATTCACCTTGGGCCTAAAGCCTTCCCTGAGATAGTATGTCCCAGGTAAGATACCATGCCCACCATGAATTTGCATTTTTCGCACTTTAACGCGAGTCCACTGGTCCTTAAACTTGCCTCAAAATGACATCATGAGCTGTCCTATCCCTACCATAAACGAGGATGTCATCCTGGAAGTATAGCACATTACTGACCCCATCCAGAACTCCCTTCATGAGTCTCTGGAAGCAAACGGCATCCGAGGCCAAACCGAATAGCATCGTTTTAAACATGTAGGCTCCCAGCAGTGATACAAAAGATGTGAGGTGATGAGAGTCTTAGTGCAACATCAACTGGTGGTATGTCGCCGAAAGATCCATTACACTAAACACATGGGCCCCATTAAGCATGGATAACGTTTCTGCTATACTCGGGAGAGGCTGGCGGTCTACCCATATACACTGATTAAGGTCCCCGAGATCCACACACATTCTCAACTTGGGCCCGTTGTCTTTGAGTGCAAGAACCACAGGGGTCAACCATTCCGAAGATCCAATCTCTTCAAACACATCCAACCTCATAAGCTTGTCCAGCTCCTCTTTCAAAGGACCCATCATAAGGTTAGCAACCTTCAGTACCTTATCAACCATTGGTTTGGTTTTACTTTTGAAGATAATTTTAGGTTCAAATCCTCTTAACAACCCAAGTTCTTCCCTGAATAAATCAGGAAAATCCATCATCGCATCTTCATCCTCACTGATGTTCTCTATGAGCATGACCTGGTCCGTAGCATTGGGGTTTAGGGTAATTCCTAGATTCGTCAGATGTCGCCAGCCTAGAAGGTTATTCCCCCTCCCCGGTTTGGCCATGTAAACCTTCCCTACAGTTTTGCGCCCTTTAAAATTGATCCCCATTATGGTGTAACCAATGAGATCATTTTAGTACCTCCATACCCCCAGGAGAAGTGTCAGGGGGCCACGGCTCAATGTTGTCCTTGCCAAAAATACGTGCTTAACTCTTGTCCCCCATGAGGGTGAAAGGGGTACCAGAATCTGCTAGAACCATAACCTCTTTACCATCCATTATCAGACACTCAGGCATTTCTAGTCGCCCAGCATCTACTTCTACATTTGTTTGGTTTACAACATGCATCTGGCTCCATGATACACACGGAATGGCATGATGGTGCACTTCTGGTTGCTCATCTAAAAACTGTACCTTAGAATTCAGGCATACTTTTGCTAGGTGTCCCTTTTTCCACACACCCTCTACAGGTCATACTCCTGGCATAACAATTTGGACTGTTGGCCAATGATTGGGGTTGCCACAATAGTATCATTTGACTTTAGTATCTCTGGATACGCTTTCTTTACTCTTGGCAACAACCATTCTGTCTTTAGAGTTAGTAGTTCCCACTTTGTGTACTGGTATACTCATCATCATTTTCACTGTATACATTAAGGTGGGCCACTTTATCACCAGTGCCGATAGGTTTATCCCTCATCGCCTTGACCCACCCTGTTGTGTGTTCCATTCCTTCAACAATATCCACAGCTCCTTTAGGGTGGAATTTTTTTGTGAGTAATTTCCCCTGCACTCTAGGATTGTTGATGCAACGCACCAATTGGTTGCTAATTAAGGACTCTGTTAAGTCTCTGATTTCACAGGTACGTGCCAAACTTTTGAGTGAAGCTATGTAATTACCAATTTTCTCTTTTTTGCTTTGGACCTTAGAGGGAAACATATGCCTCTCCATAACCACATTTATCCTTGGTCCAAAATATTTTTCTAGCATCGACACCAACATCTCAAAAATGTCCCTGGGGTCCCCTTCTGCAATCCCAATGGAGATTTCATCCAGGCTCTTATTGATGTTACAGCCTTCAATCCCCAGATTGTGTAGCAAAACACACTACTTCCTTGCTGGGGAGAATTTTTCAACTCCGATAGCCACCAAATAGGAGTCAAATAGTTTTTTTCCATTTTTTCCAAGGCAAAATTGGGTCAACAGCTTCTGAGAGGAACTGCAAAGGTGGAAGCATACTTACCGCTGCCATATTTCCAGAGTAGATGCACAATCCAATACGTTGAATAATTAAATAATAATTTAAAACAAGTAGTTGAAATAATGAACTATCAAAATAGACTAACATAAGAAATTAAAATAATAATACTCTCCCTGTCTCCTATGGTCTTTGTTGCAGTAAACTGTGGCTGTAGTTAAATGTATAGGCAAGGTTGCCTTACCCTTCATTCCTGGCATAAAATGGCTTGAAAAACCTCTTCACACCTGAGGAACACACAGTGCAAATCCTCACCAGCGGCAAAAATGTTAATGAACAATTACGAATGGGTTTGAAAATTAGAGGGCATAATGTAGGTGAGCGCTACTGGTGTGCCTTCTCCCAACTGTGATCCGGACGTACACAGGTCGACGTTCTAGACTGCCTTATCGATTGACGTTGCTTGATGGCCCACGCGGTGAACGCTGTTGACGCTGTCAGGACACGTGCATGAGTGGTGCGCTGCCGAATCCACCAAACGCTCCCTCCAGCCGCTGAGAGAAAAGGGCTGCGCTCGCAGAACGCAAGGTCCGCTGTCATCGCGCAATAACCACTCCACGCTGTTGTTAAGTGTAAAAGGCCTTTTATTAGGACCAGACTGCACAACACAAAATACATAACCAATAAACATCAATTAACCAATAACAATCCCCAACATCAACCTTTTCATCCACTCACTCCCTTCACGTAGCGCCCAACTCACCTCTCATTCCACTCCATGACCCTTTCAGTTCTTCATCCACTTCACTTCTCTTCGAGCATCCTCACCTGTCATTGCACTCATGCATCCGGCCCCCCCATCATTCACTCTTCCCCCCCCCCCCCGAGGGTTGGGTGCGCCCGTCAGTGACTCCCCCACCCCTCCAAAGTACCGCCATCTACCTGCAACCTGTCCTAAACTGGCACGCTCTGCCTACCCAGCTCCTCCACCTCAATAACTGTAGGGTGGGCGGGTGGTCCTTAATTAACTCCTTAACCCTCCCGATGGTGCCGGAATACAGGAAGAGGAAGTTGCCTTCCTCCCCTGTATTCTTATACCCCTCCCTAACCCCACCCCTTAACCCCAGCCTAGTCCTTCCTGCGCGAAAGACCCCGGGGGAAGACTAGTCTGCGACTTCGCTTCCCCCGGGGCCCACCATTAGACCACCTCACGGCACAGCACGCCAACACACAATGGGCTCCTGTTCCAGGACTGCTTTACAGTCATCATTCAAAAAGATGGTAATGGCAAAGATCAACAGGTCACGCTCGCGCCAACACCTAGCATAAAAAAAATATGCAGCACCTCATAGCGAAACAAAACTCATAAGCAGTCCAGTGGGTAGGAGTCTTATTACGGGTCGCGGCAGGACACTCCCTGCCAAAGACGATAAGCAAAACCCTTCCAGTCAGGTCTGATAAAATTACGGGCAGACATCAGGTCTGTCCTAAATCACACGCAGTGTTCTTCGGGGGATGCTTCAGCTCGTCGCCACTGTTAAGTGGATTTGTACAGAGGCATCTGGTTAAGTTCTCTTTAATGACGCATCTGCCATGCAATAGCACAGTCAGCTTTAACCCATCTCCTCAGCAGCAGATCTCTCGGTTGTCTAGGGACCCTTACTTTCTATATGATGTCCCCAGGAATCTATTGGGTTACATCATTGTTAAAGAGGTAAATGCACAGCAAATAACTATAGGCCACAACACATTCGTAGTACAATAACCCGGTTACTCCTTATGTTTGCCATAGGTTACCTGCAGATGGTTTGTATACGGCATATTTATGTATTATGGGTCTCAGACACAAATCTCACTTTCTGGTACAATTCTCACCACACCTTTTTCATGCACATCATACGAGAAGACAAAAATCTCTCTTCACTCTTTAACCTTGTGTGAGCTACTACTTACGACCTTGCTTTTCTACTAATAAGAATAGAGGAACATCATCGTTATCCAGGGAGCTTATCCGAGGAACAGTGCCTGATATCAACAGGCAGCTCACTATCATTCATGGGTTGCTCAAATGAGGTCTGCATACAGCAAAAACATGGGTATTTTGGACTGTTGTTGCATTTATTACAGCAGATCCCCCCCCCCCCCCAGGCACACTTCCTATTAGATTCTTGTTTTCATATTTTTTACCTTTATAATGTTTACTTATGTTAATGCTATAACCATACTTAAAATTAATTGTACTATATATAATCTACACTAGAGTAGTGTGCATCTGTAGATACGAGGCTATTTATTTTTACAGATTCATGGAGGCTGATAAAAGGGGATGGTATATTCTCATGATCCCCTTCATATATTTAGGTTTCAGTCTTTCCTTACCCCTGTTCTTCCAACCCATTTTAGGAGCTTCCATACATGTGCATTCCATTTTTATTTTACAAACCCAACCTAAAAATACCCTGCTGGGTCTCTAGCAGGTTTAATTGCATGTCTCCACAGTGGCCTGCCAGTGGTAGGCCCATAAAACCCATCTTTGTTGTCTCTGCTCTGAAGGTCCATAACAATGGGTCGGGAAAAGTCTACCGTATACAAACAAAACTGTGGTCCACATCAGATTGAGACTCCCATTTTTATAGAGATCTGCTCTTTCCAAACAACATACAATCAGCACATAAATGAACCTTAATACGGGATATCTTTTTTTCTTTAAGTAGAAACTGAGAGTAGCACATAGTGAACGTAGTGGTATCCCCATTCTCAATGTTAATACAGTGAGCATGGGAAAGATCTACAAGTGCGATATCAATCCAGACAGGGTGTTCAGTAAAAAGCTGATAGCAGCATAGCTCATGCAACCTGGCCAATACATTCAGGATTGCACGTGTACCATTCCCAGGCAACATGCAAATACACCTGGTCTGGGACTATGCTAAAGATGCACAGATGAATCTGGGAAAGAAGAGCTCAGACAATAATCAGAAGGGAAGTGACTGATCACTGCTCCCCATAAGAGACTGACAATTAGAACAAAAGCATTTCTTGGCCATATTACTCTTATTTCAACCACTAGAGTCTCAAAAATGTGTTGCATACCCCCTCCCCAACAACTACAGCAGAAAAGAAATAGACTATTGACCGATGTAAGCTGCACCTAATAGGTCTTATTATAAAATGACAAAACAGTGTTTCACGCCAGGATTTGCATCTCTTTTACTTCTTGGGATGTGAATTAAATGGATTATCACAGTTATCAAATGGTGGAGGATGTCCACGGGCATAGTTTTAAGGCAGTGAAGACATTAATAGGGAAACTTGGTGTCTTAATAAAATCAAGTACAGCCGGTTTATTAAGCAAGGCAAGCCTAGTCAGGGATGATGTGCCCCAAGATCTACATAAATGTGATTGGTTTCCCTTGTTTACAGGTACTATTGACCCAGTTTCCAATCTGCAACACTACTACATTGTCTATTGTACACTATATCCTGATATGCAGGCACAGATGACAATCTCTAACCACCCATTTCGGTCTTGATTAATGTGCATGACCCATACAGGCTGTCCAACACACAAACATGTTGACACACCAAGATGTTATAAATTAACGCCCTCCTGATATTTAGATTTATGCTAGGATACCGGCCAGAATCAAGTTTATAAACCCACTATCATACAATTTTATTTAAGGCACTATGGTGACACATATATAGTGTAGTTAGGAAAGAGCAGAAAGATGGAAACACCAACTATAGCCTAAGCAGAAAGAGCATAGTGGGTTTCAGATACACACAGGTATGCAGCAACTAATTTACTGACTAATACTTTTGATAGCCATTCCACACTCCATATTTTTCTGACACTTTTGCCCACCCCTGAAAGCGGCAAACACATGCTTAAGCAAGCCCCATTCAGTGGATAAGAGCTCAAAGTCCTTACGCGTGGAATTCACATTATATAACTATTCAACGAACTTCATCCAGGGTGTGGCACCATGATGTGTCCTAGGAAAGTGTATAGTTACAGATTGAATTATTATTTGGATGACCCAAGCAATTAATGAGAGAGTTTGCTACTTTCGCTCTTTAAAAAAAACCTCTCTCTTCCTTATCAGACACACATACTCTAAAAAGTAAGAGGTCTATCGCCATTTGCGGTGGCAGACAGGCCCTGCGCTTAACTCCAAGTGGGCGCCCTACCCCTGCGGGCGCATACGGCTGACTATGTCATGTTACAGTATAAAAAGTAAAACACACAAGATGATGGACAGAATGTTGCACATTGGCAAAACATTCACCCCCAGTCACAGATCTGGGTTTAATCCATCGTTATTTTGCTCACCACGCCACCCCAGTTCAGACATGGCCATATGCAAATCAGTCTTGACCCTGTGCCTCATGGAAACAGTCCAGCCCGAACTGCCAAGCCATGTCTTCCCTGGACCAGAATCAAGCATCCTAGGACCAGTTTCTGGCTATCAGCCGTCATCAGCCAGGATAGCTTGACTCCAGTGGCGTAGTGAGCACGGGACCCACGTCTGGGCATACCCTTCCCACATAGGGCGAACAGCAAAACACACAAGATGATGGACAGAATGTTGCACATTGGCAAAACATTCACCCCCAGTCACAGATCTGGGTTTAATCCATCGTTATTTTGCTCACCACGCCACCCCAGTTCAGACATGGCCATATGCAAATCAGTCTTGACCCTGTGCCTCATGGAAACAGTCCAGCCCGAACTGCCAAGCCATGTCTTCCCTGGACCAGAATCAAGCATCCTAGGACCAGTTTCTGGCTATCAGCCGTCATCAGCCAGGATAGCTTGACTCCAGTGGCGTAGTGAGCACGGGACCCACGTCTGGGCATACCCTTCCCACATAGGGCGAACAGCAAAACACACAAGATGATGGACAGAATGTTGCACATTGGCAAAACATTCACCCCCAGTCACAGATCTGGGTTTAATCCATCGTTATTTTGCTCACCACGCCACCCCAGTTCAGACATGGCCATATGCAAATCAGTCTTGACCCTGTGCCTCATGGAAACAGTCCAGCCCGAACTGCCCAGCCCAGCCAATGTGCAACATTCCGTCCATCATCTTGTGTGTTTTGCTGTTCGCCCTATGTGGGAAGGGTATGCCCAGACGTGGGTCCCGTGCTCACTACGCCACTGGAGTCAAGCTATCCTGGCTGATGACGGCTGATAGCCAGAAACCGGTCCTAGGATGCTTGATTCTGGTCCAGGGAAGACATGGCTTGGCAGTTCGGGCTGGACTGTTCCCATGAGGCACAGGGTCAAGACTGATTTGCATATGGCCATGTCTGAACTGGGGTGGCGTGGTGAGCAAAATAACGATGGATTAAACCCAGATCTGTGACTGGGGGTGAATGTTTTGCCAATGTGCAACATTCCGTCCATCATCTTGTGTGTTTTGCTGTTCGCCCTATGTGGGAAGGGTATGCCCAGACGTGGGTCCCGTGCTCACTACGCCACGGGAGTCAAGCTATCCTGGCTGATGACGGCTGATAGCCAGAAACCAGTCCTAGGATGCTTGATTCTGGTCCAGGGAAGACATGGCTTGGCAGTTCGGGCTGGACTGTTCCCATGAGGCACAGGGTCAAGACTGATTTGCATATGGCCATGTCTGAACTGGGGTGGCGTGGTGAGCAAAATAACGATGGATTAAACCCAGATCTGTGACTGGGGGTGAATGTTTTGCCAATGTGCAACATTCCGTCCATCATCTTGTGTGTTTTGCTGTTCGCCCTATGTGGGAAGGGTATGCCCAGACGTGGGTCCCGTGCTCACTACGCCACTGGAGTCAAGCTATCCTGGCTGATGACGGCTGATAGCCAGAAACCGGTCCTAGGATGCTTGATTCTGGTCCAGGGAAGACATGGCTTGGCAGTTCGGGCTGGACTGTTCCCATGAGGCACAGGGTCAAGACTGATTTGCATATGGCCATGTCTGAACTGGGGTGGCGTGGTGAGCAAAATAACGATGGATTAAACCCAGATCTGTGACTGGGGGTGAATGTTTTGCCAATGTGCAACATTCCGTCCATCATCTTGTGTGTTTTGCTGTTCGCCCTATGTGGGAAGGGTATGCCCAGACGTGGGTCCCGTGCTCACTACGCCACTGGAGTCAAGCTATCCTGGCTGATGACGGCTGATAGCCAGAAACCGGTCCTAGGATGCTTGATTCTGGTCCAGGGAAGACATGGCTTGGCAGTTCGGGCTGGACTGTTCCCATGAGGCACAGGGTCAAGACTGATTTGCATATGGCCATGTCTGAACTGGGGTGGCGTGGTGAGCAAAATAACGATGGATTAAACCCAGATCTGTGACTGGGGGTGAATGTTTTGCCAATGTGCAACATTCCGTCCATCATCTTGTGTGTTTTGCTGTTCGCCCTATGTGGGAAGGGTATGCCCAGACGTGGGTCCCGTGCTCACTACGCCACTGGAGTCAAGCTATCCTGGCTGATGACGGCTGATAGCCAGAAACCGGTCCTAGGATGCTTGATTCTGGTCCAGGGAAGACATGGCTTGGCAGTTCGGGCTGGACTGTTCCCATGAGGCACAGGGTCAAGACTGATTTGCATATGGCCATGTCTGAACTGGGGTGGCAAGGTGAGCAAAATAACGATGGATTAAACCCAGATCTGTGACTGGGGGTGAATGTTTTGCCAATGTGCAACATTCCGTCCATCATCTTGTGTGTTTTGCTGTTCGCCCTATGTGGGAAGGGTATGCCCAGACGTGGGTCCCGTGCTCACTACGCCACTGGAGTCAAGCTATCCTGGCTGATGACGGCTGATAGCCAGAAACCGGTCCTAGGATGCTTGATTCTGGTCCAGGGAAGACATGGCTTGGCAGTTCGGGCTGGACTGTTCCCATGAGGCACAGGGTCAAGACTGATTTGCATATGGCCATGTCTGAACTGGGGTGGCGTGGTGAGCAAAATAACGATGGATTAAACCCAGATCTGTGACTGGGGGTGAATGTTTTGCCAATGTGCAACATTCCGTCCATCATCTTGTGTGTTTTGCTGTTCGCCCTATGTGGGAAGGGTATGCCCAGACGTGGGTCCCGTGCTCACTACGCCACTGGAGTCAAGCTATCCTGGCTGATGACGGCTGATAGCCAGAAACCAGTCCTAGGATGCTTGATTCTGGTCCAGGGAAGACATGGCTTGGCAGTTCGGGCTGGACTGTTCCCATGAGGCACAGGGTCAAGACTGATTTGCATATGGCCATGTCTGAACTGGGGTGGCGTGGTGAGCAAAATAACGATGGATTAAACCCAGATCTGTGACTGGGGGTGAATGTTTTGCCAATGTGCAACATTCCGTCCATCATCTTGTGTGTTTTGCTGTTCGCCCTATGTGGGAAGGGTATGCCCAGACGTGGGTCCCGTGCTCACTACGCCACTGGAGTCAAGCTATCCTGGCTGATGACGGCTGATAGCCAGAAACCGGTCCTAGGATGCTTGATTCTGGTCCAGGGAAGACATGGCTTGGCAGTTCGGGCTGGACTGTTCCCATGAGGCACAGGGTCAAGACTGATTTGCATATGGCCATGTCTGAACTGGGGTGGCGTGGTGAGCAAAATAACGATGGATTAAACCCAGATCTGTGACTGGGGGTGAATGTTTTGCCAATGTGCAACATTCCGTCCATCATCTTGTGTGTTTTGCTGTTCGCCCTATGTGGGAAGGGTATGCCCAGACGTGGGTCCCGTGCTCACTACGCCACTGGAGTCAAGCTATCCTGGCTGATGACGGCTGATAGCCAGAAACCGGTCCTAGGATGCTTTATTCTGGTCCAGGAAGACATGGCTTGGCAGTTCGGGCTGGACTGTTCCCATGAGGCACAGGGTCAAGACTGATTTGCATATGGCCATGTCTGAACTGGGGTGGCGTGGTGAGCAAAATAACGATGGATTAAACCCAGATCTGTGACTGGGGGTGAATGTTTTGCCAATGTGCAACATTCCGTCCATCATCTTGTGTGTTTTGCTGTTCGCCCTATGTGGGAAGGGTATGCCCAGACGTGGGTCCCATGCTCACTACGCCACTGGAGTCAAGCTATCCTGGCTGATGACGGCTGATAGCCAGAAACCGGTCCTAGGATGCTTGATTCTGGTCCAGGGAAGACATGGCTTGGCAGTTCGGGCTGGACTGTCCCATGAGGCACAGGGTCAAGACTGATTTGCATATGGCCATGTCTGAACTGGGGTGGCGTGGTGAGCAAAATAACGATGGATTAAACCCAGATCTGTGACTGGGGGTGAATGTTTTGCCAATGTTCAACATTCCGTCCATCATCTTGTGTGTTTTGCTGTTCGCCCTATGTGGGAAGGGTATGCCCAGACGTGGGTACCGTGCTCACTACGCCACTGGAGTCAAGCTATCCTGGCTGATGACGGCTGATAGCCAGAAACCGGTCCTAGGATGCTTGATTCTGGTCCAGGGAAGACATGGCTTGGCAGTTCGGGCTGGACTGTTCCCATGAGGCACAGGGTCAAGACTGATTTGCATATGGCCATGTCTGAACTGGGGTGGCGTGGTGAGCAAAATAACGATGGATTAAACCCAGATCTGTGACTGGGGGTGAATGTTTTGCCAATGTGCAACATTCCGTCCATCATCTTGTGTGTTTTGCTGTTCGCCCTATGTGGGAAGGGTATGCCCAGACGTGGGTCCTGTGCTCACTACGCCACTGGAGTCAAGCTATCCTGGCTGATGATGGCTGATAGCCAGAAACCGGTCCTAGGATGCTTGATTCTGGTCCAGGGAAGACATGGCTTGGCAGTTCGGGCTGGACTGTTCCCATGAGGCACAGGGTCAAGACTGATTTGCATATGGCCATGTCTGAACTGGGGTGGCGTGGTGAGCAAAATAACGATGGATTAAACCCAGATCTGTGACTGGGGGTGAATGTTTTGCCAATGTGCAACATTCCGTCCATCGTCTTGTGTGTTTTGCTGTTCGCCCTATGTGGGAAGGGTATGCCCAGACGTGGGTCCCGTGCTCACTACGCCACTGGAGTCAAGCTATCCTGGCTGATGACGGCTGATAGCCAGAAACCGGTCCTAGGATGCTTGATTCTGGTCCAGGGAAGACATGGCTTGGCAGTTCGGGCTGGACTGTTCCCATGAGGCACAGGGTCAAGACTGATTTGCATATGGCCATGTCTGAACTGGGGTGGCGTGGTGAGCAAAATAACGATGGATTAAACCCAGATCTGTGACTGGGGGTGAATGTTTTGCCAATGTGCAACATTCCGTCCATCATCTTGTGTGTTTTGCTGTTCGCCCTATGTGGGAAGGGTATGCCCAGACGTGGGTCCCGTGCTCACTACGCCACTGGAGTCAAGCTATCCTGGCTGATGACGGCTGATAGCCAGAAACCGGTCCTAGGATGCTTGATTCTGGTCCAGGGAAGACATGGCTTGGCAGTTCGGGCTGGACTGTTCCCATGAGGCACAGGGTCAAGACTGATTTGCATATGGCCATGTCTGAACTGGGGTGGCGTGGTGAGCAAAATAACGATGGATTAAACCCAGATCTGTGACTGGGGGTGAATGTTTTGCCAATGTGCAACATTCCGTCCATCATCTTGTGTGTTTTGCTGTTCGCCCTATGTGGGAAGGGTATGCCCAGACGTGGGTCCCGTGCTCACTACGCCACTGGAGTCAAGCTATCCTGGCTGATGACGGCTGATAGCCAGAAACCGGTCCTAGGATGCTTGATTCTGGTCCAGGGAAGACATGGCTTGGCAGTTCGGGCTGGACTGTTCCCATGAGGCACAGGGTCAAGACTGATTTGGATATGGCCATGTCTGAACTGGGGTGGCGTGGTGAGCAAAATAACGATGGATTAAACCCAGATCTGTGACTGGGGGTGAATGTTTTGCCAATGTGCAACATTCCGTCCATCATCTTGTGTGTTTTGCTGTTCGCCCTATGTGGGAAGGGTATGCCCAGACGTGGGTCCCGTGCTCACTACGCCACTGGAGTCAAGCTATCCTGGCTGATGACGGCTGATAGCCAGAAACCGGTCCTAGGATGCTTGATTCTGGTCCAGGGAAGACATGGCTTGGCAGTTCGGGCTGGACTGTTCCCATGAGGCACAGGGTCAAGACTGATTTGCATATGGCCATGTCTGAACTGGGGTGGCGTGGTGAGCAAAATAACGATGGATTAAACCCAGATCTGTGACTGGGGGTGAATGTTTTGCCAATGTGCAACATTCCGTCCATCATCTTGTGTGTTTTACAGTATAAAAAGTGCCATTTATCTAAGGCAGACCTACTGGCTTTGTTAAATGGTCAGAAAACCAAAATATTAAAAGCAGCGGGCCTATTGGCTTTATCAAGGGGTCAGCAAATCAATATATATATATATATATATATATATATATATATATATATATATATATATATATACACATACATACATACATACACACACGGCAGACCTATTGTCTGTCAAAATGTCACCAATAATTGTAATCATATTTTATACCTTCATACATTGCAATGTTTAATAAAAGCCATTTGTCGTATTTTTTAAGAGTAAAGCCTTAAATTTTTTTTTTTTTTTTTTTAAATGTAAATCATCAACATGCCCGAGTCTTTCTTTTAAGAAATGAATTATATAGTGGGGGTGCACTCCTGTATTAACAATTTTCTCAATTTTCTGTTCAAAGGTGCTACAGCACAGCAAATGCTGTCAACATTTGCCAATTCAAACTGATAGATTATAACAAGTACTGGGACTTGAATGTACTGTGCACTGTTCACTTGGTGATAATCACCGTCTGTATACACTTTATATTCACAATAAACAGTTGACGTTCTAAACCATATGTCTATTTAATATTGTTTTTTACAATTACTTTTGAAAATCATAGATAAACACCTCAGTTCTCATCACACATTATGTGTTAATACATCAAAAAGCATATAGTACTGTACATGTACATATTCATAAACAATATCATTGATGCAAAATTATACATTTCATTGTGACGCCCGCCCAATGCATTTCGGGACCTAAAAGTCCCTTCCTCAGGGGCAAATCTGAAAATATAAAATAACAAAATTACATTCATTCAATAGCCATGGGGGCTCAAAATACTTGTCAGTGCTCTGTGTTATTTAAAGTAGGTCACATGCTGACCTGTAACCATTACCCATTTTCCTGATCGACCTAATCTTAATGGTGACAAACTCACACCCAGTGTGAATATATGTGCGTTATGTACCTTAGGATCATGACTGTGTCCTCTTGCGTCTGCCAATGACCTTATTCAGTTCTGTATAAAAACTACAAACAACCAATTCCGATGTTACAAGTTCACCCTTACACATACCACAAAAATCAGTAATCTCCAAGATACCAATCAAAACCACTGATGTCTCTTACCTTCAACTTGACCTTGTTTGCCAAATCTATCGAAAATAAAAACGAAACAACAACTCAAACGCCTGTGAAAAATGATATAATATGTCTAAGACTGAATACTACAGCCCGCCTGAAACCGCGGTGTTCTAAAATCACACTTAACCGTGATTCTCACCTAAGTACTTGAAACGTCGCTTCAATAACCAACTTCTGTGCCACGACGTGTGCACCGGATGTAAATCAGGATCGAGTTTAAAGACGACGCGTCAACATTAAAAACGGACTACTCAACAACGCAGACGCTGCAAACACTCAAATCGTCCGCCATGATGGACTGACTCCTATCCTTTATTTAACGTTATGACTAACGTACAGGGGTGTACTCAACTGTAGGTAACAAAGCGGACTGCTATAAACAATAAACAATACCTCACGAAAATTCGTATCAAGATATTGAATGCTATATATTCACCTGAGGCGATCCTGTAATGAATATGTTGAAAATACAAACACTGTCATTGAAAATCACAAATACTAATCAAATGGACCCTACTATAAACAAGAAGGAAAAACTGTTACGGCCATCAGATGACCTATAACTGAAGAATTGCTTTCCATAGATTGTAATACAAGCTGATGACAGCCGGTCACGCCGCTTAACCATCCCTATCCATACCTATGCTTATATGTATGAAGTGATGTGTGCCTATGCATGGATGAATGTATTGCTTACCCCATGTTACTAGAGAAAACATGACATGTCTAGCCGATCATTAAGCCCTTACTAACAATGTGATATATTGCATTAAATGCCTGTGTGGAAAAGCCTATGTTGGCAAAACATCACGTAAGATTAAAATAAGGCTTACAGAGCATAAAAGCAGAATTAGGACAAAAACACAACCTCGGCACTGGCAAATCATTGGACTGAAGCAAATCATGCTATATCCCAGATTAGATTTCAGGTGATAGAAAAGGTCACGACATGTCCAGGGGTTGATAATAACAAAAAATTACTCCAACGTGAGATATACTGGATACATTTCTTGGAAACAATGATTCCGAAAGGGCTTAATGATCGGCTAGACATGTCATGTTTTCTCTAGTAACATGGGGTAAGCAATACATTCATCCATGCATAGGCACACATCACTTCATACATATAAGCATAGGTATGGATTGGGATGGTTAAGCGGCGTGACCGGCTGTCATCAGCTTGTATTACAATCTATGGAAAGCAATTCTTCAGTTATAGGTCATCTGATGGCCGTAACAGTTTTTCCTTCTTGTTTATAGTAGGGTCCATTTGATTAGTATTTGTGATTTTCAATGACAGTGTTTGTATTTTCAACATATTCATCACAGGATCGCCTCAGGTGAATATATAGCATTCAATATCTTGATACGAATTTTCGTGAGGTATTGTTTATAGCAGTCCGCTTTTGTTACCTACAGTTGAGTACACCCCCTGTACGTTACAGTCATAACGTTAAATAAAGGATAGGAGTCAGTCCATCATGGCGGACGATTTGAGTGTTTCGAAGCTTCTGCGTTGTTGAGTAGTCCGTTTTAATGTTGACGCGTCGTCTTTAAACTCGATCCTGATTTACATCCGGTGCACACGTCGTGGCACAGAAGTTGGTTATTGAAGCGACGTTTCAAGTACTTAGGTGAGAATCACGGTTAAGTGTGATTTTAGAACACCGCGGTTTCAGGCGGGCTGTAGTATTCAGTCTTAGACATATTATATCATTTTTTCACAGGCGTTTGAGTTGTTGTTTCGTTTTTATTTTCGATAGATTTGGCAAACAAGGTCAAGTTGAAGGTAAGAGACATCAGTGGTTTTTGATTGGTATCTTGGAGATTACTGATTTTTGTGGTATGTGTAAGGGTGAACTTGTAACATCGGAATTGGTTGTTTGAAGTTTTTATACAGAACTGAATAAGGTCATTGGCAGACGCAAGAGGACACAGTCATGATCCTAAGGTACATAACGCACATATATTCACACTGGGTGTGAGTTTGTCACCATTAAGATTAGGTCGATCAGGAACATGGGTAATGGTTACAGGTCAGCATGTGACCTACTTTAAATAACACAGAGCACTGACAAGTATTTTGAGCCCCCATGGCTATTGAATGAATGTAATTTTGTTATTTAATATTTTCAGATTTGCCCCTGAGGAAGGGACTTTTAGGTCCCGAAATGCATTGGGCAGGCGTCACAATGAAATGTATAATTTTGCATCAATGATATTGTTTATGAATATGTACATGTATAGTACTATATGCTTTTTGATGTATTAACACATAATGTGTGATGAGAACTGAGGTGTTTATCTATGATTTTCAAAAGTAATTGTAAAAACAATATTAAATAGACATATGGTTTAGAACGTCAACTGTTTATTGTGAATATAAAGTGTATACAGACGGTGATTATCACCAAGTGAACAGTGCACAGTACATTCAAGTCCCAGTACTTGTTATAATCTACGAGTCTTTCATTTAACATTTTTCAAGGCTCAAAGTGCAGCCATAAAACCAACCACTAGAGGTACCATATTCCACTGAAGAGCATACAGCTCTAGCTGAAAGTGCTTTTAAAAAATATGGTAAGCTCTCCTAGGGTCATGGATTTAATGACCCAGGAGACTGAGGGGTCGATTTCGATGTCAGTCGGTAAGCCTCCAACCGCTCGTCAGAGGCTTACCGATCGTCAAGGTAGGTTTACGATCCGACCGCCCAATTATGATGTATGGGGTCGGCATGTAAACTGGCCGGTCTTTACGCCAGGCTTCCGACGGGCTGAAGGAGCCCGTCGGCCAGTTGGAAAGCTTTCATTATTCCCCTATGGACGGCGTTTCCGACGTGGGGATTATGATGTCGGTTTCCGATAGGCTTTTCGACATGAAAAGCCTGTCGGAATGCGACTTTGGGGGCCCCTAGCATGGCCCCCATCCCTCAGTGGTCTCCAGTTGAGGGCTGGGGGGCACCTATGGTGCCCCCTGTTAATCGCTGCACCGTGTGGGAGACACCGTGAGGTGCCAAATCGACACAAAAATGCACCACAACACACCGAACCCAACCCATCCCAGAGCGCAATTCCATACATAGCCAAAACTAACACACTCCCATAAACCCAAAAACTCTGAAACCCTAGCTTGCACAACCCTAAGACACACAAAACTTTAAGCTCTAATTCCCCTAAGCCCTACCCCTAAAATGAACACCCACCTCAATCCTAAGCTGTAAAACCCCAACAGCCCTACCCCTACTAACCCTAAACAGAAAGTGGAATCTGCCAGAAGCAACCTCTAAATGGGGTGGCAGGATACTGGGGAAGAATTGTTTGGGACTTATTTGCCTCTGGTTAAATGGTCCCTGATGGATAGCTGCTGTTCAGTGGAGTGAGAAAGTCCTTTCAGACTTTGTGCCTGCGGTGATCCTCCGGAGGGCTGGTCAGTTTATCTCACATACCCACATGCAACAGCTTTTTTCTTACTGTAGCGAACCCTTAGGAATGAATTTATTTGGAAATTAATCTTTGGAAGGGAGAATGCCTCCTCTGAAACAGTCCTTTGTATGTTTTTACAGATGTTGTGATGCTTTAGATTCTGAAAGCAAAGCATATTGACGTTTTATTGCAAAGGTAGTATTAAGGGTGATAAATATTTGTTACTTTTAAGTTATTTTCATCCAGTAACATGGCTGAAGTTTTTTTTTACTGTTCAATGCTTGTATGATTCTTCGGTAAAGAGATTCCAGTGCACTTTTAGAGAGAATAGCCTGGGACTGTTCATACCACTTAAATTCTCTTTCTGTAAAAGGCTTGCTCCAAGACTGTAATAAGTTGCCCTTTTGAACTCTACCTCGAGGGATATAGAGGTCTGCCTTCAGTTTTCTCTCTCTCTCTCTCTCTCTGTCTCTCTTCCCACCCCCAGTTACAGTTAGGGCCACGCTTCCATAGGAAATGCAGACTGTCCCTTTTACAAAGAACAGGCACTTCAAACAACAAGAATATCAGAGCACCAGACACAAAATTACACCTGTGTCTGGACTTGGACTATAACGTTGGGTGCATGAGTCCCACAGTTGTTCAACAGCTCTGTTCTACACATGTTTAACTCGTGAGAAGATCACAAACACTTCAAATTGCTGGGACAAGCAAGAGAGACCAAGGTGAGCTAGTCTCCCGGGAGGTGAGGGGTCATCACCCAGGAAGTCAAGACCACTTACCCTGAGCGTGGAGCACCAGTCTTCTGCCTGCCTGCCAAGTGGATACTGTGAGGTGGAAGAGAGCACCTGCAGAGGATGAGGCCCAGCAGGGATCCTGTCAAGTGGATTCCAGTGAGCAGAGTGTGAGACCCATTTTCCAGATGGGAACCATTGCAAAAATGTGAGTCATTCGCCAGCTCTTGCTGAAGTTAGAGCTTTCGCCCTTGTGAGATCTGAAATCTGCGACCCCCATGTGCCAGGATGAGGCCATTGTGACACTAGGCCATCACCCATGTGGGCACTTAAGTCGGGGGCCCTGGAAATGCCAGGAAGGGGGCCACCACGAAGTTAGAGCCATTGCCTTTGGGTGTGCTACAGTCAGTGGTCTCCGTGTGCCAGGAGGAGGAGACACCTGGAAAAAAAAAAAGTCCATCACCTATGAGGGAGCCAAACTCATGACCCCCATGTGCCAAGAAGCGGCTATCATGAAGTCAGGGCCGTTGCTCTCATCATCATGCCAAGGATGCCATGAAGAACACTTACTGATTGCCACAAAGCTGAAAGAGGACATCCGACACCGAAGCTGGCCGTCTGAAGACTGAAGAGGCTCAACTCATCATTGTTGAAGGACTGTGAGAGGTTGCGGGCCCTAGCATCGAGAGACTAAAGGCCGCTAAGAAGCACCCCAATCCTTCTGTGCTTGCCGGCTGCTATTAGGCCAAGTAAGAATGTTTTAGGACATTGGGCCTGGTGGAGACTTGCACGAACTTAGCAACTAGTGTTGCTAACATTGACTCTTAAGGCCAATCTTAGACTCAGTCACATGGGGACTAGCGTGGGCTGCACCTGGAAGTCATCTCTGTGATCGAATAGGCAATAACCAACCCCACAAGAACGGAAAGAGAGACTCTAGGATTCCGCTCAGGACGACACTAGCATGCCGAATTTAAGAGACAGTAGGGATTATTTAATGTAATGCCCCCTTTTTACTAAAGCAAGTATTTTACTGGACAATCAGCTTATTGTCATTGCTTTTATACCTACAGTCTTGCGCCTATGTATGACTTACACCAACCTCCCCCTCGAAGAGCCTTTGATTGCTCACCCCTCTTTAACACAGAGAGTCAAGGGCTAAAAGCGGTAATACTTTGCCTCCTAACGTCGTTCCTTTCCGATCGAACACAAACTGTGCATTTGGGTAATTTTAAATCTGTACCCTTCATTTTGCCATGTGGGGTGCCGCAGGGGTCCTCTCTGAGCCCCACTCTTTTTAATATTTACGTTTCTGAACTCGCCTCCCTGATCAGAAGTTTTAACCTCTGCCCTACCTCATATGCTGACGACACTCAGCTAGTGATCTCAGCAGTGGACAAGGACATCAACTATTCAGTTAAACTTCATGACTGTATGGGCGCCCTGAGTAACTGGATGGCTAGGCACTGTCTGAAGCTGAACTCGGGGGAAAAACGGAGGTGGTGCTATTTGGCAACCTCTCTCCTGAGTGGTCTCCAGTATGGTGGCCGGACACGTTGGGCCATACCCCTATACCAGTGGCCAAGGCTAAGAATTTGGGGGTTATTATTGATGACAAACTCAATATAAAGGCCCAAGTGTCAAAAGTGGTCTCTGCTGCCTTTCTCACTATTAAAATGGTTCGAAAAATTCTGCCTTTCATTCCTTCAAATACTAGAAAAACCGTAATGACTTCCCTTGTATTATCCAAACTGGATTATTGCAACGGTCTGTACATTAACCTACAAACCAATCTACTCAGAAGGTTGCAGGCAGTACAGAACGCTGCGGCTAGACTGGTCCTGGATGCTCCTAGATTCCAATCCATTAGAGTAGGTATTCGGGAATTACACTGGTTACCAGTCGGCCAGCGAATTAAATTTAAGGCACTTTGCACGGCCTTTAAGGCCCTGCATGGAGAAGGACCACAATTCCTGCTGGACCTTTTCAGCTGGTACACTCCTAACCGATCGATTCGTTCAGCAAATGCCTTCCTGATGCTTACCCCCAGAATCAGAAGGTCCAACTGGGGGGGAAGGAGTTTCAGTTACAATACCATAAAGGAATGGAATGCTCTCCCGATCCCTCTTAGGAAGTCCTCCTCCTTGTTGGAGTTTAGGAAATTGCTTAAAACATGGCTTTTTAGAAACTAGCTGCCCTGACGACAGATTTGGAGTCCGCAAGCACCTAGACACCCCTGGGTAGTAGTGCGCGCTATAAATTGCCATAACATAACTTGGCTCATTTTCTCAGGACTTGTAGTAGGGTCAGGCCCCGGGACAGCTGGAGTAAAAGGTCACAACCCCATGGTTGGGCCGAGTAACCCCTGCTTGCCCTGTGGCCCTCTGAAAGGGATTTTAATAGGGGATTGCTCTGCTTTACAAATGTTATCACATAACATAAGATGATGATTCATTCCTACCTCCCTTATTATATACAGTTTTCAGCTGCCATCAAACGAGGCCTGCGCGGTCTAATGACCAATAGAAATACCATTACCAACATACAAATCTGCTATGTCACCAACAGCAGCACTAGGTACTTACATCACACAAAGGGCTGGTGCACCAAGGGAAAACCTATGCACAAACGCACACAATACCGCATAGGCAGCAATAATTTTATCTTCCATAACACACGCTGAACGTGAAGAACAGGGCTGCACAAGTGTCATTTGCCCCAATACCCTCAACAGTTTCAGACAGTAGTGTAATGGCCATACATTATACAATAGGGACGGCAGATAAGCTTTGAAAAGACAACGGGCTGCCAGTGTAATTTGTAGAACCAAGTGAAGGAGGCACAGCATTAAAATCTACAGTGCACACACCCCCACTGTCAGTTGTGGGGACGCCGAGGACTCTCCCCTCGACCCGGAGCGAGACGGGCGCATGGGAGGGGTGTTACAGTGCACACCCCCCACCGCTAGTTGTGGGGATGCCGAGGACTCTCCCCTCGACCCTTCGACCCTGAGCGAGACGGGCACATGGGAGGGGTGTTACAGTGCACCCCCTCCCCCCGCCAGTTGTGGGGACGCTGAGGACTCTCCCCTCGACCCTGAGCGAGACGGGCGCATGGGAGAGGTGTTACAGTGCACACCCCCCACCGCCAATTGTGGGGACGCCGAGGACTCTCCCCTCGAACCTGAGCGAGACGGACGCATGGGAGGGGTGTTACAGTGCACACCCCCACCGCCAGTTGTGGGGACGCTGAGGAATCTCCCCTCGACCCTTCGACCCTGAGCGAGACGGGCACATGGGAGGGGTGTTACAGTGCACCCCCCCGCCAGTTGTGGGGACGCTGAGGACTCTCCCCTCGACCCTGAGCGAGACGGGCGCATGGGAGGAGTGTTACAGTGCACACCCCCCCACCGCCAATTGTGGGGACGCCGAGGACTCTCCCCTCGAACCTGAGCGAGACGGACGCATGGGAGGGGTGTTACAGTGCACACCCCCACCGCCAGTTGTGGGGACGCTGAGGACTCTCCCCTCGACCCTGAGCGAGACGGGCGCATGGGAGGAGTGTTACAGTGCATATCCCCCACCTCCAGTTGTGGGGACGCCGAGGACTCTCCCCACGAACCTGAGCGAGACAGACGCATGAGAGGGGTGTTACTGTGCGCACCCCCACCACCAGTTGTGGGGACGCCGAGGACTCTCCCCTCGAACCTGAGCGAGACGGACGCATGGGAGGGGTGTTACAGTGCGCACCCCTAACGCCAGTTGTGGGGGACGCCGAGGGCTCAACTCTCGACCCTGAGCGAGACGGGAGCATGGGAGGGTTGTGTCAGAAACAGGGGCCCTGCAGATCTCTCCATACTGGTTTATTGGCAGATGGAGAGGTGGTTTCTTCCCGTCATCAAGCACCTGCTACTTTTTGAAATTATGAAGAAGAAAAACACTGATACGATCGTGGATTTCAAAATAATCACTTTACCTCACTGTAAAATACCGCAATGTCCTTCATGTAAACAGGGCATAAAAACTAACAGAGAACACAACTGACTGACTGGCACTGCAGTCAAATTTCTTCTATTTTATGCCAAACTTTACATGAGAGCCCCCTGCTCCAAAAAGCAGGCAAACAATAATAAATAAACAAACAAACTAGCACCGTCCCACGGTCCTGGTCTAAAGGCGAGGCCATTTAGCGTGGAAAGGTTTGCTTACTCATTCATTCATAACTCAACAATGTTTGAAAGGCAGAGCACACAGGAATGTGCTGCACTTGTTCAAAGTAGGGCGTACCCCAGTGGTGTATTCGGTGCGCCCCCTAAACCACACAAATCAACGAGGAGCGGCTGAACAAGAGGGGCTGACAGGTCATTTGTTTCATCCTCTGTGTCTCTAGACACATTTAACTGCTGCCGCTCGGATTGTCCTGTTAAAGTCTTTTGCTGGTTTTCCAAAAAGTGTTAATGTTAGCCCATTAGCAGAGAGATATAGGTATTTGCATCTGAAAGGCTATCCCTGGCCTCTCACCCACTGGGCAGTTTAACCCGTAATCTCCTACAAGGGGAAAAAAGGCAATAACTAAGTCCTATTTTGCATTTCACAAGTGTGCACTTTGGCACTACGAGGCAGAACAGCAGCATTGTTTTCAGTCAGCAGTCTGTTGCACTTTGGGTTTGGAGTGTTAACACTTTTGTAATAGGTTCATACCATCAACATGTAAAGTGCTGATGGCTAAAATGTCAAAAATAGCTAGATGTGCTATAGATGACATGGAGCCACTTTTAAGTTCGGTTTTAAAAATTTACAAAGTTGTCTACTCCGTTTCAAAAGCGCTTGCTTTACATGTAAAACCAAAAGTAAACTCTGCTGACGTATTTTATGAGAGTTTACTTTTTTATTCACACTATGCATTAAAGTAAGCGTTGGCAAAGCAAATAGGTTTAGCGAATAGTTTTATATTGAGTTTCACAATACAAAAAAGGGACAACATGGGCAGGAGCAACACTACCTCCTCTAACACAAAGAATACGTAAAGCACAGGTGGCTATGGCAGAAGGTATGCCACACATTTCTCTCACACATACAGAACAAGCGCAATACAGGCGGCTCACATACTTAAGAGGGAGTGAGAGGATGCACAATGAGAAACGTTTCCTCAGGGCTTTGCAGCTTACTACTGGCGAGGCTGTCAGCCCGTGCAGCATGTTTCACAGGGCGAGTCAGTGTGATTGGTGCCTGTGTTATGAAACAGGCCAAGCAACACTCTCGGCTCACTGGGTGCGGGCAGTGGGAATGCACAGGCCTTGAGACCGTGAACTATGCGCCCAACACCAAAGTACCTCCTGCCTCACAACCAGTGCCACTTGGACAGTGATAGTGAGGAGGTCATGGCCGGGTCCCCTGATTCTCCATGGCTCCTCCTGCATCCTGTCTGTAAAAGCAGCGCCACAGAGGCCGAGAATCTGAATGGACCTTCTGTCCTGTTGCAACTGTAGCCGACTGCCACTTCATTTATAGCTGAGGTACGAACTGTTGCAGTTAAAAAAATTGTATTTTGGATTGCTTCACTTTAGCACCTTAGATTACATCACTGCACTGAGCGGTCTTTATTAAAATTTGTGACACCTTTTCTACTGTGACAATTGTATTAATGGCAGAAGAGGCAAGTTCGTGGTCTTGTTTCACTTCTATAAGCGATCATGTTTATAGATGGAGCAACCTTAAAGTGTATCCAACTGTACCAAGACAGGTTGTTGTACAGTGTGCAACCTGAACAATTTCAAGGTGATCATAAATGTGATGACCAACGAAAAGGAGGCACAATAAAGAAAGTAATTGCCTAGGGTCATACTGTTAGGTCAAGTGTTAAAGGTCGGATTGAAACCAGGTTTCCGGATTATGCATTGTGCAATGAAGATCTGGGATGGATATCACATTCTTTCCCCCTTCTGCCTGAAGACAATTTTATTAGAGAAACAAGAGGCAAGTCAGTTGTATTGTGGCTCCTTGAAAATGCCTTTATTGTTGTTATAGATGGAGCAACATTATGGCCTAAACCATATACAAGAGAGATTTTTTGTACAGTGCACACCTTAAACCTAATTATTTCAAGGTGCTCTCAGATGTGATGATCACTAAGAAGGAGGCAGAGGGATGAAAAGTAATTGCCCAGGGCCACACCCTTTGGTCATGCTGAAAAGCGGTAATGTCTGGGTCAGGGCCCTGTACCTTGCTTTGCCCCGAGTCCAATAAAAACGTCTAACTGGTCTGGGCCTGTTATCCAAGTGCACTCAACATACAGTTTGTGTTTTATAAGATAGGGCAACAGCAATGGAAACACCCCTGTTGGCCCTGGACCTGGCCCTTTATTGCAGGGTTATTCCCAATCTTTTTGCCTTCCTCCTCCCTTTTTTTCTGAACTTTTTGTTGACTTTGGGACTCTGGGCACTTTACCACTGCTAACCAGTTCTAACATGAATGTGCGCTCTCCTCTAAAAATGGCATCATTGGTTTACGCCTGTTCGGCATATTTGATTTACTTGCAAGACCCTTGTGAAGTTGTATACCATACACCCAGGGTCTGTAAATTAAATGCTACTAGTGGGCCTGCATCACTGCATGTGCCACCCACACAAGTAGCCTTTCAAACCGGTCTCAGGCCTGCCACTTCAGGGCATGCGTGCGCAATTTACAGCCACTTCAATTTGGCATCAAAACTACTTGCCAGGCCTTTAACTCCCCTTTTATTACCCGTAGGTCACCCCTAAGGTAGCCCTATGGACAGGGTGCTGTGTAAGTAAAAGGTAGGACATGTACTTTTATGTTTTGCATGTCCTGGTAGTGACAGTCTATTTCGCTTTTCACTGCTGTGAGGCCTACTCCTCTCATAAGCGAGCATTGGGAATTCCCTTATATACTTTAAAGTGGTAATTCCTGATCAGAAAGGAGGGGAGTGCCATGTTTGATATGTTTAGAATGGTAATAACAAATCGTCCTTACTGGTGAAGCTGGATTTCACATGACTCTTTTAGAAATGCCACTTTTAGAAAGTGCAATGAAAAAGATAATAGAATGCATTCCTTTCCTTGTTCTCATTTCGTTTCTAAGTTATGGCGCGCAAACTGATGCCGTGATCTGTCCCAAAAGTCACAGATATACGATTAATAAAACCAATGACATGTGCCTTGCGCGCCAATCAGTCGCACTGCGTTATGCAGGAATTGATCCTTACAATAAGCAGATATGCATCTGATACTCGACATTTAATCCAAATTTTTAATCCAATCTTTTATTATAATGATTGTTCCAAGCTTTATCCATTAGTTTACATTCACTGCGAAGACAGCGTAATTCCACAATTTTTTCATTTTTTCAAATGCCTTCTGCATGCCCATCCGGGCCTCGTCAGCGACATGTAGGAATAAACAATTCATGCCGAGTAGCCTCATGTTGTTCCACCCAATGCATTTTGGGCTGTAAAGCCCTTCGTCAGGGGTAACTGAAATGATGAAAAAGACCTCTGAATCATTTGCTCAATGAAAACCGGTCTTAACATCTACATTTAAATAATGTACCCTATTGTTTACCCTTAACCAATCCCATCCTGAATGTGCGTGCACCATCGTGCAAGCATAATAATGTAAGAAAAATAATGCTACCCCTTACCTATTCCACACACAAATGCTCTACCTAAATTGCGTGCTTCAAGAACCGGGTCTAATTCCAACGCAAAACGTTTGTAAAACTAATCATGCCGAACTGATAATGAAACCCCTTTTCTTCTATGCACGAAAAAAACCCTTAGTGAATTCAGTGCTACCGAAATCCCTGCCATCATCACCCATTCTACCCAATACCTACTGCTAAACAACCCATTTCATGCCCGGCGATATAAACCTGTGAAAACTACCTTTAAAGCCGTAACCGGCACCATAAATGTCTCCTCCACGCTCTCTCTAACTGCCATCGAGGCGTGTTCCTTCGCTCTCTTTCCCATCTAAACTCACCCGCATGAAGACCATCTGTTTTTAATCCATCGAGGAGCTGTAACCCTGACCCCGTGACCCAGTACCGGTTCTATCTTTTAGAAAGTGGACATTTCTCTGTGCTTATAACTCTGTATGCCTTACAGCCTAATCTCCAATATATGTCTGGGTAGGGTGACAGCTACACTTAGTGCATTCTCTCCAGACAACCACAGCACAGGAAGAGCTGGGTGTGATAGGTTGTGTCCTGCCCTCACACAAAGGGCTGATTTACCCCCTACTGATAGTCTGGAGCCAGGGCGGAGATGAAAAGGGACCTGTGTACACTTCTGAGGTCTCTTTTAAAGTCACGCCCTACATCAAAGTCAATTTTGAGAATCAGTACTGGGGCGCTGACCCCATCTAATAAGACACTGCGTCGGACTTGTAACCAGATGCTGCTGGCTCTACATGCTCACATTGCCAGATGACTACTGTGCTGCTGGAGGGACCGCCATTTTGCTGACTGCTTTGCTGTGTTGGCCTGATGCCTGCTGATTGCGGGCTGCAGGAGTAACTGCCACTTTACAATCTGCCTTGGTGTGCTATCCTGCTGCCTGCTTGTGCCCCAAGTGTTCTCCAAGGGCTTGTTGGCTTGCCCCCTGTTCTTTCAGAGTCTCAGGGCCATCAAAGACTCTGCCTCCTCATCACTGCCATGGAACTCTGAGTCCGGCAAGTAAAACACCTTCACAGTAGCCGGCGCTCCATACTACTACCACAGGGCTTCGTGTTGTCCGACTCCGAAGAGGAGTGGGCGTTCTTGCCAGGACAAAGCTCTGTCTGCCTTACAAGGTTGAGTGCCTCACAGAGTATCAGCACTCCCTACACACGCTGCATGGGCTGTGGGCACCGCAGCATGTGGTGACCAAAAATCGATATGGAGCGGACACCACTGCAATGACCACCCTTCCAGTGTTGCCTTCCCCGAAAGCGTTGTCCAGGTAACGTGGGGTGGGCCGCCCTCCGAGGTTTGTTCCGGCCAGCTGCACCCCATCGGAGCAGCACGTATGCCAAGGTGAGAACGCAGTCCCCACTCCCAAGGCCCGCAGACTGTTCCTGACTCCCCAAGCTTGGCCCGGCTACCACAAAGGTACTGTGGGGATAACTGGGGCAGTTGAAGGAGGAAAGCCATCCCGTGCTCCCTTGCAGGTAGACCTGTTTTCAGCAAAGAATTGCGAGTCCGAGCCGCCACGACGGACTCGCCAGAGTTCGGGCTGGGCATTTCTTGTTGTAGGACACTTAAACCATTCACCAGGACGTTTCGGAGCTCCACTTTCCCCCGCTCACATGACTGAAATCATTCAGGGTTAATCCCCGACGGGAATTGCTGCCTCTCAACAGGGCTCAAAGAAATTACGGTATACTGTCTAGTTGGTGCACAAGTGCTCCTGTGCCCTATGTTTTCTGAAGGCAATCGGCTAAGATTTACCCTTAAAACCTGCATTATTTGCGAACTATTTATTGATACATGTCATTTTGGTCTTCTTGTTTTATGTACAATATAGAAAGCTATTTTTATATAACCCTGTGTGCAGTCTCTTTTGCAGTGTATTCATTGTGTTGCTGTGTGAGTGTGTTGCACAAATACTTTACACCTTGCCTCTGTAGATAAGCATGCCTGCTCTGCGCCATGCTACCAGAGGGTGAGCACAGATTATCTTGGTGTGTATCTGACTTACCTTGACTAGAGTGGTGGATTCTACCTGGTTTGGGTGCATACCTTAGCCAGCCAGAAACCCCATTTGTAACAAACCCTCTTTACAGAACAGCTACAAACACCCTTCTTCATAGAACAAACAAATACACAAATAGCTCTAGCTTCCCTTCTTCAGAGGACAGGTTTGCTATGGGTAGCATCAGCAGAAGCTTTTTCCATCACAATGTAGGTACAAATCGGACAGTAGCAGTTAAAGCTTTACTTACCTGTAGAATGGGGACAGCTTGGCAGTAACAAAGCAAGCTTTCCTCTCTCACAGGAGGCAAAAAGTGTGATCTTCCATTTCCCTCAGAACAGATCCAGCAGGGAAGACTTGCACAAGATTTCACTGCTCACGGAACACAAACAGCTGAGGTGTGAGTGGCATACAGGTTATAGACAGATCTTTGGAGCTTAACTCACTTAAAATCCTGCTGCGGTCACTCAAATACGTGCTGTTTGTGTTGATTCTTTGGTTTTCCACGTATTGAGAAATTGCAGTAACCATGTAGGTCATTGTTATTTGGAGACGCCTCACCACAATCTAGGTAACTATGCTCTGACGTAGTTCATAGTTGCCGACCTCTTCAAAAAGGGTTTGAGTGCATGCATATCTGCTCTGTGCAATCTTGGCCTCGGTGCTGCATCAGTTCCAAATGTTGAGGGCCGCCAGTGGGAGAGCATACCATGGCCTCAAATTTGCAGAACTCACCAAACACAGTTTGATTATTTGCCCATGGATAGCTGGAGACAACTGCTTTGAAGGAAAGGGCATAGTAGAGAGCGCTAATCTCTGCCAAACTTCCAACATCACCTGTGCCATACGCAAGCCAGGCTGACTACCTGCAGACTAAGAGAATGCAAGGTCACTAGGTGGCTTTGTTCTTTACTCCACATTCGATCTTGTACAATATCCTAGAGTCAGGATTCTGCATCTGAGGCCCAGGGCTGCATTTTGTCGATTGAGAACTTGATTATGAAACAATAATCTAAACTTCCTCTAATACAGTTTACAATGGGCTTTGAGTCGGATGAAAAAAGTTGGGGTTATCCAAATGGAGTGTGGTCTAAGACGCATAACTAGGAAATCCTGCATTGCAACATAATTACCTTCCACATCCAAGACGACCAAAAGCCTCCGTCTTAAGCTTGCCACAAAAATTAAATTGTCCCTCCTCCTTTAAAGATCCCAATGAGGCACCATCGTCATTTGACCTTTGGATTACTTCTTCTTTGATCATATTGCTCTGGTAAAAAAATAAATAGAAAAAAAGGCTAGAACCATGCTCTCACAACCTTAGTTCACAGAGGGTCTTAGACTCCAGAAACAGTCCTGCCGCAGGTTGGAACGAAAGTGGAGGACTAATTATAGCCTTATTGATAAGGAGCCGTTTAAACAATCCCTAGCAATATATAAGGCATTAATTCAAACAGAGAAAGTTTATTTCTATACTAAGAGAATTGAAGCCTCAAAATTCAACAATAGAACTATTCAGGACAGTAAAAAGTCTTGTCAAGCCGTCTGAAATGAAAAATACAGATGTGAGCCAGCGTTCTACGATTCCATTGCTATGTTCTTTCAGGATAAAATAAAAACAGTCTATAATAATTTCTCACAGAACTCAACTGCTGCCGCACCGCCTGCTGAGGTTCCATTGAAAAACTCTGACTCGAGAACCAGTGCCTTTCCTTCTCACTGTATGTCCGGCCATGAAAGTGAGTCACCATGTGCCCCCTCTTTCGCTTTTTTTCTGCCACTTACTGTAGCAGAAGTCACAAACTTAATCCATCAAACCAGGTCGGAGTCGCCACTTGACCCCTGCCCCCCGGAAAGTGATACACTTATCTCTAGACCCTTTTGGCAATTGTCTGGTGGATATTTTTAACCAAATGTTTACCACTGGCATATTTCCTACCAAATGAAAATTGACAACTGTTCTCCCGCTGTTTAAAAAACCTAGTTTGGACAATTCAGACCCAAACAGCTACCGACCTATATCTAGACTTCCCTTTCCAGGTAAAATTGTCGAGAGGGCAATGAATGCGGAGATTTCAGCTTTTATCAAAACCCAGGGTCATCCCGACTCATCGCAGATCGGCTTCAGAAGCCAACATAGTACCGGACTTACCTTAATAACTGCTTCAGAACAAGTGAGGCGAACGGTCGAAATAGGAGGAAGTGCGGCATTAGTCCTATTGGACTTATCCACAGCTTTCGATATGGTCAACCACAACACACTTTTGACCATCTTGCAGCTATTGGGATATAAAGTCTTGCACTATCTCTACTCAAATCTTTTTTTGAGATTTCGTCAGTTGTTTGTGGCTTTGGAAGATGTTCGCTCTCCTACCTTTTCCCTACCATGCTTTGTACCACAGGGGTCATCACTAAGTCCCACTTTTTAAAATATTTATATGGCCCCGCTGGCCAAACTGATCAAATCCAATGGGTTCTCCGTGGTGTCCTACGCAGATGATACCCAAATTGTGATATTGGTAGCCAGAAACCCTGATGAAACTGTCTTGCGCTTCCAGGATTGCATGCTCCATGTGGGAAAACGGATGGCCTCAAACTGCTTAAAGCTTAATTCCAGGAAAAATGAGGTCAAACAATTTGAAAAAAACACCACCTTTTGGTTCCCTACCTGGTGGCCACAGGAACTAGGATCTTTACCCACTCTAGTTGACAAAGTAAGGAATCTTGGAGTAGTCTTCGATAATAACCTATCCTTTGAGGGACATGTTAATGCTCTCACATCGGCCTCTTTTTTCACCTTAAAACTCCTTAGGAAAATATATATTTTTTTATCCCTCCCGGGCTTCGAAAAACAGTGAAGTCTGCCTTCGTACTTTCAAGGGTTGACTACTGCAATGCCCTGTTTGTTATCAGGAAGAAATCCTTGACCAAAATTCAAGTAGTGCAGAATGCGGCTGCACGCCTCCTCCTAGGTATCCCAAAATTCAAATCCGCTTCTTCTACACTTAGAAATCTACACTGGCTTCCAGTTAAGAAGCGTATAGATTTGAAGGCACTATGCATTGCTTTTAAATCTCTTCATGGTAATGACCCTGAATATTTTAGGATGGTATATTCCATCCAGACCACTTTGGCCCACAGCAGAACACAATCTTATAGTGCCAAAATTCAGGAAAGCCAAATGGGGTGGCAGAGGATTTGTGGTGGGTACCACCAGACTGTGGAACTCTCTCCCTCGCAATCTGAAAGGTAGTACCAATCTGTTAGCTTTCAGGAAGGCACTTAAAACATGGCTATTTAATCTCTAATCTTAATCTCCTTTTATGCAGTTTATCTATCTCAGACTAGCGCCTAGACACCCTCGGGCAGTAGCACGCTTTATAAATCTTTTTCATTTCATTCCAAGAGGTGTGGCCTATGTAATTAAGAGCGTGGCGTAAAACATGTAAATTAAAATCCTGTGCTTCCCATAGCAAGCTGCCGAACCAGTATTTTTCCGCCTCTGTGAGCTTTCTCTTATTGCATCCAGACATTTCCCACAGTAAGGGACATACACCTAAAACAAGCCAGACCTATTGGTTTTGCCAATTGTTGCTAACTTCTCACATAAATGAGTTATAACAAGAATATGGTAGTGAATAATTAGAATGGAAAATGTTTGAATTGTGAAATTATGAAAATGTGAATTAAATTTTACTATGGTCTGTTACAGGAGTAGTGGTCTTGGGAGTGTCTCGATGACAAACCTTTCTTCCACAGTCACTTTCATCTACAGTACACTCAATCAATCAATCAGGAGTTATAAAGCGCGGCTAATCACACAATAGGGTATCCAGGCGCTTAAGGGCCACAGAGGCTTATTTAAACAGCCAGAT
The DNA here is from genome assembly GCA_963921515.1 of Calotriton arnoldi. Classification (NCBI taxonomy): domain Eukaryota; kingdom Metazoa; phylum Chordata; class Amphibia; order Caudata; family Salamandridae; genus Calotriton; species Calotriton arnoldi. The sequence continues at coordinate 458,011 of CAWUFW010002454.1, read as the reverse complement.
CTTGAGGGCCATTTGGAATTCCGGAAGTGAGGTGATAGTATGGAGTTGCATGGGAAGGCTGTTCCAGGTCTTTACTGTGATGTGGGAGAAGGAGAGTCCTCCACACTCTTTTCGCACTTTCCTTCATTTCACCCCCCTCCACACACACACAAACTCAGACACAACACACCTACACACCAGTAAGCACTGCATTTTGTATTACTTTTTCCCCTTTAACTACTTCACTCACTTTGACATAGAATCACAATTACAATTGGCACACCTAACATTTGCTCTGTGCGCTCTGCAGAGAGACCAAGGATTGGATGAGCACTAACTCTGAACCCTTTTATGATTCACAGACAGGCACTTTGAGGAACTCTAATTGCCTTCAGCCTGAACTTCAGAGATTGCAATTGTGCACCGTTATAAGCACCCACCCACAACCTGAACTCACACAGACACTTTGAGGCTACTCTTTTCACAGTGGACACTATTCAAGAGGAGTACATGAACGTTAAGACCTTTTACTGAGGTGCAGGTAAGTTTTTCCTTAGACATCAATGTAAATGGCTGCCAAATTATTAGAATTATTTTAATTTTAATGTGCTGCCTGCCCGCTGGCCTAGGGCACTCTCACAAGGAGATTATCTTTCAAGTGATGTACTACTGTAGAGGTGCCTCTCCTTAAAGCATTCCAAATGATTCGTGGCCAGGAATTGTGGCTCAGCTCAGACCTCGAGCAGGAATCCTACTAGGCACCAGGCATTGATTTGTTTGAATGGAACCCCATGGCATAGGGATGACCACCCTCACGGTCAAAAGTATTTTTGAACCTTTTTCCTTCTGTTCCACCCACACGGAAAGAAAAAGGTTCCATAAACATGTGGGGAAATAATACCCACCATTGGGTTGGTTTGCGTAGAGGGGCCAAATGCGCTCACCTTGGCAGATATTTGGCAAGAGTAGACACACCAGAAAAGGGAAGAGTCTCCCTTTTCTAAAGACGTCCCTCCCCAAAGGATTCCTCCTCAGCAAATGGAGCTGGCCTGTGATCCAAATTAAGAAACCTTTAACTAACCACCAGCAATGTTTCAAATCGCAAAGAGGCCAACCACCCAGGAGGCAAAATTAAGAGTTTACCTTTTCCCTTACCCGAGTGGAGGTGGGTGGAGGGGGGGTTGATCAGACCATGCCCCCCCTGATACAGCCTAGCCCCAGAGAAGGCAACTTTATATTTGGGTTTGTGTCTGAGGGTATGACACCCCACACCCCCGAACACACACACAAGAGATGAGAGGCACTGTTGGAAATGAGAGTCTCCCCATTCCATTGGTGCCTTCAGAATGGATTCCGGCACTAGGATTGCAGCAGCTCCACTGCCAGTTTTTTTTTTTTTTTTTAATAAACACATTTAAAGCGAGGACCAACTGATACAAAGATAATAAAGTCAAATACAACATATGAGCTTTTCAAACAAAAATGCATTGAATTACAGTGAAGCATGAACATGTTCCCTTGATAAGGCTCTGGTTATTGTTGATGCACAAATACCACGTGCAAATTGCAAACCCACAAATTTGTAACGGCACCGACTGCAAAAACATTAGCGAGTGTGCAAAACCTGCAGCATATGGCCTGTGCATCCAGGAATCGGGATTGTGGAATTACATGCAAACTGTATATAACTCTGCCTAATCCTGGGTGTGCTAAAGACCATTTTGCAGACGTTCCTCTCACATTTTCAGTAAGATTTTGCAACAAATTGCGGGAGCAAACTCTCGATTCATGCAAAATGTGTGCCTCACTTGTAAACCGGTTTTGAATGCACATAGGAGGTTGTACCCAACATAGGATTTTTGGTTTTATCACAATCATCATGATCTACAGAGTTTGGCTTTAGTTTTCTCCCGATTTTTGGATATTTAGCTGCATTTTAATTTGCTCTTTCGATGTGCGTGTTGCAAGTTGCAGTAATATTTTTGTTTGTTTTTCGTTCAGCTTGTTTTCAAACAGACAGTGCAATTTTGTTACAGGAGTAGTTTGTTGTTTTTTCCAAATTCCTTGGCCTTTACCAGAAACTATGTGGCTGTATTGATTGTGGCTTTTGCTGAACCTTTTTCCCCACTTCTTCTATCCTACCTGCACTGGAGTGCATTCCCACTTTCAGTTCACATCAATCACAATTCTTCTCATTCACACTGTATACACATATATTGCGGTATACCTGCATACAACCTAGCACATAATATCGTTTTTTTTTGTTTTTTTTAAACGGCGATGTGGCCTTAAGCCTAAAAATGCAACAGGCTCTGAGACTGGATCCGATACTGAGACTGCATCTGAGGGGTAGGTTCATGGATCTGAATAACATAAGCATAGTAAGGCAGTTGAGAAGTCCGTACCACAAGAAGTGCTGTTGAGAGACAGTGGGATTGAAGCACATGTGCATCCAGGTGCTGTGTAGAGCACATCAACTTTCAGAACGGCAGTATCAGCCTTGATAATGTCACGTTTGGATTACGGGAATTCCCTGTATATTGGCCTCCCAGGAAAGCTGCTTGTTAGACTACAGGTCATTATGAATGACGCGGCCAGATTGATTTTTAAACTGCCTAGGAGGGCCCATGCTACCCCTCTCTTACGCCAGCTACACTGGCTCCAGATTAGGCAGAGAATTAGTTTTAAAGGCCTTTGCATTGCGCACAAGGCCATCTATGGCCAAGCCCCATCCTACATTAAGGATCGCCTGGCTACCTATACTCCTAGCAGGTCACTACGGTCCTCGGAGGCCGGCCTGCTGGCCTGCCCCCGCTTTAGAATGACCTCTAAAAGGAGGCAGAGCCTTTTCGACCTCAATTCCTGTATTATGGAACAAGTTACCGGAGAAACTGCGGAAGGAACAAGCCCTTCTCCCTTTTAGGAAGAAGTTAAAAACATTCCTCTTTGTGGAAGCTTGGGGCACAATTTAATCATTTTCATCCTCCTTACGTGCCAGGGCAGGGCTCTCTCTCATAGCGCTTAGAGACCAGTCGGTGATAACGCGCTCTATAAATGACAGTTACAATTACAATTACATCAAGAGTGTTCATTGGGAAACCCCTAACAGTTTTCAGCATGTCATTTCTCCATTAACTGAAGTAGCTAGATGTAAAGCGAATACTGCATTTTTTTGTTAATTGATGGAGTTCTACTTTTTGAGAATGTTTTTCTTGAGGAAATTGTGCAGCAAACTGATGTTCCTGCCAAACAGTTTTTGAGGGAACATGGAGGTACTTTGGCTACCTAGTCTAGGCACACCTAGAATCATCCACCTCATTTGGAGAGTTGAAAAATCTGGGGCATTAAATTGCTCCTGGGTATACTACACAAACCGTCAGTACTGTCTTATGGGTCTACTGTCTAAGTCTGGGCAACACCTAGCTTTGCATCTCTCATGATCAAAGACCGTTTTTTTGAATTGGGCAATGAATGCTGCAATACCATGAGAACTGCGACGGAAACATCCAGATAACGACAGACTTTTCAAAATTCAGACTGCCATTGAACATTTCCCAGCAAAGTTCTACGAAGCTTATACTGAGGCAAAATGTATCATTGATGAGTCTTTGATATTGTACAAAGAGCTGCTGCTGTTTAGGCAGTATATATCTAGTAAAAATGGGCGGTATGGAATGGAAATTTACAAGAATGGACATTCTTGAGAAGCTCTTTAGAATATTCATGCTTTAATGGAGCCCATTTGAGTCCATTTCCATTTCGGTTTGGATCACGCTTTCAGACTTAAAATATTCGATCCTTCCTACAAACCTGTAAGTTGTTGCTAGTAATCAGTACAATGGAACCAGGAAATGATTCCATTCATCGCCCTCATTTTGGCTGGGTGCGCGGTCTAGTTCACCGGCACCCAGCAACTAGAGCGAGTCACACACTCTACACATGTTCGCTCTTAAACAAAAAAAGTCCTTTCGACGCACCGGCTGTGTGAGGTGTAGCGAGTAATCAGGAGAATGAAAACAGGAAATAGTTCCATTCACCGCAGCCATTGGTACTGGGGGCGCAAATCACTTCACCGGCACCCAACAGCCAGAGCGAGTCACACGTGCTCAGTCTTACACAAACCATTAAAAAACCCGGCAAACAGGGCTAAACAGATAATATTCAGGCACCAGTGATGCGATCTCAGGTTACAAGACCAGACGAGACCTTAATGCAGTAAGTACAGCATAGCCGAAGCAATTCCTCATAGCAGGAGTGCGTTTTCTCAGACATAACAACTTATTTGCCTTTATTTGTACATGCAGAGTGTGACTACAGGCTTGCCTTGCCACCGGAGGCCCTATGAAGCAATAGCATTGCTTTTTTTTTTGTATATAGTGTCTCCTTTTTAAGCATGGTGTTGTGTAGTAAGTCTGTTGTATTCGAGTGCCCGATCACAGGGCTTTACCACTGATTTAATAGATGTGTTCACTATAACACTATATAGTATAGGCCTCTTTTCTAGAAGCATGGGCCATATCCACATCAGGATGTATTTTAGTAATACGCATGACGCTCCATGTCAGACATACTGTTGCGGAGCACATAATCTCACTTGGAATGTGCTATTTACAATGGCAGGCTAATTTGTTGATTATATGTTTCAGATAACACAGAAAGTAACACCAAGTAAGTGTAAGGTTTATTTGTACATGCAGTGTGTGTGAAGTCGTAACAATTTGCATTTCCTTATAATTTTGAACTAGAAGTGGTCTCAGTGAGTTTATTCCTTGGTCCTGACGAAAGCCACAGGCAAGGGTGGCATGAAACATGTAGACCATTTAGAAATTAGGATCATTAAATCAAAACACTGTTCTTCCCCACTTTAATCATACCGTCTGGAGGACGGAATAAAACTAAGTTTTCCTACTAGACAGGTATTTTTAACCTCTAAAGAACCCCTCTAACTCCAATTCCCTATCATTTTGTGTAGACCATACAATGCTCCTGTGTAAGTCACAGCTAGCAGTACACCCCGTCCCGCCGTGGAACGGGAGGAACACAATAATGAAGCATGCCGCCAAGGGATAACCCTGGTGAGTAAGATTTATACAACAAAAAACCTTGTGCTTTTTTCCCAAATAGGAGAATTGGCCCACATGTCCGAGTAGGGCCCCAACAGCCAAACACTAGATTTTTCATGGTAGTGAAAACTCATTAACCATTAAAAACCTAAAGACAAAATGCAATCATCAGTTTATCTGCTCTCATTCAAAAATTAAGTACTAATAATATCAGTATTCTCTTAAAAGTGCACTTATATATGTATCTGGACATGTGTTAAGGTAGTAGCCCATGCCAGGTATCAACAGGGCATGGCTTCAGACCATGTTCTGTACCCACAGCACATGTCTTTTGGCTACAGTGCCAATGAGTTCTATGCACAGTGAAGGCCCTGTGCCTATGGCCCACAGGATATGTATGCCCTGTGGGGACGGAGGGGGTTATCAAAGTACAACAATCTTAAGACATTCTCTGGAGAGAAAAAAATATGCTAAAGGCATATAGTTATTTTCTAAGAATAGACTGTTATAAAAAAAATAATTATTCATGCTAAATCCTTTGATGTCCCTGAACCTGTTAACTCAGATCTCGATTTCTTTGGCAATTCCAATTTGCCCGATTCTGGGAACCCCTCTCGAATTAGATTTTTGTCCTAACTCCGGTGATGCTGTATATACTCGTAATGCTGTTCTTATCATATTACTCCTGGTTTTCAATATGTGGACCAACATTCGACAAAGAATCAGTGCTGCAATAGACTCCCTAAATAAACACTGTGCCTGAGAGCCTCTCAGAGTTCACTCCTATGCTCACAAAGATGGTGCCATAAGTCCAGCTTTGCAGATCCACTCTCCCACACTAAAGTCAGTCAATGGGGACAGCCCTCAGCAGACAGTACCCCAACTTTCTATGTGATTGTGGGAGACACTGAAGTCTACATCTAATATAATATTGAACCCCTGTCCAAGATAAGGTTGGATCTGGGGGGGAACACTCACTGAAAGTGGACACTGAAGCCACACAGTGTATACCAATTGTGGTTCCTGAACTAAATCTGTTTCGGGTGGCCAGCTTTCAGGTGTCAAGATTGGTTCTGACGTAAGGCTGGTTAGTACCTGCTGGTCCGATGGAAAGACTGGTCCGTCCCTGTGTAAAGGGATACGTATGGGCTCCTGTAATGGCTGGTTTGGCTATATTAATCATTGTTGGTACATTTGCTAAATAAGGTATTGTACAAAGACTAATCAGTTGTTGCAACCTGCACTAAGATTAAGAAAATACAAGTGCTAATATATCTTGTTTTGATCCCAAACTATGACACTAGCTCTTGTTCCGGGGTGAGAGAGGAGAGAAGAGGATAGGTGTAAAAAACATGACAATCCTGAACGTCTGATAAAAAAAAAAGTTGTCAAATCCTGATCCTCAGTACGTGGCTTGCGTCATCATCCAGTTTGTTGCTGTGCAGAGAGGTCCACCATAATAGGAGTACCGTGATGAAACAGTCAGTGTGGAGGGTGCAATGCCATACCTGAGTGGTCTATACCCTGTACCTCCTATCCTAGCGATTGCCACCTGCATTGCTGCTAATGTGCATGCTACACTACAAAACAGGAGCCCTGGAAAGACACAATTAAAACTAAGTGTGGGATATTGAACTTTAAAAGGTTCAATACCACAATATTTAAGTAAACATGGTTTGTCAATGAACCAGTCATTCCCGTGAGATAGGCATCGGTGTCAAAGCCTGATTATGGGTTGCTGACTTCTTAGAAAGCATGACACAGACAATCATGCTTGGTTCTTTTAAGTTGCGTACCATCGCATACCATCCCCATCAACAAGGGGGTGCCTCAGGGCTCTTCACTGAGCCCTACATTATTTAAAATCTACGTGCCCCCCCTGCCCAGATGGTGAAATCCTGCGACTTGAGGTTATGTCATACACGGATCTCGTTTGGCCACGACCCAGATGGGGTAAAATATTGCGTCATAAAATGTATGATAAAGAATGCTGCCTGGAGGTCGATGAATTGTCTCCAACTGAACAGAGACAAAATGGAGATACTGCTGTTCGGTAAAGCCCAGCAACTCTGGTCACCTGACTGGTGGCCCCTGAACTCGGTACAGCCCCGTCTCCCACGTAATCTGTGAAAAATATGGGCATCAAACTAGATCAGGCCCTATCCCAAAAAAATACTATATTGCTGCAATTTGTGGGGCTTGTTTTGCTACCATGCGGCTACTGAGGAACGTATTTCCTTGACTACCATCCTCTGCGAGGAAAACTCCGGTCCAAGCCCTAGTCATAAGCAATGCACTGCTTGTGGCTGTAAATGACACTTTATTGTTCTATCTTCAGGTGCTGCAAAATACTGCTGCACGCCTGATCTGTATTCTTTCAGCAGGCTCTCCCTCGGCTCCTACACTGAGAGCCATACACTGGCTTCCAATTAGGAAGCACACTGTTTTCAAGCTCTGTTGCCTCACCTACAAGTCTTTGATGGGTAGAGGCCCCACTTACCTAAAGGATAAGTTGCGCTACTACCGCCCACCAGAACCCTCAGATCTAACGACAAAGAGCTACTGAATATTCCCCGCATCCGCACTTCCAGATTTGGCGGCAGATATTTTTCCTTTACCGCCTCTTCAGCCTGGAATCAACTCCCTGACCATCTTCGCAGCTGTCCTGATTTCCCTAAGTTTAAAAAACTTTGGAAGACCTGGCTGTTTTAGTACGTTGCAGGTTCTTTTGTGAGGGCTAAGCACGAAGATGCACCTGAGGGTGTGAGTCGTTGAGCTATATTAAGTGGAAAATAACATAACATTTCTTAGTGTATTGACACGTATCTGCGTGTTAAGCTTCCTTCTGGGTCACATGCATTCATCAAGAAGAAGAAATCACAATAAGCAGAAATCGTAGGATCCAGGGTCTTAGGAACCAGTCTATGGAGCCCAAACCTCACTAATAATTTATATTTCAGGAACCTAAGGACTAATCTAGGCCCCTTTACATTGTTAGTCCAGGCCGCAGTTTCCCAATACGTGATTTATTGCCAAGCAACTGCATTCAAAAACAACTTGAGGCACATTGATTATCATATCTAAAGACTTATGGGGTTAGTCAGAGATTAGTTAATTAAGTGTGTAATTGCGAGCTTTCACTTAACAGTGTGTTAACATCAAAGCAATGCCGCATTAAACACAACACAATCGATTTTCTGAAAAAACGCTCTTCTCAAAAGTACCAGTCAAGCTAACATCCCCTTAAAATACAGTCACTGTGAGCCATTTATTAGCTTACAGTATAAGGTGTGGAAAATATGTAAATTACAAGCGGTAAAATAACTTTCGAACTTTGTCACGTTTCTATTTGTGACAATAGAAAGTTCATTCTTGATCATGTATCATGTATCGAAGTCACACAGTCAGGAAGCTGCTTCAATGTAGCAATAAAAACAAACTTTTACATCCCTTAAGGTAAAACGACATTCATGTCTAATGACACACTTTCTATATAAAAGAAATGTGCATTTCACCCCAGAAGGATGATGGATATTAACTTCATGAGTTTAAATTATGAAACTCGTGCAAATAAAGCAGTACATAGCTTCCTAAAGCAATATTCAGATCCCCACTGTGTGTTGTATTGGGTGTACACCTCTGGTTGGATTGCACTATACAAAATTATCCATAGTTCTAGAGTCTGGTGTATGTGCTAATTCGAAGGCATTTCCCAAAATCCATTTTGTACTAGGCCTGGGCGGTGAACTCCGCTCCGCTCGTGGAGTTTGCGGAGTTTTCTGCACTCCGCGTTACGCGGAGATCGCGGTGTTCCGAAAAACTCCGCTTCGCGGTGCAGAGTTTTTTTCCTCGCTCGCGTTCGTCAATGTCAAGTTGGCGACCGCGAGCGAGGAAAATCAACCTCCCGGCGAGATTTTTCCTCGTTCGCGATCGCCAACATCAAGTTGGCGAGCGCGAGGGTGGAAATCAACATCCCGGCGAGATTTTTCAATGCGGGGGTCAGGTTTCTCATTGCGAGTGGTAGCGTATGCTCGCGACCGCTCGCGTTGAGAAACTGCCCGTTCGCTTTGAGAAAGCTGCCGCTCGAGTAAAAATCTACTTGAGCGGCAGAAAAGGAAAGCTTGCGCTGTGCATGGTGCCATTCGTAATGATTGCACAGTGCGGACAAGCATCCGGCACTGTGCAATCACTGCGAACGGCATTTTTCTATCATACTTCCGCGTAGTGCAACTCCGCGAACTCCGCCCAGGGTTATTTTATACATGAGTAAAGACATCCTGTGGGGTAAGCATGTCATCTGGCCCCAATGGAGATGGTCATATGATCTGGAGCCGAGGCCCATCAATACTTTGGTGAACAGAACTCTCATGCCAATCATCAATTCAGTAATAAATCAAGATATGGTCCAAATAAAGTTAATATGATCACATTTATTGGACACTGGTGTTGGAGATTGAGTATATTTTTTGTGTAAACCACAATCGTGTTATACTGGCGGCTTCTAGGAAGTAGTATGGGGTTCTCTGTAGCTGCGCTTCAGCATTCAGCTGTCTCCCCTCAAACAGCGTTTCTGGCCTAAAGGGTTTGTAAACTGCTAGGTTTACAGGCAGGGTGTGCTACTACCACTTTCATAAATTTATTTTTCACTCGCCTTAATTGTAAACATTGTCATACACTAAGAGTAATCTGGATGGGTGCTTCCAGTGCCTCCTCTGCTCCTGTGACAAGCCAAAATGATACTCCTACCAAGCCGAGATTAGTTTGCCAAGCACAGATAGGCTCGTAGTCAAGCGCAAAAGGCCGATTACTAAATCTAATAGATAGTTTAGAGATGGGTGGCCCTGTGCTCAGCTAAGATTGCTCCTAAGCAGCCAAAGTTGGGGTCTGTGCTAAGCTCATGTTTCCTGTGTTAAAGAATGGCTGGCACCATACTAGAGGACAGATGCTCCTGCTCTAAGTAAGCATCACTGGTCCCAGAATGGAAGGCAGTCCCGTAATAAGTATGACTTGTCATGACCCAACAACACTTTACTAAGCCGAGATGGTTGAGGTAACAAGCCTGGTTGGTGCCTGGGCCAAGGCAAGAGCTAGCATCCTTGCACCAAATCTAGCTGACCCCTTTCCTAAGCCTGGTGCTGTGCTGAGCCCCTCTGGTCCTGAGAATAAAATGACCCGGGGCTACGAATAGTTGGTCCAGTATCATGACTGGCAGTCCTTTACCTGATGCTACAAATATGATAAGTGATGGTTCTGTGCTAAAGCTGGTCCCAATTCTGAGAGTGCGTAGGTTGGGGGTCACTTAGCTGAAGCCCGATCGGTCCCTAGCCTGAATGTTCTGCTCTTAGTGTTGTGCTATTTGTTCCCGAGTTAAGACCGGCCTTAAAGCCAAGCCCTGTAAATCCCTTTTTCTAAGGCAATCCCTGTATTAAGACATTATTCTGTGCCGAAGCTAGTTCTGTTGTTAGGTGTGGTTGAACTGTTGAGCTATGTGAAGGTGGTAGTCTGGAGAGGGGCAACGCTTGGTCTGTCCAAACCTAAACCTGAACCAGGGTGATGTTCTCACCTTATGTATGGACTGGCAGCCGCCAAAATGCTCTTGGGCACCGGGATCTCCTGTCCCTCCAGAACTAGGCAAGCGTCGCAGAACAGGGCGTCCCCGCGGAAGGAGCTGAGGGATCGCAGCAGCTTCACTGCATGCTGGGGGTCCGAAAGCACTGACACCGCGTCCGACATCGCCGGGGAGTAGGGAGCTAGGGCCTGGGAAGGGAGTTGAGCCAGCAGGAGGGGATGGAGCCCCCAGCAATATGCGGCGTGTGCGGAACAGGAGACTCTTCCCTAATGTGTCATACACTAAAGATGCCGCACTCTGACCCCTCCCTCTGCCCTGCCTTCTCACGAATTGAATTGCTGTTTCTAACTCCGCCCACGATACAGTTCTACCTTCTCGCTCTAAGAACAACCCATTCTTATGTTTAACCCTGACTCCCTAGCACCGCCTCAGAAGCAGGCTCAGTTAGATCGTTATGCCTGACTCTAAGATGTCTCTTACTGAAGACACAGCTCCGCCAAATGTGCACCAACCAGCTCAAGCCCTTTGATTCGTGAAGCATGGGTGAAAAAGCTGGTACTCCGGAAAACAGACTTTTTAAATGACTAGCTATGACCACTGTTATTAGTTCATTATGTTTTGTAATTCACAGCTTGTAACTCATTTCGACAACTGCTGTAATTAAGACGACCAGGTTGGTAAAGCAGAAAAAGGACAGGCGCCGACATAGAAGAAGGTCTACAATTTTTTATCAACAACATAGAAACAAGCATTGGCAAAGCCAATAGGTCTTGCCTTTGGGATCTATTGGATTTCCAACTGATATTGAACCACGCTGCAAGCTGCCATCAGTATTATTTTGTAGGGGCTGTCTCGTCCTCCCCAGCTCTGGAGCATGCAAATGACCACCCCACACACAGAGCTCTGAAACATACGTCTTATTCTTTGCCGTGCAACCGTTAACTGAACGCACAGCCCTGTCAAGTACCACGCATCAGGCGTTAGACTAACGCATTTTAATGTGGTGGTCCGCATCACGGCATTAAAATGCATTGTCACGCATAACTAGTGCCTGATTACATGTGCGCGCTGAACCTGGAGGAAATAGATTGGCCGCGACAGCAGCGGTGTTCCGACTTAAATGCTGCTGCCAGCAAGAACTCTGAATGAATGCAGTGACAGACTGACTCTAGTGTCTCATCTCTCTCGGGCTCTTCTTACCACGGTGGGGCTGCCGCTGGGCTTAACTGACTGCATTAGCAGCAGCTGAGACCCCGCTGGCTTGGCTGCGTGAACCTGAGCCTGAAGTTGTCGGCCATGGAGAGGAGAAGGCGCAGTTATCGGGGTTTGGCACTTGCTGTTTTCTCACAACTTGTACTGGTGACACCCCCAGTCAGTAACCTCTTTCCTTTGGCGCCCTGAGACTCTCACAGGTCAGCCCCCAGTCATGACTGTGGCTGCATTATATGATTGCAGCTGCTGCTGTGAGACTCAGCGCCCGGCTGTGGGGGCATCACACGAAGGGCGCAACACTAATCACAGTAGTGTTTTTTTAAATTTCGCTACAGGAAGTAGTCACTGTCTGAGTAAGGCGGCGAGTGGTAGTTATTGTTCTTTGTGCGCCGCTGCGTGTGTGCCAGTTTGGTGCTTCACCGACCTGCTCATCTCGGGCTCGGGGCCGCTGCGGGCTGGGTTGAGCTGACTCACTGTAATGATTAGCAGCTGAGTTCACCCAGCAGCGCCACTGGTGCCATTTTGTGACCTGTAGTTCCTTGCATCAGTAATTTAAAACCGAGATGGCACCTTCCCTGTTGCTGAGTGTTTTTCTGGCAACTCAGGTGCCATCCCCAGTGTCAATGGCTGTGACCTTTCTGCAGCAGGGCTTCTTCGGGCATTCTGAATACCGGAGAAAAATATTCTGAATGGCCGCTGGCATGACCTGTGTGCAGTTTTTGTCTATCATTATCATCTCCGGCGTCAGAATGGGGCCGCTGGTGCCTCTCAAGGCAGTTGCCTGGACACACTCTGAGTGTCAACAATTAATCAATGATAACAGGTACGACGGACTAGGCCCCTTCAGGCGCAGGCAGTGGCAGGATGTTTTCAATTTCCTGCCAGCCCAGGCCCCCAAGAGTTGTTGCTGCTCCCCGCGCCAAAGTTAAATAAGGACAACACTTATCTGACCTTGACAAGTGCTGCTGCCGTGTCGTGGGGTGTGGGGGGCTTCTCAGGTGCTGTCAGAGTGTCTTTTAAAGGCACACGCCGGCACAGCTCTCAAAACAACGGAGCCATCACTGACTCGACTCCATCCATAAGCAGCTCTTATCACCGTCCGTCGTGTGATACAGACTTCAATCTCATCTACACTACAGCAGCTCTGTCTGCAGCCAGTGAGTGTGACAGTGACTCACAGAGACACTTCAGCAGCAGCAATACATGGGCAGAAGCCTTTTCCCCCCAGCTAGGTGCAGCAGTAGAATTGTTGTGAATCAGGGATTTGGGTAAGTCAAAAACTAAAGCTGCTGTGATTAAATGTTACTGTTCCAAGGTCGGAGATTTGTCTACTAGCAGTTTACTCTGCATGTTCTATCACAGAGGGTTAATATCCCTGCTGCTAAGAACGTCACTCTACCATGCAAATCGCAAAACTGTTTATGAGGATCGCTGTGGGTTACTGGGATGCTATGTTAGTGCCCTTCCATTTCTAGTGCTGTGCAGCAGTTTCATCTTAGAGTTTCTCCTTGCTCAAATGGGTGTAATTTATGATATTTATGTGTTTTCCACATCTTCATTGCTTGATTTTACTCTGGAGAAAGTGTCACTCATAGTCATTTAAATGTCACACATAATTACACTGACATTTTCAAAATGTCACACATAGCAATCTGAAACCTTGGCAGCTATGAACGCACTATGTCATAAACTTTATTGACCACACCCATAAGCACCCAGATACCTCCCAACGGATTAATTAACTTTGGAAGGAGACCCCGAGGACCACAAGGGTCCTACTGCACATGATCACACAACACTACAACTTCCTCGTTGTTAAATAAAAAGTACGGATAGGGTATATACATTAGAGTTACTCAGTGCATCGTCAAAGTGTTTGCACCAATCTTGCAGATCGGGTCATACGAGGTCAGGAGTTTCACTGTCATCTGTCATCGGAGATGTAGACTCAGATGCTTGGCTTCGGCACTCTGGTGGACTTGTCTCCCTTGTGATTTCTGGAGCCGACAAACATTGAGGAAGATGTTTGAAATGTGACAAGCCTCTTGTCACATTTGAACTAATGTTCCAGGATATTGAGCGGTCACCATATGTCCTTTACTTGTCACAACTATCCATGGGTCAGAATCAAACAGAGCATCAGTCTTGCCCTTCCATTTTTGTTTGACTTGGACCTGGTCTCTCTTTTCGAAAACCATGACCCAAGCACATCTGCGCTTAACTGCATTTGCTTTTGCGAGAACTGTCTGTGACACAAATCTCATCAGTGTCTATCACTCAGCTCATGGTCCATTGTGGTAGCTTTGTCCCAGTGGCTCAATCTCCCAAACAGCAAGGTGGCAGGGCTTTCACATGTTGTAGAATGGGGAGTTGACCAATAGGCACGAACGGCTGGACATAAGGCTGACTTGAGATTGATTCTTTCTAGGGCAGCGGCTGAACCACTTTCTTCAGGGTGCCGATAAATCGTTCAATGCCATTTGCCTGTGGCCAAAGAGGTGTGCTTTTCTGATGCTTGACGTTCAGGCGACTAAGAAAGTCCTTAAACTTTCTGCTATTGAAGGGTGGACCGTTGCCAGATTTAAGAATGGAGGGAACACCCCATGCTGCAAAAATATCATCCAGCCTGTCGATAACTTTGTCATGAGTGGTCGATGATAAATCTTCCATTAAAGAAAAACGTGAGTACTCATCAATGATTACCATGAGATGATGTCCATTGTTTAGGAGTCCAAAGAAATCATGTGCAATTTTCTCCCACGCTTGTTTAGGAAGGTCAGACATATTTAGCAGATGTTGTGTTGTCTTGGGCGATAAGCAGTTACACAGGTGACATGCTTTCAGTTCCTTCTCGACTCATTCATCAAGGCGGGGAAATCACACTTGGTCCCTCAGGGCTGTCTTGGTGACTACAATGCCACAATATCCTTTACATGCCGGTTCAATGAGTTGTTGCCCCAAGCTCTCAGGTATGACAATTCTCAAACCTCTCAGTACAATACCTTCTGGAGTAACAGAAAGTTCTTCCTGCACATTTTTTGTTTTTTGATATTCCACGTGATCTGTGAGAGGTCAAGTATGTTTTCTCCATGATTGCGTTTCAATGCTATCCTTGAGTGTGAGCATGTCTTTGTCTGTGTTGGTAGCAGCAATGATCTGCTCAAAGGATAGAGCTGCTGGGGTGCTAGACTTTACTATAAAATTGATATACTCTTCAGCCGCTTTGATGCTGTAACAGCACTTGTGAGAAGTAATCTGCAGGGTTTTGATCCTTCCCTGACTTATGCACAATAGTGTAATCATACTCTTGCAAACGCAACGCCACTTCTCGATGTAAGGGTGCATCTTGGCTTTCGGGGAGTAGGCACGTTCAGTCTGAGACAGACTTCTGCTCTCATAGGCCACAATGTGTCTCTGAGCATTTGGATGTCCCTTGTGTTGAGCAAGGATCGCGCCCAACCCCACCGGGCTTGTGTCTACTATGATCTGAGTATGTAACGTTGGCTCAAAATAAGCCATTTCAGTTGCATTTTCAATTGCATGTTTGATTTTCTTGAAACTTCAGTCACATTCAGATGCCCACTGGAAGGGAATATTCTTCTTTGTCAAACCACTTAATGGGGCACTCACCCTGGCAGAGTCACTAATGTATCTGGAGCAATAGCTGGCCATGCCTAAGAATGATCGCAGCATGGTTACATCTTGTGGGGGACATGTGGCTGACCATGCTTGTACATTTCAGGGTCAGAAGTCATTGCCCCTTCATTTTATTTATTTTATTTAGTTTGATATCATGCCAATAAGGCAACACAAACCATCACTTATAACCTTAACATTAAAATACAGCAAAATTCATAAAATCACCAATCAACAAATGTCTATTATTATCGTAAATACATATACCGCCAAGATTGGCCATCTATACTACACTATCACATGCCTGTTATGCAGACTGCAATTAATAAAGTGCTAAGTACAATTATAGCAGGGCAAAGACGGACCTCAGATCCTTGTTGTAGGGACACTGTCCTTTGCCCGTTGTGCAAAATGCAGTTAATAAAGTAAGAGCTTTGTCATGCTCCTTTCGTGTGGCCCCAAACACTGAAATATCATCACTGTAGTTAAAAGCATGTGTGACGGTTTGAATTACTCAGCGAATAACATCCTGAAAGATTTCAGCAGCCGACGACACACCAAAGCTGAGTCTTTTGTATCCGAATAAACCAACATGAGTTGAAAAAGTCATAATGCGCTTACAGTTCTCTTCCAGCTCGAGTTAACGGTATCCTTTGTTCAAATCAAGACAGGAGAAGACTTTGGTGCCATTCAGCTGTGTACTCATGTCTGCTATGTGGGGACCTGGATGTCTTTCTCTCTCAATTGCTTTGCTGGCCTGGCGCATATCAACACAAATGCGCACTGCACCTCAATAGTCCTTTTTTGGCACCACCACTATGGGTGAAACCCATGGCGTCGGACCAGTAGAGTGCTCAATGGCATCATGCTTTAATAATGTTTCTAGTTCTTTCTCAAAGGCCTCCTGTAAATGAAAAGCAATCCGACAATATCGCTGAGCAACAGGACGAATGTCCTCATTAATGTGAAGTTGCACCTTCATTGTCTTAAGTTTCCCTAGTCCATGAAACAGCGACACTTATTGACTTACTATTTCAGAATGTGCACTCAGGTTGTAGTTGATGGCTATCAGTCCCATGTCAGCAGCAAGGCTGAAAGTGAGTAGACATGCACTCGACAAAGTACCTTGGAGGAAATGAATCGGTGCTTGTACTGTAGTTTTCTTATGCCTTATTGTCCCTATGAGTGACCCTTGACTTGCAATGGAGTAGAAGCAGCCCTTGTATACACCTTTGTTTTCGATGGAGTTAGACGTGGTATCGGAGACAGTTTGTTGTATTTTTCTGCCAGCATGATACTGTCTATAGTAAAAGTTGTAAGGCAGCCATTCACTTTTAGCGTGATCTTGGGGTTACTTCCAAATAAGTTTGGTTGCTTCATGTGGCAATTTCTCTCTGATTTGTGCTCTTCTTTGCAAGCAGCCAATCCTGCATGTACGCATTGTTCTGCGGTCGACATCACCATTGCATATCCATCTTCTTCACTGTCGCTCGATAGTGGCATTGAAGAGCCCTTGGAAGATGAATTTGATGACGATTGACTTAGTTTAGTCTCTACTCGCCTCACTTAATGTTACCGTTTGGCCTTGTGGGTGCGGCTAGAATGCTTCAGGAACTTTCTGGCATCCAGTTTCTCTTCTCGTCATGATGCACTTTGTTTCTCTTTCACTTTACAGACGGTTATTAAATGGTTTTCTTTCCCACAGCCTTTGCATGCCCATCCAATGGCGGGACATTTTCATTCGTGTGGAAATGAAAATCCACATCGGAAACACAATTTCTTTTTCTTCTGAGACATCGTCTTATGGACCTCCACTTGGTGTTTCTGCTTACTTTTTATGATAAATGCTAATTCATTTTGAGCTGTTCCAGCTTCCATATCAGCAGCCGGCAGGTTTTCTGACTTCTCTTCTGTAGGGCCTTCACTTTCTTTGAGGGCCTTGTAAGCGTGGAGCTTTGACCCCCACATAAGCCAACTGTAGACTGCTTCTTGGGGTGCACATGGCATGCACAAGCAGTTTGCTGAACCTCAGCAAACTCTCGGGGAGAGCAGTCTTGTTTCTTCGGGGCATGGATCCCCTGCTCGTCGCCAGTTGTCGCGTCCTCCCCAGCTCTGGAGCACAAAATTACCATGCCACACATGGAGCTCTGTAACACATGTCTTTATTCTTTGGCATGCAATCGTTAACTGAACGCACTACATCATAAACTTTATTGACCAAAACCAGACACACCCAGATACTGCCTAACTGATTACATAACTTTGTAAGGATTCCGCCGACGACCACAAGGGTCCTACTGCACATGATCACATGACACTACAGGGGAGCAGCGTCTTCTTTTCTTATTATCTGCCGATCAGAGTTGGATTGTAGATTAAAAAAAAATAAAAAATGCACGAAAATGCATTTTTTTAAAGTAGAGAGGGAGGGGGGAAGCAACATGGGGAGGCAGAAGCAATGGTAGGGGGTGCAACTAACAGGGTATCTCAAAGGCAGGGAGTGGTGATGGTGGTAGAAGCGAAATACTGGAAAGGAACAGCGAGTGATCAGTACCAGGGGTGATAGTGGTTGGGAAGAGGGTCAGTACATTGGGGCAATAATGGTTCGAGGAAGGAATGGGTAAGTGCCCATTGGTGGGGGAGGGGGTTAGTGCCTAAAGTGGCATTGATTCAGAAGTGTTTGGTACCTAGAGTGACATGGTTCGAGGTAGATGAAACAAGTTCCTGTGGATAGTAAATTTTGTGGGGTGGCAGTAACAGGGGGTGGAAACCACTAAGAAGTAGGAGCGTTCACTTTTTACGGTGGGACGGGTTTGGGGGGCAGGGCCTGTTGCACGGAATGGGAGTACTCGGTGATGGTAATGGTAAGGGATGGGAATGAGTACATGGTGTTGTTGATGCGAGCCATCTCACGGTCCAGCTCCACTCCTCCTGGATGAGCTACCACGCGTGTTCTGGGGATGTCCTGCCTTGAAGCTCCAAAATTGTGCATCAAGACCCCCTCAAAGCTGATAGCAATTTCTTACAAAACAAACCAGTCACGGCAGCCATCCGTACAGTGCCAATAAACTACGAGGGGCCAGGGGAGTACAAGCCCAAGTGTAGTAAAAGAAGAACAAGCTCCACCTTTCAACATTAAACATGCAGATCTCTGTTAAGAGCAAGGGTCAGGGTTTAATTCCCAAAGCAATCTGGAGCTCTGTAAACATTGATCAGCTATGCGTTGTTTTAGAACATTAGCACGCAAGCAACGTGTGCTTTCAAATCACCCCACTATTGAACGCAGAGGAAAGCTCAGACTTTCAACATACATGAAAGCCAAAGGGATTGGAGGGAGGGGCACTGTTTTATGCCAAGAGCAGTCCCTATTTTTGTAAATAATGGCACAGTGAAATGTGGTTTCATCATTAACATCAGCGGTCCCGATCCCACCCTAGACTTAGCAAGGACACTCAAAACATAAAATAGACAAAACATAAGGGACTGCTCTAAATATGGTGATCTGTAATGTTGGCATTAAGGGTCCCACTGCATAAGCCCCAATATATGAGTCAGTACTGGGCTGCGGTTTGCACTTATTTCCACATGCAGTTGCACGATTTAGTTCTGCAATACATGTGCGCACTAGGCAGCATATGTTTTAAATAAAACAATGAACTGCAAACACATTATATCGAAACAACAATAAAAAAAACCATAACAGAAATACCAATGGCTGCGTCACCCTCACGTTCTGTATGCAGGAGAAACAGCTTCGAGCTTGCACAAGTGTTGACTCTTACAGCTCTGTGTAAAAGGAGGGGGAACAGCATATTTCGGGCTATTCAAGTGGTCCCTTAAATATTCAACTCCAGCTTCTTGACTCGCACACTGTAGGAACATTGCAGTGAATATTTAGCGTTTGCAGCCGCAGCTCACAATGTTGCTGGACGGGGGCGCTTAGATGCTACGGTTCAGTGCTGGGCCACTTTGCTGTTTGCTCTGTTTACTTTTTTCACTTTGCCTTTGCTGTGTGACTACATTAGAAAATGGAACATCATAAAGCGGATTCTATTAAAAAAAGGTGAAATAGTACCTCAATCACAGCGCGGGCAGGAGAGGGACATTAATTATGAAAGCTAATTAATATGTACTTGGTTCATGTGCCACTGAAAGACAAGGAAGTTGCGCACCAGCGCTGCCAAATGAGAAGGCAGCAAAGATCAGATACAATGATGTCAACCAATGATAAGCAGCAGGTGGTTTCCAAGGCCATTATCAGACACAAGAGTCTCGCAAGGGAAGACTCCTGGTGGGCCGCCGCGTTAGGAATCCCCCCACACCCACGGACCACATACGAAACCTCTGCATCATACTGGGCTCCTCGCCCACTATGAACTGCCAGATCAACGCCGTCTCCTCATCATGCCTCCACACTTTTCACCTGCTTCGAAAGACCTTCAGATGGATCCCAACTAAGACCAAAAAGACGGCCGCCCACGCACTCATTAGCAGCATACTCGACTACAGCAACGCACTCTACCCAGGCGTCACCCACAAACATCCTCAGGAAACTACAGAACATTCAAAACGGTGCAGCCAGACTGGTCCCCAATATCCCCGGCCACAGCCACATCTCTGAACATCTGCGAGAACTCCACTCCCAAAAATGAAACAGCAAGCCGAACATGTACACCACAGTGTACTTGTGACGCACGTCCCCACAAAACAATCCCCCACAAAAGAGTCCAAAGTTATGAGTCTTTTAGCTCAAACGGTGTGCATCTCCACCGCTCCCGCTGTTTCCAAGGAGCAGTCACCAAGACTAATATCAATTTTCACACAAATGTGGAATGCACACCCAATTCAAAAATAATTTTGTCCATCCACTGTTGATATCACAAAAGTTTTTTCTTTATTCTTCTTGTTCAACAAAAAACAGCCAAACAGCCGACTCATTTTGTCCAACTGGTGTGGACTTCATCAGGGCTTAATGGTGAGTATAGACTTCTAAGGTAGTAGATCTTTATAGAAAGATAGAAGAAAGTTAGGAACTGTATTAGTCCTGCGTTGCAACTGTTCCCTCCTGGATCCAGGGACAGTTCGAAATGAAGCGGCTCCTGTGCCGAGCAGTAGAGAAGACTGTCCTTGTTCCCGTCCTCTTGCTCTGTGGTTCTGCGAGAACTCCACTTGCTCCCAGTCAACAAAAGAGTCACGTTCAAGCTCCTCACACACACCTACAAAGCCCTCCACGACGACAGACCAGCATACCTGAACCACAACTCTCATTCCACGTACCCACCAGACACCTCCACTCCACCCAGCTGGCCCTTGCCATGTCCCTCAGATCCGCAAGATCAGGACCAAAAGAAGATCCTTTTGCTACTCTGCCGCCAAAACCTGGAACACCCTGCCTCTCCACCTCAGGCTATCCCTGTCGCTGACCCAATTCAGGAAGGATCTCAAGACCTGGCTCTTCGACTGCACCTCAGTGCCCAGTTGGACCTGCAACACCCCGAGCCTTGAGATCCTCACGGGTGAGTAGTCGCGTTTAACAAATACTGATTGATTGATTGATTGATTGCTAGCGCATGTTCTCGCAGCTTGACCTAAAAAATGCTATAAACTGGCATTCGACATAGAGCACTTCACTACATTTTAACTGTTAAATATGAAGGACCTGTGGGAAGTGTGTGCAAATTTATTTTGAAGAGCATTTTCGACCCCTTTGAAATATGATTTTAGAACGGTAGAAACAAGACAAGATTGATTAAAATTATTTTATAGCTAAATTATTAAAAAAGAGAGACAATTGCCATCCTCTGAAAGAATACTGCTTATTTTACATTTTTTTTTATTTAACTACCAGGCCCTTGCCGAATATTCAAACTTAAACAAAAGCCCAGTATTTTTTCTGGGAAAGGTGTCATCCTTAGCTCAGTCACATTGCACAAATTACACCTAGTAGTATTTAAAAGTATCTTCCCATGGACACCACAGCACAAGTCCGATGGTGTGGAAGAGGTGTGTAGACTAGGGTGGCAGTGAATACACAGTGTCAGTGCACAAACATATCAAAGGAAAAACCAGTTCAGTATAAGTGTAGGATGACCTCGAGACATTAATGCCATTAGTTAAGGGTTCATTTAAATAGTCTGTAGCATAAAGTATTGTCTGTAGTCACAGTGGACATATATCATGATGTTAATTCCAGGAAAAATTCCCCATCAATAGAAAAGCTTACACTTTAAAGTTGTATAAGATATGCCTTATGGATCAGTCCATTAAGATGCGTACATGCATGCCAATA
The DNA here is from genome assembly GCA_963921515.1 of Calotriton arnoldi. Lineage (NCBI taxonomy): Eukaryota > Metazoa > Chordata > Amphibia > Caudata > Salamandridae > Calotriton > Calotriton arnoldi. The sequence continues at coordinate 436,263 of CAWUFW010002454.1, read as the reverse complement.
GACCCAATTCAGGTGGAAGTCTCCTGGTTCTTCAAGCCAAAAGTGGCTTTATTTTGGCTGTCTTCCACCTGAAACTGCTTCTGCTTCAACACAAGTCAATGAGGAAAATCCATTCTCATGTTTTTTTTCTCCAAAATCTCCCACTTCCGTGTTCTAAAATGTTAGCATATATGTGCATGGCACGGAATACATCCAAAAATCAGTCCATTAGTATGCATGACATGGAGAAACAGTTGAAATGTTTTTTTCCCTATAGGAACTCTTTTTACTTTGTCTGATTGCATCCTACCTCACCATTCCAAAAAACCCTGCATGAAAATAACCTGATTTGTAGCTAGGGACTATTGTCTCTACTACCTTCCTGTTAGAATGCATTTCTCCTTACACTCTATCATCTGCATGCCTTAGTGCCTCTGAGTTTACCCTATCCTTGCACAGACCTGTCTCCTTACTCTCTACTAAATTTCAGTAAAATGACATAGCCCTCCTTACAAGCATAAACTTAGCTTCAGAATAACAGTTTCTGAAACACCTATCTATTCATCACTTTTGCAAAAATCACAATGTTTCATTCTGTTTAACCTCGCCTTCTTATCTCTTAATATTTAATGTCTTTCACCCCATTCCCTCACCCTTCTTTTCAACTCACATTAACTGACTCTAATAATTACACCTAACTCTTCTTAAAGTAATACATCATCACTTGAAAATGGAGGAATTTTGTCAGTTTCCTTAGAGCACCAGGCAACCCAATAATCAGCAAATTTACAGCAATAATTAATAACCACTTGGATCAATCACTCAATTTGGGCTACGGAGTAGTGTGTTGCCAACCATAAAGCACTTCAACGCCTCATCAGGGATAGTAAGTGCTATATGAATGCAATTACAATACAATACAGACTGCTTCTCATGCTCCTGTCCTACCTAAAATGATGGACACATGGTAAGTATCTTTTCACCAAAATATCTTTTTTACCCTGCATAATAAGTTCCTAGTGATAACAAAAGTGGAAGCTATAAGGCGGGAAATTCTAGAAGGACAGAAGCAGACCTGTTAACTCACCCAAGACTTCCAGGTGTCACCCTGTTGAAGTCCCACCACTCAAAGCCGGAAACGGCAAAACGTGTAACGTTTCTTGTAGGTAAATAGTGAGCAAGTCACAGTGACACGCATAGGCTAAAATGAGCTACCAATTGACAACAGAACTGTGGAGACATAGCAGAACAAAACATTCAATAGAACTGTACAATATCAGGAGCTGTGAAGTCTTAGTAGCTATGTTTATTGGAATTAGCAGGTACAAAGCATAATAACTACCAAATGCATTTTCTCTTCCACCACAAAGAAGCAACACAAAAAACAATAATAAATTACTGGCTAAACTACAAGTAACCAAAACATCAGTGAAACCTGATGGGTATCCACCCTACCCGGCAACCCTTGTGAACAGTATGGGATCCATCAGCTTCCACATCCCATACTGCCTTCTCACTGAGCCTCTGCGCCATTCAGTCCACCTTAACAACCCTTGTCACATTCCACCAATGACGTTTATATAATCTGACAGCATTACCACACACTTTGTCAATAACAACCGGCTCAACAAACTTGTTCTCACCCTTCTGAACATGTCACTTTTTTAATGTGAACCACATCTCCAACTTGATCATACACACCTCTCATCTGACTAAACAGCTCTCTTCATTTGGCTTGGTTCACTTGTACATAGGCCCTTACAAACTCGCCAAGACCCTCAACAGTGACAGCTTGTTTGATCCACCTCGCCATCCAGCTGGGCACAGCTTTTTAGTTGATTTGCTCCCTCTCAGCATTTGAAAAGAAGAAACATTTTTTTAGAAATATCTTTGTTTTTTTTGTTTTTCCACATTTCATAAATAACACAGCAAACAGTGCTATAAGGCGCAGAACACGCACATGACCTTAGAATACAAGAACAATGCAGGAGGCACGCACACTCGTACACCCACCCCATAAAGCACAAGGAGCAATTGCAACACATTTCCATATTCAGAAGAAATCACAATGATGAACACAGTAACGCTCCCACATAGAGCACCATAGTACAATTATGTCAAGGGAGTCGTAGCTCCCAATGAAAGATGTATATCAGAATATTTTAACGACCCTCTTTGTGGAATTTATGCGGACATCCCCTGCCTTTGTACTTGACCCTTTCGGCTGCCATATATAAGTTCATTTCTCTCTTCCATTCCTGCAATGTTGTGCCACATCTCACTTGGCAACTACCAACCCTAAATTACAAAAAATAAGTTGTGCCCTGAGGATGTCAACATCTCCTGGCACTCCCAACAGGATGTACTTGGGGTCGAGCGGAATGGTTGCACCCACCACTCTACCTAGTTCTCTTGTCACACGTGCCCAATGCTGCTGAATAGCCGGGCAGCTCCAGAGCATATGTATGTAGCAATCTTTCTCTTCTCCACATTGGAGACAGTCCGGGGATGCTGCCTTTCCCATCCGGTGCAGCCTGTCCCTGTCATAGTACACCCAGTGAAGCATTTTCAGTTGTATCAAGTGCAGGCAAGATTTTATTGCCACCTCCTTTGGGTGCATCAAAGTTGCCTCCCAGTCCCCGTCCTCCAAGCCCCCCCACCTCTTGGAACCACCTTTCGCTCAGTCTGACAAGTCTGTCCGGCATATTGTTATTGAGTGTTTTGTATGTGAGGGATATAGCCTTGGAAGACAATCCCTCCTGCAGTATTCGTCCCTCTAATGGGGCAAATTCAGGTGAGTCTAGCGTCTCTATGCCCTCTGCCCACCAGGCATGTCACAGCTGGGCATATTTCAAAAATTGTTTGCTGAGCATAGAGTACTCTCGTCGGAGAGATGCAAATGTCATGGACTCGCCACCCTCAAGGAGATCCCCTTACTCGTGAGATCCTCAGAAGGTCCCAGGAGCCAAAGCCCCTGTCACATGTCAATTTGCCTGCCCAGCCCAAACAGCCGGTGGCTCTCCGTCAGGCCTCTATTGCCAACTGGCTGGCCGGCAGCAAACATTGTAGTCCCTTTCCCCCATATAGAAAGTGGAGATAGGAGAGGCTAACAAATTGGTGTGTTCCAACTTATAGATGGAATGGTCTTAAGGGGCCACCAGGTGCACTGCCCCATAGTAAGCCCTAAAGTCCAGGAGTGCGATACCCCTATTGTAGGGGTTGAGTTGGAGAAGGCTATACTAGGGTGCTTACCACAGCAGGAAGCGTAGATCGCTCTCCAGCTTAACAAACATGGCCTCAGGGAGCAGGTAGTAGGTATTTTGCATGGCATATAACACCTTTGGGAGTGTAATCACTGATCTGCAGCACCCAGGGGCAAGAAGACAGGGTCCGAGTCGGCGGGACAACCACCAGAGGACCGCTCCTCTACCGAGGGCCCTGCTGCTGGCCCCAGTTAGTCCTCCAGTGGTTAATATTAACAATTATATTGCCCTAACTTTTACTGCACCTTATTTTTTCCGAACTATTAATTCTGGTTCCACTTCCTAATTCTATTTTTTACAAAAGCTTCTTTGATCTTGACTTGACTATCTGTTTCTAAATTCTGGTTATCCCTGCCTCTAAGTTCTAACTGCCTCTGCTATGAATGTCTGTACTACTACTATTAGTCTGTCGCTAAGCTTGCCCAGTTTGCCACTCTTTATTTTACGGTTTTGAATAAAACTCAGATTGACCAATAGCTCTAGCCACTGAGTCCGGTCCTTTGGGTTGTCCTCTTCTAGTCTTCTTAATCTTGAGGCTTTGACAATTACCACAAACAAAATGCCCAACCAGATATTTGACTATTTTTGATAGGATATAGTACATACTACTACTGATGTGGGGATTCTGCACAGCCACATACAGAACTATGCACAAGAAAATAGGATGTTGGTGATGGGAGGTTGGACCTTCCTCACACCTCAGTCAGAAGTGAACCCACAATCCCCTGAACGACTAGCTATAGTGTCTCATTAGGTCCCCGAACCCCCACCCGAAGATACCCAATGATTACACAACCCAGAACAGATAACACCCTTTCGCTCACTCACTCGTGTAAGTCCACCACCACCACCACACCAAATACCACAGAGTCTATGTGTAAGTTCAAAAGGTTTATTTTCAACTAACAAGCTCTGTATGTTGTTCTATAAAATTCAGTGTACTCCAGCCAGCTCCAACAGCAAAATGCATAAGATTAAAACAATAAACATTGTTACAAGTGCAAGATAGAAGACAAAAGATCTGTGCAAATTCTGGGAGACTCCTCACCGTAGAACGTAGAATTACTGGTTACATGCATCATTCATAAGCTCTGCAAATCTCTGGTTCGTAGAAGGGAATCTTCTGCCTGTTATGAGAAAAATGGTGCGCGTTAGATAGTATAATGCAAGCATTTCTCAGTCATGCCAAAAAGTGTAACATGTTACTTATGGCTAAGCAATACGGACTAACCGAACTCCATAACAAAGTGGCTTGTTTTTCAACCTCTTGTACGCAACGCTCAGACAGTAGCTGTATGAGCTCATGTGGGCTCAAAAAGGCGTCTTACTGTTACTGCACAACAAGCTGCGAGGTAACATGCGCAAAAGACAAAGCGAAAAATGGTTGCATGGCTCAGGCTAACTTTGCAAAGAGTAGAGTATACTATAATAATGACCCTAGGGACCATAACACTACTAGTGTCTACTGACTCTACTCTAGTACCCGATTTGGACTAGTGATGTATATGTATGTATTAACTTTTTTTCAATCTTGCTAGTGAAAACGAATAAATAGGGGGAGGTGTACAGGCATCTAAAAATGTGTCATGTTTTTTTCTAGGCGTACTAGCGACCACCAGTGCCGGCGGGGCCAGCGGCGATGCGACCATTCCGGAGGGGGCAGGAGATGCGGCACCTGCAGGAGCTACAGGGGGTGAGCCAGCAGCAGTGGCGGGCGGTGAAAAGTTATATTCATTACTTATTGACATTGCACTAGCTGGAAGGGTGTTCACTTCACTCACTGTACTGTTGTTGAGATTTATTAGGTATGAAGTTGTAGTGAACATTATACAACGGTTGAAGAAGACACCCTTTACTTAGCATTAGCAATGCAGTAGCAATAGCCTTAGCAGCGTGACTTGATTAACCAATGGCCTCTTCTATCTGACTCCAACTCAGCTGTGAAAGTTTTATGGAGAAGACTAAAAATCAGATCAGATGACCTTGATGGATGTGTTGAACAAAAAGGGAAAGAAGGGTGGAAGGAGGAAGGACGGGCGAGATTTAATATGACTGGCAGAGAAGGATACGTTGGAAGCAAGGATAGGTGGCTGATAGGAATCAGATGCATGTGTTGTTGAAGGATGGGTGGAAGGTGAAAGAAGAATGGATGCCTGCCTGGGTGGGCGACACAGTATGGGTGGATACTGTGGATAGCAAGAATCATCAGCGGTGTTTGGGTGAAACTCAAAGCCAAGGCAAGCAAGGAAGGAGTGGACGCATGGGTTGTTGTTGGTGAAACAAAGTAAGGTTTGTGGAGAGATTAAGAAGAATGATAGACATTTACTTAGAATGGATGGATGCCTGTATGTATTCATCATAGACAGCATAGGTGGAGACTGTCACGGGATGCAGAGTCTTAGTTTTAAGGGAATGTAAAAGAAACCGCACCAGAGTAGCAAAGCCGAGGGGAATACAAGTTGTATTTTCAGAATACAGTTGACTCACAATAGTTTGCAAGCACATCATATATATTGTGTATAGTTAGTTATCAAGCGCCTTCCTTCGACTCCGAGGACCACTCCCTACCTATGTTAATTTATTTTCGAATGTGTCAGCCAGCCTGCAAAGGGTGGCCTATCTGTTGGTTACACAGTCAATCAAAACAAAGTACCTTATGCAGTAGCGGTCGGTGGTGGGAGTGCTGCCGCCGGGCGCTGATGTGGGGAGGGGCAGGGTGGGGGGTAGTAAACAATGTATTACGCGGCCAAATACAGGTAACTTTACTGTAAACATAAAAATAAATAAAGCCAATTTCATTGTGCGCACTGCACCGCCAAATGCGATGCAGTGCGCCCAACGAAATTAGTTTTATTTATTTATATGTTTACTTACCTGTAATTGGCCGTAATCCATAGTTTAGTACCCCCACCCTGCCCCTCCCCACGTCACCGCCCGGCAGCACTCCCACCACCGACCGCTACTGACCTTATATCGTTGTCCCATATATAAGCAATGATCATTGGATCAGATATATAATCTGCCTTTTTGTAGTAGCCAGGGCACTGTGAAAGTGAAATTGACCAATTGCCCTTCATGTAACAGAGAGAGTATGGCCAGTGCCACCCGTAATAGAAAAATACGAGCTTCCCCACCTGCAGACAGTAGTAAATAAAACTAACGTGAGTCTGCGTCATGACTCGTATGTTTGTCTTGGGTGCAAGCATAGATGACTGAGCTGGCATGCCGGCTACAGCCAGGTTATGTAATTTCGCTAAACTAGAGATAAGAAGAAGACTGGTGTACTGTGTACTGGAGTCCATAGTGCTAGTATAATGCCTGAAACTCCCACAAATGTTAGAGGCCGAGGAAGTGGGAGGATAGATAGATTATTACCACAAATGTTATGTACTGTGCTTCTTGCTAGTGCTTCTGTGCCACTATGTGTTGAATTAATTTTGTGTTACTGTTTTGCTAAGAGTACTGGTTACAACAATATTCTTTTTCTTTCTTGATATAGATAGTACTCCTTCCCAAGAAAAACCATCCCGGAAGGAGTTGGCAGCCAGGGCCCGGTGCCGGAAACTGGAGGCCATCTCCGAGGAGTACCGGCGGCTGGTGGCTCAGGCGGAGGAGGAGGAGGAGGCGGCAGCAGCTGCAGCCTCCTCCGATGCCCCGGGCCCCAGCCAGGCCCCACCTCCAGTGGTACGGCACCGCGGTCTGGCAGCCGCCCGCCGCCGCAATTCTCTATCAGCCAGCACTGCTGTCCCCCACCCTGGATGCCACTGCAGGGCATTTCGCCGCCAGATGCTTCTCCGGATTTCACGGCTAGAGGAGCAACTAGAGGAGCGTGTCAAAATACTGGTGGACAAACACCTAAAAGCCCGCCGAATATAAGAAGAACTATAGGACCCTGTTGGATTGCCCCTTTTTTATTCCTTTTGTTGGTGGGTGGGAATTGGGCGTTGGGGTTTCTGGACATTCTTTGGACTTTTTTCGTTTTGGACATTGGTTGGGGTTAGGGAGAGGGGTGGGTCAGGTGTGGGATAGTTTATTTTTGTTAGGGTAATAAATTATATTTATACTTAAACATACAATGTTAATGTTTTGTGGGGGTTACTGTTTTACGTATTTACGTCACATGGTTTCCTTGCTGCTGCAGGGCCGCAGACAGTGTTTGATTTAAGTAATCTGCCGATGATGTAACACAAACAGATAGATGCGGTACCCCTCACTGAGTTATTTGTCCTACTAGTACTGTCAGTCTCTCCTCCTAGTCCATTATACCTCCCACCAAACTTATCTTACCTGTGATTGATGATGATTAAGTTCGGCACAGCGATGGCTGCATGGTTTCCCAAGAGAATGGAGAAGATGCCATGGTTGTGGTGGTAGTAGTAGACACTGGCAGTAGCATTTGCAAAAAAAATAAAAAAGAGACAGTCACTTGCCTGAGAGCGACTGTGGGAGGAGTAGTAGAACGAAGTAAAGTACAGTACAGAACAGAAGAAGACTGCCAAACAAACAATATTGCATTTGCAAATGCTAAAGTCAAATAAAACATAATGGTGGCGGGGACAGCCTAGTACAAGAAGTTACAAACTGTAGTTGTGTCGAGTGAGTCACTTAACACAATCGTAATTCGTAACCTTTACTGCTGTGTGGTAGGATGTTGATGATGAATCCATTCAATGCCGGCAATTAATTATGATGTATTAGGTGACGGTCCCTTTGGAAAAAAAATTGGCGGGTGTGCTGCCGCCGGGCGCTGATGTGGGGAGGGGCAGGGTGGGGGGTAGTAAACAATGTATTACGCGGCCAAATACAGGTAACTTTACTGTAAACATAAAAATAAATAAAGCCAATTTCATTGTGCGCACTGCACCGCCAAATGCGATGCAGTGCGCCCAACGAAATTAGTTTTATTTATTTATATGTTTACTTACCTGTAATTGGCCGTAATCCATAGTTTAGTACCCCCCACCCTGCCCCTCCCCACGTCACCGCCCGGCAGCACTCCCACCACCGACCGCTACTGACCTTATATCGTTGTCCCATATATAAGCAATGATCATTGGATCAGATATATAATCTGCCTTTTTGTAGTAGCCAGGGCACTGTGAAAGTGAAATTGACCAATTGCCCTTCATGTAACAGAGAGAGTATGGCCAGTGCCACCCGTAATAGAAAAATACGAGCTTCCCCACCTGCAGACAGTAGTAAATAAAACTAACGTGAGTCTGCGTCATGACTCGTATGTTTGTCTTGGGTGCAAGCATAGATGACTGAGCTGGCATGCCGGCTACAGCCAGGTTATGTAATTTCGCTAAACTAGAGATAAGAAGAAGACTGGTGTACTGTGTACTGGAGTCCATAGTGCTAGTATAATGCCTGAAACTCCCACAAATGTTAGAGGCCGAGGAAGTGGGAGGATAGATAGATTATTACCACAAATGTTATGTACTGTGCTTCTTGCTAGTGCTACTGTGCCACTATGTGTTGAATTAATTTTGTGTTACTGTTTTGCTAAGAGTACTGGTTACAACAATATTCTTTTTCTTTCTTGATATAGATAGTACTCCTTCCCAAGAAAAACCATCCTGGAAGGAGTTGGCAGCCAGGGCCCGGTGCCGGAAACTGGAGGCCATCTCCGAGGAGTACCGGCGGCTGGTGGCTCAGGCGGAGGAGGAGGAGGAGGCGGCAGCAGCTGCAGCCTCCTCCGATGCCCCGGGCCCCAGCCAGGCCCCACCTCCAGTGGTACGGCACCGCGGTCTGGCAGCCGCCCGCCGCCGCAATTCTCTATCAGCCAGCACTGCTGTCCCCCACCCTGGATGCCACTGCAGGGCATTTCGCCGCCAGATGCTTCTCCGGATTTCACGGCTAGAGGAGCAACTAGAGGAGCGTGTCAAAATACTGGTGGACAAACACCTAAAAGCCCGCCGAATATAAGAAGAACTATAGGACCCTGTTGGATTGCCCCTTTTTTATTCCTTTTGTTGGTGGGTGGGAATTGGGCGTTGGGGTTTCTGGACATTCTTTGGACTTTTTTCGTTTTGGACATTGGTTGGGGTTAGGGAGAGGGGTGGGTCAGGTGTGGGATAGTTTATTTTTGTTAGGGTAATAAATTATATTTATACTTAAACATACAATGTTAATGTTTTGTGGGGGGTTACTGTTTTACGTATTTACGTCACATGGTTTCCTTGCTGCTGCAGGGCCGCAGACAGTGTTTGATTTAAGTAATCTGCCGATGATGTAACACAAACAGATAGATGCGGTACCCCTCACTGAGTTATTTGTCCTACTAGTACTGTCAGTCTCTCCTCCTAGTCCATTATACCTCCCACCAAACTTATCTTACCTGTGATTGATGATGATTAAGTTCGGCACAGCGATGGCTGCATGGTTTCCCAAGAGAATGGAGAAGATGCCATGGTTGTGGTGGTAGTAGTAGACACTGGCAGTAGCATTTGCAAAAAAAATAAAAAAGAGACAGTCACTTGCCTGAGAGCGACTGTGGGAGGAGTAGTAGAACGAAGTAAAGTACAGTACAGAACAGAAGAAGACTGCCAAACAAACAATATTGCATTTGCAAATGCTAAAGTCAAATAAAACATAATGGTGGCGGGGACAGCCTAGTACAAGAAGTTACAAACTGTAGTTGTGTCGAGTGAGTCACTTAACACAATCGTAATTCGTAACCTTTACTGCTGTGTGGTAGGATGTTGATGATGAATCCATTCAATGCCGGCAATTAATTATGATGTATTAGGTGACGGTCCCTTTGGAAAAAAAATTGGCTTGCACATAGACTGAGCATGGGTGGGCAAGCAGAAGAAGCTCCTCGTCCTGCCTTGAAATTGAATTAATGTTGCTTTCACCACATCTGCCCCAGCAAGCGTGTGATCAATTGGTGTACATTTTATGTAGTCACATCACACCTCAATATAAATCACAGCCCGGGGAAGAGGGTTAGGGTTTGATGAATGGATGGGAAGGGGGTTTGGGGAAAGGTTTGACAAAGAAAAACAGTACGCATGGACACAACAAAAGCAAAGCGCAATCATGGCAGACGACCATGATCTTATCCAATAAATCTATAAAGGGAGAAAAAGGAAATGCATGCATGATGATGAAGATAACTTGATGGTTAATGAGTAGTACTTACTAACTACTACTAGACAATTAGACAGTACAGGGCAGCAGTATATTCTATGCAATTTGCCTTGCCTGTAATATGCCCTCAGAGACCCAAATTCCATGTTGTACCGGGCTTACTTTTAAAGATGGCAAAGAAAATTAAAAAATAGTTGTAGGGATCAATTAGCAAACAAACAACAACACAACATACAGTCGTAATGATTGAAGAGAAAAAAGGATTCAAATTAATGAAAAGACGAATGATGAATGACACTAAAGTTACTGTATTATCCTGGTCAAATTGTGGAGTTGAATCTCGTCCTTCCTCTTGGTCCTATCTTCCATGGACGCTCCGCACATCAATCGTGGGTGCCACTGCCTGCCTGATGCGGATTGGTAAGGTAAGTGTGAGTTGTGTCTCCCAGTATAGCACAGGGTAAAGGCCGGCCTGTAAGTGTAGATGGGAAAACAAAAGGGGTATTGAAAAATCAATGAATAAAAAAAAGTATCAATTACGGTGGAGTCCAAGAAGAGAAGAGAGAACACTTTCAGACTGAGGCGGCTTGGATATATCGTGTATATTCTGTTTACAGCATTAAGCTACAACAACAACAGGACAGAACAGGCCCACCACAGCACCAGCCCGTGACCCAACCTCCATTTACCTTAATTTTTGACAGAGCCAGACAAAAGGCATATACAGCAACCTAGCATTTTCAAAATTAAGTGACAAAATCAATGCGCCGCTGTCAGTCATATGACTACACTCGACTCCACTACATGGACATGTAGGTCTGCTGTGTTTACTTTCTTGTTGAATTGTTGTGTTTATGTTTACCTTTTATGCCACTTCATGAAACGCAGTTATTCCTTCAATCATCTCCGATCCAACTGACTGACTGCGTGCAAAGATAGTATGGTCATCATCATGGCGTGGTACGTGTTGTCCAACTCCAACTCAGTCTGTAGTGACTCCGATTAAGTCCATATTCCATATTAAAAAATTGCAACAGATATTGGCCTGCACCTGCAGTAGTAGGTGTACAATTTGGTTATTAAACAACAAGAAGGGAAACATTGACTGTCACTTGAGTCACTTTCACTTTGTAGATTAACTAGTAGAGTTCGACTTCATGCACAACATCAACACAACAAACAACAGCAATCGCTCAGAGTCAGCAAACATCCAATGCATGCCATCATTACCTGTCTTGCTCTTCTCTTTGGCTGTCAGATCATCAGATGCCTAGTTCTGACAGGTGTGTGGTTTTTTTTTTAACGGGGCAGTGGCCTCATCATTACTCCACATTCATTTTGAGTGTTAGTGGCTGTTTCGGTTTTCGTCTTATTCATCTGTGGCACTTTGTCACAGTTTAAGTTGCTTCACATGGTCAGCACTGTGATGATGGGCCGTGGCCTGGGTAGCGCCCATTGCTGGTCAATTGAGTTTGCACAAATGTCAGCAAGTTTCTTCGAAGAGTCTTGTCTTTCTCTGCCAAGTACCTTCTGTCCTGACAGTGAGGAGCTTTGGATGCCTGCCGAGGCTGTAGCCTTCGGACAGTGATGAGTTTACTTTTGGATGCCTGCCCAAGTTCTGACAGTGAAGAGTTGTGGATGCCTGCAGAGGCGGTAGCCTTCGGACACTGATGAGTTTCGGCTCGGAAACAAAACGGAGGATAGCTATAGTCACGTTTCACTTCTTATGGAGGGACTGTTAAAGGCAACATTTCTTGTACTCCAATGTCTGGCTTGATGAAAATGTACTAGTTAGGGCGAGACAGGAAGATGAAGCAGGACTCTGAAGAGTGGACAGTTAAATGCACAGACGTGCAACTCCAATAGGGAAATAAAAAGAGAAGACGGTGGTGATGGATTTGTTGTGATTTGATTTGAACCAGAAAGACAGATACACAGACAAATAAAGGAAGGAAGGAAGAAAGTAACAATTTGAAAGCCTAGTTGTCAGGGAAGAGGAGCTCGTCCTCAAACTCTGGTGGTTCGGACAGAAGTAGGTCCTGTAACCCACTACTTACGTCATCCAAGTCGCTCTCCTCTTCCTGCTGTGATTCACGTATTTTGTAATCCGGTGGTATAAAGTGCTGATTCATTTTGATCATGGTTAACCTCTCCACGCTTTTGGGCGAGAGACTGGTCCTTTTCAAAGTTACAATGGCACCAGCAGCACTGAAAACACGCTCAGAAGAGACACTTGCGACAGGGGAAGCCAGATACTTTATCGCCAGCCTGCTGAGCACTGTCCATTGGCTTCTTTTCCCATACCAATACACCAATGGGTTTCGATCCATGAAGACCTCTGTTGGGTCATCCAGATAGGCCTGGACCGTCCGCTCAATGTTCAGGGGTGCTCCGATGTGCTTGGCCTGTTTTGCCTTTGCATCAGCACTGGACTTACCATACCCCTGCCGTAGAAACCAATCAGTTGCCGATTGTACTGTGGATGATCCTGTTCTTGCTGTTGTTGATGTTATTGTTGGTGTCGGTGCCTGCTGGGAGACAAACGCACTGCCCTCAGGCTCCGAAGTAGAACTTGACTCTGGATGCCCTGTAGTACTGGTTATGGCCTGGGGTGGGGGGCCTGTAATTAACAGCCGTTCGTTTTTGAAAATAGTGGCTTCCTCAATTATCAAAGTTTTGTAGTTGGCAACATCCACTTCCGAAAAAGGAATTACTGCCTTACTGTTCAGAAATACTTTGTACCGTGGATCCAAAATTGTGGCACTAATGTAATGTTGTTGTGACACAATGTTATTTTTAATCCTTGTATTTACAGTTAAGCGAGCGGCTAAGGACTCCGCCAAATGATATGCGTCTTGTTTGTCATCCACACCTGCGTACATTTCAGACACCTCCTTCAGCTGTTGCTCTAGCATGTGCAACAATGGGATAGATTGGCCCATAGTACAGTCCTCCCTGCTGACTTCACGTGTGAAGATCTCAAAAGGAAGTAGCATCTCAGTCAGGCATTTAATGAGGTCCCATTGACCCATCTCAACGGTCATGCCTCTCACAGTAGGTTCCCCTAATCTTTGCATGACATAAGCATTGAGTGGTATGTACAGGTCAAACAGACGATCAAGCATGTAATAAGTTGAGTTCCAACGTGTTGGCACCTCCTGGATGAGTGCTTTGACTGGCATTTTATGCTCACGTTGAATGACCCTCAGCTGCTTCCGGGCTTTAAAAGAATGGCTGAAATGTGTGCATATTCTTCTGCAGGTAGCCAGTAAGTTGCTGACTTTGGATTCCTTTTTCAAAAAGTCTTGAACAACAATGTTAATGCAGTGTGCCAAACACGGGACCCTGAAATAGCCACCATCGCCCATGGCCTTAACTACATTACTGCCATTGTCCGTGGCAACAAAACCAATCTTAAGCCCTCTTGGGCGCAGCCACTCAAAGACCTTGGTGTTAAACTCTTCCAAAATGTTTGCAGCAGTATGAGATTTCTCCATGGCAAACATGGCTACAGTTGCATGTTTGCGAGTGGCATGAAAAATCTCAGCAGCGTCAACACCAGCAGATATCTGTTCTCTAACCCCCGCAAAAGAGATCCAGTGTGCAGTGATGCACATGTAATCTGTGGCTTGGCAACTGGTCCACATGTCTGTTGTCAGGTGGATACTGTGAACAGCACTCTGCTTCAAGGCTTTTCCAAGCAATTACAGCACGTCGTGATGTAGTGCTGGAACAGCAACTCTGGCAAAATAGTAGCGGCTGGGAACATGCCATTTTGGGCAGATGGTTGTCACAAATTCCAGAAAACCCACCCCTTCAACAAAAGAAAAAGGGAGAAGGTCCAGTGCTAAAATTTTAGCCAGCTTCGCATTGTACAAACGTGCTATTGGGTGGTTGCGTTCGTACTGCCCCTCCCCCCCAAACATGCTGATAATGGTAGGCTGCATGGTTTTCCTTTCTCTTAGGCTCAACAACGCACTTTTTTTCATTGCGGTACTCCTTGGTGTCTCAGGCTGACTCTTACTCTTGTGCCACTGAGATGTTGCTGAAGATTTTGGCGACGTTAACACTGCACTGCTGGTGACAGGGAGACTTTGTGTACCACTACCACAGAGAATGTCTCCCTGTCCTTCCTCTTCCACCGTGATCGGATCTTCTACTCCTTTATCCCCACCAACACCAATGGTTGCAGTTTTTATGCCGCGAAGGTGGTCCTCCCAGCTGATCAAGTGGTGTTTTTTCAGATGGGTCATTTGGCCTCCGGTACCATAGTTTGTACCAAGCTTACCACGACTAACAGAGGTATTACAAATGGAGCATATAGCAATGTTCTCCTCCTTTTCGCTAACCGTAAAGAAGTCCCAAACTGGGGAGCTTAACTTTTGCCTCCTGCCGGAGGTGCCACTTCCAATGCCGGATGAACTGGAGGGTGTGTGTTGAATTTGACTCTGTGCTGTACCACTACCTACTTCTACTGAGGTGGTGGTTGTGCTGGATGTAGGTCGCTGCCGGGCCTTTGCTAATGCAAATATGGAAGCTGTAGGTCGTGTTGGTGTTACCTGTGGAGGTATGCGTGCTACATCCCTCGCAGCGATTTTGGATAGGGTAATAATGTTGGTCTCCATCTCCTCGGGGCCGGGAGTGATGTTCGTGATGACTGGCTCATCATCATCATCATCCTGCTGTTCTACATCGACCTCCATAAGTGTAAGGCTTTCTGGAACCTTCCTTTTCCCTAGCTTGGTCTTGGGACGTGTCTCCCTCTCAGACTCAGTTTCTGGCTTCCAAGTGGCATCTAGATCATCAGAAGGGGGGCTTGGCGAAGAACTTGATGGACTGCCCCTCCTTTTCCTTGCTGGAGATTTGGAAGACAATGGATCTTCTGAATGAGTGGCTTCTTCTTCTACCTCTGCATGAGGCTCAATTTCCTGAACTGCCCCTACTTCGGGAGGAACAACAACTACTATTGCGGGCGGTGGTTGCGGCTGTTGTTGACCACTTATCTGCTGTGTTTCCTCCTGCGTTGATTGGGTACTACTTTGAGATAGCGATAAGTTTATCTCAGGCTCAGCATCACTGCTTTCCACCATTAGGCTGGCTACCTCTTCCACACTCATGTGCTTGGGCCTGGGTTGGTGGGTTGGGCCCACTGATGCGGAGGTGCTGCCCCCAGCTTGCCCCCGGACACCGCTGCTGCAGGCGTAATTTTTTTTTCCCAAAAAGGTATTGGGCGGCACACCAGACTTAAGTGTCACTTCCTTCTTCTGTTCCTTCTTCTCAATAGCAACTTTCTTGGTACTGGAGGACCTGGTACCTGCTTTCTTTGGGCCCATCTTCTTCAGATGTCAGCAGCACTCAGTTGCAGAGATGTCTGGTCAGGTCACACGTCACGTTGTGTACAGCAGCAGGATGTCTGTCTGGCAGTGCAACGGGCAATGATGACACACCTCCTCCTCAGTCTTTGTGCACCTAAAAGCAAAAAAGCCAGAAGAACATCAGTCAAATGATAGCACAAATCAAACTAATATAATATAGAACTTAGTGTGTGGTTGCCTCAATTATTAAATTTTAGAAACTCAGTGAACAACAACAGTGTAGCCATTATGAGACTTTGACAACAAGGCCAGGGCTTTCCTGGTGTACTGTGTAGTGTGTACACTCTGGAAGAATAAGAATAACAAAGAACAAAAACTAAAATGTAGTGGAGCATGTTTGGCCTGCATTTGTGCATCACGTGGGATGTATGCAGCATCAGGGAGCTGCAGCTGGCAATGGGGATGGATTTGGAAGCAGTAAGACAAGAGGAACAATGGAAAGACACGCAGGCCTATGTGGCAAAAACAGCACACTACTAACTACCACCACAAAATGGCCCCCAGCAACATGGTGACTCACAGGCACAAGGCACGGCAAACGATGAACTCAAGCAGGCCTATATATGGCCAGATAAAGGATGCCTGATAAAACACACACAGCTTTAATGCAAAAACTAAAATCCACATGGCTAAAAACAGTTTGGAAAGTTAGACAACCACTACAACAACACATACACACGCAAAAAAGGCATTTATTTAACACACCTAAAAAGTGAAATAGACCCCCCAAAAAAACACACATTTTGCAATTCAATCCAATGCCATCCATGGCCTAAATGATGTAAAAATTCCACAGACAACACAGAAACAGTTTTTATGCACACATGATGACTACCTCTGGGCCTACTGGCAGACTAGGCCGCAAGCTTGGAGGCCTATGGCAAAAGCACAGTGGCTGGTCCCACAAAATGGCCGCCACCACATGGCCAGGCCACCCAACAACTTCCTTCCTCTTGAAAAAAATAGTAAAAAAAAATAAAGTGACTCCTTGCTCACAAAACTACACCTAAATGACAACCTGAGGAGATTTTTGTGCAAAATGAACTAAATCATAATTTTCGAGAAGGTTTTATGCTGCTCGAGAGATATTCTTCGCCAGATTGTAAATTCTGCATGTTCGGCATCGTGATCGTCACAAAAAGTCGTTATCGCGCGCGCGAAAACGTATATTGAGCGCGCGAAGAAGATAAAAAGTGTAAGTCCGCGTTGTCGCGCAGTGCGGAGTTGCCCAAAGTCCGCGAGCTGAATGCCCAGGGTTACCTACTGGCTGAAAAGGCCTATTTATTTAATACACACCCAAAAACTGAAATACCACCCCAAAACCCACATTTTGCAATTCAATCCAATGCCATCCATGGCCTAAATGATGTTACAGTTCAACAGACAACACAGAAACAGTTTTTATGGACCCATGATGACTACCTCTGGGCCTACTGGCAGACTAGGCCGCAAGCTTGAAGGCCTATGGCAAAAGCACAGTGGCTGGTCCCACAAAATGGCCGCCACCACATGGCCATGCCACCCACAACAACAAGAAAAGGAAGACAAGACAGACAATGCAGGCCTATTGCAAAAGCACAATGCCTGGCTTTACAAAATGGCCGCCACCCACATGGCCAGGCCACCCACAATAACAAGAAAGTGAAGACAAAGGACAGGACCAGGAAGTTGGAGACTCTGGGCAACTTCCTTCCTCTTGAAAAAAATTGTAAAAAAAAAAAGTGACTCCTTGCTCACAAAACTACATCTAAATGACAACCTGAGGAGTTTTTTGTGCAAAATGAACTAAATCATCATTTTCGAGAAGGTTTTATGCTGCTCGAGAGATATTCTTCGGCAGATTGTAAATTCTGCGTGTTCGGCATCGCAATCGTCACAAAAAGTCGTTATCGCACGTGCGAAAACGTATATTGAGCGCGCGAAGAAGATAAAAAGTGTAAGTCCGCGTTGTCGCGCAGTGCGGAGTTGCCCAAAGTCCGCGAGCTGAACGCCCAGGGTTACCTACTGGCTGAAAAGGCCTATTTATTTAGCACACACCCAAAAACTGAAATACCACCCCAAAACCCACATTTTGCAATTCAATCCAATGCCATCCATGGCCTAAATGATGTTACAATTCAACAGACAACACAGAAACAGTTTTTATGCACCCATGATGACTACCTCTGGGCCTACTGGCAGACTAGGCCGCAAGCTTGGAGGCCTATGGCAAAAGCACAGTGGCTGGTCCCACAAAATGGCCGCCACCACATGGCCAGGCCACCCACAACAACAAGCATAAGCCAAGTAGAACAAAGAAAAGACATGCAGGCCTATATGGAAAAAGCAGCACACTACTAAACTACCACCACAAAATGGCCCCAAGCCACGTGGTCACTCACAGTCACAACAGGCCATGGAAAACAATGAACTCAAGCAGGCCTATAATATGACCAGACAAAGGAGGCCTTCTAAACAACACAGCTTTAATACAAAAATGCCAAAACGAAAATCCACAGGGCTACGAAAGGTTGGAAAGTTACACAACAAGCACACACACACATCCAACAAAGGTATATATTACACCCAAAAAGTGAAATACACCCCAAAAACCACGTTTACCAATTCAATCCAATGCCATCCATGCATGCCCTACATGATGTTTAAATTCAACAGACACCACAGAAACATGCACCCATGGGTACCTCTGGCTCTGGGCCTACTGGCTGAAATTCCAATCAAAGAAAAACAACTAGGCCCCTACTGAAACTACAGGCCACAACAATTAATTTTAAAAACGATGAAAATCCCCAAAAAATGTAGGTACAAACAAGCCCCAATCAAACAAACAAGTACACCAATTCTCAAACTTACTTGTAAAATCTCAAATCCAAAAGTCCTCAAATCCAATCCAATGATATGATGCAGCAGACAGACACAAAAAGTGATCCTTCCAGCTCCAAATCCAAATGAAAGTGAACAGCACATGGACAAAGCACTGGGAGGAGCCTGCTGGACAGGAACAGGAAGTTTGAGAATCAGGGGCACTTCGTTCCTCTTGGAAAAAAAGTAAAAAAAGAAAACGGACTCCTTGCTCAAAAAACTACAGCCAAATCACAATCTGAGGAGTTTTTTGGAGCAAAAAAATCATTTTCGAGAAGGTTTTATGATGCTCGAGAGATATTCTTCGCCAGATTGTAGTTTCTTCGTGTTCGGGATTGCGATCTTACCAACACTGCCGCCGGAAGTCAGATCGCGCGTCCGAATGACGTGTTCGCGTTCGCACATTCTTGCGGGATCGTGCGGCCGGATTCCAAATCTCGTGGCGCCCGCGAACGGATAGGAAGTCGCGTCGGCGAACGCAGAATCACGGTAGGTCGTTACCGCGCGCGCAAGAACGTATATTGACCGCGCGAAGAAGAAAAACCGCTACGCTACGCCGCAAATTGCGTAGTGCTCGGTAACTTCGCGCTCTACGCGAATCGCGAAGTTACCGAAACTCCGCAAACTCCGCGAGCGTAGCGTAGTTCACCGCCCAGGGTTAGTGCCATGCTCTATTGAGAATGTCAAGGATAGGACCCCATTCCCACGGACTGCCACCATATGGGACTGGTATAGAAGGGAGATCCATTGTCTAAAGTGGTGGCTGAAACCAAACTTGCAGAGCGTTTGGTGGAGAAAAGGCCAATATATGGCATCAAATGTTATTTAATTTAATTTATTTAATTTCCAAGTTCAGTTTGTCTTACACCTCTTCTGATCCACTATCTGCTGACGTTGCAGAGGTAACTGCCTCCACAAGTGCTCTGGCTTCTTCCCTCTCTTGCCTCTGAGACTCCACATCCAAGGTTCCATCCTGTCGCACAACCACCCGAGCGTTTGATTTCGTCTGATGGAGTAGGGTTCTCTGTATCTCAACATTCAAGTGGAATCATTAAATAACCCCCACTACTGGTCGTATGGACCTTTGATGGTCGATGAAAAAAAATGAGGAGCAATCATCTATATAAACAATACATTTTTAAAAGACCTTAAATTCAGTCATTAAAGAGTGTTAGTGTGAGTTTAAGGGCTTTATTTTGAAATCTCTTACCTTTTCATCTATTTATTCGTTAGGCATTAGTTTTCAGATTTCAGCATCAAAAGTTAATATAATCCATCAATCAATATTTGATTATAAAATAGAATAAAATATTAGTTAAAATCACAGTCAGTATAGTAATAATACAACAAACTTGTTCCATAAAGGAAACTCCCAATTCAAAATAAATTGATATAATGAGAGAAAAGGTGTCAGTTCAGAAACCCAATGAAGAGTTCTGATGAGAGAGAGAGATCAATGTGCAAGCATTAAGCCTTTGCAAATCAGACTGGAAATTTATTCTCAGTCATAATTCAGCAGACATATAGAATTAGGCTAAGTAACCTCTCATGTAGAGAAGTCTAGGAAATCAGAGACAAGTCTCTAGTTAGAATGTCAGGGAAAGGATTTCTGCCTACTCTTAGAACATGCACTAGCATAAACACACAAATTCTTTGTTGCAACATTATTTTGTTTCGTCTTCTTCAGCCATCAATAGAATATCAGCAGACTCCTGGAAACAAGTTCACTCACCATGCTCTCACCAGAACATAATAAACTTTCAGACATTAGTCCTTGAAAGGTTACAACCTTGTTTTCTTGTGGTCCAAAACGTCTTCCTGTGAATCACTCTTCCTGTCGTCTTCGTCCCCTCCCTGTGAGAATCTCACTATTAGTTGTCTAATATAAAACAAGTGTCTATTCATTAGCTAACAGTAGGCTTCAGAATTTGCAACATCTGGAGCAAAGAGAAGAAAAACATCTTGCACAAACACCTAATCAATGTGAAAACAGGCCTTTCCATTTTAATGCATTATTTTCCAGTTAACATGGCATCAATAGTTAGCCTAACTTAGTTCAGCACTTTACTTACGTGCAGGCCTTTAACATTCAAGAATGGTTACCTGCTACAAATTGTGCATTCAGCATATCCTTTATTTAAAGATAAACTTGTGCACATTACTTATATAAACATTTTAATAGCAGATAAAATTTGCTGCAGCAACTTCTCCCCTCGAGTGGTTGATAAACTATAACAAATTCTCCACAAATTAATCTGTAGAGTGCACCCTCATTTTCGGTTGAGTCATTCTTTTTATTTTTGAGGGTTTCATCTTTCTTCAACATGTTATGCTCTCTAGTCTTTCTTTTCTCCATTTCTAATTCTTCTCAGATTTTACCTTTTTTTCTTTCTTTTTCTTTTTGGTTAAATAGCATCTAAATCCTTTATGTAATGTGTAAAATATTATAAAGCAAACACTAATGATTAGTATAGGCCTTAATATGACTCTGAAAAGTCCTCCCCTATTGTTGCAAACTAATTGCCAATAGTAGAAACTCCTTTCCCTAAGCTCCATAATACACTAAAGGGTTCTAAAGGTTCTAATTCAGGTTTCAAATAAAACATGTTCTTTCCAAATGCTTCTATCTTTCTACTCTCATCTGGACTATAAGAGCAGCAATGTTGAGCTTTTAGCATCTTGCAGACCCCTCCTTTCTCTGCTAACAAAATATTTAAAGCTAGTCAATCTTGCAGAGCCATTGATCTAATAGCCACTAATTCTGTGTTAACTACTAGTAAAGCACCAGATGTACTAGTAGATAATTTATCTACTACTGTTAATACCTTTCTGTTTTTCTCATCATTTAAGACTGCTCCTCCAGGTGGTATTATTGCTCCAAAAATATCTCCCACTAATTGTGTCCCATCATTTGTATGGCGTGGGTGTCTATACCGTGGTGTCATTGTTAAAGCATCTATACTATTTACATACTACATCTTAGGGAACAGCAAAGCTAATTAACAAACATTCTCCCAATTAGCTGACAACTGAAAATAAGCATCTTGTCCACAAACAAAATAAACTCCAGGAATAACTGTTTCTTCCCCTGTGTTTTATTTGGACGAGTCCTCCCAAAACTTCAAAAGTGTGTTCACAACTACTAATCCCAATATGTCTTTTTCTAACTTGGTTTCTCCTTTTGTAAACACATAATTTCCCTTTTTGTCTTCTGTCTAATTTCAATTTTGGATAAACCATTTTCTTTTTATATTCATCTCCTGCTTTCTTCCAAATATTTCTTGAAACTTTTTTTATTTATTTTTACTTCAGAAAATGTGAGCTCCCCTTTACCCTAATGTTAATCTAACTGTCTCTTTAAGCAGATTAGGTTCTTCTTGTGTGCATTAAAAGTGTCTATGACTGTGGATGATCTAAAGAAATACCATGCAATTTCCATATCCTTTGCTTGTGGATGAAGATTTGTAGGAAAGTGGAGTATTATGTGGTGATACTGGTTAGGCTTCAACATGCAATGCTATCACAAATACCAAAGATGATCCTTGGATTCACACTTATAAATCCTTAGCTCAGTCCTGGTAGTGTGGCAAAGAGCAGTCAGGCTCTACTAGAGGAATATGTGTTAAGCTTTTCAGAGTACCAACATGAACAATAAGAAATTGACTCGACTCAATAGAAATCTGAAAACAATTTATTGAATAAAAGTGCATTTTTATCTTAATTTATACCAAAACGAATGGAATATCATACATGTAACTGGAGTTATAGAATTTAGAAGCAATATAAAGCCAGTGCAAAATATTACAGTGAAACTTTATCATTGTGGTCAATGGGAAAAACTGCTAGTGACAATCGCTCACTTGAAGGTCGAGTTGCATTGTATCTTTGCAGGGTAAAGGTTATGCAGGCCCCAGGACCAAGCCACAACAGTCAGTTCAATTTTACCTGGTCCGTGCAGAGTTGTCCTGACTGTCCCTGGTGCTGAACGGGAACTGCAGGAGAGCTGCTTTTGCCACTAAACGGTGCTGCGAGGGCGCAAGATGCAAAAAAACAACAACGGGGTCGCTGCTGATGTAGGATGAACATCAGATGGAGATCCCTCTAGGTACAACGTCGAGTGCAGGGGTCGGTAGCTGGACTTTTGACCAACAAGCTTTGCCGGCAGTAAGTAGAGCAGATGGTTACTTCGAAGTCCGGTGGTCCCGGGGAACGCAGTAGCTGCCTGTAACTTCGTGGAAGGCAGGACTACAGTTCCCACAATGCACTAGACCATCTGGATTTGGGAGATCCCTCGGAGGGCCTGATGGCCAGCGATTCTTTGGGCTCAGAGATATGTTTTACCTGCAGTTTCCAGGGGACTAGATCTACTGGTTCAGGGCAGTCTTAGGGTGCTTCAGGCTCTGACAGGGGTCCCTCTGTCCAGGGGAACCGAGTTAGCCTAGGACTAATCTCAATTAGGCCGTTCCAGGAGAGTTGCCACAGGCACAGAATATCCCTCTTTTGCTTTATGCAAGTCCTGTTGTCACAGACAAGGGTCTCTTCTTTGTCCTCTTTGATGCAGGTTGTTCAGAACTGAGGTTCTGGGTCTGGGTCAGGGATAGCCCATAAATCCTAGATTTAGGGGCGTTAGGGACATGGGTGCAAGTGGTCATTGGGCTACTAGTCCCTTCGGTTAATCCACCCCTAAAGTGACCACATCCAGGGGTGTAGGACACCATTTCTACCCAGAACCCACTATTTCTACTGCTTTTAAAAATAGCAGAAGTCTTCCTCGGCTGTACAGACTAGGCAGCCCACTCTAGAAGTGTGGCTAGCCTTCTGGGGGTGTACACCTCCTGACTATCTCATTTTCCCGCCTGCCCAGGTGCAAATGTGCCTAACGGCAGCGGGATGGCTGTTCCTATCTTTGGGAGGCAGTCTGGATGCATATCAGAGGCGGTGTTTCCTTTGAAGATCACCGCCGTGATGTGCCACTTCACTAACCAGCCTGGGAGAGAGGAGGTGCAACCTTTTTCATGTCCAGACCTTTGTTCCTGACTCCTGGGAATGTTCACACTGCCTGGTAGGAGGTCAGAATCCTGTCTTGGCGTCAGCAAGCACAGGCTGTCAGCCAGAGCACAGGAAAGCTAGGGCAACCTGGAGGGCAACCTCTAAGGTATCACCCCACATTGCTCCTGGCACAAGATTTGTGTCAGGGGTGAGAAGGCACTTTGTTTGATACCAAACATAACATATTTAGGTGGTACCATATTGGAGTTGCCAACCTCTGGTTTGGTGGGGGGCAGCTCATGCTATCCTTTGGACCGTCTATCACTTATAGTGTACTTTAATGGTAAAGGGCACTATAGGGACATATAGGCTTGCACATAAATGCCCACAACTTTAATATAACACACCCTGCCTCCTGGGCTTTAGGAGGCCTTCCTTAGGGGTGACTGACAATACCAAAGACAGTGCATTGACTTTGCCACACATGGTGAGGGCAAAGTCGAGTTAGAGCAGTTTGCACTCCTCCCGCAGTCTGCAATGGCAGGCCTGCTGTCAGTAGTTGTTTTGGGTCACTCAGGGTGGCCCATTCAGTGCTGCAATCCCTGAGGACCCCTTTACCACCCATGCCCTGGGTACCACTGGTACCCTATACTAGGTACTTTTAAGGGGGTATAGTCCTTGTCAATTTGGGTTCCCAATTCACACATATCAGTTTTGGGGAAAGAGAACTGGCATTGGGGCCTGGTTAGCAGGCTGTAGTGTAATGTCAGAGTTAAAAACCAGCATCTAGTAGTCCAACTGTGGGCAAAAAGTGGGGGGCATCTGCAAAAAGAGTCTGTTTTCTTACAGGATTCATTCTTTTCTGAACTGGAACTTTAGTAAGAATCATGTCATAATTGGAAAAATAATATTCAAAATGTTCTTGTCTATAAAATCAACTAAGCAAAATACTACATGAAACTGTATATGACATTGGGATATGGTGGTATGTCACCTCCTCCGCAGCTAATGAAGCTAAATGTGCACAAGCATAACAATCCTTAGTATCTAACACCTGTGTATCTTCTTGAACTAATCTAGAATAAACTATAGTTGAAAACTCTTCTCTTGAGTAATCTATAAATTAAGCCTTTAGTTTTGTCCTATCTAGTGTGTGTGCAGGCGTTGAAAGTACAGGTGTAGACCTACATGTTTCTAATTTTGGTGTCAACTAAAAGGAGTATAATAGCTATTATAACAGCTATTAGTGTGACAATAATTACTATTCTACACTTAGCTTTGGTAAGGATATACGTTTGTCTACAGTAAGACCTTAAGTAGAATAATAGCAGCAAGCAGATTATTATTGTGCTTGACTTTTACTTGTGCAAACATGCAAAAAGTCTTGATTTATCACTTGCAATTATTTCACTTGTTTATATACAAAAATCTTCATGAGGTATTCCTAGCTCTAATCCATCTCCTTCTAAATGTGTTATCCCTACTCTTGTACTGCAACCTTGACCCTAGGTAAATCTTCTTCATTTTTTTTATTTATTTTCATTATTTGTTCATTGTCAGTCTCATTTATTCCAGTCTCTTATTTTGTCGGTTTAAGCAAAGTTCATCAGGTGTTTTCTCAATTAATTCATTTATTGTACTTACTAAATAGTGCTTGTCACATTCTGCATTGTAATGTTTGTTTCAGAAGTCTTTTTTAATCAATGCTGCTTCTCAGTGTGGTATATAATGGAGGTTAAAAAAAAATGATCTCAGTTCATTAGGATTTTGTCCCAACACATTATGCACATTCTCCACATAGTAAATCCATTTGTGTGCGGAATATTTTTGACAAGGCACTCTTGCTCTCTTGGATCTCCTTGGTGTTTGTTGATCTTCTTTTGTTTCGCTTATACTACTAGATTCTGTTTCTTTAACAATGGTTTGTGGTATTCGTTCAACTGACACACTTGATCTCAATTCCACCTACCATTAGGCCACTCAAATTTCCATGGGGGCCTTTCTCTTCCCACACTTGTTCCTTTATCTGGATTATTTGCTTGCTCTTATGGTGTTTCAGTACAACCTTCATTTTCAGTTCTCGATTCTTCCTCTTCAGTGTGTTGTGTACTTTGCGAGATTTCAAGAACTTGCGCTGGTGTAGGATTTTGCAGTACTTCACCCCCCTCTGGTCCTTCTGGATGTGCAGGTACTGGAGATCTCGGATTTGGCTCAAAGAACACTACTTCTTCATATGGGCACCTTACTCTTTGAGTGTGTGGCACATGCACCCAATTAGGTATCCTGGCTCATTTGACAGCAGTGTTTGTGATTAGGATGGCCTGGCAGGGGCCTTTCCACCTTGGTGTCAAGCAGAATTTTCACACATGCTTCTGTACCAAAACCCAGTCACCTGGTGAGAAACAGAACGCACCACATCAGCTAATTTCTTGCAGTAATCGGGTATCATGTCATCTGTAATGTTTACAAGCGCATTTACAGGTACAGCAGACAGTCTCATAGCTCGATCCATGAGGATTTCATGAGGTGATAATCCTGTACTCCTGTGAGGGGTGCTTCAAAAACACTTCAAAACCAGTGGTAAGGCATCTGGCCTTTTCAATGAAGTGGATGTCCAAACTTTGGCCTATCAAGACTTCAAGGTTCCGTTTACTTTCTTAACTATCCCCGAAGCCTCAGCACGATAGCTACAGTAAAATCTCTGTTCCACCTGAAGAGTCACACACAGCATTCTAAGGACCTCATTATTAAAATGGGTCCCTTGATCTGACTCCAGAGAAACCGGGAATCCGAACCTCAAGAATGAGTTCCTGTAACAGAAGCGTAGCTACAGTGAGACTGTCATTCCTCCATGTATTGTAGGCCTTCACCCATTGGGAGAAAATGCACACTATAACCAGTATATATATAAGCCCGTTGCAAACAGGCATTTTGATAACATCCAACTGCCTCCTGTTAACGGGTCCTCCTGATCTTCCAATGTGACAGAGTGTTACAGTGGTTCTCTTTCCTACATTCATCTGTTGACATGTAATGCATCTGTGACATAGTTCTTCAGTTAAAACTCGGAGCCTGGGATTAAACGAATTCTGCCTAAACAATCTAACCATTGCATCCATTCCAATGTGTGCAGGGTCATGCAAATGTTGTGTTATGGAAAACAATAAACTGTCTGGCAACACTGGTCTTCCATCTGCTGAAACCCAAATGTCATTTGCATTTTTAACACACCCTGCTCTGATCCATCCTTGCAGTTCTGCCCCTGTAACTTCTTTCTGTAATGGTTTATTCCAGAGTATCAGCTACTGACAACAGCATCAAAAAAGTAGTGTCTTCTTCAGATTCATTTGCATATTCTCAGTTAAATGTGCATGCCACAAGTGCACAATACCATGCAACTTCTTCAGCATAGCGATTTTCAGCAGCAAAATAGTCATTGTCATTTCTGTGAGCTGCATATTTAACTATTGCAATTTCTTGCGGTAACTGCAAAGCTTCCAGTAGTCTCATTTTTTATTCCCCATTTCGTATCGGGGAAACTGATGATGTCATAAATCCCCTCTGTGGCCATTACTGTCTAAAGTCATGGACCACACCAAAACCATATTGACTATCTGTAAATATAGTCACTCTCAATTAACCTGAAATACAACAAGCTCTTGCCAGAGCTATTAATCCTACTGCTTTTGCAGATGTAGCATCTCGAAGCCAGGAGGCTTCTACGACTTCTTGGATCGTGCAAACTGCATAAGCTTCTCATAGAGTTCCTTCAATGTCTCTTAAACATGAGCCGTCCACAAAGATTACATAGTCGGGCTCATTGAGAGATTCAGCCTCAATGTCTGGTTTTGGCTTGGTGCATAAATCCGTTACATCTAGTCAGTCATTCTGAATTTCAATCCCCATCAATTTAATTCTCAGGCAATGGTGTAGCCAGAGTTAGCATCTGTCATCTTTTCAGTGTGACATCAGCAGCAATTATTTGTTGTTCATAGTTGTAAGTGTGCTGTTTGTCAAATACTGTGTTTTAGTACGAATGAGCAGGATCTCCACCAAGTGAGGGACCATGACTTTAAGAGGATGTGTCATCACTATGCTCTCACATCTCTCAATACTGACACCAAATGCCGCAACCGTTTTAAGGCAGCCGGGCAACCCCGCTGCAACTCAAGTGTTGTTGAAAAGTATGCCACAGGTCTTCGAGATTCACAATGCATCTGAGTAAGCGCTGAGAGAGCGCAGCCCTCCCTCTCACTGCGAAACAAAGTGAACATCTTACAATAATTAGGCATTAGTGCCAGGCCATAAAAGAGACTTTCTCTCTGCTCTAGGAAAGCTTTCATGCAATTGTTGTTCCATGGAAGCGGATCAGGCACATCTTTGTGCGTCAGCCTCAGTAAAGACTTGGCCATTAGGGAAAAGTGGGGTATCTAGTGTCTACAGTACCCAACCATTCCCAGGAACATTCTGACCTCTCTCTGGGTTCTGGGTGGGTTCATCCTTAGTATTGTCTCAATTCTTTACTGCAACACCTTTCTGCCTCCTTTCTCAATGATATGTCCTAAAAAAGGACTTCTTTTTGATGGGAAACAGCCATTACAATGCAGCTGTTACCACGCATAGCCTTTACCAAGCGGTGGTTGCAACGCGGGTACTCTTACCATGCGTTACCTTTACCACACATGATGTTACAGCGATTATGTCTTTACCACGCATGCTTTTACAACGAATTACGTTGTAAAGGCATATATGATAAAGGCATATGGTTGGTACAGGTTGTAGGGGGAAATGCATGGTAATAGCCATGTTGTAATGGCTGTTTCCCAGTGCATTATCGTTGTTACAGCCAGTCAGTGTCTTTACCTCAGAAGACCGGTAAAGGGATCTTCTGCTTCCACTTTAAAAAAAAGAATAAAAACCCTGTGCGTCAACCAGCTGGAACTGGTATAGCCTCGCCCTGTCATAGGTAAGGGGGATTGCACACAAGGGTGTGGGATGGGGGGGTTTAGGTCTGGTGCCATGGCGGGTCCGGCTTTAGGGCTTAGGGCTGGGGCTGGGTTTATTTTAGGACAGGGGGCTGGGGGGAGGGGGTAGCGCCAGGGGCCGGGTTTAGAGCTCAGGACTGGGGGCAGGTTTTTTTTTAGGACTTGGGACCAGAGGGGGTAGTGCTGGGGTCTGGTTTTAGGGCTGAGACAGGATTTCGTTTTTTAAAGGCTTGGGGCCCGGGGGGTTGCGCCAGAGTCCGGTTTTAGTGCTCAAAGCTGGAGGTGGATGGTTTTGTTTTGTAGGGCTTGGGTCTGGGGGAGGATTATGCCAGGGGCCAGTTTTAGGATTCAGGAGTGGAATCTAGAGAGGTGGTTTTAAAGTTTGAGGTAAAACCTTTACCACACACATGCCTTTAACATACAATGTGGTAAAGGCATAATCGTTGTAACATCATGGTGGTAAAAGTAATGCATAGTAACAGTACCTGTGTTGTAACCACCACTTGGTAAAAGCATGCATGGTATTCTTATGTGTGGTTCCATCATACATCCCTTTTTGACAGTATTGCAATTTGCTCGGGGACACCTTGCAAGCATTCTCAGCTAAGTGGTTTAAAAGACCAATTGTGTCCTTTTTACAAGCTTCTTGCGTACTTGATGCCACAAGTAGGTCATCAATGTATTGAACAAGAACTGAATTGCAAGGCATCAGTAGAGTCTCAAGTTTCTTTTTCAAAATCTGATTAAAGATCAATGGACTTTCTGTATACCCTTGTGGAACTCGGTATCATGCCAAAACTCTATCTCTTAAAACAAATGACAACAGAAATTGGCTGTCCTCAGATAAAGGAATAGAGAAGGCCTGCCAGAGATCCACAATGATAAATCACTCAGCAGTGCAACCAATCTGAAATAATATTGTTGCTGGCTTTGGTACCACGGGACAACATAGAACAACTATGCTGTTAATCTTTTGAAGGTCTTGTACCCTCCTGTATTTCCCATTGCGCTTCAGTAAACCCATTATGGACGAATTGCAAGGTCTTCTGAAAATGTCCTTCAAAATCCCTTGTTTTAGCATATTTTCAGTCACTGGTGTAATTCCAGCCACTGTATCTGGTATTAGATTGTATGGTTGTGTCCTTGGGAACACTGCATTTGGTTTTATTGTGATTCGGACTGGTTCTACACCTTTGATTAGTCCGATGTCTTTTCTTGAAAAATACAGTACCTCTTTCTTTACTGTATCGCTCACATCTGGAGGTTGAGCTCAACTGTTCTCAAAAGATGTAATTCTACAGCTGTTTCTTGTCTGGCCATTTTTAATTCAACATCCTCGTCATGCGTTTGAAATTCAACACCATCCGGTAGACAATGAATAGTGCAATGTAACTTGCACAATAGATCCCTTCCTAACAGATTTACAGGGCTTGAATCACATATCACAAACTGATGATCTTCCTCAAAAGATCCTACTTTTACAGGCACTTTCTTTGAAACACGATTTGTAATTTGCTTATTTGTGACACCTACAACTTGAATCTTCTTTTCCCAGAGGGGTAGGTATGGTACTTCCACTGTTCTAGCAGTGGAACGGGTAGCTCCTGTGTTCGTAAGGAATGACACTTTGTGGCCATTAACCTCTCCTTCTGAAATGGTCCACTTTGGTCTACCTCGAAGACTGCGCCAAGTACGCAATCTTCCTCCCCCCTTAGGCACCGTTATTGGGAATTGTCAGAATCGAAACTCTCGTTTTTCAACATGGGAAACTGTTGAAATGGGTTGTGATTTTGGAATGGATTTGAACTTGCTTTCGGTACCTGATTCATATTGAATCTGAGATTTTCCATGTTGGAGCCATTGGAGCTTGTGGAAAT
Source organism: Calotriton arnoldi (assembly GCA_963921515.1). Lineage (NCBI taxonomy): Eukaryota > Metazoa > Chordata > Amphibia > Caudata > Salamandridae > Calotriton > Calotriton arnoldi. Next base: position 405,838 of record CAWUFW010002454.1, on the reverse strand, counting down.
TGCATCATGGAACCTTGTGATTGCGTGGGCATCTGCGTTCCTTCAGCAGGTACTTGGACTGGAACATTTTGCATCTGCATTTGATTTTCCCATTGTATTTGATCCTCACCAGTCACTCGATTTGGATTCTGTCTACATTCTCTTCCAATGCCCGAGCCCGTTACAATAATTACACAGAGTTGTTTTTTTCAGCGTTGCAATGTCCATTCCCAAATTTGGATCAACTGAAACACTTCAACATCTACCCTGTGAAATACCAACTCCATCTTGCGCCATTTGACCTCCAGCCTGAAAACCAACACCTTGTGTGGAACAACATTTCGGCAATACATTTAGTTCTAAAACCACTTTTGAGCCAGCTTTGCTTTCTGCTTCATTTTCTGCTCATCGCTACAATATTTTGCATACCTCAGGATCGAATCTAAAGGGGTTTTCTGCCAAGAAAACACATTCTGTTATATGTGCATACCGATCTCTGGTCGCAATTCAAGAATAAAAAGTGACACAGAAATAACCATATCTCCCTTTTCGAGATTTTCTTCTCTGCTGTGTTGTTTAAACACTTACAACAATCGTTCAGAATAATCACAAACTGATTCTTTGGCTTCTTGTATAGTTCTCTTAATCTTTAGCCAATCAATGTCTCTTGCTGAAATCTTTCCTTTGAAAAAGGTAATCACCTCATCATATTTATTCATTACTACAGAGGAAGTTGCACACGTACGTGCATCTCTTGGAGGTTCAGAATGTGGCCATTGCACAGTTATCTTGCATTCAGACCACAGGTCGCTCAGCACCACAGTATCAAAGAAAGTATTCAAATCTGTCCACAAAACCTTTGAAATTTTCACAAATATGGTAACTTGTGTATACCACTGTGCAGGATTCACTCTCAATTTTGGGAAATTGTAAATGTAGCAAAATTATCTCAGCTCCATAGTACATGAACATACCCTCCACCTGGTATTTCCCTCATAGGGAAACCTAAAGTATCCTCTTCATCTGGAGGTGCTGGTGGTGGCTTATCATTCGTTTTGGATATATTTGGTTGTTTCTTTTTTTTTCTCCGTTTCTTCGCCCACTTACTGTCTAATCTGTCAAAATCATTTACAGATGCATTTGACTAATTCTGCAATTGGTAATCTCATTCCTGATGACCTCATTGTCACAATAGCTTCATCATCTAATTGCGCCATAAAGCTTTTCTGTAAGGGAACACTCTTAGAAAGATCCACCTCATATTTTCCCGCCAATTCAATTTATGATGGGTGGCAGCCTCACACTTCATAATTTCTTTACTTAGTTCATTTTCCTGACATTGATTCAGTTTTGAAATGTCCAAGCATCCTCTGATAATTCCCTCTAATTCAACCTTTAATTTCGGCAAATCTAAGAGTCTTGCCTTTTCCTCACTGGTAGATGGTCTATCTCATTCTCCCACTCTCTTATTCTTTGAAGTTTCCTCCAACCTGTTTCTCCCTGTGCAACTGGTGTCATAAATTCAATTCCCCTCCCTTATCTCAATGATTGTACATTCTGTGGTGGTGTCCAAGAAAAAATATGTGAATTCTGAGATGTCAGGATAAACCCAGTCGCAGCTGCTCCTCCTACAGCACCTTGAACAAAAGTGTTTGGAACAATATCCTTTGGTGTAGTAGCAACTGGCACTGCCAATGTCTGTGCTGCCACAACTTGTGATGCTGGGGCAGGAACAGTCACAACTGAGGCAGTAGCTCCCGGAGCAATTACAGTACTGGCTGCTTTAATGGGTGTGGGAACAATTGGAAGTGCTGAAAGTGGTCTCTCAATATGAATCGTGCTTGGATCCACAGGGGCTGTAGCCACCGTAGCACTAGTGGTTGTAACACCATCTGTATTCGTGGTGGGAGCCACATATGGAGCTGGACGTGAAAACAACAAAGCTTCTAAAATGTCATCCCCTGAATCACTATCAGTGTTTGTTTTCTTTGTAGCTTGCTTATCATCAATACCCTGTTTCCGATCCTTTTTTGTCTTTTCTGTGGTTATAGCTTTATACATTCTAGCTCCCTCGACTACACACTTCCTCCACCTTTGCTGACCTTCATCTCATTGAGCATCTGCATAATTATGCACTTCTCTCCTTGCTTTATTCTGATACCATTCTTTTTTTTTAGCATGAGCTGTTCTCTCCTAAGCATTTAACTCTTCGTATTGTGTAGGTCTAGGAGGTGGCTTTATTTCATATAACTTTTCTCATAAGTTTTCAATAATCATTAAATCAAAAGTACCATATTGTAGAAATGTAAATGGTCCTTCGTTTTCTGTGAATTTGCACCGTTGACGAAGCTACAAACATGTATGGAGCCCGACATTTGTCTCCATATAATATAATTAGCTGGCGTACCTCCCTGTGGTGCCTCCTCACCCTCCTGAACTGGGACTCTCACATCTCCCCATATCAAATCTCTAAGAGCTTTAAAACATTTCATCTTTGCAATAATTCAACAATGTATGAACAGTGATCTAATTCAGAATTTTAATGTTTTGGTTCTGTTTTTAATTTTGTGCATGTCAATTCTTTCCTCCAATTTCATAGATATTTTTAACCCAACTAATAGAGGCAACAGGCTTTTACCTCCAAATGACTGTTTTGCTTCCCCTGCAGACCTTTTAAACTTTAGTAAGATCATTCCAGTAGAGGAAGTCCGTACAGCGATTTTACGTTCTGCCACAGAGAAAGCACCAGGACCAGATGGAGTTCCAGCTGAGCTTTTTAAACATAGGGGTCGATTCCGATCTCGGTCGGTAGGGCTCCGAATCGGATTCAGCTTTACCGGATCCGAGTCGGAGGCTTTGTTTCCGACCGATTCGTACAGTCGTCCGAGCGAGCAAGTACGATGCGAGTGAACGCGAAATCGCCGACCGACTCGTTTCCGTGTCCGACCTGCTCCGTCCGACTCGGTCGCACTCGATTCGTGGCGCGCAATGGAGACGTTTTCCGACCGAGCCAGTACGATGGACGCGTCGGACAGCCGGATCGAGTCGGAGCGTCCGGCTCGAAAAAGCACCCGGAGCCGGACTTGGGGGGTCCGTGCCGGACCCCCCTGCACCCGTAGCCGTATGAGTCGAACACAGGGGGGACCCAAGGGTCCCCCCTTTACATGCGTGTACGGTGCGGATGGCACCAACGCGTACCCACTACAGGGGGCCCCCTTGTTCGCAACGTATCCATTGAGTCAATGGGAGCCCATGTCCGCATCGTACGACCGGCTCCCATTGACTTCAATGGGAGTCCGACCGAATCGAGTCCGGCAGCATGCGGCCGCATCGTACTCGCTCGGTCGGACTGCAGGAGTCCGGCTCGGTCGGAAACCTCTCCGGATCCGGCTCGGTCGGAGAGTTTTCCGACCCAGATCGGAATCGGCCCCATAATCTTGACTTCTGGGCCCCCCTGGTAACAAATGTTTTTAGAGTGAATGTTATGAAGGGACCTCTAGATACTTAGACAGTATCTTTAGTAGTACCCATATTTAAGAAAGGACAAAGGGGCACATGCATCAAGGTAGGCTTTTGCGATTCCTTAATTGCGATTATTAAGGAATCGCAATTAAGGAATCGCAAAAGCCTATGCATGTAGGAATCGCTATAAAAATAGCGATTCCTAAACATTCCTTAATTGCGACTCGCAAATTGCGACTCGCAATTAAGGAATGCCGTCCCATTCATTCCTATGGGCCTACAGGCCCATAGGAATGAATTGGAGATTGCATGCGCAATTTGCGAGTACCAGTAGGTACTCGCAAATTGCTCATGCAATTTCAAGGGTGCAAGGGTGTCAAAATGACACCCTGTTGCACCCCTGAAATTGCGATGTGCACCCATGTTGTGCACACACATGCCCCAAGGGCATGTGTGTGTGTAACCTAAAACTTTAAAAAATGCATTTTAGTGCATTTTTCAAAGTTTTTGCAAATTACAGACAAGTTTGATTTGTCTGTAATTTGCGGTCCCAAATAGCGAAATCGCTATTTGAAAGTGCTTCTAGCATTGCATTTAAGGAATCGCAAATTGCGATTCCTTAAATGCAATCGCAATTTAGGAATTCGCAAATAATTGCGAATTCTTAAATTGCGCATAGGAAACTACTTTCATGCATCTCCAAAGGCCAATTTGCGATCGCAAACGGCCGATTTTTGCGAATCGCACCGTTTGCGATCGCAAAAACCTTTGATGCATGTGCCCCAAAGAGATTTCCCCTCCAATTATAGGCCGATCTTGCTGCTGGATACCTCAGCTAAAATATTTGGTAGGGTAATTTTAGCAAAACTAGAAATTGGGCGGTGAGTAAATACTTCTTTACTGAAGTGCAATATCAGTTTTGCCCAGGTTTGGGAACAATGAAGCAACATTGATCCTGGGTAAATATATCAAGGCCAGGAGAGGAGCCCTTCACATGGCATTCATGGACCTCTACTGTGCCTTCGACTTATGGGACAGGGCTATCCTATGGGGCATTCTGGGTCAGGCAGGGGTTGAACCCGTATTATTGCACATTCTAAAATGTTCAAGAGACCCATATGAGGGCTCCATATTCCCAACAAGGAAAGTGTACTCCCCCCATTCTTGTTAAACGAGGTGTCATGCAAGGTCGCATTTTAGCCCCTTTTCTACTTTTTAGCTTATATAAATGCCTTAGAAACCTTTTTAAAAACATGCACCTGTGACGTCCCTAAAATAGGCTCTCGTTTAGTTTCTGTATTATTGTATACTGGTGACACTGTATTAATCGCACAAACCGCAAATGGGCTGCAATCACTTTTAAATGGTTTTAACCAATTCATGCAAGAGCTGAAGCTCATGGTGAACCATAAGAAATCCTGTGTAATGACTTGCGGCCCAAAGAATACCTAATTGAAGAATTTTTTTATTGGGGGAACAGACATTTTAAAGACTAAAGATTTTAATTATTTAGGCCTTATGTTTAATGAGAATTTGCACTGGGATAGATTAATTACCTAGAGGAAACAGGGGATGAAGGCTTCTTGTGCAACAATTTCTAGTTTCACCAGAAACCTAGGACATAAGCCTGTTGCCTAAATGGTCATGCTGTACAAAAGTAAAACTCTCATTGTGGGCTCCGAGTGAACAAGATCCACTTTTTAGTGGCTTTTCCTGTGCCTGGTTTCCAAGGTTACCATGTTCTCCCTGTCATGGGAGATCCCCTCAGTCTACTAAACATTTTATGCTGTTTTGCTCCCTATATTCTGTTTTAAGGTTACGGTTTCTCCGACCCATATTGAGGGGGGGATCTTTTAATAATCATCAGGAGGGCGTACTTTTCCTTCAGCGCCTTGAGACTCCAGGCATGTGTTATTCAATTTTATCACACAAGCATTGAAAATGGGAAGAAAATATGCAGTGTAATTTGAGTGATGTTTGTATTTTATAATTGAAGTATACCTGGTGATAGCCCTTTTTATGATGAGTTTTATGAAATTTTCCTTTTTTTATTGGCCATGACCTTTTATTCTCTGTATATTGTAATGGGGGAGTATAGTAATTCTGTGATTGATGTGTTACAGTTTTTATTGCGATAAGATGCATTTTGACCCTGTGTTATTGTGAACTTTTTTGTGAGTTTATGGTCGATTGACCAAATAAAATTGATTGACTGACTGACTATCCCACAATTTCAACTGTTTATCCCGGGATCTTAGACTACTTTGAGCCCGATAACAACTTTAACTGTGCAACATCTAAGCAAAAGTCACTACTTCACAAAACACATAATCTCAACATAAGAACGTAATAACAAAAGAAAGTCAATGCCGACACATAATCCTATTGATACTCACACCTACACCACTGCAACCGTCTTCAAAACGCAACTCTTTCAGTCTTCAAGTTCGGGCTTTAAGCTTGAAGGACATTGGGAATTCTAAGTTGGGGCAACTTATTTCAGCTCTCTCTCTTGTGACACTAACCGTCCTCTCACTACCACTTGATGGTGCGGGGTTTTATGTATCCCAGCTTTCGGGTGTAATCATTAAATACCCCCTGCCACTGGTCATATGGACCGTTGATGGTCGACGAAGAGAAATGAGTAGCAATCAATGACAAAAACAATACCTTATTAAAAGACTTTAAATTCAGTCAATAAAGAGAGTTAGTGTGAATTAAGGGGTTTTATTTTGAAATCTCTTAGCTTTTCATCTATTTATTCTTTAGGCATTAGTTTTTATATTTCAGCATCAAAGGTCAATATAATCCATCAATTGATATTTCATTATAAAATAGAATAAAATATCAGTTAAAATCACATATAGTACTGTAATAATAAAAGTATAGTAATAATACAAGAAGTATCTTCCATAAAGGAAACTTCCTATTCTAAATAAATTGATATAATGAGAGAAAAGGTGTCAGTTCAGAAACCCAATGAAGAGTTGTGATGGGAGAGAGAGAGATCAAAGCACAAGCGTAAAGCCTTTGCAAATCAAACTGGAAATGTATTCTCAATCATAATTCAGCAGACATATAGAATTAGGCTAAGCAACCTCTCATGTAGAGAAGTCTAGGAGATCAGAGACAAGTCTCTAGTCAGAATGTCGGGCAAAGGAATTCCTAAGGTCTGCTCTACCTACTCTAGGAACACGCACTAATAAAAACACACAAATTCTATGTTGCAGCATTATTTTCTTTTGTCTTCTTCATCTACCAATAGAATATTAGCAGACTCCTGGGAACAAGTTCACTCCCCATGTTCTTACCAGAGCATAATAGACTTTCAGACATTAGTCCTTGAAAGGTTACAACCTTGTTTTCTTTTTTTTTTTAATTCTTTTTATTCAATTGTTGCTAGTAAACAAGAACCATGAATAAAATGACATCCATCGAAATGACTGCTTGTAAAACAAAACATCATAGATATGACTTTGTCATTGTGGAACATGAAGACACATTGTGCAAATAGGATCACACCTACATATAGAAATTAAATTCTTGAGTCTCAGAATCTCGAGGAATGAAATCCCTCAAATGCCTCTATATATCTGCACCAATTATCCAATACTTTCTCCCATTTCTTTGGGCAGCCCCTACTCTAGTAGACCACTTGCTCTGTTCTTTGGCACCAATCTATATCTGCCTCCCAGTCTACAACCTGCGGTGTTCCCTCTGCCCCCATGCTCAGCTATGTTTCTTTTAGCGATCCCAGATACTAACTTAAGCCATATCTTCTGGTGTTTAGGTCACTACTTGTCTCCGGATATATACAGAATGTGCCACTTGGCCGCCAGAGGCACCTCCTGACCTGGGACCCCCATCATAATTCGTGTAACCCTACTCCAAAAACTCTGTATTTCTGGGCACTCCCAGAGTATATGATAAAAGGATCTAACTTCCCCCTAATACAGAGAGCGCTATCGCCCCTTCCCAAGTGATGAAGTAATATCCTAGAATAGTACGAGCTATGAAGTATGCGTAACTGGACAAGGTAGAACCGGGCTCGTATTGCCAGCTCTCTGGGGCTTTGTATTGCTTCGGCCCAATCATCATCTTGTAGGAGGCCTGGGTCTTTCTCCCACCGTGCCCTCAGCTTTACCAACAGATCCAAAGAATTATTCATGAGTTTCGCGTAGAATAAGGGAACTGCCTTTTCCGGCATGGGATCTAATAACAAACGGCCCTCTAATGGCACTGCATTGGTCAGTGTCTCCCTTCCCGTATATGAAACTTTAGAGCGTGGCTGAACTGTAAGTATTTATAGCGTTCGGTGTCCACCATCTCAAACTCCTGCTGCAGAGTCTCGAAAGTAATATAGGCTTGCCCCCTCCACACATTCCCCAATTGCTCGATTCCTATCTACTCCCATTTGAAGAAGCTCTGTAAGTTCGGGACCACTTACAGAATATCAGTGTCCCACAGGGGGTTGCCCCCAGCAACTTGTTCTCCCACCCGAGGAATTTGGTGGCCTCTTGAAAGACTCTTACCATCACCTGTGTGTGGAGTGGCAGTGCGCCCTCTCTTCCCCTGTGATAAAGCAACGTGGAACATCTTTGTGTACCCATAGTCTGCCTATCGACTGTATAGGCGGGTTTTGTGATGTCCGAAAATACACAGTCGTTGATCACTACCAGTTGGGATGCCCAATAGTATCTAAATATATCGAGGATTGCCAGCCCCCCTTCATAAACTCCACTCTGCAATTTGCACAGCGCTATTTCATTACAAGACCGGAGGCTACCATTATGCATGCAATCTTTTATTGCCACTCCTGAGCAGCACCTTTAAAGAACATTCCTTACAAAAACAATCTAGAACTAGAACAACAAATGCCACTATAAAGTCCTCCTGCACGGAATCCTCATCCTCTTTTAAATGCTGCTCCTGAACAGATAAGTACTGCGTTTACATTTCATACTGTTTGGTGTTTAATATGGAATACCTTTACTGATTGAGTTAAGAGTGTTTTGTACAGCTTCTGATTTTTAGAAGCGCTGTGTGAGTTGTATGTATGCTTTATTTAGAATATAATAAGGGGATTTATGGTTAGTAGGATGTAAGTTTTAATTTGATTGTTTCTTGTTTTAAAAATGTTTCGGCTTTCTTGACAAGTTGCTGGACGCTTACGGGTGTTGTGGCGATTTAGAGTTGAATTATTGGAAGATTGGCTTGAGAGAGTTGGTAGCGCGTGACGATTCGCGCGTTGTGTTTAAAAAAATAAATAAATAAAGTTTAGCGCGTGTCCTCTCGCGCATTGAGGGTGATGCGCGCTAGGAGAGGAGGCGCGTGAAGGAGGTTTAAGCTTGAGTAACGCTTGCCTCCATGCCGGCTTGGATTTTCAGTTGCTGGCTTCAAGTGTTCTCGCGCTTGTGCGCGAGGTTGATTGTTTCATTGAAATCCTGATTGGCCGCCGAGATCTCGAGTGAGTTCGGCGGCCATTTTAGTTTGGGAGAGTTACCATTCATTGCCATAGAGTTCATGCTAGCGCGTTCGCGCTTGATTAAATAAAAAAAAATAAAAAAAAGAGAATTCTGTTGTTAGGCACAGAGAGCATCGGAAGTCAGCGCTGACAGGATTTTTTTGTTTAAGTGTGTTGGAGGGTATATTACTGGTGGAACCATGAGCTCAGAGGAGGTTAGTGTTTCACAACATGATGTTGAGGGAAAGTTTAGTGAGGAGAGTATTAGGAAGTTAATTCAATGCGAAGTTAAGAGTTCTATGAGAGAGGTGATTAGTATTGTTATGGACAAGAAAAGGAAGGATAGTAGATCGGATGATGATTTTTGGTCGTTTTCGGAAGAAGATAAGGAATTAAGAGATAGAAAGAGTTTAAAAAGAACTAAGAAGGTAAAACATGTGAGCAAGAAGGGAAAAGATGGATTTAACTCCATGAAAAAGAGTGGTATCCTTAGCGGTACAAAAGGGAAAGGTGTCCTTAGCGGCACAAAGGATGACTCCGAGGAGGAGTATGATATGGAGGTGGATGAAAGGAATGAAGAGGGACGAGATAGATATTTGGATGAATTTGTGTTTGACAAAGATCATGAAGATGATCTTAATGATGATCTGAATAAAGATCAACCTTCTACTTCAATGATTACTCTTAAAGATCCTCTAGGAGGGGAGATGTTCAGTCCGTATGAATTGAGACATCCCAGGAGTGCGGATTGGTGGCCGCAAGAACATGTGGCGCGATTTATTAAACACTGGTTGAGGAGGCCTTTAGAGAAAGAGGTGTGGAGTGTTTTGAGGGCAGAATGTTCGAGGCCCCAGATTGACAACAAAGTGTGTCAGACTCCGAATTTGGATCCTGATTTAATTTCCTATCTTTTTAAATTGGGAAAGGATCCTAGGAAAGGTTTGGAACGTTCTTTGAAGTTGTGTCAGGATCGTTTGTTGGACGTGTTGGGTCCGTTGGGAAAGATCTTGGATATGTCAGAAGAGGCATATGTTAATGGTGAACAGGTGGATGTTCTTCTTTTGCAGGGATGGAGTCAGAGAGCAATGGTTCTATTGGGAAATGCGAATTCAGGATTGTTGGCTGAGAGACGCAAAACTGCTCTAATGAAAATTAGCCAGAAATTGGGAGATTTAGCCATGAAGGAGCCTTGTGAGGATGCTAAAGGCTTGTTGTTCGGTGAAGGTTTTATTAAAACCATAGGAAAGCATGTTTCCACCTTTACGGCGCTTGATAAAGCGCAGAACAATATGAGGAAGGTTTTTGGGGTTTTTGGAAGGGCCGGTAGACGGGGACAGTATGCCGGCCGAGGTTTTCCAAGGTCCCAATTTAGTTCGCAATATAACTTCGCAAGTAGAGGTTCTGGAAGGGGTTTTCAAGGATCCTCCAGTTTCTTTCCCCAAAGAGGAAGATTCCAGAGAACTAGAGGCGGAAGAGGAAGAAGTATGTCAGGTCAAGGAACAAAAGGTGAGTATGCTGACTATTTCTGGTTCTATCCGCGGAAGAGTAGGAGGCCGTTTAAAATTTTATATAGATGCTTGGAGAAAGATTACAAGGGACCCTTGGGTTTTAAATGTGGTTCAGGGGTTCGAGATAGAGTTTGGAGAGATGCCTTTCCAGGATGTAGAACCGCAGGAGTTAGTGTTTTCAGAAGATCAGATGGGAATTGTAGATTTAGAAGTAAAAGAAATGTTGGAGAAAGGAGCGATTTGTATGATAGAAGAGGATTTAAAAGGGTACATAAGCACACTGTTTTTGGTGAAAAAAAAGGAAAAAGGTTGGAGACCAGTGATAAATTTGAGAAATCTAAACCGCTCACTAGTTTACAGGCATTTCAAGATGGAGGGGATTCATCTCCTGAGGGACATGTTGCAGTCAAAAGATTGGATGGTGAAGTTGGATTTAAAAGATGCTTATTTCACTGTTCCAATGAAAGAATGCAGCCAGAGCTTTCTTCAATTCAGATGGAGAGGACAGCTGTATCAATTCCTATGTCTTCCTTTTGGTCTTTCTTCGGCACCATGGTGCTTTACGAAGTTGTTGAGAGTTGTTGTGGCCTTTTTCAGGGAGAGAGTTTTCCATTTAATTGTCTATTTGGACGATATTTTACTGATGTCACAGGACGCAGTGGAATTGAAGTATCAACTCAAGGTTGTGGTAGATACTTTGGAGGGTCTAGGATTCTTAATAAATCAGATGAAGTCGGTGTTTCTTCCAGTCCAGAGTTTGGAGTTTCTAGGTTTTATGATACATACAGTCGAGGAGGTTTTGAGATTACCTTTAAGGAAAGTGAAGATGATAAAGAAAGAAGTTTTGAGAGTTCAGAGGAAGGAGAGTATATGTTTAAGAGACTTGGCAAGGATTCTGGGTTTGTTTTCTTCTTCGATTCAAGCTATATTTCCAGGTCCCTTATATTATCGTGCCTTGCAAAGAGTGAAAGTGAATGCTTTGAGAGCAGGTTTATGGTACGGGGACCAAGTGGATTTGGATTTAGAAGCAAAAGAAGAGCTGGAATGGTGGTTGCACAATTTGGAGGTCTTGAATGGGAGAGCAATTTTTGGTTGTCTCCCAGATGTTGTATTAGAGACAGATGCGAGCATGTTAGGTTGGGGGGCTCGTATGGGTCACTTGGAAACAAGGGGTGCTTGGTCAAAGGAAGAGATAACTCAGCATATAAATTGTTTGGAGTTGACAGCAGCGTTGTATGCTTTGAGGAGTTTCAAAGAGAAACTTCAAGGTCAAACAGTGCTTCTGAAGATGGACAATGTTTCAGCTGTGGCGTATATAAATCGTTTGGGTGGTTGCAAATCAAGGGATCTTTCGATTGTAGCAAAAAGGCTTTGGTTGTTTTGTCTGGAGAACAAGATTGCATTGAGAGCGGAGTATCTTCCGGGGATAAAGAATGTGGTTGCAGATTGGAATTCCAGACATGTAAGGGATTACAGCGATTGGATGTTGGGAAAGGATTATTTCATGAAGATTCAGATGGTGTTGGGTCCACTGGAGGTGGATCTGTTTGCGACAAGATTGACTCGTCAGTTGGAGAAGTTTTTCAGTTGGATGCCAGATCCAGAGGCACTGGCTATAGATGCATTTCAACAGTCATGGGGGAGCATGAAGGGTTATGCGTTTCCTCCGTTTGCAATGATACAGAGGGTTCTTTTGAAGGTGACGAGAGAGAAGTGTCGAATAGTCCTGGTAACTCCTTTCTGGGTGTCTCAGACTTGGTTTCCGGCGGTCTTGGAGTTGGCTTGCGAGGTTCCACTTTTGATGAAGGCAGAGGAAGATTTGTTGGTAAACGAAATGGGGGAAGTTCATCCTTTGGTCTTGAGTGGGGTGCTGGACCTTCTTGTTTGGAAAGTATCAGGGGATCCAGTTGTGTTGAAGGACTTTCGCATGAAGCTGCAGAGTTACTCGAGGAATCATGGGCACCTGGAACTAGGAGAAGGTACAGAGGTGTGTGGAGAATTTGGATGGGTTGGTGCTTGGAACGGTGTTTGGATCCCGTGGAAGCTCCTGTAGTGGAGTTTGTAAATTTTTTGGTAGAACAATTTAACAAAGGTTTGAGTTATCGTACTATTAATTGTTATAGGTCAGGTGTTTCTGCAGGTCATGTTTTGGTCGGGGGGAAATCTATTGGAAGTAATGTTTTGGTTTGTAGGGTCTTGAAGAGTATGAGATTGAAGAGGCCTCCAAAGGCTCGCTATGATGTTCTGTGGGATGTGAATTTGATTCTTAAGTTGTTTTGTGATTGGCCTTCTAATAGATATCTGAGTAACAAGAATATTTCAATTAAGTTAGCAACTTTGTTGTGCCTGATTTCATGTAAAAGAGTTTCAGATGTGTAATGTCTAGAGGTGAGTAACAGGAATTTTATTCCAGATGGTGTGTGTTTTGAAATTCATAAGAGGACAAAGACTATGTCGACTTCTGTGTTTTATCCTAAGTATGATGATTGCAAGAAGTTGTGCGTGGTGGATTGTTTGAAAGAATATGAATGCAGAATGGCAGAGAACAGAAGGGATGGTGTAAATCAGCTATTAATCTCTTTTGTGAGACCATTTGGAGCGGTAAGTACGGCTACAATTTCTAGATGGGTTAAATGTGCGATGGGTCAAGCTGGTGTTAATATGGAGAAGTTCAAAGCTCATTCTATTAGAGGTGCAATGGCAAGCAAGTCTTGTTTTTATGGTGCAAGTTTGGAGAACATTTTAAAAGCTGCTGATTGGTCTAATGTGGATACTTTTGCAAGACATTATTTTAGGCCAATTGAGCATATGTCTGATGTAGTGTTAAAAGGCTTTCAACATGCATAATGGTAGCCTCTGGTCTTGTAATGAAATGGCGATTCTCAGATTACCATGATTAGAGAATCAAGATTTCATTAAAGACACGGAGGCTAACATTATCCCTCCCACCTCTCCCTTAATTTTGGGATTGGTGTGTTTATTGGCATTGGTTGTTAAAAAAAAAATGGAAAAGAGTTTTTTAATTGATATTACTTTGTTGTATTGATTATTTTTCAGGTTATCGTTAAAAGTATATTTCTGTTTTGGGAGTTTAACGTGTTTGTTTGTTTTCAGATTAACGTTGGTTTGGACATCTATCTCACGTGGATTGGGATCCTTGAAGATGAAGAAGTGTTTACGTGCAAGATTGCATTTAAAAGAGGATGAGGATTCCGTGCAGGAGGACTTTATAGTGGCATTTGTTGTTCTAGTTCTAGATTGTTTTTGTAAGGAATGTTCTTTAAAGGTGCTGCTCAGGAGTGGCAATAAAAGATTGCATGCATAATGTTAGCCTCCGTGTCTTTAATGAAATCTTGATTCTCTAATCATGGTAATCTGAGAATCGCCATTCTCAAGCATCCCCCATCCCAGAGAAGCTGTCGCAATAGACCGTCTACTTTTTGGAAGAAATTGTGCTGGATATTGTACGGGGTATTTTGTAGAACGTATAGTAGTCTTGGTAGGGTCATAATTTTAAATAGCACCGCTCTGCCCATCAGAGAGAGGAGAAGCTTCAGCCAATGAGCCACGTCTCCACTAAGACGGTCCAGGTGTGGGTAAAGTTTTTTTTTGAGAAAATCATCCCCATCTCTCGTTATATGAATGCCCAAGTACTTGAACCCATCACGAGCAATCAGGACCGTGCATCGGGTCAGTAATGTGGGGGTGGCACCACACAAGGGGGAAATCAGATTCTTATCCCAGTTAATTTGGTAGTGAGAGTACCCTTCCGAAAGATAAAAAATATGTAGTACCCTGTTTACCATCATTTATGGCCCTGTGGCATAGAGCAAGATGTCATCAGCATACAGGTAAAGTCCTTCTTCCCAATCCCCGCCACAGTCAATGCCTCATATCAGGGGGTCTCCTCGAACCCACTCTTCTAAGGGTTCCAACGCTAGAGCAAAAAGCATTGGGGACAATGGGCACCACTGTCGGGTACCCCTATGCAATGCAAACGTCGCGACATAACATTGTTCACCCGTACCCGGGCCATTTGACCACTGTATAAAAGCCGAACCCATTGACAGAATTTGACTCCAAAACCCAATCTTGTCAGAGCTGTGAACAGGTAGCTCCACTCAATACTGTCAAATGCCATTCACGCATCGAGAGAAAGCAACATAGCCTGCTCGGCCTGAAGGGCCATGGTAGAATGGAGCACTCCATATAAGCTCCTCAAATTGAGACGTGTTTCTCTGTGCGCCATTAAGCCAGACTATCATGGTGGACAACCAATATAATAATTTGGTCTCAGTCTGTTTGCCAGTGCCTTGGCTAAGGTCTTTGCCTTAAGGCTTAGCAGCGGGATGGTTCTATAAGAACTGCAGGCGTCACAAGGCTTATCTTTTTTGGGGAGAACTACTATCATCGACATCCTTTGATCTTCAGGAAAGCTACCCCCTCCCGGAATTCATTAAGCATATTCAGCATGCGTCCTGCTATTTTTGGTGCCATGCTGCATTTGTACAATTCAATTGGTAGCCCATTGGGTCCCTCCCCCTTACCCGACTGCAAGTCCCAGATCACCTGCTCAACCTCATCCACCATCAAGTGCTGCTCAAGCGCCAACCTGTCTTCATCAGAGACAGTCAGAAGGGTGATATCTCTCAGGAGCTCCTCACAGTCTGCACCCGATCTACTGGTTTTGGAGGTGTAGATGTTCTCATAATTTGTAGCGAATGCCTCTGCTATCTCTACCCCTGAGGTATGGAGCCTGCCCTCCGCATCCCTAATATCTTGGCCCCAATTCCTTTCCCTGTCGCTTTTGTCTAGCCAGGCAATATGTTTACTGGCTTTGTCGCCTGTGTCGTATAGGCGGCGCTGCATGGCATATGCGCACGTCCTATTCTCCGCCAGATCTTTCAGTTCATGTTGTTTGAGGCTAAGTGTGTGTTGTAGTCTTCGGTGTCCGTACTGGCCTCTAGTACCTGGGTCTCGAGTGTCAGGATCTCTCTTTCTAGGTTGTCGCATTCTAGCTTCTGCTCTTTCTTCTTCCCCTGAACACTGCCTGTGTCTGTCCCTGGAGGACCGTCTTAAACACCTCCCACAATGCACATGCCGACTGGACCAAGCCCTCATTTTCTTGAAAGTATTGCTCCACCCCCTCACACACTCTGTCCTGGAAGGGTGCGTCCTTAAGGTAGCAGTGATTAATCCTGGGAGGCAGTGTGGTGTCCGTGATGGGGCCATCTGGCATTACATCCAAAGGGGAGTGGACAGAGATGCCCCATGTCCTGCGAGTGGCACCATGAATCTGGCCAGCAAATGATCTCTGTGTGAAAACGTAGTCTAGCCTGGATCGAATACCATGGACAGCAGAGAAATATGTGAATTGCCTAATGTCTGGATTCTGTTCGCACCATAGATCTACCAACCTTAGTGCTTCTACAAATGTCCCCAATGGACTAGACTCGCCACCCACCCGGGAGTTAGTGTCCCTATCTCATCCTGGGTCCATTGTTGCATTAAAATCCCTACCCATTAGTAAGATCCCGGGGAGTAGTTCTAACAGGACTGTTTCCAGTGCAGTGAAAGTTTTGGCATGAAGCTGCGGTGGCACATAGACCAAGCAAATATTCAATGTGATTCCCTCCCACGTGCCCGACTGTATCGCATATCTCTCCATAGGGTCTGTCCATGTGCGTTGTGGGATAAAAGGCACTGTGGAACAGAGTAGTATTCCCACTCCTCTGGAGCAGGTGGTGAAACCCGTGTGCACCAACAGGGTATAGCCAAAATGAACCAAAGTCTTAATTGTTGCCCTTTAAATGAGTCTCCTGTAGGAGAACTATGTTGGGCCCTGTCTGCGAAGATACTGCAAGACCACTGTGCGTTTGATTTTATGATCCAGGCGGTTCATGTTCTACGTGAGGGTCTTTAACGCTGTGTTGGTGTGGTGTAATATTGAATATGGTGAAGCCCTGATGAGTGTGCCCTCCCGCATGCAGTAGTGCCGGACCCCACTTCCCACCCAGTCTGTCTTCAGTGAACATCCCAGCGCATCAGCTTCAACTGAGCTAACCATAGAGCAACAACAACATAAAAAACACAGTGCAACATAAGCACAAAACCTCCCCCATAGAATGCCCCCCTCACTGCTTCCCTGCTCAGTGGGTTCAGAACAGCCCCCAACATGCAGAGCTACTGTTGCCCCAAAAAGAATACATTATGACTTAGAGTGAGCTAGCACCGCCAAGGCGGCTCAGCGTTTGCAACATTTTATCTTTACCTTTTTCGGTGTCCTGCTTGTATTAGTTTGGGTAGTACCTCCCATGCTACCCATATGAACCCTGGCTGCCATCCACCCCGAGTGACCGCATACGGTGCAAGCTCAGATTGATAAAGGATACAAGCACAGTCCATCTGTAATGCAGCCATATGTCCAATTGTGCGTGGCCACATACAGTTTATTGCTTCCTGCCCCACCTTCAAGTCCAGTGATCAGCCCTCGCCCTGGGCTCCGTCATCGGCTGGTGTCCCAGGATCTTCGGCATCACCCTCTCCCTGCCGATCGTGTGGTTTACCCCTCCGCGCCTCACAAGGGGATAGGCGGCCCATCGTACACCATGCCTCCAGCCATTACAAAGTCTTTTCCGGTGTAGTGAAATGCCACTTTTTACCTTCTGCCACTACCCTGAGCCTCGCTGGAAATAACATCATAAGCTTAATGTCTTTGGCGCAAATTTCTCACTTCACTGCCTTGAAACTCCAGCATTGGCACTGTACTTGTAGTGTAAAATCCGGAAAAAACATACCATGGCATTGTCATATGCCACTTTACCTTGGGAATGAGCAGCCTGCAAGATAGCATCTCAATCTCGGTAGTTCAGGATTTTGGCTATGATTGTCCATGGAGAGGTACCAGGTTTCGGGATAGGTGCTCTATGAGCACATTCTATTGAGAAAATTGTTGAGAGACGCTTTGGGCGCAGGTGGTTAAGTATGAGGTCCTCCAGAAAACGATCCACACTCAGCCCCTCGGCCCTCTCAGGGATCCCTATCACTCTAATGTTATTTCTGCAAGCCTGTCCCTCCTGGTTCGCCAGCTTCACCGCAAGCATGGTTTGTTGTTTTGTGAGGTGTTGCACCTGCTCCTCCCGCGGTTTGGATGTGGATTGCAACTGGTGAATGTTGGTTTCAGCTGTATTAGCCTTGTTGGATATTTAGCAAAAATCGTCTCTGAGGAGATTGACATCGATGGTAACGGCATCCAATTTTGGCTCGATGGTGCCCTGTAAGTCATTTATGCCCGCCATGATGGCGCCGAGAGAGGGCTTCAGCACAGCAGACTGATCCGTCGACTGATCTGACGCCCCCCACAGTGGTTTTGGTACAGCGTACTTATCCATCTTGTTGGTCTGTGCGTTCGCCCCTCACCATGTCCGTGCCTAATTTACAAATTGAACCTGTACCACAAGGTAACCCCTGTGGGATGCTTACTTATACTTCAATTGTGTCACCAGGTGCCAATCTTACTGTTTGCCGGTGCGGTTCATCACTCTGCAGCCCCGCCAGGTGTTAAAGAGTTTCGGCTCCCCTTATCAGGAATCTCCATCCGCCTGCAGGTTCAGTTCTCTGTGTGTTGTCTGTGGCTTCTGCTTGGTCCACGTCTGCCTCTTTGTAGAGTTCGAAGCGCACTTGGTACCAGCCTAATAGCCGAGGCCCCCCCTTGCCACGCTCCGTCACCTGCGGGCTTGTCACCCTCCTGACAATGCAAGAGTCAGTTTTGGAAGCCCACCATGTGGAGAAAGGGGCCCCTCCTTTGACTAAATTCTTGTCCCTTGTTACAAGCCACCAGCACCTCTTATATTGTCCAGCTGCACACCCATAGATGCCTTCTGGTGCACACGTGGCACCCCTCGGACAGCGTAAGATTCAGTTTTAGAAGTGCCCCATATTTGGGAAGGGGTCCACCGTCAACTATATTCTTGCCTCTGATTAAAGGCCACCAGCACCTCTTTTATTGTCTAGCTGCTCACCCCCAGATGCCCCCCAGTGTGCACCCATCACCCCTCAGGCAGTGCAGGAGCCAGGTCCCGAAGTGCGCCATGTGAAGGAAGAGATCCCCCATCAACCTTATGTTTGCCCCTTGTTGCGGGCCACTGGCACCTCCTATACTGTCCAAACACAGAATACCAGATGCCCTTCTGCACCTCTGTGCTCCTTCCGGTGCCAGGCCAGATGCCTCCGTGAGTCTCAATAAGTAGCATCTGGGGAGGGGGAAGTGCCAGCGGAACACAGACACCCGAACCAGCGCTGAGATCAAACACTCACCAGGCCGCCCTGACACAGATGCAAGCTTGTATGGCCGGGCCTCTCTCTGCCCCCCACAGCGCACTCACTCGCTACCACGCATCAAGCCAAGGAAACAAATCAGTGGGCGGGAGGCGCTTGGGGTGGCAGGCAGAAAAAAGTTTATGTTTCAGCAGCCTCGCTGTGCCATCTCACTCCTATTCAGGCTGCACAATCAGGAACACCGCTCTTCACTCTCCAGGGGCCGTCCGTCCTTCTGAGGCCTCCGCCCAGCCCGTGTCTCACGATCTGTACTGCAGGCCTCCCACGACTCCGGTTGCCACCAAGGTGTAGCCATTTGTCCACAGACTTCCCCGCTCAATCCGCCTACCTCCTCTTCTCAAGCTGCGTGCCCCGCTCCTCCTCCGGCCGACAGAGAAGGCAAGCACAGGCCCACATCCCCAATGGCCACGCCCGCTGCCTCCCGATCGCCTCCAGGGTTCCCCGCAAAGGAGGTCAGGGTAGGTCCGCTCCGGGGTCCGCCAGGCACCGATCGCGCCCCAACCTCCAATTTTCGTACTCAGGCGTGCCTGCATCACAGCAACAACCTTGATTTCTTGTGGACCAAATCTTCTTCTCATGAATCACTCTTCCTGTCGTCTTTATCCCCTCCCCGTGAGAATCTCACTATCAATTGTCTAATACAAAACAAGTGCCTATTCACTAGCTAACAATAGGCTTCAGAAGTTACAACATCTGCAGCAAAGAGAAGAAAAACATCTGGCACAAACAACTATTCAATGTAAAAAACAGGCCTTTCCTTGTTAATGTATTATTTTCCACTTAACATGACATCAAAAATTAGGCTAACTATGAACCTGATTTAGATCTCGGCGGATGAGTTACTCCGTCCCAACTGTGACAGATATCTTGTCTGCCGAAATATAAATCCCATAGTATATAATAGGATTTATATTTCGACGGACAGAATATCCGTCACCGTTGTGATGGAGTAACCCATCCGCCGAGATCTAAATCAGGCCCTTAGTTCAGCACTTTATTTATGAGCAGGCTATAACAATCAAATACGGTTACCTACTACCCATTTTGCATTCAGCATATGCTTTGTATAAAAGTAAACCTGTGCACATTACTAATATCGACATTTCAATAGCAGATAAAATTTGCTGCAGCATTTCAAACACAGTTCTGATTGTCTCTGAGGAGTGGAAGGGAGTGATGGTGAGAGGGAGAGCAGAGTAGCAAACGGGGACGAGTATTTTACTGCAACGTAATGCCATGCACAAAGGGCATGAATCAGTGCTCTTTAAGGCAAGGAGTGGCCCCTTTGTCTCCAGTGGATGTTCTCAAAATGCATTTACTGCCACATGTGCAGATGTCTCGCAGTGCCAAAGGCATTATGAACTTTTTAGGAATTTCAAGGAGAAAAGATGGCATGGCAGTCTCCCTTCACATGTCAGTATTAACAAATTGATGTATCTTGGCAAGTAAAAGATTATTTGGGCGTACTTGGTGAAGATTTAACTTCTAGACAAGACACAAGTAATAGCTTGTTTAACATACAATGCCTTCTTGAAAAACAAAAATCGCAGACTTGTCCTTTGAATGTTCTCTCCCAAAGATGTGTTTGTTATTCAAATGCTTGCTAAAATACCGTACCATAATATAGCAAGCAGTGTTGCTTATGCATACACATATTTCTTTCTTTAAAGACATTTATTTACGTAAATTGTTCCCTAAAAAGCTAGGCACGTAAGAGGTTTTTGTTGCAAGTAAATGTGGGTTTGCTGGTACTGTGTTGTGAGGCGGTTTGGCGGTTTGGCTGACTGAATATATCAAAATTGTGAGGTCAGTGATTTGCTCCTCTGTTACTCGTGGTTGAAGTTTTAATTGACAGTCTCCATACAACTGAGGAAGGGAGATCACAGTCTGGGGTCATCATCAACTTTATTTGGTCATTAGACCATAGAAGCACAATAAAAAAAAATCTCATTTGGGGAATAGCACATGACAATAAAATCATATGGCATTCAGGTTGCGATTTCTGTGCCACACTTTGGCATAATACAATTATCAAATATCAAACAGTCAGGAGGGAATGTCCACAATTATAAAATATCAAACAGTCAAGAGGAAATGTTCCTAATACAATCTCATCTAACAATAGCACGTTACAATGGAATCATATCACAATCAGGCTGCGCGAGCTATGCCCCCAGTTGACATGTTAAAATCTCGTCTAAAAATTATCGCTTTCTTATAAAATCATACCACCAACAGGGTGTGTTTGTCATGCCCTCCTTTGACATACTGCAGTTATAAAATATTAGACAGTCAAAAACAAATGTTCTTGTTTAAAAACAACAAACACTCCTCACATCACAATGCATATTTCATTCTCAATTTCACTGCTTGGGTAATAAAATTTAGGACTGAGCTGCATATCAAAGGAGACTAAAGGCGCTGGAGAAAAAGCAAACCCTCCTGATGATGAGTGAAAGACCTTCCACTAAGAATTGGGCAAAGAAACTGTATTTTAAAAGAGGTATACAGGGTACAGAAGAGCAAAATGTGCTTGGTTGACTGATGTGACTTCCCATCACATGGGCATCACAGTAATGAGGGAAACCAGTGGCTTGTAACAGGAAAGGCCTCTAGAAAGTGTTTCTTATTCCTTCTAAGTCATGTGAGGTAAAATCTAAGCTCCGGCGACTTTACCCATGTTAAATAGGGCTCCATGCTGTAGTTGACAGTGGCACATATGATTAGACCGTCCAATACTTTCGTAAACCTAACTTTGTGTGTGAGAAACTTTTCCTTGACCTGGCTCTTAAAGAATGGACTTATCTTATCTGGTTCTTCAAAAAAGTTATTCAATGCCAAATCTCGAAGAGTATTTTTAATATACTTGAGCCATGGGAAGGCTATCATGTTGCTATGCGCAAGACAATCTTCCCAGTGGACCAAATTTTGATCCACAATTGAATAGGGGCCAGGCCTACCGTGTCTTCTAAGAACCCCCCCCCCCCCAAGTTTGTTATGAGTTATGAAACTTGGGGGTGATTTAGGAGTCCCTAACAACCTATTTAAAAATGTATTCCGTGCCCCCTGTAGGGCCTTTACAGTTGTGTGCCACCAGACACTCGCCCTATATGTACCCTGTGCTATAAAGCATTATAATTTCTTTTAGGGGCTTGTGTCCTAATTTCCTGGCAAATCTAAAAATTGATTCACAAGAGGCCTCCGTCCCCTGGGACCTATGGGTTATTAATCGTGCCCAGTGCATATTCTCATTAAACATGAGACCTAGGTAATTAAAATCCTTTCTCTTTAAAATTGGGGTTTCCCCAATAAAAAACTTTTTTGACTGGGTATTTTTTGGGCCACAGGTCATGGCATAGGATTTTCTGAGATTCACTTTAAGCTTCAGCACATGAGGTGGGCAGGCTACTGGCTTGTAAATTGCGACAGCGCCAGGCGAAAGCACACATTGCCAAAATCCAGACAGGTGATGCCACGTGGGCAACGGCAGAAAAGGATAAAGCGGAGGCGTTCCATGATTATTATCAGCGGCTATACTCCCGGGAAGACCCCCTCTCCCATGAGACTCTACTCCTACCTTGCTGATTGTGAGTGGGAGCCCCTGTCTACGCATCACGCGTCCCTCTTAGACAGCCCCATTACGACGGAGGAATTAGGTGCAGCCGTCAAGAGTCTCCCCCTACTCTACCACGCCTTCCTCCCGCAGTGCAGGAACACCTCCTGCGCCTGTATAATTCCTTCACGGGCGACACTGGTCTCACCCCCACCATGGCCATGGCTGAGATCACCCTTATCCCTAAGGCAGGCAAGGACCCAGCGCAGTGTCCTTCTTACCGCCCGATAGCCTTGCTCAACACTGATGCCAAGATTTTTACTCAAATATTAGCTACGCTTTGAGCCCTACCTCCCTGGCCTCATCAAGCCTGACCAGGTGGGGTTTATCCATCACTGGCAGGGCACGGACAATGTCCGTCGCATAGCACACCTTGTCGAAAAAGCACAACAGTTGAACATCCCTACATGCCTCCTCTTGCTCGATGCGGAGAAGGCATTCGACTGGGTAGACTGGTCCTATCTCCGTGCTGTGTTGAGTAACATAGGCCTTGGACGGGAGTTCATTTTGAAGATCATGGCATCGTATGTGGCCCCAACAGCCCGCATCCGACTAAATGGACGGGCTACGCGGCCGATATCACTACATCGGGGCACACGGCAGGGGTGCCCACTCTCGCCCCTCCTTTTCACGTTAGCGGTAGAGCCCTTGGCCATATGGGTGAGGGAGCTAGAGGGGATTAAGGGCTTAACCTTTGGAGGCCAAATCCATAAGATCAACTTATTCGCTGATGACCTCCTGCTCACGCTGACCCAGCCTGAACTTTCGCTCCCATGCGTGGTCGAAAACCTGCAGACCTTTGAAGCCGTCTCCGGCTTCAAAATCAATCTCTCTAAATCATTTGTTCTAAACATCAATATCCCGTTCCCCGAGGCCAGATTGCTTCAAGGGCTGACCCCCTTCCAATGGACGGTGGACTCCATCAAGTACTTAGGGCTCCAGATTACCCCCACACCCGCCTCCTGGTCCCGTATAAATTGGGCAATCCTTTGCTGCTCAGTGCAAGCCGACCTTCAGAGATGGAAACCCCTCCATATCTCATGGCTGGGATGCATCAACATTATTAAAATGAATATTCTCCCACAGGTTCTATATTTGTTTCAGACGCTGCCAACCCCGATTCCACAGGTGGACATTCAGCGCCTCCAGGGAGACTTGCTCGCCTTTGTGTGGAACGGGAGGCGACCACGGGTGGCACATTCACTTCTGATACACCTGCGAGATAGAGGAGGTCTGGCATGCCCAAACCTACAGGAATACTATTGGGCAGAACATCTAAGATACGTCTCCGAGTGGGTCGTGCGGGAGAGTGAGAAGCATTGGTTCCACATGGACCGTGCGGTGGCGTGCCGGCCATTGTGGGACCTTGCTTGGTTGCCTAAACACGCCCGACCCCGAAGTGCATATGTCGCAACGCCCACCAAAACAGTCCTTGAAATATGGGACAAAATAGCGGTCAAAAAGGGACTGACCACGTTTCCGTCCCCAAACACCCCTATTGCGCGCAACCTTGAATTCCGTCCGGGCTTACCAACGCAGGCGTTTGGTGGATGGAGCGACGGGGAGTGCCGGACGATTCGCGACTTATTTATAGGGGATGACATCAAGACATTCGATGCCTGCAGGTCCCAATTTACGCTACACCGCATGGCACGTGATCAATACATGCAACTGAGACACTGGCTCTCTGCCCCTGAGATCCGTGCTGCGGCGGCGCGCCCTTTTACCCTATTCAAAAAACTGGTGCAGCCTTTCATTGCACTAGGGGACTGATCTCCAAAACCTATCAGGTGCTACAACACTCGACCCTGGTGCGCACCCACCGCTACCAGACCTCCTGGCAGGACGCAACCCCGGGAGGACTCTCTCCCAAGCAGTGGGACAAACTATGGCACGACATCCCCAAAACATATTGCAGCCTTGCCTCCAGTGAAACCGCATACAAGCTAATGCTCCAATGGTACGATACGCCTTCCCGCCTTGCCACCATATACCGCACAGTTTCCAAACTCTGCTGGAGATGTGGGAAGGAGGAAGGCACTCTCTATCACATATGGTGGTCATGCCAGGTGATAGCCACCTTTTGGAAGGAGGTCCTGGGACACATTAAGGGCGTCGTGGGGTACCCGATCCCATCTTTGCAGCACGTGGCAGTCTTAGGTATACGCCCCTCTACCCTAGCGGCAATGACTGGGGCGGACTGGGCCCTTATCAGCCATTTACTATTAACAGCGTGACCGCTCATAACGTGCGCATGGAAACAAACCTCGCCCCCCTCTATAGCTCAGTGGTTCGTCAGAGTGTGGCACATACTGGCAATGGAGAGACTCTCTCATAACATAGCGAACACTGAAAAGAAATTCCAACGCAACTGGCAGCCACTGATATCCTATTTAATGCGCATAGAATTCACTTGCTTTAGCCCCCCAAAGCTGAGGGCTCTGCAGCTTTTCCCAAGCGATTGAAAGGCGCCTATGCCCTGCCTTCATGGGTGGACCCGGACGCCATGGTTGTCGACCACTCCCCCCCCACACGTTTTACTGCTTGGGACACGCGAGACACCCCACACCATACGCCACACCACGACCTGTACAATTTCTACTTTATCATCGTTGTTGTTTTCTTTTCTTTCCTAATGCCACCCTGGCCTTGAAACCACCCACGCACACGAACGCTTAGGGCATCAGACACAGCGGGACAACAAGTACTGCAAGGGTCGCTTAGGGACGGACACCCCCGCGGGGGCACGTCCAGACTCCCCGACCCCACACATTTGGTTGTACCTCCCTGAGGTCCCTGATCATAGACCTAGCATGCTACTGGTTATGCTATATTGCTCCACACTCCACATGGCTAGAAGGCCCCCCTACAGCCTGTTTAGTTTCTGTGCAATGTTTAACCTGACGCGGCCGGCCCGAAGTGGTTGAAGGCGGCTTGCTGTGTATTCACATGCTGGTTATACTGATGTTCTTGTAAGCTCTACGCTGCCGGCCTGACCAAGGTTGTAGGCGCCATGCTGTGTTTAACATTGATTGCCTCCAATAAAGGTTTTTGAAAATCAAAAAAAAGCTTCAGCACATGCATAAAATTATTAAAACCATCTAAAAGTAATTGCAGCCCATTTGCTGTATGTGCAATTAAAATTGCATCATCCGCGTACAAAAGTAGGGGGCCTAAGCGGGAAACAATTTTAGGGACATCACATGGCAAGGGGTTAAAAGGGTATCCAGGGCATTCGTGTAGGCTAAAATAAAAAGGGGCAAATATACAGCCTTGTCTAACACCTTGATTGAATTGAATAGGGGGCCTGTGACCTCCTCGTTGAGTATAACGAAGCCTCATGTGGGTATCTCGGTGTAGGCTTTTTATAATATGCAATAAAGGGGATCAACCCCTGCTTGGCCCATGATGTCTCATAGTATGTTTCTGTCCACTAAGTCGAAGGCACAGGAGAGGTCCATAAACTAGTGCCAAGGCCCGGGTGAAATCCGTATTGGACGTCAGTGAAAAAAGATTTTTCTGCCGCCTAGTCTTCTAATTTTGCCAAGATAATCCTACCAAATATTTTAACCAAGGCATCTAACAACGAGATGGGCGGGTAATTTGAGGTAGAATTTCTTTCTCCTTTTTAAAAATAGGGACTGTGATCGATTACCTTCATGTCTCTATAGGCCCCTCCTTAACTATCGCTCTAACTATTGCTCTAAAACCATTTGTTACCAAGGGGGCCTAAAAATTCAGAATGTATTTAAAAAGCTTGGCTGGGACCCCATTTGATCCTGGCACTTTTCCTGTCGCAGAGCTCGAGATCGCTTTATGTACTTCACCTCTAGTGATAGTCTCACTACATTCTACAAGAGCAAGGTGTGAGACAGGAGAGTCAGTTAAGACTGGGGACTTAATATAGGCATTAGTCAGGTTAAAAATATGTGTAAAATGCTCAGCCCATTATTTTTCTACTGTGTGGCATTCTATACCTGTGGGCGTTTTTGGGAAAAGAAGGGTCGATTCACAATCTCCCAGAACGCCCTATTATCTTTTAAGTGAGCCGAGGATTCCAGCTCCTCCCAAGCTTTTGTTCTAATGCCTGCTTTTCTTTTCTCAATAGCTTGGTCATACACCCTTCTTGCTATTTTGACTGCAGTTGGGTACCTTGGAACTACAATAGTAATTCTATTTAACGTTTTATAAGCATTAGTACATTCAGAGTTAAACCAGGATTGCCCATGACGATCTATCCCGGGCTTATCTGAGATTAGTGTTTCCAAGACCGATTTACATATCTTGACAAAACTTCCTCTTATACCCACTGGGTTGTCAATATCCAAGAGACAACATAAGATCTCTGCCTGGTTATTAATATTAGGGTCTCTGAACACCATATTAGGATGAACATATTTCCATTTTCTTCATACCGCCCTGTTAGGGGCATAGGTTAAAGAGGGATTGGCCTTGAAGATTTGAGAGGCTACTGATATGAGGGCGAGGCTGACAATTATGGGATGATAGTCATTAAATGGCAATGGGTACAACTCATGTTTTTTCAGCAGTGGGGCCAGGTCATCAGACAAAAGAATGTGACCAATCTTGTTTCCTTTCCCTCACCCGATAAAAGTCGGTACCTCCCTGCAATGATCACTATTAGCTCTAATGTAAAAGACAAATTATTAATTAAGATTAAACTTGTCAGAGCTTTCCCAAAGTGACTAACATGCTCTCCCCGACCATCTATAATTTCACAGACCCAAGACTCGTTATGTAAACATTTGGCAATATTAAAATCCCTGCCTAGATAAGAGAAACATTGGATGATTTCCTGCTTATTAAATCAATGATGGTACATTCTAAGTCCTCGATAATCCCCACAGGTTGTGTTGAAAAGAAATTATGATAAAAGTTGATCAAGATAATGTTACATACTTTAGATTGAAACAATTGTAAAATCTGCTAATAAGGGTTAAAACTCAGCATCTTAACGTTCAAATTCGCTAATGGGGTAGAGACCATGACTAAACACCCCGCCCCCCCATTCCCCCTGCCTGCGTTGGCTGTAATACATATATAAACACAGTAATGTGTGGGAACAAATTCAAGGATCACTCTAATAGAAAAAACATAAATTGATCTCTATTGCTATCCCAACCAACGTATATTTGTATAATTCTAGAATCACGAGCAAACACCAATTCCAAGTATCAGATGTTGTTTATCAGGCAAACAAACATTCAATGCATTAATGAAACATCGCAACACATATAATGTACATATAGAAAAACAAATGAACAAACTTATTTTCTCTTCCACAGTTGACTTTTTGGAATGGAGTAGTCCGATTAATTCCTACAGTGTGCATATGATTTGGATACACACCACGGACGTTTGAGGGCTCTGTTGTTCCCTCTTGTGTGTATCAGTATTGGACTGCCTTCTGTATGGACTGCTATGGATTATTGAATATTGCAGCCACATATATTTAAAAAGTGATTTGTGATTTGGTGTGGAAGAGAAAATAAGTTTGTTCATTTGTTTTTCTATATGGACATATGATGGATTTTTTTCCCAGGTGACAAGGCCTCTAGGGCAGAGTTAGAACAGCTCGGTCTATGACAGCAGGCTGGGTTATCGTATAAGTCAGTTGTTGTCCATAATACTTGCTTCGAATCTGGGCACAGTCCACCCCTTCCAGAGGAACCTTGGGCTTCGCAAACTAAATGTTGCACACGGTTTCGCTTACGATTGTTGAAATCGTCTAACCCCTCGTATGGATGCGTGCCAACTTCAGTTTGCAAGGGAGCGATTGACGACGCTCCCCCCTTATGTTTTCTCGATGGACTACACTTCTTCAATTGATCTGCGGAGGGGGTATGTCAATCATTAGTGTACAATCCTGAGAGTTGAAGAAATCTATTATGGGTTGGGAGCGGGGGGACTCCCTGTGAATCTACTTGGGGACGAAAGGCACCACCCCTTGCCTCCTGACCCTGAAAGCAGATGTGATAAAAATATCCCAAAGGAACAATATCTATAGTTGCTAAAGCACCCCCATTGCCAGCTATTAACAAGTGGTGCACCAGGTCTTAATTCCTACAATTTATCATTATGCAGTCTTCCTCTTTTGATTTTGGGGAAGGGCCAATCCATCCAACTCTCCTCACCAGAGAGATATCATTGTACTTCCAGATTGCAAAGGTGGTATTTCGAGAGAGCCAGGGGCAAACTTTATTTCTTAATTCAGTGTTTCTCATCTCTGTGAGCTGGTGCAGGTGGAAGTCCTTCCAGGACCGCTACATATGGACTACACTCATGTGGTAAATTCAGAGACTGTTGAGCCTTTGCGAGATTAGACTGGGAGGGCAAATTACGAATACTACTGGGTCCAGGAGGCCTTTGTCGTCTGAGGCGGTTACCTGCGGGCTTATTTGCTTTCAGCACATGCTTTTCCCCAGGGGCAGAAGTAGGGCTGCTTGCCATGTTGTCTCCTATGCAGACTGGAGGGACCCCTGCAGCTGTTGCACTCTGGGTTGGGATGCAGTTTTCGCATCTGGAACTCTGACCGCTGATGGGAGTAACTTGATCACAAGGCTTTATAGGATCTACAGTTGCGGTTTGCGATTTTACCCTAGTTAATAAGTCCCCGATAACCCCTCCCAGGGAACTGATCCTTTCCACAAGAGGCACAATTGCAGAAGAAACAATACTATTCAATAAAGTCTGAATCCCTTCCCAAGTTAGGTTAAGCTCTCCTTTATTCATTTCTGAATTTAAGGTTTGTTGTAAGCGCAATGTAATGATTTATGTGCAATGTATTGATTTCCTCATGTGTCGCGTGTCCTCACGCGACTCGTGGTTGTAATGTTTATCTTTGTATTCTATCCGCATTCTCGAGCGCAGCCGCTCCGTTGCTGAGAACCTTAGCAACACCACTCTCAGCGTGGCATTCTCTGCAGCTGGACGGCTCCGGTCGTGGGTGCATCTGTTACCTGAATAACTCCTGGAAATTTCACCCACGCTTTCCGCGTCGTTACTTAACAACTTGGCGACGAGCGGGAACCTCTTCCGCACCCACCGCCAAGATCCAGCCTCCAGCCTCCAGCCTCCTGCCTCACTAAAATCTTATGCAAGGCTACCTCAATCTGAACTTCAAAGGAGCAACTTTCTGCCCTTCACCTTCATATTGAGCCTGCATCTGCCCTCAGCGATCTCAAGATCATCGGACTTATGGTTGTACAAATTTATTTACTTTTTGGCTTACTTTCATCGCTGCGCGGCAGTTAGGCTCCTTCGAACCCTGGCGCTCCACTGCACGTCCTTTGAATCCACTTGCATGCGCCTCTGCTATCTTCGCATAGAATGCGCTGATGCTTCAACTAAGCCGCAAAACAAGCTCACCGCCCAGCGAAAGTGACGCACAATTCTTTGACAACAGCGTCAGGTGGCCATATTGAAAATCAAGGAATTTCATTGTGTTTACAGCGACAGGCACGCTTACGCACTTTGCCTATCGTGTTTTTATCCAATACAACACCCATAGGCACGCTTTAAACTCCACTTTGCCTACCAACCTCTCGCTCATCCTCACAGCGACAGGCACGCTTTGCCTGTCATTTCGCTACCACTCATCAGCGACTGGCACGCTTGTTTAAATTTTTACATTACTGTGTCTTCATCAGTGATAGACACGCTTTCTCGCCTTTTATCTCCGTTCTTCCACTACTTTACAGCGATATACAAGATACTACTTGTGGGTGCACATACTCTTCCTTCCTCTTCTGGCTTACTAGGCTTCTGCAACACTGTCAACCCATCATGGCCTCAGCCCAACAATTTCAAACACCAGCTCCTTTTCTCCAAACTCCAGGCAAACCTGTACTCAAATGGCGACAATGGCTGAAAGGTTTTGAAAACTATCTTGTAGCAATTGATGCCGTAAAATATTCGCCATCTCGCAAAGTTGCCATTTTATATGGTTGCCTTGGTGTTGCTGCACAACAAGTCTTCGAAAATCTTCCTATATTTCCCGCACCCACTGGTTCTGGTGATAATTGGGACACATATCAGGAGGCTCTTGCACGCCTAAATAAACAATACTCTGACGAACCTAGCATCGTACTAGAACGCCACAACTTCTTCAAACGGAAGCAGAGTTTAGAAGAAAGTTTGGAAGATTATATTGCCCAACTTAGAATTCTGGCATCTACATGCGAATTTGGTGCAAGCACAGATACTTGTATTAGAGATCAGTTTATTTTCTCATGTTTTTCTAAAAAAATACAAGAACGATTATTAAGCTGCAAAAATCCTTCTCTAACAGAAACTATAGATATCGCTAAAAGCATTGAAAGAGCAACTATCTCTTCGAAAATTCTACAAGAAAGCTCTTCACAACTTAATGTTCATACATTGGATGAATATTCTTCCTCTTGTTCAGTTAATCTTATCAACAAACCCACTAGACAACCCTTTAAGAAACCTACCATTTGCTACAGATGCGGGTCAAAGAATCACATCGTCAATTTCCCTAATTGCCCTGCCTCTGGCAAAAGATGTTCATCTTGCAAAAAAATAGGACATTTCCAAGCTATATACAGAGGCGGCAAGAGGTTTACCAGAGTCAACAACATTGAATTCAACGAAAACTTAGAATCCTGCTCTGATAAACTCATTGATGTTTTATTATCCATCGAGTGTGATTCAGTTGACCTTTGCAAAGTTAAAGGACCATGGTGTGAACTATTAGTTGGTACGGTCGCCCTACAAGTTAAAGCCGACTCAGGGTCCCCTATCACCATTCTCTCATATTCAGCATTTCATGCACACTGGGACAGACACGTATCCCTCATCAAATCAGATGTCAACCCTAAAGCTTATGGTGAAAAAGACATTGAAATGTTAGGATACTTCCATTCCAGAATTGAGTGTTTGAGTAGACGCACTTACACTAAAATCTACGTCAGCCCTCAAGGAAGAAACATTTTAGGTTGGCTAGATTTAGCCAAAATGGGCTTACTTCTCAAACCTGGTTCAGATCAACCCGTCACCTTAGGAGACATTCCACATGACTACTACAGCTACCATGAACATGAACATGTCAATGTTGCCAATCTCTCTGTGTCTAATTACAATATTGACAATTTACTTAGCCAGTTTCCTATTGTTTTCCAGAATAAGATTGGCAATGTATTAGGTTTTAAACATGAAATCCGCCTCAAACCTAATGCACAACCCATTAGTCACAAAGTTCGATCCCTACCCCTTAGTGCAAGAGATGAGTTAAAGAAAGTTCTTAAAAACCTATGTGACGAGGGGATCATTACACCCTGCAACTCCTCTGAATGGGTTTCCCCCATAGTTTTGGTACGCAAAAAAAGTGGCGAGGTTAGGCTATGCGCCGACTTACGCTCCCTTAACAACAACATAATCGTGGATTGTCACCCCTTACCCAAAATTAATGATCTCTTAGCCAGCCTAGGTGGGGCCAAGTACTTTTCCTTGTTAGACCTCAAATCCGCATACCACCAGATTCCCCTCTCTCTCAAATCCCAAGAATTAACTACTTTTGTAACCCCGTTCGGGGCTTACAAATATTTGAGACTGCCATTTGGACTAGCCTCTGTGCCTAGCGTCTTCCAGAAACTCATGGATACCCTGTTCAAAGACATACCCGGCGTACAAGCGTACCAGGACGACATCCTGGTGTTTGCCAGTAACATTACAGAACATGACAAAGTTCTTTTCAAAGTGTTAAGAGTACTAGAAAAGGCCGGAATGACTGTCAGACACAACAAATGCAAATTTGCAGTGCAAGAGTTAGACTACTTAGGACACACACTCTCACCTGATGGCATAAAACCAAAGTTTTCCCTCATAAAGGCCATTAGGGATGCAACACCCCCCAATGATAAAGATTCCTTATGTTCATTCCTCGGTCTAGCAGAATATTATGCTAGATTCGTGCAGGGCTACGCACAAATCGTGGAACCATTACGGGCTCTTCTAAGAAAGGGTGCAAAATTTGCATGGTCGGATGACCTACAAGAGTCTTTGAACAAGTCAAAAAGCTAATCGAAAACTCACCAGCTTTACACCCATTCTTAGACGGGTTCAAGTGTTTCATTACCGTTGACGCCAGTCTTACTGGTTTAGGTGCTGTGTTAGGTCAATGGGTAGCAGGCAAGGAACACACTGTTGCCTTTGCCTCCAGAGCACTTCAGTCTGCTGAAACCAGGTACAGCACCATTGAACGTGAGGCCCTAGCTTGCGTTTGGGCCATTCACAAGTTCAAATCATACATTTAGGGTCGGGAATTCGAGATCTACACAGACCATAAACCACTGATGCACATGCTCTCTAGTAGCACCTCTAATAAGGCCTCCGCTAGACTAGTTTGCCTACTCTCAAAACTCCACGAGTTTCATTTTGTCATAAAACACATTCCCGGTGGTAAAAATTTCAGGGCTGACTGTTTGTCAAGGATGTCCTTAAACGAAACAACCGATATTGATGATGATGTTGAATGTGTAGTCGCAGTTGTCGATGCCATTGCTGAATGCTCTCCCATCTCTGAAGATGAATGGAATACAGCTTATCTCAATGATGTCACACTTTCAAAGGTCAAGGATTTTATTGTAAACAAATGGCCAGAACGTAGAATTTTATCACATGAATTAAGAGCTTTTGCAAATGTATCTGATGAACTATCCTTAGTCAATGACATGATTTTACACATGACTTGTTTGTCCCACCTGAATCCTTGCGCAACTCAATCATCCATTCAGCACATCAAGGTCACTTGGGTGTTACCAAGACATGCCAACGCATCTAACAGTTTTATTGGTGGCCCTCTTTAGATGCACAAGTCAGAAAAATGATTAACAATTGTACAGAATGCCTACTATCAGACAAACACTGGAAAACCCTTTCCACCCCGCTATATCCTGTTCCCCTTCCTGAGAGCCCATGGGATAAAGTGGGATTAGACGTTTCAGGTCCCTACGACATGTTACCAAGTGAAAATAAGTATTTGATTTTACTAGTTGACTACTACACCAAGTGGCTTTACTATGGCTTCTGTAATGGCGCCTCAACAGAAAATGCCATCAAATTTTGGAAAACCATATTTGATGTCGAAGGTTTTCCAAAAATTATCGTGACTGACAACGGAACGCATTTTGTCTCACAAAAAATGTGTTCTTTCCTTAAAATGCATGACATTTCCCACACCAAGGTTGCATTGTATTCACCTTCCTCTAATGGTTTGGTGTAAAGAGGCAATCGAATCATAAAGGAAGGAATACAAACTGCAATCCCCTCCAGACAAGACCCCTTGGCTTTTGTACACGACAAGGTGTGGGCATACAACACTACCCCACACTCTACCACTGGCATTGCACCATTCACCCTTCTCAGGAAAAGAAGAGTTCACTTGCATTTGAATCCCAGCTGGTTGCTTCAGAAAAACAAGCAAAATTCCAACCACACCCTTGATGCCACCTTACTGCAAGAACAGGTAAAGGCAAAACAAGATTCTATGAAAGCATGATTTGACACCGGGAAACATTCCGTTGACCAACCTTTGCAAAAAGGGGATTGGGTTCTCATTAAAAACCCTAGAAAAGTGGCCAAAGGCATTTCCAAATTCTCTTCGCCAACCTTGGTAGTACAAGTGGGCAAGGGTTCCGCTCTTCTTGACAACAAGGGATGGTGGAACAAAAGGGCTCTTGTCAAAGTATCTCCCTTACAGGCTGACGTTTTAAGTAGGCACTCCACCACAGAAAATGATCATTGTGATTGGTTTGACTTACCTCATGAAAAAGAGTCTAGCTACAGCTCTATTTCTGCACCAATTACCACACATGCCGCCCAACCACAAGTCATTGATCACGACGTGTCTGAAACAAATTTCTTGTAGGTTACGAAATTTCACTTTGGAATAACAGCTGACACAATGTTATTGTACACATGCAATTTATTTATGCAACCCCACCGTTGCACCACACCAATGCTTGTATGTAACGCTCTTTAATTTTTTCCCTTTCTTCCTAGGGGGAAGATGTTGTAAGCGCAATGTAATGATTTATGTGCAATGTATTGATTTCCTCACGTGTCGCGTGTCCTCACGCGACTCGTGGTTGTAATGTTTATCTTTGTATTCTACCCGCATTCTCGAGCGCGGCCGCTCCGTTGCTGAGAACCTTAGCAACGCCACTCTCGGCGTGGCATTCTCTGCAGCTGGACGGCTCCGGTCGTGGGTGCATCTGTTACC
Source organism: Calotriton arnoldi (assembly GCA_963921515.1). Taxonomy (NCBI): domain Eukaryota; kingdom Metazoa; phylum Chordata; class Amphibia; order Caudata; family Salamandridae; genus Calotriton; species Calotriton arnoldi. Next base: position 371,213 of record CAWUFW010002454.1, on the reverse strand, counting down.
TGAATAAATCCTGGAAATTTCACCCACGCTTTCCGCGTCGTTACTTAACATGGTTGTTTCTAAATCCTGTTGGAGACGTGCTCTTTCAGACACTTGGGAGTTACTGTTGGAGAACTGTCTTTTGACGTTTACGGAAGTGGCACCTATTTTTGTTTTCCTCCTTTTTCTTGTAGATATCTCGTACCCTCTAGTGGTTATTGAGAGGTGAAGCATAGCTGCTCTCGTGTCCAAATATGGCTCCCCCACCACCCCTTCTGCAGACTTTTCAGTGGGACAGTCTCCATCCTCTGGTTTGTTATGTTGTTACCACTATCTGTGACCTCCTCTGCAGGCACCGATTGTGATGGGCTCATGCGTCTGTATCCAGTGACAACCGCCTTTCTACGAGTTCTATTTCCTTAGACACCACACTTGCAGCACGGACTAAGAAAGAATCCATTGTGGTCCCAGAATGTGAATTAGTGGGGTTAGTGGAGGCACTGTACTTTCCTGTTACAAGTTTGCGTTTACCCATGTTTGGAAAGCGGCTTCCAGTTGATAGATGGTAAATGAACTATAGACTCACTAAGTTGAAGATGCTTTTGCCACTGAAAAGGCCAAATGAGGTGGCCCAGCCCATCCTCTTCCGGGCGATGACGGGTAAAAACGGGCTCGGGCGTGACCTGCGTGTGTCTCGCGCTGCGGGACATCTTTGGCGCTTTTCAGTGCATTGTCCTCACCCCTCTACATTTCAGATCATGTTACAATCTGATGTTTACTGAAGTGATGTCACAAATTGTGAAAGTTTCATGGAGTAATGTTATTGTCCTACGCCAGGAACGTGACATAAGGTCACAGTCTCATAGGTTTCTGGGGTGTAATGGCTGCCTGATCATTACTTCTTGAGGAGATATCACAATTTTGTGTTGTGTAGTAAAGGTTTTGCCATATTATGAGATCAGATTTGGAAGTAGTATCCTAGTTTGATGTCTGGTACCTGGAGTAATGTCACAGATTAAATCATGTTTCGGAAATTATGCAAACATTTAATACCAAGTCCCTAGAGGGGTATCACAATCTGATATCTGGTCCTTCTAGCAATGTCAGTGTCTGTTGAGTTCCGGACTTCGAAAACAAAGTCTGATGTCATTTTCTTGTAGTGATGTCACATTATGACAGGAGGTTACTAGTATAATGTCACAGTATGAGGTCTGGCACCTGCATTAATGTAAAGTCTGACGTATAGTTCAAGATGTGGTTGCACAGGTTGGGATCAAGTTTTTGGTATGATCTCCAAGTAGATGCCAGGTTCCTGGTGTTGTGTCACAGTCTGAAATTTGAAATATTCAGTTTCTGGAAAAGTGATACAGTCTGAATTCTGGAATGATATCACAGTCTGAAATCAAGTTTCTGAAGTGATGTCACAGTCTTGATGTAATAGTTTCTCATCGGGATCTTGCTGTAATGTTGTAACCTGACGTCGGGTTCATGGAGTGATGCCGCAGTCTGATGTCTGGCTCCTGAACTGATGCTAGAATCTAATGACGGATTAGGTGTCATGTCCATTCCTGAACTGATGCCACCATCGGAGTATCCTCGAGTAAAGCCACAAACTAAGCAGTGTGATACACTAATAGAAATCAATGGGCCTTCTCTTTTTGTTGGCCTTTCTTTTAATACCTTTGTCCTATTACTTCTTTCTTCGGTAGATTGTACTTTAAATACTTTAAAATGGATCGGTGTATCAAAATATTCTCCACAGTACCAGCTGTCAGTACATCTACTACTTTCTCGAGGATGTTAGCCATGCAAATATCACCCTCATATTTGTCTTGAAAAGTTGACATGTATGCTGAAGTATGTCCCCTCACGTAAAACTAGCAAGAGTGATGGTCACTGGAATCTAAGAAAAAGTATTGAGCTCGCCTAGAAGGGTGTTATCAGAAACAGAAACATGGAGGAGGTTCCAGAGTGGGAGCAGAGGACATACTGAACTGTGTGACCACTTTTACACCTGAATCTATTAAAGTACGGAAAATCATAAGAAAACACAGAGGAATCTTACAAACAGGCAACTTGTCACTTCCACCACCTTGCTTTGCCTTTAAACGTACCTCCAATCTAAAACACATGCTTGTACAAACCAGACCAGGAGCATCCATGAGAACTGAACAAAGACTTTTATGGGATCTATCCCCTGTGACAGGGCACTTCCCTTGTGGCTCATGCGCAGTCTGTGCCTTTACAAATACTACAAAAAAGGTCAAACTTACAAACACATTCACCTGGCAGCAGAAGACATACGCGAACTGTAACACATGTAACTGCATATACACGGTGGCATATCCCTGCAACAAGAGATACATTGGGATGACCACAAGAATTGTGAAAATATGAATGGAGGCGCGCACACACACACACACACACACACACACGCACACGCACGTGCACACACACACACACACACACACTCCCCCCCCTTCCCCTATTGTGAAATTAGCAGAACTGGATCTTTCGTCTGTTGACTCACGTGAGTGGGTTGAATGACGAAATTCCATGGAGCGAAATAAATAATTGATCACTCTATGATCACTTCCAGGAACGTCACTTGACCACCGCTTTCAATTTATTTCCATTACTGACTCCCTGTTACTGGCCAGTTGGATATAATACATTATATACCTGTGTTCCACACATTGGTAACTACAGAGCACACCTCTTCAACATCCATATGACCCAACATCACACCACTAGGATCCTCCGTCCGAGCTATCATCAGCGGATGCTGGCACAAAGCAGCTCCTCGTAATAGAACTTGTACGATTTCCCTGGTACCAGACCATATATCTAGAAATTGGTACTCTGCTTTTTCTGGTTTACACCACACATTAGTCACGTTTTTTTATAGAAGGTGCTTAGTGACAACCGTGCTTTAGCTGCCCATTTCACTTCGCCTTCTCTTTGGCCACCACAAATAAGGTAATTCCTGGCTGATCCTCCCTGCTCCAAAATAGCGCGGCTGTAAGATCCTGGCCAGTCCCCGCTGGCCGCGCTGATACGCCCTAGTTTCTGCTTCCTAGCAGAACCACTGCCCCTCCATTCGGAATGGTTTAGGGGGCACTATTCCGCCGCAATGTAGCACTTACCTCACATTCATATTGATCGACAGCCCCATTTTGATCATTTGGGGACCACGCGTTCCCTCAATATGGCGCTGATATTTTCTACAGCACGACACAGTCTAGGTTTGTAGTGCACGATAATGCGATTCAGCTGATAACCATTCACAATGGGGATATAAGACGACCCGCATTCCTGCCTCTCCACTCCCGAGGCAGCAGAGTTTGGGTACATCGTCTGGTGGAGTCTTAACTACGATTTGGTAAATACTATCTACTGGTTTGTCTACAGATCGCTGCAGTGGAACCAGACCTCTTCTATGAGATTGTAGCTTACCTCCTTCTCTAACTTTAGCATTCTGAATAAGCGGACTCTCTGCTCCCACTCAAGGAGGCAGAATTGCTACTACAATTGGTCGAGTTTATATCCCTTTAAACACAGTGTGTGAAATCTAATTGCCTGCAAATATTCCAGAGTGTGTCACTTCTTTGTTTTGTTGTGTGGCTTGTTTTTCACTGTGCTACTGGCACCATTCACTGATAGAAGCATGCTGAACAAATACTACGCATGCCACACCAAGATGAGAATGTGCCTATGATCACCTGTGCTACGCAGGTGGTTTGTTTTATGATTTTTTTTCTATTACATGTCGGCTTCTCCTTTGAAAAGTAAACAATATAAAGGTATTAAAAAACACTGCATCTAGGTCATTTGTGATTGGATATATTCTTTGATATTACCCCAGATTCCAACCACTGTATAGATTAGGGTTTAATTGGTCCTGACAAATTGCCAACTGATCATTATTGACTTACCAATGGCAAGAAACATGTTGACCTTTTAAAGCTATCATAGTCTGGTGATAGCCACCACGTTTTTAACCAGACTAGTAGACCCACCTTTAAAATCTTATTTAGAAGACTACTTAGTCTATTTTAATATGCACTTTTTTTTTTACAAAATACTCACTCCTACACACCAATCTACACAAGAGGCCCTAAACCCAACCTTCACATAAGGCATTGAGACAAAAGATCTTAGATAAAGAGCCCCCTTGTGGATTCCTGTCAGGCAGTGCAGTAGCAGCCAGATGAGGAGCACGCCCTATGATGAAGCATGACACCCATCTGGGTGTGCGAGGGCTCCTGTTCCTAAGGGAGCAAACCCCGTCCGTCCCCCAAGTTCCTGACCGACCTCATTCTCACTCTTTTTCTGAAAGTAACTGCATACCCTTGTTGTAAAGACTTCACCCAATAGGAGCAGTATGCCGGACCTATAATAGCTCCTGGTCTCCCCTCTATTTTGTGAAATATATCTCTCATGACAAAACCTCGTTCTCAACCTGCTTCTTGCTTCGGTAGAGCCTTCTGTGTCCTTGAAAACCAGTATCAACCCTCTTGTCTGACCCGACTATGAACCAGTTTAGTAAACCCAGAATAAGTGCAGCAACATGGGTGACTGAGAGGGAGGGAGGACGTTGTGTAAGATTTTGGATGTGGAGGGGGAAATAGTGACACAAGACATTCTATGGCCATTAAAGATCAAGCATATTACACATACGTGACTCGGAACTTTAAAGATTCTCAGCTCCATGCGAGAGTAGGTTTCCCAGGACATGTTTTTATTTGCATTCCGAGACTTTATCGTCCCTTTTAACTCATTTTAAAATCAGGACTACAAGTCCCAGAATGCAAACAAAAAAATCTGGACTGATTGAGGTACTCACACATGAACCTGTGAAACTTGAGAGCTCTGCGTGATAAAAGTATCATCTGACTTATGAAAACAACACACGGCGGCACTGATGTGGTTTAACACAATGTAGATAGGAGTGTGTTACAAATCTCAGCAATACAGACCTATACGCAGTTTTCTTTTGTCACTTTGTTAATAAAGTGCTCACACTTAAAAAGCACCACAAACAAACATTTTGGGATGTCTAAGATACTCAAGTTGATTTGTTTATCATTTTCCTACAAACGTCTCAAGACTACTCACAACTTATGCATAATACTCACGTCTTATGACTCTTTCTCCAAGCAGTATAGAAGCCTAACGTGATCATACCCAGTGGAACAGTGTAAAACAAGATAGCATTCTTGCAGTGCATGATTTTCTAAATAGACCTACTGCACATAGGACATCTGTATGAAGTGAATGTATAACTTTAAAGCTAAAGGTTCATGTGTGCACGCCTGTTTTAGCACTAGAGCTGAAGGAAACTGTGCATGGTATTCTCCAGGCATTACAGAACAGCTCGTGCTGAACATGGCCTTGTGTAAGGAATGCTAGCTCTGTGCTGAATCTCTTCTACAGTGGCAGCTGGCATGTACCGAGGGTGGGAGGGCGGGGGCACAACAAAAATAAATAAATAATAAACTTACCTTCATTTCTTCACTGCGCAACGTCTTCCTCCCTCGGCGTCTTCTGTAAACAGGAAACTGCACTACCCAATCCTGGCGCTTCTTTCACAGCATGACAGCAGCCTCAGAATTGGACAGAGTGGCCACTCTCAGCACTTCAAAGAGCACTGTAGGTCTGCGCTTTCTCTAACCTAGCTGTTACAACTGGGTTAGAGAACTTTAAAATGCGCATGTCTGGCTGGCCGGCCGGCCAAAGAGACATGCGCATTTTAAAGCGCATACCTCTCTACTGCTGCCACACGGCAGTGCTGGCCCCACCCTGTCCTGACACTTAGTTCAGGACCGGTTGATGAAAAATAAAAACGTAATAAATAAACTTTCTCACCGTTTTGTTTTTCAGCTTTGGGGCATGTGGGCGGCGCTCCTCCACTCAAGTGGTCCCTGCTGTTCTATGCACGAGAAAAGCTCGCTGTGCTGTTGTTAGTGCTCTTCTGTAGCAGGTCTGTGTGTTAAAAAAGTTGCACTGCTCTCTCATTTCCAGTACCTGCTGTGTTTGTGAAGGAGACCAGTGCTACTGCTCAATTGTTGTGCCAGTTCTTGTGAGAAACATTCCTCCAGTGGTATGAGATGATGGGGGGGGGGCTATTCTTGTCTTTATGCAGAGATACTTTCTAAGGCGACATTTAAATAACTACTAAATAAGAAGTAACAGCATTTCTTAACGAAGTTGATCAGATTTACGTACTGGAAAGACAAAACTGTGTCAGCCTTGGAATATTTTGATCCTGTCGCTCGTGGATCAATGCCATGTGCCATTTACAGGCCTTTTAAGCATTTTAGATTGGGTCAAAATCAGGTCTGGGCCATAGAGATGATGTGGTAAGCTATTCAAGTTACTCCATTGATTTACAGGAATTACAATTTCTGAACCGGCAGTTATTGAATTCAAAGATTAAATGGCGTTCTCCTTATTTGAGGTTATATGTGTATACAGTTTAGTAGAAACCAGAATACACCATTTATAGATCTAGCTTACCAAACACCGTAGGTTGCCTGCTTGCAAAAAGACCTATTGTGAACTTACAGTGGGTTTGCAGTCCATCCATTGTTTAACATTGGTTGGCTTTCTTTTTACTCTCAGCACTCCATGCTGTTGTTCTCTCCATTGTGTACTTCTTTTCACCTCTTCTCCCACCTGCTCCCCCACCCCGTGCTGCTGTCTCCCTCATGTGCTGCTTTTCACTTCCTTCTCTCAACCTTCTCCCCCCACCTGCTCCTCCGATGATGCAACTGGTAATATTGGTTATGTCATTGCTGCACAGCATCGGCAAACTGCATGGCAAAGCTAATAGGTTAGAAAGGCGAGACCTACTGACTTTGCCAATGCTTGTTAAAAGAAATGGCATTCCTGTACTGCCTGTAGTTTAACAGTTGTGTATAAGAATCTAGTGGTGGCTGCTACGGAGCGGGGGTGGCGGGGCGGAGGATAAAACATTTTTTAAAAACCACTTACCTGATTATGGCAGCAGCTTCTCCTCAGTCTTCTTCTTTTTCTGGCTCCCGGCATCACACAGGCTCCCCTAAGCCAATCAGAACACTGCTGTCACCAGCATGACAGCAGCATCTTGATTGATCTGAGCGGCCTGTTTGGCTACTCAGACAGTCCCTGGGAGCCTAGGACTGCTCTCCACCCGGCTGTGAAACACAGCCAGGTGGAGGAATGCTAAGTGCACATGACTTTGTGGCCGACCCAAGACAGCTGGCCAAACTGCCATGCGCACTTTTAGTGCACAAACCACTCCTACTCCCTGTGACCCCCGCCCTAACATAGCTCCGTAGCAGGTATGAAAAATAAATAACGTTGTTATTATCATTTTATTTTTTCCACAGCTCTGAGAGCAGTTGGGCGAGGCTCCTCTGCCTTAGCGCATGCGGCGCCGCTGTGAGAATCCTGCTTTTCTGCAACCCATGCTGTTCCCGTTCTTTGTGTAAGGGTTACTTGCACCACTGTCCTGTGTGTGTGTGTGTGTGTGTGTGTGCATCTGTGGAAACTGAGAATGTGTATTCACTGTGGCATTGCATATGCTGCCCATGCGTACTTAATATGCATTCTCACAACTGGCAGTTCATATTTGCAGGGACATTGCAGAAACTCAAAATATAATACTGAGGCCTTTTTGAAAACGAAACGGCCAATGTGCGTGTTACATGTGCAGTGTGTCTTCACTATGAAATGGTTGAAACACGGTAAAACTTGTGCTGCTCATTTGTTGTAGAAATTGCAGATTACTGGATACTGGGACGATGGGTCAATGTGTATCCAGGAGCTTTAAGCGGACCGGGCAATAATATGTTGATACGTGGGTGTTATCAAGTGATAAACGCAAACCCTCTGTTCAGTAGCAGGGCTGCCTCGGGCGTGTCCGCAGAAGCTTCTGCGGACACGCCTGAGGCAGCCCTGCTACTGAACAGAGGGTTTGTGTTTATGCCAGCTAAGATTTGGTTGCTGGCAAGACTCACTTAGCCCCCAAAGAGTGGTTTTACTATACCACGTCGTCATTCTTTATGATGGATTTATGACTTATACACACAAGATCCACACTTAAGAAAATAGTTCTGGAATACACTAAATCTTGAACACAGTAATCACTGTTGCCCTTTACTGTGCGAATATCACTGGAGTACTAGAACCCATTCCGGGTCGGAAATACAACCGGAACTGAGGATCCATACAAAGAGATTAGAGCCCTGAAGAAGTCGCTGTGCACAACAATTAAGCGCGACGAAACACGTGTTGGCAAGGATCTCAAGATTAAACTGAAGTGACTGTTTCAATGGAGGAACAAGAGTGTTTTTTATTATTGTCAATGATACATAATAAATACTGTCGGCGTGTGCAAGGGACTGTTGTTTTGGTTTATCAGTGGCTATCTGCACATTGGGGAGGAGGGTGGCTCTCCCCACCCTTATGCACCGCAATCATAATTGTACACTAGTATATACTCACTGCGTATTTCCCAGGAGCGCCATTACCCTACACAATCCACCGACCAAGAAGTCCCGGTGTTATCAAGTGATATATTCGGAAATTGGGGCTTTGTCCTGACTTGTATGCACTAAAAGCTTGAGTAAATTATGGTATGTGCTGATATTATAATAATTCTTGTGCATATTATATGAATCAATTGTACCTCTATTTTAAAATATTCTGTTTTAAAATCAAATTCTTGTGAAGCTATGTTCACCTCTAAAGTAACCAGTGCTACTGCCTCAGTGTGCTTTTAAGTGCACCATATACTACTATCTTTACAAAATGTGATGGGTGAAAAAGCAACAAATCACCTGTAAAGTGATACCCACCCCACATCAGTTCCAGCTTATTACTGGCCCAATGCGCTTCAAAAGGTCCAGTTTTCCTGAACATTATCCAGAAATTCTTGCAGGAGGTATTTAACCCGGCTTCTCAAGTAATCTTTGAGTCACTAGCCTGCTGTGTGTTAGATTTCATGTGCTCTCAGTATTTACAAAAATTATCTTTAGCAAAGAACTTTCTTAGCTATCTTGGAAAGAAGTTTTAAAACTATGTCTAGTTGTGACCAAATGTACTGATCTATTGTACCTTAAAATGCAGGAGTGTTCATAAGCTACCACAGAGAGAGCAACCACCAGTATCTCCTTGACCCGCCAAGGGTGTTAGCAATGCTGCTCAAATATCATCCTTTTGTTTTGAAAAGTTGACAAGTATGCAGAAGGGCAATACAGGACAGGATGATTAGTTCTTGCACTGTCAGGGCAGCAAGCTACCAAGCACTCCTTCTCTCACACTCCCATGTGCAAGGGGCTGGCCTGGCTAGAGTCTGAGGCATGACTTGACAGCCTTTGGGAGCATGAGCAGGGCTATGGCGCGAAACCTTGTTTAAAATGTTGGTCACTTTAGATCTAGTAGGGGCAATTCTGCTTATGTTGCCAAGATTTAGTCCACTTCTGCTTCTATTCTCGATCATGAGGTGCATTTGTACAGCAGTAGGAGTATCTGTGCCTTTATGATAGTTGCATGTCTACTGCATATATATATATTATATAAATTACCTACTGGTGGTCGCCAGTAGGTAGTTATAGTTAGGACCTAGTTTCCATAGAAAAAGCGTTTTTTGATTTGCCAATATCTTTGGCGCCGTTTGACAAATCTTCGAGAAATTTTCAAAACGAATGGCCCGCTCTGGTCAGCTCCTGTCTTGAAAGTGATTCGTCAAGCGGGGCTCGAGCAAAAAAAAGGGGGGTCCCAAAACACGTTTTCTCCATGTTAATTTCCATAGGAAACCTTGGACAAAGCTACAGCCCGAACTGCTGAACGGAATTACACCAAATTTGGCAAAAAGGTAGCTCTTGGTTCAGAAAGCGACCTTTTTTTAAATGGTGTAAATCCGTTCAGTAGTTGCTGAGAAATTCAAAAAATAAAAATGTATATATCTGAGCACCGAGGAGGATTCGCAAACCCTCCCGAGCACGAGCTGCATTCTAATTGGCTGCCAACACTCCAAAGCAGAATGTGTTGGCAGCCATCTTGTGACTCGGTAACCGAGTCACAAGAAAAAGGAAAACAGATGTGAAAAATGAAGAAAAGGGAGCAGGGTAGAAACACCTTGACCCCCTAGGCCTGCTCATGGGGTCCCACAGGGACCCCCAGGCCCAAAAAAAACCAAATCCGGAAGAAAAAAACAAAAAACGAAGTGCGGTCCCCCGCACTTCGTTTTCTTAAAGCCCCTGGGTGGGCCAGGTCCGGGGGCAATATATAATAATGGTACAGGGGCCTGTGGGGCCCCCGCAGCCCCGGGGACCGCCACCTCCCCGGGGCGATACTTATTCACTTATTCAACTGCAAGGGGGCTCGCGGCCCCCGCAGCCCCGGGGACCGCCACCTCCCGGGGCTTTAATCATTAAGTTGCAGGGGGCATCGCGGCCCCCCGAAGCCCCAGGGACAACCACCTCCCCTGGGCACTTTTAAAAAAATCAAGGAATGGGGGGGGGCTTCTGCCCCTCCCCAGGCTGCCCTGGGGACCACCACCTCCCCAGGGCATTCAGTATATTAAATGCGGGGGTCCGTTGCGGACCCCCGGCCCGGGGACCACCACCTCCCCGGGGCTTTAAAAATGTAGGGAGGGGGGCCGTGCGGCCCCCCTCCTAGAGCCCTCCATGGCCCTGGGGACCGCCACCCCCCAGGGCCTGCAATGTCCCGGGGTGCCCACCCCCGGGACATTGCCGTTTGCTATGGCAGGGCGGGAGCACAGCTCCCGCCCTGCCATAGCTAAACACTGCTTGCTTTGTTGAGCGAGAGCAGCAAATCCTGCTCTCGCTTCAACGAAGCAAGCAGAATTGCTTTGGGCAAGGGAGCTGCATGTTAGCAGCTCCCTTGCCCAAAGCTATGCCGGCTCCGGCAGGAAGCGGGAAGGCGGCAGGGACCGTGGGGGCATTGGGGCTCCCCCCACGGTCCCCAACATGAGGCCATTCCCCGGGGGATGGGGTCCCCAGGGACAGAAGTAGCCAAGGGAAGGGGGGCCACGCGGCCCCCCTCCCCAATTAAAATAAATAAATTGGAAAAAAAGAACGAGGCACAGCCCGAGGGATGTGGTCCCCAGGGCCAATAATGGCCTCAGGAGGGGGGCCGCGCTGCCCCCCTCCTTAAAAAAATATTAAAAATGTGACCATGCCCCGGGGGTTGGGGTCCCCGGGGCCGAAATCGGCCATGGGAGGGGGCCACGCGGCCCCCCTCCTCTTTAAATTTTTTTTTTAAAAATGCTCAGGCTCTGGGGGATGGGGTCCCCAGGGCCACAAAATAATAAAGGGAAGGGGGGCCACACAGCCCCCCTTCCAAAAAACAAATTTAGAAAAAGCCGGCTTATTGCCGGAGGCCCCGCCCCATCCCTGCACCACTCTGCAAACGTGCCCCCTGGTGTGCTCTAAGTTGGGGGATTAAGTCCCCTTCATTCCTGAGGGTGCCTGGGGGCCAACTAGCCCACCAGGTACCTCCAGTAAGCCCCACAGAGTGGGATTGCTTAGAGGTGGTCCGAGGCCACGCCCCTTTTGACACCACTCTGCAAACGTGCCTCCTGGCGCACTGCTGCTCGGGGGATGAAGTCCACTTGTGTCCACAAGAGGACCTCATCCTCCAGGGCCCGGCCTCATGTTGGGGACCGTGGGGGGAGCCCCAATGCCCCCACTGTCCCTGCCGACTCCCCGCCTCCTGCGGGAGCCGGCATTGCTTTTGGGCAAGGGGAGCTGCTAACATGCAGCTCCCCTTGCCCAAAAGCAATTCCGCTTTGCTTCATTGAAGCGAGAGCAGGATTTCCTTCAATCCCTATCCAAGAACGCGACAGGGAGCGCGTTTGCAGAGTGGTGGGCAAAGGGGGCATGGCCTGCTATGGGAACTTAGCAATCCTGCTGTGTGGGACTTACTGGAGGTAATAGGAGGGGTAGTTGGCCCCAAGGATGTCCTTGGGGGCCAACTACCCCTCTTGTTACCTCCAGTAAGTCCCACACAGTGGGATTGCTAAAACGTCTTCGGAGGCCACCGCCCCTTTCTCCACCACTCTGCAAACGCGCCTCCTGGCAGACTACGGGATGGGGGATGAAGTCCATTTTACTCCTGAGGGACTTTGGGGGCCAAGAAGCCCTCCTGATAAGTCCTACGCAGCGGAATTCCTGAGCGCTGGTCGGAAGCCCAGCACCCTTTCTCCACCACTCTGCAAACGCGACTACTAGTTAAAGAAGCATTTGCAATGTAATAGCTTTTGCATTTGCGAGAGTTAGAGCTATTGGCGTTGTAAATGTAAAAGTTTTTTACTAATGTTTTTTGGTGTAGAGTGAATGTACGTTGTGTGTAGTGGAATTATGTGGTATGTTGTGCAGTGAAATTATGTGAATAGAAAGTATGTGGTATTTAGTGTAGTGGAATTATGTGGAGTGGGATTATGTGTTGTGGAGAGTAATTATGTGGTATTGTAGTCTGTGTTGTGGAGTGGTAACCTCAGGTTTAGTCTTCCTCGTTTCCATAGAAGCTAAACTATAAACTCAATGAGACACAAAAAAAGAAGGAACCACTGAGGAGCACTTCTGGACCTAGTCGGAGGTATGAGCAGGGCCACTGGAATTATGTGACTGTTCGGCTGCACCAATTTTCACATAATTAAACATTTTCCGCATTTGCCAAATATTCCATCATCTGCTGCCTAATCTGCAGATTTGAACAAAAAAAAGCACTGTTTCTAGCTCAAACGGCTCAAATGTTCCCAAAAATGCAGCGTCACGTGTTACAGCATGGTGGAAGGCCCTTTGCAAAGCTGGAATGGTCACGTGTTACTTATTGCAAAATGTGGGTGTTAAACTGGTACTAATGGTGCACAAACCTCTCTTCTTTCTGTGCCTCTCTTGCCTTTATCTGCATTTCTCTTGCTTCTTTCTGCACCTTTCTTCCTCTTTCTGCACCTCACTGCCTTCTTTCTGCACTTCACTTGTCTCTTTCTGCACTTCTCTTGCCTCTTTCTGCACCCTCTTGCCTCTTTCTGCACCTCTCTTGCCTCTTTCTGCACCTCACTTGCCTCTTTCTGCACTTCTCTTGCTTCTTTCTGCAACTCTCTTGCCTGTTTCTGCAGTCCCCTTGCCTCTTTCTGCACCTCTCTCGCCTTTTTCTGCACCTCACTTGCCTCTTTCTGCACCTCACTCTCTTCCTTCTGCACCTCACTTGCCTCTTTCTGCACTTCTCTTGCTTCTTTCCATACTTCTGTTGCTTCTTTCTGCACCTCTCTTGCCTCTTTCTGCACCTCACTTGCTTCTTTCTGCACTTCTCTTCCTTCTTTCTGCACCCCTCTTTCCTCTTTCTGGACCCCTCTTGCCTCTTTGTGCACCTCTCCTACCTCTTTCTGCACCCCTCTTGCCTCTTTCTGCACCTCTGTTGGTTCTGTCTGCACTGCTCTTGCTTCTTTCTGCACCTCTTTTGCAAATTTCTGCATCCCTCTTGCCTCTTTCTGTTACCCCTCTTTCCTCTTTCTGCACCTCTCTTGCCTCTGTCTGCACACCTGTTCCCTCTTTCTGCACCCCTTTTGCCTGTTTCTGCACCTCACTTGCCTCTTTCTGCACTTCTGTTGCCTCTTTCTGCACCTCTCTTGCTTCTTTCTGCACCCCTGTTGTCTCTTTCTGCACTCGTCTTCCCTCTTTCTGTACCTCTCTTGCTTCTTTCTGCACCCTGCTTCCCTTTTTTGCATCCCTCTTCCTGCTGTTCTCTTGCCATTTTCTGCAACTCTTGCCTCTTTCTGCAGTTCTCTTGCCTCCTTCTGCACCTCACTTGCCTCTTTCTGCACCTCACTTGCCTCTTTCTGCACCTCTCTTGCTTCTTTCTGCACCTCTCTTGCTTCTTTCTGCACCCTTCTTCCCTTTTTTGCATCCCTCTTTCTGCACTTCTCTTGCTTCTTTCTGCACTTCTCTTGCGCCTTTCTGCACCTCTGTTGCCTCTTTCTGCACCTCACTTGCTTCTTTCTGCACCCCTCTTCTCTCTTTCTGCACCTCTCTTGCCTCTTTTTACACCCTTGTTCCCTCTTTCTGCACCTTTCCTACCTGTTTCTGCACCTCTCTTGCCTCTTTCTGTACCTCTGTTGCTTCTTTCTGTACTTCTCTTGCTCTTTCTGCACCCTTCACGCCTCTTTCAGCACCTCTGTTGCTTCTTTCTGCACTTCTCTTCCTTCTTTCTGCACCCCTCCTGCCTCTTTCTGTACTTGTCTTGCCTCTTTGTGCACCTCTCCTACTTATTTCTGCACCCCTCTTGCCTCTTTTTGTACCTCTGTTGTTTCTTTCAGCAATTCTCCTGCCTCTTTCTGCACTTCTCTTCCTTCTTTCTGTACACCTCCTGCCTCTTTCTGTACCTTTCTTGCCTCTTTGTGCACCTCTCCTACCTCTTTCTGAACCCCTCTTGCCTCTTTTTGCACCTCTGTTAGTTCCTTCTGCACTGCTTCTGCTTCTTTCTGCACATCTTTTGCAAATTTCTGCATCCCTCATGCCTCTTTCTGCACCCTATTCCCTATTTCTCCACCTCTCTTGCTTCTTTCTGCACTTCTCCTGCTTCTTTCTGCACTGCTCTTGCTTCTTTCTGCACCTCTATTGCAAATTTCTGTATCCCTCTTACCTCTTTCTGCACCAGTTCCCTCTTTCTGCACCTCTCTTTAAATCTTCCTCTACCCGTTTGCTTCTTGTCACTAGCGCTGGGATGCCTAAGGGTAGCCATGCACTTTACTAAATGCTAATGAATAATAATAATCTTGCCTCTTTTTGTACCCTTGTTCCCTCTTTCTGTACCTTTCCTACCTGTTTCTGCACCTCTCTTGCCTCTTTCTGTACCTCTGTTGCTTCTTTCTGTACTTCTCTTGCTCTTTCTGCACCTTCCACGCCTCTTTCATCACCTCTGTTGCATCTTTCTGCACTTCTCTTCCTTCTTTCTGCACCCCTCCTGCCTCTTTCTCTACTTGTCTTGCCGCTTTGTGCACCTCTCCTACTTATTTCTGCACCCCTCTTGCCTCTTTTTGCACCTCTGTTGGTTCTTTCTGCGCTGCTCTTGCTTCTTTCTGCACTTCTTTTGCAAATTTCTGCATCCCTCTTGCCTCTTTCTGTACCCCTCTTCCCTCTTTCTGCAACTCTCTTGCCTCTGCACACCTGTTCCCTCTTTCTGCACCCCTTTTGCCTGTTTCTGCAACTCTCTTGCCTCTTTCTGCAGTTCTCTTGCCTCCTTCTGCACCTCTCTTGCTTCTTTCTGCACCCCTGTTGTCTCTTTCTGCACCCCTGTTGTCTCTTTCTGCACTCGTCTTCCCTCTTTCTGCACCTCTCTTGCTTCTTTCTGCACTTTTCTTGCTTCTTTCTGTACCTCTCTTGCTTCTTTCTGCACCCTTTTCCCCTTTTTTGCATCTCTCTTCCCTCTTTCTGCTTTCTCTTGCCATTTTCTGCACCTCTCTTGCTTCTTTCTGCACCTGCCTCTTTCTGCACTTCTCTTGCTTCTTTCCACACCTCTGTTGCTTCTTTCAGCAATTCTCTTGCCTCTTTCTGCACTTCTTTTGCTTGTTTCTGCACCTCTCTTGCGTCTTTCTGCACCTCTGTTGCCTCTTTCAGCACCTTACTTGCTTCTTTCTGCATCCCTCTTGCCTCTTTTTGCACCCCTTTTTTCTCTTTCTGCACCTCTCTTGCATCTTTCTGCACCCCTGTTCCCTCTTTCTGCACCTTTCCTGCCTGTCTCTGCACCTCTGTTGCCTCTTTCAGTATCTCTGTTACTTCTTTCTATACTTCTCTTGCTCCTTCTGCACCCTTCCTGCCTCTTTCAGCACCTCTGTTGCTTCTTTCTGCACTTCTCTTCCTTCTTTCTGCACCCCCCCTGCCTCTTTCTGCACCCCTCTTGCCTCTTTTTGCACCTCTGTTGGTTCTTTCTGCACTGCTCTTGCTTCTTTCTGCACCTTACTTGCCCCTTTCTGTACTTCTCTTGCTTGTTTCTACACTTCTCTTGCGTCTTTCTGCACCTCAGTTGCCTCTTTTTGCACCTCACTTGCTTCTTTCTGCCTCTTTCTGTACTTGTCTTGCCTCTTTGTGCACCTCTCCTACTTTTTCTGCACCCCTCTTGCCTCTTTTTGCACCTCTGTTGGTTCTTTCTGCACTGCTCTTGCTTCTTTCTGCACCTCACTTGCCTCTTTCTGCAATTTTCTTGCTTCTTTCTACACCTCTGTAGCTTCTTTCAGCAATTCTCTTGCCTCTTTCTGCACTTCTCTTGCTTGTTTCTGCACCTCTCTTGCGTCTTTCTGCACCTCAGTTGCCTCTTTTTGCACCTCACGTGCTTCTTTCTGCACCCCTCTTGCCTTTCTGCACCCCTCTTGCCTCTTTTTGCACCCTTGTTCCCTCTTTCTGCACCTTTCCTGCCTGTTTCTGTACCTCTCTTGCTTCTTTCTGTACCTCTGTTGCTTCTTTCTGCACTTCTCTTGCCTCTTTCTGCACCCTTCGTGCCTCTTTCAGCACCTCTCTTGCTTCTTTCTGCCCTTCTCTTCCTTCTTTCTGCACCCCTCCTGCCTCTTTCTGTACCTCTCTTGCCAATTTGTGCATCTCTCCTACCTCTTTCTGCACCCCTCTTGCCTCTTTTTGGACCTGTTAGTTCTTTCTGCACTGCTCTTGCTTCTTTCTGCACCTCTTTTGCAAATTTCTGCATCCCTCATGCCTCTTTCTATACCCTCTTCCCTATTTCTCCACCTCTCTTGCCTCTTTCTGCACTTCTCTTCTTTCTTTCTGTACCCCTCCTGCCTCTTTCTATACCTTTCTTGCCTCTTTGTGCACCTCTCCTACCTCTTTCTGCACCCCTCTTGCCTCTTTTTGCACCTCTGTTGGTTCTTTCTGCACTGCTCTTGCTTCTTTCTGCACCTCACTTGCCTCTTTCTGCAATTTTCTTGCTTCTTTCTACACCTCTGTAGCTTCTTTCAGCAATTCTCTTGCCTCTTTCTGCATTTCTCTTGCTTGTTTCTGCACCTCTCTTGCGTCTTTCTGCACCTCAGTTGCCTCTTTTTGCACCTCACGTGCTTCTTTCTGCAACCCTCTTGCCTCTTTTTGCACCCTTGTTCCCTTTTTCTGCACCTTTCCTGCCTGTTTCTGTACCTCTCTTGCTTCTTTCTGTACCTCTGTTGCTTCTTTCTGCACTTCTCTTGCCTCTTTCTGCACCCTTCATGCCTCTTTCAGCACCTCTCTTGCTTCTTTCTGCACTTCTCTTCCTTCTTTCTGCACCCCTCCTGCCTCTTTCTGTACCTCTGTTGCCAATTTGTGCATCTCTCCTACCTCTTTCTGCACCCCTCTTGCCTCTTTTTGCACCGGTTAGTTCTTTCTGCACCTCTTTTGCAAATTTCTGCATCCCTCATGCCTCTTTCTATACCCTCTTCCCTATTTCTCCACCTCTCTTGATTCTTTCTGCACTTCTCTTCTTTCTTTCTGTACCCCTCCTGCCTCTTTCTATACCTTTCTTGCCTCTTTGTGCACCTCTCCTACCTCTTTCTGCACCCCTCTTGCCTCTTTTTGCACCTCTGTTGGTTCTTTCTGCACTGCTCTTGCTTCTTTCTGCACCTCACTTGTCTCTTTCTGCAATTCTCTTGCTTCTTTCTACACCTCTGTAGCTTCTTCCAGTAATTCTCTTGCCTCTTTCTGCACTTCTCTTGGTTGTTTCTGCACTTCTCTTGCGTCTTTCTGCACCTCAGTTGCCTCTTTTTGCACCTCACGTGCTTCTTTCTGCACCCCTCTTGCCTCTTTCTGCACCTCACGTGCTTCTTTCTGCACCCCTCTTGCCTCTTTCTGCACCCCTCTTCCCTCTTTCTGCACCTGTCTTGCCTCTTTTTGCACCCTTGTTCCCTCTTTCTGCACCTTTCCTGCCTGTTTCTGCACCTCTCTTGCTTCTTTCTGTACTTGTTGCTTCTTTCTGCACTTCTCTTGCCACTTTCTTCACCCTTCGTGCCTCTTTCAGCACCTCTCTTGCTTCTTTCTGCACTTCTCTTCCTTCTTTCTGTACCCCTCCTGCCTCTTTCTGTACCTCTCTTGCCAATTTGTGCATCTCTCCTACCTCTTTCTGCACCCCTCTTGCCTCTTTTTGCACCGGTTAGTTCTTTCTGCACTGCTCTTGCTTCTTTCTGCACCTCTTTTGCAAATTACTGCATCCCTCATGCCTCTTTCTATACCCTCTTCCCTATTTCTCTACCTCTCTTGCTTCTTTCTGCACTTCTCCTGCTTCTTTCTGCACTGCTATTGCTTCTTTCTGTACCTTTCTTGCCTGTTTCGGCACCTCTGTTGCTTCTTTCTGCACTTCTCTTGCCTCTTTCTGTACCCTTCTTGCCTCTTTAAGCACCTCTGTTGCTTCTTTCTGCACTTCTCTTGCTTCTTTCTGCACCCATCTTGTCTCTTTCTGTACCCCTTTTGCCTCTTTGTACACCTCTCCTGCCTCTTCCTGCACATCTCTTGCCTTTTTCTGCAGTTCTCTTGCCTCTTTCTGCACCTCTTTTGCTTCTTTCTTCACTTTTCTTGCCTCTTTCTGTACCCCTCCTGCCTCTTTCTGCACCTCTGTTGGTTCTTTCTGCACTGCTCTTGCTTCTTTCTGCAACTCTGACTTAGAGGTAGTTTTAATCCCCCTGCCTAATTATGTTCTAGGGCCTTACAGGGGAGGTCATGCCAATCACAGGGGTACCCCAACCCAGAGTGTACCCTCCTGTATGTAGGTGTTTTCACTGTATTCTAAGTGTCTTTCAGCATAGCACTGGCTCCAGGCCTGGTTAGTCAGAGTCAGTTACCACCAGTACCAGTTAGCAAAAAGTTGGGGGCACAGGATGACTTTGCAACAAGGCCTCTTTCTGCACCTCTGTTGGTTCTTTCTGCATATCTCTTGCTTCTTTATGCACCTTTCTTCATCTTTCTGGACTTCTGTTGCCTCTTTCTACATTTCTCTTGCTTCTTTCTGTGCCTTTCTTCCTGTTTCTGCACATGTCCTACCTCTGTAGGCATAGTTAGAAATTAGCATTTAAAAAACCTTTGAAATTCACTGAAAAAACCATAGGTTTCAGGGACGTTATAGTTAGAAATTAGCATTTAAAAAACCTTTGAAATTCACTGAAAAAACCATAGGTTTCAGGGACGTTATAATTAGAAATTAGCATTTAAAAAACCTTAGAAATTCACTGAAAAAACCACAGGTTTCAGGGACATTATAGTTAGGTGGACATTTCAGTCATACAAAACCAGAGAAATTCGGCTGTTATAGTTAGTTGAGGTAACTATAACTCGCTCCCCCGCAATGCACTGCTAATGACGTCACATATTACATCACTAATGACATAGTCAGTGACATCACTGATGACATCTCAAATGACATCACTGATGACATCATCCATGTGATAATCTGATGCACCTCCTCACACACTAATATAAACTTTGATACACCCACTCTAAAATACAGACTGCCATTCTCGAAACCAAAGACACACCAATACCAGTTAGTACACACCCACTCACTGATTCCTAGGTCTACACACACATCTACTCATTCACCCATACAGTCACTCATACATGCAGTCACTCATCAATACAGCACAATCATATATATTCATACACCTATACAGACACTCACAGACCGCAACTCACCCATAGAGTTACTTACACACATAGTCATGCAAAGAATCAATCATGGTCCCATTTACTCACCTACACAATTATACACACACCACCTCACTTATTCATACAGATGCTAACACATACTTACTCTCTTATACAATCACTGACACAAGCACACACTCATCCATACAGGCACTCTCACAATCACTCACTCTCACATATAGTCATTTATATAGTCCAACACTCACATATACTACCTTTCACATATGTAGTTACTCACACATGTACCACTGAGACATCTAAACACTCTCCAGCGCACCCATACACACACTCACCCACCCATACAGCCCTTCACAGACGCACTCTTGAAACCATACACCCAGTGAATCACCCACTCACACATCTATGCACAAAGTCCCCCACCCCCCACCCACCCACCCAGATACTCAGGCAACCATACAGATACTTAGGCAACCAATCAATAACCCATATAGACACTCATGTAGCTACTCACCAACCCATGCAGCCGCTTACACACCAACTGACAGACTGATACAGACATTCACACAGTTTAGTCACTAACTCATGCATTCAGTAAGACACATTTAATCACTCACTTATACAGTCAGTCGCGCACCTACTAAATCATCTATACAGACACTCATACACCCACTCATTCTTCAATACACGTTGGCATATATATATATATAAAACATATTTAAACTTTACAGAAATACACAGTCACTGGATGATGTCATCAGTGATGTCATTTGAGATGTCATCAGTGATGTCATCAGTGATGTCACTGGCCATGTCATGAGTGATGTAATATGTGACATCATCAGCAGTGCATTGCGGGGGCGCAAGTTATAGTTACCTCAACTAACTATAACAGCCCAATTTCTCTGGTTTTGTACGACTGAAATGTCCAACTAACTATAACGTCCCTGAAACCTGTGTTTTTTTCAGTGAATTTCTAAGGGTTTTTAAATGCTAATTTCTTACTATAACGTCCTTGAAACCTATGGTTTTTTCAGTGAATTTCAAAGGTTTTTAAATGCTAATTTCTAACTATAACGTCCCTGAAACCTATGGTTTTTGCAGTGAATTTCAAAGGTTTTTTAAATGCTAATTTCTAACTATAACGTCCCTGAAACCTATGGTTTTTTCAATGAATATATATATATATATATATATATATTATCTACTGGCGGTCGCCAGTAGATAGTTATAGTTACAACCTATTATCCATAGGAAATCCGCGACATTCTATTTGAAATAACTCTCTTGCCGGTTGACGTATCTTCGCGAAATTTTCAAACTTTGTGGCCCGCTCCGGTCCGCTCCTACCCTGAAAGTCTCGGGGGGATTCGTCAAGCGGGAGGCGAAAAAGGGGGTCCCAAAACGCGTTTTCCCCATGCACTTTTCCATAGGAAACTTTAGACACGGCTACAGCCCGAACTGCTGAACGGAATTACACCAAATTTGGCAAAGAGGTAGTTCTTGGTTCAGAAAGAACCCTTTTGTTAAATGGTGTAAATCCGTTCAGTAGTTGCTGAGAAAATGAAAAGTAAAAAGTTAGTGATATCTATGGCCGAGTAGGGTCCGCGTACCCTCAGCGCCCCCTGCGCGCACCGTCCCGATCACGAGCTGCATGTTAATTGGCTGTCAGCTGGCTGTCAACATTCCGATTCAGGAAATGTTGGCAGCCATTTTATCCCTCGGTAGAACCGAGGGACAGAAACAAGTGCGCAAAGCGCACAAAGGGAGCAGGGTAGAAACACCCTGACCCCTAGGTTTGCTCAGGGGTCCCACAAGGACCCCCTGGGCAAAAAAAAAATTTTTTTTTAAAAATCGGCAGGATGCGCTCAGGGTGCGCGAATCCTGCCGAAAAATCGAAGCGCGGTCTCCCGCGCTTCGATGTTAATTGGCCCCGGGTGGCCCAAGTCCCGGGGGCATGGTGGGGGGTTAATTTTATGTGTGGGGGGCCACAAAGGGCCCCCAAGCCCGGGGACCGCCACCCCCGGGGCTTTTTTTAAAATGGTGCGGGAGAGCTCTGAGCCCTCTCGCAGCCCCGGGACCACCACCTCCCCGGGGCTTTTTTTTAAATTAAAAAACCTGTGTGGGGGCTCCAGCCCCCACACGCCCGGGACCGCCACCTCCCCGGGGCTGTGACCTGAATGGGAGGGAGGCCGCGCGGCCCCCTCCTGGAGCCCTTGATGGCCCTGGGGACCACCACCCCCAGGGCCGGCTCCTGCAGTGTCCCGGGGTGCCTACCCCCGGGACACTGCTGTTTGCAATGACAGGACGGGAGCCTCGCGGCTCCGTCCTGCCATAGCAAACTGCTTTGGATATTGGAAGAGAGCAGGGAAACCTGCTCTCTCTTCCAATATCCAAAGCCGACTGCTTTCCACATGGGGAGCTGCATCTTAGCAGCTCCCCATGTGTAAAGCAATGCCGGCTCCCAAGGGACGTGGGGAGCCGGCGGGACTGTGGGGGCCGGGGACCCCCACAGTCCCCAACGGAGAGGACCAGCCCGGGGGATGGGGTCCCCGGGGCAAGTAGTGGCCCGGGAGGGGGCCACGCGGCCCCCCTCCCCAAAGTTTAAAAATAATTAAATTTTAAAAAAAACGGAAAGGCCAGCCCCGGGGGATGGGGTCCCCGGGGCCTTAAATGGCCTGAGGAGGGGGCCACGCAGCCCCCTCCAAAGAAAAAAAAAAAAAATCGAGGCCATGCCCCGGGGATGGGGTCCCGGGGCCAATACAGGCCCAGGGAAGGGGGGCCCGCGCCCCCTTCCCGTTTTTTTTTAATATTTAATTTAAAAAAAGGGGTAAGGCCCTGGGGATGGGGTCCCCAGGGCCTAAAAACATGAAAAAGGAAGGGGCCACACAGCCCCCTTCGGGGACAAAAAAACGAGAAAAAAAAAACGATCGGGCCCGCAGGCCCCGCCCCTTCCTTCACCACTCTGCAAATGCGCCCCTGGCGCGTTTGCAGAGGAGAACAATTCCCCTTGAATACTGGGGGTCCCTGGGGGCCAACTAGCCCACCAGGAACCTCCAGTATGCGCCAGAGGCTGCCTTGCAGAGAGGTGTACAGAGGCCACGCCCCTTTTACACCTCTCTGCAACGCAGCTCTGTGGCGCTTTGGAGGTATATGGTGGGCTAGTTGGACTCCGGGGACCCTCAGGATTCAAGGGGACTTAATCCCCCAACTTAAAACGCGCCACGGGGCGCGTTTGCACAGTGGTGAAGGGAGGGGCGGGGCTTCAGGTGACATGTGTGCAAACAGGCCCCGTGGCGCGTTTTAAGATGGGGAATTAAATCCCCTTCAATCCTGAGGGTCCCTGGGGGCCAACTAGCCCAACAGGTACATCCAGAAAGCGCCACAGAGCTGCGTTGCAGAGAGGTGTAAAAGGGGTGTGGCCTCTCTACACGTCTCTGCAACGCAGCCCCTGGCGCATATTGGAGGTTCCTGGTGGGCTAGTTGGCCCCTAGGGACCCTCAGGATTCAAGGGACTTAATCCCCCAACTTAAAACGCGCCACGGGGCGCGTTTGCACAGATGTCACCTCAGGCCCCGCCCCTCCCTTCACCATTGTGCAAATATTCTTCTAAAATCATCCGAAATACGAATTCCGATTTACTCACCTGTTATAAGGAGAGACCTCAGTGCTGCATCTTTCAGCCCAGTACTGGTCCTGAAAAGTAATTTTAACCGTACTTACCAGTAACTTGAATTTCCTTCCATAGGATATCATTGCCTGCTTTTTGCTGAAAAAGTTTCTAAGTGTTGATTTTTGAAACATACAAATATTCCTCTAAAATCAGCCGAAATACGAATTCCGATTTACTCACCTGTTATCAGGAGAGACCTCAGTGCTGTATCTTTCAGCCCAGTACTGGTCCTAAAAGTAATTTTAACCGTACTTACCAGTAACTTGAATTTCCTTCCATAGGCTAACATTGACTGGTTTCACTTGGAAATTCTTCTAAGTGTGGAGTTTTGGAACTTTAAAATATTCATCTAAAATCAGCCGAAATACGAATTCCGATTTACTCACCTGTTATCAGGAGAGACCTCAGTGCTGCATCTTTCAGCCCAGTACTAATCCTGAAAAGTAATTTTAACCGTACTTACCAGTAACTTGAATTTCCTTCCATAGGATATCATTGCCTGCTTTTTGCTGAAAAAGTTTCTAAGTGTTGATTTTTGAAACATACAAATATTCCTCTAAAATCAGCCGAAATCCGAATTCCGACTTACTCACCTGTTATCAGGAGAAAACCCAGTGCTGCACCTTTTAGCCCAGCACTGACCCTGAAAAGTAATTCTAACCGTACTTACCAGTAACTTGAATTTCCTTCCATAGGCTAACATTGACTGGTTTCACTTGGAAATTCTTCTAAGTGTGGAGTTTTGGAACTTTAAAATATTCCTCTAAAATCAGCCGAAATACGAATTCCGATTTACTCACCTGTTATCAGGAGAGAACCCAGTGCTGCATCTTTTAGCCCAGCACTGACCCTGAAAAGTAATTTTAACCGTACTTACCAGTAACTTATATTTTCTTCCATAGGAATCCATTGTCTGGTTTTCAGCAAAAAAGTTTCAAAGTGTTGATTTTTACAAACTACAAATATTCCTTAAAAATCACCTGTATGACTTAAACGCATTCTTTCAACTGTTTACAGGAGATGCACCAGTGCTGGATCCAGGATCCAACACTGAGTAAGAAAAAGTAACAATAACAGTTTTTACCTGCTAAGTGAATTTCCTTCCATAGGATAACATTGGTGACCATATGAGAAAAAGTTTCTAAGTGTCAATTTTTAAAATACAATAATATTCCTTAAAAATCTGTACTGTAACCAAAACGCTTTTACTCAACTGTTTACAGGAGATGTCCCAGGACTGAATCTAGGATCCAGTCCTGTGGTTAGAAAAGTAATCCATAAAGTAACTAATTGCATTTAACTAGAAATTCACATTGAGCTGAATGTTGCATTGTGTTTGAAAATGTGTTGCCCATTGCAACAACTGTAACTACTGTACTTAAAAGTCTATTGCCTATGTGCAAAGTATTTAAACTAAAGTAATTCATTCTGAGAAATTATTTTTTGTAATGTAATGTATAATGTAATTACAATGTAATTTAAAAAATAAAATATGTAAAAAAAAATTGTTTCTAAAAATGTAGTAAATCAGTATGAAAAAAATTAATATAACAATTAATACATTTAAAAATTGTCATTTACAAAACCTTTGAAATTTACTGAAAAAACCATAGGTTTCAGGCACGTTATAGTTAGAAATTAGCATTTAAAAAACCTTTGAAATTCACTGAAAAAACCATAGGTTTCAGACACGTTATAGTTACAAATTAGCATTTAAAAAACCTTTGAAATTCACTGAAAAAACCATAGGTTTTAGGGACAGTTATAGTTACTTGGACATTGCACTCGTACAAAACCCGTGAAATTCCCCCGTTATAGTTAGTTCAGCTAACTATAACTCGCGCCCGCAATGCACTGCTGATGACGTCACATATTACATCACTCATGACATGGTCAGTGACATCACTGATGACATCACTGATGACATCTCAAATGACATCACTGATGACATCATCCACGTGATAATCTGATGCACCTCCTCACACCCTAATATAACCTTTGATACACCCACTCTAAATTACAGACTGCCATTCGCAAAACCATAGACACTCCAACACCAATAACTACATACCCACTCACTGATTCTTAGGTCTACACACACACATCCACTCACTCACCCGTACAGTCACTCATACTTATGGTCACTCAGTACAGGACTATCATATGCACTCTTACTCCTATATAGACACTCAAAAACCGCCACTCATCCATAGAGGTACTCACACACCTAGTCAGTCATGCAAATAATTAAACACACTGCCATTTACTCACCTATACAGTTATACACACACCAGCTCACTTAATCATACAAATACTAGCACATTGTTACGCTCTTATACAATCACTGATACAAGCACACACTCATCCATACAGCCACTCTCACAATAACACACTCTCACTTATAGCCATTTAAATACTCTAACACACATATATACTGCCTTTCACATATGTAGTTACTCACACATGTACCACTGGGACATACATTCACTCACTAACACACACTTACCCACCCATACAGTCTATCACAGATGCACTCTTGAAACCATCCACCCAGTGAATCACCCACTCACACATCTATGCACAGTCGCACACACCCCATCCACACAAACACTCAGGCACCCATACAGATACTCAGACAACAAATCAATAACTCTTATAGACACTCATGTAGCTGTTCACAAACCCATGCAGCCACTTACACAGCAACAGACAGATACAGACATTCACCCAGTTTAGTCACTAACCCATGCATTCAGTAAGATACGTTTAATCACTCACTTATAGAATTAGTCACGCACCTACTAAATCATCCATACAGACACTTATACACCCACTCATTCTTCAAAACGCCTTTCCCTATATATATTAAAAATATTTAAACTTTACAGAAACACACAGTCACTGGATGATGTCAACAGTGATGTCATTTGAGATGTCATCAGTGTCATCAGTGATGTCACCGACCATGTCATGAGTGATGTAATATGTGACGTCATCAGCAGTGCATTGCGGGGGCGCGAGTTATAGTTAGCTGAACTAACTATAACGGGGGAATTTCACGGGTTTTGTACGAGTGCAATGTCCAAGTAACTATTACTGTCCCTAAAACCTATGGTTTTTTCAGTGAATATATATATATATATATATATATATATATATATATATATATGCTCTCACTTGTCGTTGCTTCACACCCATGCGATACAGCGAAACCAAGCACTCACAAAGGATCCCACAGTGGTTTTTCTCATGCAAGTGAAAAGTGTATTTCTGTGCAAGCAAAACTGCTCTGCATGTCTCCATTCAGGTATTAGTATGAGTGCAAGGTCTAAAAAATAAAATCTAACGGAAATGTGTTTTGACGAGATACCTTCTACTGGGTATATATATATATATATATATATATATTGTGTGTACGCGTGTGTGTACGCATGTGTGTACGCGCACTCTGCCAGTAGGTAGTTATAGTTAGGACCAAGTTTCCATAGGAAGAGCGTTTTTGTTTTGCCAATAAGTTTGGCACTGCTTGACGAATCTTCACGAAACTTTCAAAACGTATACTTTAGTTGGTTCAGCTGCTGTGTTGAACATTTCGGGGTGATCCATAAAGGAGGGGTTGAGAAAAAAAGGGGGTCCCAAAACGCATTTTCTCCATGCATTTTCCCGTAGGGACTTTGAACATGACTGCAGCCCGAACCGCTGAATGGAATTACACCAAATCTGGCAGAAAGTTAGATGTTGGCCCAGAAAGTGTGCTTTTTGTGATTTGGTGTAAATTCCTCCATTCGTTTTAGAGATATTAAAGGGCAAAAAAAATTATAGCTATATAGGGAAGCGGATCCTTTCAGTGGACTCGTGGATCCGCACGCTAAAGAAAGATTGTGATTGGCTGGCTGCAACCTCACAGAAAAGTTGCGTACGCCATTGTGTTTGTCGCATCGGCTCAGGGGTGGGAAAATGAGAGCACAAAAACACATAAGGAGTCAAGATACAGGTATCCTGACCCCAAAGGACACATAGAGGGGTCTGTTAGGGACCCCTCATGGGCAAATATTGTCCAACTTTTTTTTTCTGTCTGATCCACAGATCCACCCGCGAGTCTCAGCGCAGTCCCCTGCATAAATTCTCGGATCCTAAAAAAAGATCAGCGGATCCTGAAAAAAAATGAAAAAAATAAAACACCCGCTGCATCCAACCCCATGCGGTGCACGGCCAAAGGCTGTACACAGCTTGGGTTTGTGTGCATGTAGCAGAGGGCCCAGGCCCTGCAGCCAAACCCCTGCAGCCATTTGCGGCGCTGGTTATATCAACAGGCGCGTTCAGCAGTTATAGTTATACTTATAATTAAACTTATGTTAAGAAACTATAGCTTGTGCCACTAAGTAACTTAACGCAATGAGTCATAGTTTCTTAACATAAGTTTAACTATAAGTATAACTATAACTGCTGAATTTTTATGGTTTTGTGAGAGTAAATTCAGAACCTAACTATAACGTCCCTGTAACCTTTGTTTTTTTCAGTGAATAAACATAGATATACATATCAATAAATATATATATTCCCTTATCGACCCCTGAACTCACCCACCCCATAACCCTTAAAATACCCTTAACACCCAATACCCCTACACCACCCCTAAACCCTAAATACACCTTACCCAATACTCTTACCCCTAAACCCTAAAAATGCCCTTACCACACAATTCCCTTACCCACCCCTAAACCCTAAAAACACTCTTACCACCCAATACTCTTAACCACCCATAATCATTAACAAAGCATTTGCAATGCAATAGGTCTCGCATTTACGAGAGCTTAAGCTATTGGCATTGTAAATGACAATGCCTTTTATTTATCTGTTTTAAAAACCAACACAAATAAAAGGCATTGTCATTTACAATGCCAATAGCTCAAACTCTTGCAAATGCAAGACTTATTGCATTGCAAATGATTGTTTTCTTTCTGTTCCAGTACTTTGAAGTGACTTAGTTGATGTGCAGCACAATACAAGCCTTTTAATAAGATAGTGATCCCACACCCTTCTAAAAAAAAAAAAGAAGCCTTTTGCTTGTCTAACACCACAAACTGGCCAACTAAACTAATTTAAATAATAACGCTGGTTGAGATATCGTGTAAATTATTGAGAAGTTTTTTCAAGTGCCCTCATGCTTGTTAATGGGCACTTTACAAATATGTGTGGCGCAGTCATCCACACTCTGTAAATGCTGATTTTTGAGTGCCTGTCTCTACCTAATAATGTGCCGTGGCCATAGAGCCACGGTTACTGGCACCCCACCTTGCTCCAATTGCGCAATGGGCGGATAGAAATTTCCCGTCCTCGGTAATGCTGGAGAAAAAACATGAAACAGCAGCTGCAGAATTTCTCAGGGCAGTCTGAAGCTGGCTACATCAAAGATCAAATTGTCCAGGTTTACCAACGAGGAGAGCTTGGCTTTGCTAAATGTGCTGCTGTGCCTTGTGCTCTGACTCTAGGTGGCGCTGGCACCCTTTTTATCATAAAGACTATCTCTTCATCACGCCTGCTGTTTTCCTTCTCTTCTTTCTGGTGCGTGTTTTAATCTTTCCGTAATCTCATGTAAACTTTAATGAATAAACACAAAAAGGCTGTTGCCCCAAGAGGATGAAAGCTATTAGTTCCGTTGTTAATCGAAAAGCTCACTTTTCGAAACACTGCACAGCTGCAATGAAAATAGCGCAGAACCGTGGCAGTGTGCATTGTCTCAATAGGGAACAAATGGGAGGAAAAGGTTTAGGGTGGGTGTGCTGGGAGGGTGCCTTGGGATCGGGAAATGTAGATAAAAGGCCAAGAAAAATGCTGATCCTTATCCTGACAGGATATGCATAAGAGTAGAGCGTCCAACTTTGGTGCTAGGATTCAGGGTTCGAGCCTCCGTGTAGGCTCGTCCCATGCCTTAACAAGCATTGGCCGCGCGGCTCACTGAGAACATCAAAGCGGCCGAAAGGGGAGAAAGGAGGGGTGAGTGCAAGCCGAGGTGACAAGAAGGGCTGGGCGAGAAGGGAGGGGGAGAAGGGAGGAGGGAGTGCGAGCAGCAGCTGTGCACGTGCACGGCTACAAGGCAAAAGTGAAAGCAGGCTGGCAAATGGTGTGCGATGTGCGCGCACCATGACGAGAGAGGAAAGCCATATGGCGCCTCTGCTCGTCATTGTGCGCGTAACCGCACACTCGATGCCAGCCAAAAAGCTGTGGTCGCATTTCTGCAAGCCCACACTACAAAATTTCTTGCCCAGGGCCAGCGCTAAAGCGCTGGCTTTCAGGGCGAGACCTAAAAATACCCTTACAACCCAATACCCTAAAAACACCCTTACCACCCAAAGCACTTACCCACCTCTGAACCTTAAAAATACCCTTACAACCCAATACCCTTACCCACCCTAAATCCTAAAAATACCCTTACCACCCTATAGCCCTACCCACACCTAAAGCCCAAAAAACCCATTACCACCCAATACCCTTACCCACCCCTAAATACTCTTACCACCCTGTATCCTTATCCACCGCTAAATCCTAAAATCGCCCTTACCACCCTATACCCTTACCCACATGCATGGTGAAGGATGCGTGGTAAAGGCATATATGTGGTACAGACCTGCGTGGTAAAGGCAATGCGTGATGAAGTCATTGCGGTGTGAAGGCATTGCACGGTAAATGCAGCATTGTAAAGGCTCCTGCTGATGTCACCAACTTCTGTTCTTTCCATTATGGCCTCATGGCCTCATGTTCATTTGACAGTATCTCTGACTTATACATTTTGCTATGAGAATTACTGGGCATACTCTGCTTGTCCCACTCTTTTTGATCTAAACTCATGCAGCACCACAGTGACCCTATGACTAAGCTGGTGTTGTGTAGCGACCTATAAGTTTTAGTCTTTACTATGATTACAATTTGTGCGCCTATTTTGCACACCTCCTACTTCACCCTGCTGGGCACTGCACCCCAAGCGAATTAAATCCACCTTACTGAATACTTGAGTGCAGATTGCGAGGGACCTAGAGCTTTCTCTCATTTAGTGAGTGCTGTGGCTCGTCCCACTCCAGAGAACCCAGCCTGACAGTGATGTTTATTTACTTAGTAATACCAGAATAGTTCATTTAAAGATTGTAATTTTGCGGAGAGGTATTCAAACCAGTGGCAACTCCTCTGTTATGGTGGAGGAGTGTTGCCCCGCCTGCTGCCAGCGCAGCAGGTACACACATTCGTAAACTGGTAAAAAATACCATTTTATCATGCGTGGCAGGCTTGCACTGCTACAGTGCGAGGGCAGGGGGGCCGATTAGTGCAATTGCACTATTACGTAAGCCCCCTGCCAGTGCGCATGACAGATTGGCCGGTTGTCTACAGCCGGCCAATCTGTCCTGCGCACTTCAAAGCCTGCAATTCCAGGGCTGAAAAACCAGCCGAAGGATTGCAGCTGCTGGCCCCCACTCTCAAAATGAGCGCTGGCTTAGCCTGCTCCAACCAATCCTGGAGCTGCCCTGCAGCTCCAGGATTGGTTGGATTCATGTGCCACAAGGGAGGAAGTCCCTCCCTTTCCGCCCGAGTCCGAGAGCGCCAGAAGAAGAGAGAGACGGCGACCGGACCCTGTGGCCAGCAACATACTTATGGTGAGTTTTTTGGGCATCGTGCCCCACCAGATGTTAATGTTGCTGGCCGTTACTGATTCAAACTCTGGACTGTACAGGATTTACCCCACTGATATCCATGTTGTTAATAAACAGAGAGGAATGTCGAAGGAAGTTCTGAAAATTCTAGTTCTGGATCATGGTAAAATCCATAGGAGTACATGTATAAGAATCCATTGTTTAGTAAAAGCAAACTTTGATTGGAAGTTAATGTCCCCGTATTTTGAAATATACTTGTTTTTAAGCGTTAAGCTGTCCTGCTCATGAAAAGTATGCTATATGTATGACATATTGGAATAGTATACAAGCACACTTGCTTTTGCATTGCTTAGGTTATATTTGTAAGCTCTTGAACTGTGACAAAAGAGTATATTGGAGGAAGGTCCGACGTCTGGTTCAAAGGTCACCCAATACCTCCGTGCAAGAAATAGTTACTGATAGGTAAAATATTGGCACACCCATATAAACTGTAAAGGGGATTGCACTTTTTGTCAGATCTAAAATTACTTTTATCTATGCTTTACCTCAACACCTCTACCTATCTGTTCTCCTGATTGGTTATATAGGCTCTGTAGATCTAATGTAGTATTCAGATATGGCTTGTAACTTTATAATTTAATGCATTCTAGATTTTGTCCTCCTAATGTTTTCATTTTAGTCAAGACTAAATGTGATGTGTTGGAGGTATATGCAGCATGTATGTTGTAGAGGTGGGTGAGCCAACAAAGTAATAGGGAGAGCTGAGCCAGAGCTGAGCTATGGGTCTGGCTCGGATCTTAGTGCCAGTGCACGAGCCGAGCCCTACAAATATTTGCTATGTAAACAATACAACAAACATCATGTACAGTATTACAAAGTCTCTTCAAAATTTAAAAAAAAAGTGTATTTCTTTAACATGTGGAAGCTTTGGCATTAAAAGATAACTTTGCAGCACTGCACTGAGAAGTACTTATTAAAAGTGATTTTTGTATAACTGGTATTCTGAACTCAAATATTTGAAAGTACTTTCATACGCGATAATGAAGAAAAAAGAGTTTTGGTGAAATAAAATATTTGACTAAGATCCTGCAATTTAACGTGGGGAAGCTGCGATTTATCCAGATTTTCTGTTTCCCTTTGTACAAACCAGACAGTAAATAGATATCTATTTGTCTTTCCTTATGTTAGGGCTTTGTTTTTACCTCAGTGCATTTTTCTGTAGTTTTTAAAAATAGTGCAATCTCGACCCGAAGGCCGAGCACTTTACATTAGCACCAATTACATCACACAAGGTCACATGCATTGTTTATATTCATGGGGAGATTAAGTGATTTGCTCTGAATCACAGGATGTTGAGTGGACGCAAAGACTCGAACCTGGTTCCCTAGTTCCACAGTCGGCAGCTCTGACAACACCACATTCTGGGTAGAGGGAGGGGGCAGCCAGGCAGAAGCCACGTGAAAGCTCGGCTCGTTCTGGGGTCAAGGTTCCAACAAGACCTCGAGCTCAGCCAGAGCCAGCCTTCAGCCTGGAGCCTATCTCGAGCACTCAGTAGCTCGCCCACCTCTAGTATGTAGATGGCTTGCACACAGCTGCTTGCTTACTCGAATATTTGTTCTCCCACTACTTAGTCAGGTGGAGTCAAAAAGGCATTCTATGCAGTCCATCATCTGCCACCAGATAGATGATGGAAATTCTCTATGGATGTTTCTGTGTCTGGCGCCTCTTTCATCCAGTGGCGTAACGAAAGTTTAAGGTGCCCCCCTGCAATGTACACGGAGGGGCCCCCACTCCGGATTTAATAGGGAGCGCTCAGGCCTAAGTACTGTGCTGAGGGGGCCCCCTGCAGCTCGGGGCCCCCCGCACTGCGGGGGATGCGGGGGTCTGTGTTACACCCCTGCTTTCATCACTAAGGGCAATCTAACTACCACACTAATTCTTAATCACTAACGATAGGAAAACCTGCTGTTGAATCACAAAAACTGCCCGAAACTGCATTTGATCAGCCGTCGTGCAGAGAATGTTGGCCTTTTAGAGACTAGTAAACAAGAATATCACACTTGAAGTGTCTACCATAAAACATCACTATATGTTTGACACTTGTACTGTGATGGGTTCCACATAAGTTCCACGTCCGCTCAATAGGAAACTGCAGAGGTTTAGGTCAATGAAGCTATTCCCCATAGTAAATAATGAACAGTTTATTTTTTTTATTAATAATAATAATAATAATACATCTAGTATGAGTTTACTAAAAAGAGGTAGATTTGCAAACAGCGTGACAGATGTAATGCTTCTCAAATGCGTAAGTGCTACTTGTTTAGTATCATTACGCCCCTAGAATTAGTGGGTGTAACACATTTAATTACTTTTGAATTTATGTAAACCTTCACAGTATGAAAGAGTTACTTAAAATACCCAAGAGCTTGGATTTACAACTTAATCTTTTTGACTAAATCGTTTTTAGCTAAATGATTATAGAACTAAAAATCGTCTCCGGCCATATACATATTAAGAAAAAGCAACCAGATAATTAGAACCTGTGTATACATTTGTTGAGCTATACGTCATGCATTGCCCTTGAAGATCTTCCTTTGAATTGTGATTGAAGCCTTCACAAATATACTTGGAGGTGACTAAAAATGGAGTTGGAGTCCAGCGACAAGGAGCAATAAGTCATGACGCTCACACAGATTGAATAGGCTATACCTGTTCATAGGATTTCAATCATTTCAAGGCCCGGACACCAAAAGGCTCCCATCACTTTCAAGAGGATGGCAAAAAGTTCATTGATAACACATATTCAGTCAGTGATAGCCACTACAGATTAAAAGCTCTTATAAGGCACATGGGAATTTGGAATAACATCAGGTTGAAAACTGCTTCTAACAAAGAGGCAGGACTAGCCCATGAAATGGTATCTATTCCAAGTGGGCTAGTGGGCCACTGAA
Source organism: Calotriton arnoldi (assembly GCA_963921515.1). NCBI lineage: Eukaryota > Metazoa > Chordata > Amphibia > Caudata > Salamandridae > Calotriton > Calotriton arnoldi. The sequence goes on along the minus strand of CAWUFW010002454.1, from coordinate 337,333 downwards.
ATGTAGACTCCATGCTCAGCCACCTGACTGAATCTTGTCAACATAGGTTAAGGTGAATGGTTTATAAATGCATAGCATCTACTGTGCATTGTTGTGAGGTGTCTAAGCTCCTTTACATTCATCAGCACATTATCTTTAGTAGGCACTGCACTGTACCAGCACAGAAGAGATAAATGAGCAGTTAACACAGTGCCCTAATTCATCCCAGATTCCAGTGTGCTCTGCTAACTTCTGTACTTGGTTGTGCCATCCAGTGGGGCAGTGTCATTTTATTGACATAAGTAAAGCCAGCGGTAATATCAGCATCCAACACAGGGCCGAACCAGAAGCGAGGGCTGTGACCGCTTTTTTATGTTCCATAAGTGGCCATTTTAGAATCAGTTCATGGTCAGTTTCCACAACAAAAAAAACTATTGTTGTGTATTAGCTTCATAATGCATCATGAACTCGAGCCGCAGCATCACTGTGCTTGCATCTCGCAGTGATCTCGCAAATCGCTCGCAGTGATAGGGACTAAAGCATGGAACCAACTCCGTCAGATCCAATCTGAAACGCTCTTTAGGAAGGCCCTAAAAACTTGGATCTTTTCATCCTCCAATGCACTCTGTAGAACTCTTATCTGACTCCTTGCTCCCTTGCAGCTACCTATTTTCTATTCAGGAATCTGCATAGCGCCATGATGCTCATCGGAGTGATAGACTGCGCTCTACAAATGTTTGTTTACATTACATTACATCTGTGTTTCATATCCTGGAATGTCAGCCCTTGTTCCAGTTCCTACCTTTGTCCATAAGGGTGGTGGTTTTTGCACATTTGTTACTAGATAGAGAGCGAATCGGCAATAACGCGTGTTATCAAACCCTCTCTGTTTCATTCTCAAAATTATTTGGTGCAATATGGAAACTCCTCAAGAACCATATTGCATCATCCTTTAGCCACAGAGTGACTGGCATGTCAGATGGACAGCTTTTCAAAGCTACCATTGCTTCATGAAGTAGCGTTGTCCTTCATCGGCAATATTCCAAGTGGTCCTTCATGTCACTATGCACATAAGCTCTTTAATAATAGTGTCCTTCTATTGGTCCAGGGTCTGATTGGCTCCAGGCCTTCACTTTTCATCAGGTATGAAGCAGCCATGCAAGTCCAGGTGCACATCCACGTTGACAGAGGCACGGGCAATTTCTGTGAATGTTTTGCCATCCAGTATGAGCAAAAAGGAAGCCTTTTCAGGATCGGTAGACACAATAATAGATAAAATAACACCTAGAAATAAAGAATCGATATATTAACAAAAAACATTTTTTTTTAACAGAAACACAGCACTGATGCAATCTCCTCCTTTGTTTTTGAGAGCAATAAAGGCGCACAGCACATAGAACCAAGATCATTTGATAGTTAACTTATGTACTGATTGTTTCTGAGAAAGTAGTACGTGCAGGAAATAAATGGTTTTATATACTGGACTCTAATGTAGCACAAACACCGGTGGCTGGGTGGCAGTAGCTTGGAGCTGGGAGGTGCAATGATGAAACCAAGGACTTCATGTGGGAATTCGAGCTCCACTTTGCAAGCATCTTTGTATACCTCCTCATGTGTTGGATTAAAAAAAAAAAAATTTAAGGCTTCATATTTTTTCCAAGACCTCGCAAGAACTATTAATTTCCAGTTTGTGAATTTCTTTTTTTATCAATTTTTTTTTATTGGCGCATGTAATCAAGTTGTATACAGTATGAAAGCCCAACTCACTGAGTGACATGATATACAATTGCAGTGTTCAAACTATGGACCAGCGATCAGTAAGTTAGTATTTATGAAAACTAAAGAACAAACAATAATGAAACAATTTACCCCACCCCACCCTCCCCACAGCAGCTAGTAGTGCCCAAGCATAGGAACAGCTTATGAATCTAATGCGTCCCATAGAGTGAAAAATGTCATGTAAATATAGAGGAGTCGTAAAAGGTGTTGCCAAAATATATAGTATATACAGTGCCAGGGTAGGTAACTCAGGGCTGGTGACTATTATCTTTGCTACTAGCCTTGAAATCCCCTACAAGAGTATCTTAGGTCTTAACAATAAGGTATTTCCTCAGCCATGCCTTTCCTCCCTCTATAGCAATGCACTGTCGGACTGTGAATTTCTTTTTAGAAACCTTGTCTGGATTCAGTGCAAGATGGAGGAAAAATTACAAATGTCATTTCGTCAAAACATAAACTTTCACACCAAACCTTTATGGAAACCTTAAAGAAGTGATTCTTAACCTGGGGTCCAAGGACAAATAGGGGTCCGCTATACCTAACCAGTGGATCCTCAACTGTTTTGAAAATTAAATATTAGCAGATTAATAAATTATATATAAACAAAAGAACAAAATTGAAAATTGAAATGTTTTAAATGCTTAGTAAATCTAAAGGCATTTGAAATTGAAGGCTACAAATTTAGTTGATATCCTTAGCTTGATTTGTGAAAGCAATGCAAGTACAGCAAACAGACTCTGGTACAAATGATTGTATGCGCTGTCAAAAGGACAGCATGCATTAGGACCAAAAAGACAAAGTGGTATGCTAGATTCTAGCATATCCCTTCGTGTTTTAGAAATAAAGCCACATTTTGAAGCATTCTTCCCATTAAAATTAAAATTACCATTTCATTTTTTTGTGTGATTTTAATTAAATATTTCATAAATTGTTTTTTTGTTTGATGTGTACCTTTTTCTGAAATTGTGTGTACTGTTTTGAGGTTCAGATAGTAGAAATTGCTTAGCATGGGGTCCCTCCTTCTGTTAGTGATTCACTGGCGTTCACAGAAGTCTAAAGGTGTAGACCTGAGGCATTAGAGCACGAGGAAGGATCTTTTTGACACAGAAAGTTTTACAAATATCAAAAACATACTTTGATATCTTGTATGCATTGCCCATGAGAAGATGAAGAATAGCAGAAAGTTTTGGAGCTAGACCTGTTTTTTCTGTTGTGATGGAAAAGTTCCCTGCATGGTGATGGACATACAGCCCTGCCCTGAGTGCCCCAGCTGCAGGGATATCTGGAATATTCGTACCAATTTTTGGTCTTGGGCGAACACGAATCATGTGTATGCCATGACCTAGGCTTGACTCACAGGTTGCATTCTTGCTTAGACCGGCAAGGGGCACCCAAATCGCTACCCTCATGTGGTGGAAGGCTACTGCCAACACTGGGAGTTAAGTAGGACAAGGGCAGTGGTGGCAGAGTACTATGTTTCAAGTTATAATGATGAGTAGAGGGAACAGGCCTTTTTACCTGTGTCACTAGAGTGGGGCATACTGGCCCTCTTATGTAAACGCCCACTGTTGTGCACTTAACTCACTCATGACCTATATTAGGATGAATGTAGCACCGCCCAGTGCAACCATTTCTGCGTGTGCGTGCTGAAATATATGTGTACCTGTGCATGATGCAATGCATGTAAGTCAGTGCGTGTCTGTGTATGCACATTGAAATGCATGTGTACCTGTGAGTGGTGCAACACATGGAAGTCAGTGCGTATCTGTGTGTGCAAGCTGGGATGTATGTGTACCTGTCTGTGGTGCAATACTTGGAAGTTAGATTATGTCTGTGTGAATGCGATGGGATGCATGTGTTTCTGTGAAGTTGTACAGTACATGAGATCCTGCGTGTGTGTATTGTGTGTGTGCACAAGGATGTATGTATACTTGTGTATGATACAATACATGGATGCCTCTGGGTTCCATTTTGGGAATTCCAGGGCCTGTTGGAGAAGCATGTGGAGGTGGGGAGCAACCCAGACAGATTTGTGGATTGCTGCATTCCTGAGAGCTGGGTGGGACCCATACACACTGGAAGAACACTTCAAAAGGGTTCCTTGATTCTGAAAGAAGTCACTGGTCAAAGAAGCATGGCATATCTCAGGAAGGAGATGGAGATTATAATGGAATCATAAAGATTAGGGGTCGGGGTCTTTATAACCATTTGATAAACATATATCAGTAAGGCTAATACCCAGGTTGTGATCCGCTAGTCACTCCCATTGCCTGTGTTTTGGGACTATCAAGACTGGAGACACTCCTGCTGTGATAGACTGTATTCTCGAGGATGGATGAGACAGAGGAATGGGCACCACCCATACCACAAACTTCAAGGACTCTGATACTAAATTACATTTATGTCTGGAAAATAATTAGAAAAAGGGGAGCTTAAGCCTCCCAAGATTGTCAAACTGAAAATGTACATCAATGTAGAGAAGCGCAACACGACTTCCGTCTGTTGTGACCAGGACTAGGGACTACGGGTCTGCCAGTCTCCCTCTTGGGGGAGGGGACATCAACCAGGAGAATCAAGATCACTTGCCCTGGGGCACCAGCTTCTGCCTGATCTGAGGCCAGAAGACCTTGTGAGGAGAAGGAGACTAACAGGAGGGAGCCGAGGACATGAGGTGGATCTTATTGAGTGGATCCCAAGAGCTGAGTGTGAGATTCTGGTCCATTGGGACCACTGCACCGACTGAGCCACCTGCTTGTGTACTTTTTACATGACCCCTGTATGCCAGGTGGGGGTTGTGGAGAATCCTAAAGGCCATCGCCCTTCTACAGCAATATGAGAAAGACAGGGCAGTCTCCCTGTGCAGTGTTGTGACCTGAATAGGGACTCCATCTTAAGTGCGATAATCGTAACCTACGTATGACATGTGGGGGTCAGGGAAATCTTAAAAGTTGTCGATGTGGTGCAGCGCTGTGAGGAAAATAGGGCTGTCGCCCTATGCAGTGTTGTAACCTCATGAGGGCTGCCACCTTGATTGTACTATACGCAACCCCCATATGCCAGTTGGGGGCTGGAGTAAAGAATAAGGATCAACGCCCTGGTGCATTGCTTGACTGAGAAGCGGGCTAACCTGAAGGTGCTGTCGCCCAGTGTGACTCTGTGCGTGATTTCCCTATTCCAGGAGGGGGCTGTGGCAAGGAGAGAGGGCCGTTGCTCCAGAAGCAGCATGCAGCTGTGAAGAAGTTGCAGGTTACGACCCATGGAGGAGGAACATTGATTCAACCATCTGAATCCAGAGTGCCCAAGACTTGTCACCGAACTCAGGGAAACTTACCGTAGGACCAGAGGAGCACCGTGGACACCTCTAGCATCAACTGCAGCATCCAGTCTTTTGCTCATCGACAGGCCGCTGATGCATGCCTGGACTCTCCAAACTGCCACTCCAGCGGGAGAGGTAAGTCTAAATACTGGGGGGAGCTTGCTCTGACTGAAGTGCTAAGGTGTGGAGACACTTAATTTTACAAAAAGCCATTGTGGAACTTCTAAGACTGTACCTCAGTAACAGGGCCTGGCCTGGGTGTTGACTCACATGAATGGGGAATACCTACGAACCTTCGGGACATCAGTTGGGCCTAGTAGCTCCTGCTTGCCCCTTGGCCCTCTAAACGGGATTCTGACATCCCCCTATATATTTCTTCAAGAGCTGATAAAACTTAGTTCTACTCCCACCCAGTGTGCCCATCTTTAATTTCCATACTTGCAGCTACCAGGTAGGAAACTTCTGGGACTTTGCTGCCTTGGGTGGGGTTTGTTGTTTTCATTGAGTGTTGGTGTGGAATGAGACGGTTTAACCAGGATTCTGAAACCATAAACCATTGCATTTTCACTCTGCAGAAAAGCTCCCTACTGGGACTATGCTTTGCTTAAAACATTGCAGGTAGTGATTCATGGCCCCACAATAAAAGCCAAGTGAGCGCTCAAGACCAGTGTGAGTCAGCAGCGTGGCTGTGTTCATGACCTCTTCATGAATGGGCCACTGAACATGCACAAGGAAACTCATGGAACTAGTGCAGATACACAGCTGCAAAGAGAATGTAGCAGTGCAGCGTGGATGCCATGTGGCGCTGACTTGGTGCTGGTAATGGAGAGATGTTAGCCATTAGCCAAGCAGTGTGGAAACAGATGACAAGCTTGTTAATATACATAGAGTTTCAATAGTTGGATGGTACGAAATCCATTAAAGGCATTTGGATCTTGTTAGTTCTAGGTGAGTGCTCTAGGGCTCCTTGGGATGACTGCGTGTTGCTGTCGTTGCATTGATTGATTCTTGTTAATTATTAATATGAGGCAAGTTAATGTGGGTATTCCTCACTTGGCTCTTTCCTAAAAATAGAACATATAGGAGAATGGAAAGCATATTCTGGGCTGTTATTGAACTTTGGGTACCTAATTGACACAGATGAAACTAGGGAATTATGTGCTGCACATGTAGATTGTGTAACATGTATTAGGGTGTGTATGACAATGATGCAGAGGGTGCAGGCAACAGCATATTTTTTGAGTTCCCCAGGAGAGTCAGCATTAAGGTGGGGAAGCAAGAAAAAGTTGTGCTTACTTTAACTGCACTGATTGTACTGGACTTGATCACTGAACACAACATTTTTACTTTTACATTGTGTTGGTGCGGAAGGCCTAAATGTCTTTGAAAAAGGACCAGAAAGTGTAGATGAATTTGAAATGTGTTTGAACAGGCTGAATGGCCATAATCTAACCAAAGTGAGCATAGTGCTAGACACACAAGATAATGGAAAGAGGAAACATAAAGGGGAGAGTGGGTAGGGTATGGAACTATTCTGTGGAAATTGGTAAACAATAGTGACTTTGGGGCAACTTTGAAAGAGCAGTTGTATGCCCACTGTATGTTGTATTGTAGAGATTCCACCGGAAGGGAGAAGCTTTGGAGGAAGTGTAAACCTGTGTTAATAGAAGAATGGGAAGTAGCTTAAATGATGTAACATACAATGAAGTGTGTGAGAAAGTTGGAAGGAAGTAAGAAGAGTAAAGGGAGGTTGAACAAGAGGCATGTCATATTCCCTAGCATTTAATAAAAGAGGAACAAGCATATGATAGGAAACAAGTGGTGAGTCCAGGGTGTCTTATAAGTGCAGGAGTTTTAAATGTCTAGCAGGCTTTAAAGGGTGTCCTGATGATATCATGATGTGTAGACTGTTCAGAAAAAAGAGGTTATAGAGCTAGATGTTGAACAAATATTCAAGATGAAAGACATGAGTTATTAAGGAGCTAGCGAAGGAGGTAGATAATACAGTACAAAGGATGGAAGAAGGCGAATATGACCGTCCACCCGATGAAGTATCGATAGGAGGAGTGGTGTCAGCATGATGATGGGCTCGAAGATGACAGTACTTTCCTGGGGGGTTTATTGAGCTGTTCCAGGTGAAGGTGGAGTTGCATGTAGCTAAGACTGGTGGATACAGGAATTATCCCACTGGTATATGTGGGTATTTTGAATCGAAACTGGTGTACAGAAGATTGTGTAACATGTGTTAGGGTGTGTATGACAAAGATGCAGAAGGACTATATGAAATAAGGAAAGGTTATTTTGGGATGCTCATCAGGAAAGGTAATGTATTAAACTAGATCTCAAGAATTAACCCAGGTTTTGCCAGGCCATGCAGACTTAGTGGTAGATGGTTGGGAGTTACATGAGTTTCCTCACGTTTTACAGGTTTAATTTGGGTTTTTCAAGGTTTTGTACATAAGATTACATTGGTAGAGGAGCGGTACCAAAGATGCAAAGAGAGATGAATGTTCAGTTTACCTTGAGGAATGCCTTAAAGGAAGACACTGATATGTTGTCTAAGAAAGATATAATGTAGAAAGCAGATGTGGTCTAACAGCTGTATTACCGACTTTGGAATCTACCTTTGAACATGAGGATTACTGACTTTGGCATTTGACTGCAGCAACTGTGTGATTCTGAGCAAATCACTTAAATTCCTTCTGCATCAAATAAAAATGTAAAAAACTATGTGGAATGCTATGCAATGCAGTTGCAAATTTATAAAATGTAAATGTGTAATTCAAATATGTAAAACCTTCCCCTGATGTAGACGATTTTGTATCATCAATGGACGTCATTTAACGGCGGCCAGGGGTCGCAGCTGTGACCCCAGCCTTGCCCCTTGCGACCCCTGGCACTGTCAATACGACCCATGGCCTCAAAGGTGGCCAAAAAGTGCCAAGAACACAGGGATGGTCCTCACAATGTGTGCTGGGTTTGCATCACAAAAAGTGACACAAACATGGTGCAAAGAGTTAGCAAACCTGGGCCTGAGTGTTAGTAACTATGAGTGAGTATGAAGGAGATTAACAGCAGATGGAAGCGAGTGAGAATGAATTAGTGCAAAGGGGTGTAAGAGAAAGTGAGTGTGATGTTAGGGTCATGTGACATGCCTTTCTGAAGAAAAAACGGGCAAAAGTCATATGATGCCACTTCCTGTCATTAAGGTCAAAGGGTATGTGATGTCACTTCCACTACCCCCTGGTATTTGGGTGAATCAATATCTATGGGATCATCCTCTAAACCACACATTTACTGTATCTGCTTCCTAACTAGGCTTGTGCAATATGAATATCAGTACATATATATCTACAAGTGTGTGGGTCATTCCCGTGGTGGTAGAGAGGAAGCTGACAGGAGCAACAAGGTGCGGTCTGAATCATGGGAAATTGAACAAAAAATATGTTTGTAAAAATACATTCTTTCCCCAATATAGAGGGAATAGCCACCTTAGTGGGTGATGTCAATGTGTTTCCCTCTCTGGATTTTTATTAGCTTATTAGAAAAAGCTGCGTCCAGAGTCAGCGAGTTAAATGCCATTTAGTCGATGTCCTTGGCGGCAGGCTACCAAAGAGCCACCTGTTCATTGGTGCTTCTTGGCCTTATTTTTTCTTGAATGGTATTCTTGTGGTTGCAGCTGGAGCACAGGGGCATGGTGTGACATTGATGAAGGTGCTACAAGTATTGTCCTAAAGGGTCAATAGCCAGGAGAGCAAAATACAGGTGTTGCTTGAGTGGGTAGTGAACTAGGGACTGTAGTGAGTGGTTAGATGGAGAGTCAGAAGAATAGTCTGCTCAAAACAACTGTGGAGACACCAGAGCCCGCTTAAAGAGCACGTGAATCATTTCTAGGTTGTAGAGTTCTTTTCCAAATTCATTAGAAATATGGCCGAAGGGACAATTCATTTTAGAAGATTGATGAAGAAGGGGTAAATTCAAAGTGGGCAGAGAGCATGAAGTTAAAAGAGAAGTTGGGACAGGCAACAGCATAAAGGAGTTTTTACCCAAAAACCGTATGTGAATGCGCATAATGCAGGTACATGTGGAACAGTGGCGGTGCACAATTGTGTCTGCATCTTGGTGGTTGAAGCAGACTGAATTGCAATACATTGCTATTAAAATAGATGCGCTGGTGGGTATTGGGCTATTTTTTTTGGTCTGAGACACCCATAATTAGTAGAAGATTGGCAGGAATCGCCAACCTTTAAAATAAGTGTTCACCAATAAAGAAATAGACCAAATTTTGAAGTAGATTTGCAAGTGAGAAACACAATTTTAGGAGCATAGTTTTAATTTGGAGTGTGTACCTGGAACACACAGTTTATTCCTTTCCACAGTTATCTGGGTGGGTGATGTGCAAGAAGAAAAAGGAAAGTTCGTGCAGTACAACGGCCCACAGATGGTGGAGTGTGGAAGGTTGGGGTGAACATTTGTTGAAAGGAAAATAATGACCTGGAGATAAGTGGGTCAGAGGTAAGATCACAGAAGAAGTTGTGGAAAAGAGATGCGAGGTACAAAGAGTGGGGACGCTGGAACCAGGAGAGAGGAACCACGAGGAGAGAGAGGTAAGGGGGATTGGGCATGGGGTGGGGGTTACTTTTTTAGGGTTTAGGGTAGAGTGGAAGTAGTGTTGTAATGTTTGTGTAGTGTAGGGTTGTATTTTAGGATTTAGGGTAGTGTTGAGGGGGTCGTGCAGGGTAGTGTTAGAGTGTAGGGACCGGACTGGGGGTAGTGGGAGGGTCGTGCTGGGGGTAGTGTTTGAGGGTTTAGGGTAGTGTTGTGGAGTTTGTGTTGTGTAGGGTAGTGTATTTGGATTTAGGATTTAGCGTAGTGTTGGGGGGGTTATAATTTAAAAAATGCGTTGTAAAAGTATGCGGGGTATTTGGATCCGTTGTAATGTCATTTTAAATGCATTTCAATACACTTGCGAACTAATGGTATGTGTACTAATAAATTGCGTTGTAATGGTACTTGCAAACTAAAAACATTGTTGTAAAAGCATGCGTTGTTTTGCATTGCGTTGTATCGACATATATTCGGTTCAGGGTAACGTGTGTATCAGGTGTGTGTGGGTGTATGTGTCTCTGTATGTGCATGGGAAGGTTCGTGGTATCTGGTATGTCTGCTCCATGACAGAATGCAGAACATCAGAAGCTTTAGTTGTGAGCGGGACAATAGTTCTTTGTACATCTGAGCGTGCTTTTGGGTCACAGGCACGAGAGCCAAGGCTGAGCTCATCCTGCATTGTTGTGCAGCTCCCTGAATTTACCCAATAAATAAAACAGCCTTGTTCTGTTCCAGCAGGATGTGTTTATCTCTCGTTTCCAACCGCACTTTAAACGTCTGGTGTATACACTGTAGCACATCTCATGCCTGTGAGAAGGGAACAAGTTATTTATTATTCTGTTACCAAGGTATGAAAGTGTAATGTGTAACACTAGGTGGCAGCATTGGCTAATGTTCTCTTGAAATATGAAATCATTTTAACACATTGGTAACTATCGCTCAGGGTTTATTGAATCGCAAATTGCATTTAGGATAAAACGCCTCGTATTACCTGTTAGATTAGGACGCTCTCTACTATAACACTACTGTGAAGGAGGCCGAGGATGGCAGAAAATCTTATAAATGTCTGAGGTTTTGGTGAAACCATTCATTTAAGTTGATTTTTCAGAGTTGTGAAATAAGACGCTTGTTTGTTTTTCTTCACATTGAAATGAAGGCTGGACCTCCTAACGCTTTATTTAAACAAGCATTGTAAAAGCCAATAGGGCTCAGCTTTGCCTATAGCTTTAGCCATAAGCTATAGCAATTACTCCCTCTGTTATCACCAGTGTGCTCACCTGGTATAGGAAATTACAAAATGAAGTCAAGAAGATGCGAAGGGCAAAATGTTTTAATCACGTATTTAATTTATTCACAACATTATTTCCAATCAATACTTGACCAACATATGTAATGCAAATACTATCGCTTCATCAGGGTCAAATTCATTCACTCCTATCACCATTGCATTCTAAGGTCAGAACGTACATCTATCTATCTATCTATCTATCTATCTATCTATCTATCTATCTATCTATCTATCTATCTATCTATCTACACACACACACACATACACAAAAAGGAAGTAGGGAACTCTGGGTAGTTCCCAACAAACAACTGAGGTGAGCAGTTTTAGAGTTTTGAGCTTTTGAGTGTCGGTGGCGTTGTAAAGTGTTGCATATAAAAGAGTTGCTTTCCCAGTGACAGCTTCTCCGTTAAGGCGGAGGAGCGCCGCCTCGCTGCTCTCTGAGCAGTGCAAAAAGGAAAAATAAAATGATAATAGCACCATGTTGTTATCATTTTATTTTTCACAACTGAGCCAGTCTAGGATGGGGCGGGGCTGCGCTATCATGACGGAGCAGGGAGGAGGAGTTGTGGGCACCATAAGTGCGCATGTCGGTTTGGTCACAAGTCTTAAGAAGGCCAAACCGACATGCTCACTTAGCATTTCTCCAAACCAGGCTGTGTTGCACAGCCGGGTGGAGATCAGTCCCAGGCCCCCAGCCACTGTCTGAGCTGCAAACCAGGCCGCTCAGACCAATCGCTGCGCTGCTGTCATGCTGGTAATACTATTACCAGCATGAGAGCAGCGTCTTGATTGGATTAAGGGAGTCTGGAAGCATGTGTGCTGCTGGGAGTCAACAGGAAAAGAAGAGGACGGAGGAGAGGTGGCGGCCGGCAGGTAAGTCACCTTTTCTTTTTTTTCTCCCCAGCTCTGCCCCACCACTTCTGTTCCGTAGCAGCCACCACTGTGCTTTCCACCTGAAACTTGGGACCTGCCTAGAGTGCAAGTAAATTAAGAAGTAGAAAGTGAGAGAAAAAATGTAAAGCTAATGGGACAAGCATACTTGAGAAGAAGAAGAGGTGCTACAGGTATGAGAGAAGAGAAGTAGAAAACAAAAGGTGCAAAGGTATAGGTAAGGAAGGGCATATGGCATGTGGAGTTGAATGGCCAAGAATGTTTCGGCTGCTCAAAAAGCACTAGCTACTCTCTTACCATCATCCTCTTCATTGGCATCTGGGCTTGGTACAAATAAAGGCTCTGCCGGCCAGCAGTGATCCTCCTCCCAGATTAGCATTTTTTTTGTAACAATGTCATACTTCACAATCTATAAAAATATGAAAAACAGGAAAGTAATGCCTCTGAATAAGGCTTGTCAGAATGCAAAATGTTACTGGCTTTTTAACTGACAGAGGAAACAACATTAAGGATGTTAGTAAAAGAAGACATGTAAATAGTAGGAGACATTGTTTAAGACATATTTGGGGATAGAAAAGGGTGAAACATATGGGTGTAGTGGTACACCCATTAACAGAGAACATAAAGCGTAAGCATTATTTAACATGTGACACTAAATATGCTCGGTGTTCATAGAAGTGGCTTTGTTGAAAAACTCATGTGGGTAAAACCAAATTATTGAACATAAATCAGTTATTTGCACCAACAACAGTAAGATCTCAACCTAAATGTACCTCTCAAACTCGTAATCTCTCAAGGAGAGTTACCCACACTCTACTCAATGTTACTGTTGCTCTTTGCTCTGTAGGAAAAAGTTCCCTCTTAAAAACAACAATGCATCCTTTAAACTCTCCAGAAATTAACAGCAAAACTCTGTCATACGGGACTGCGACATCTTAAAGGAGCCCTTAGGGCCCTATTTAATTTTAGGGCTGTCTGACTGTCCTCTGTCAGGTTCTGGCACCCTGGCAGTGGACCTAATAGCCAAATATAGAAATGTCTGTCGGGACATTCCAAGCATTCACAAGAACTACAGTCAAGGCGGTTCCTGTGTATGCATTGTACCTTCGACACATGGCTCTGCCAAACAATGACAAGTTTGTTTTATTTTCAAAAACAAAACCCCAAAGTGGAATTTTGTTTTTGAAAAAAAAAAAAAAACAATGCCTCCCTCACAATGGGATTCATCTCTCATGGCAAAGGTGGCATTTTTATGTTTTTACTGTCCCTTACTGCTAGGGTTTTCCTGGCGGTGACAGGTAGTAAAAAACAGCTATATGTCCACCCATCTAAACTGAGCGGGCGGTGATATAGCCAGTTCTCTGACGGCCCTTACTCTGTTGGGCCATCTTAGTAGTTTGGCCATTGTGGAGCTGGAATAGTCTCCACTGTTGCAAAACTATGGTCCGCCCGCTTTTAAATTTGGTGGGCAGACCAGTATGTTGGCTGGAAGGATACTCTGTCCCCATTGTGATGGAGTACCCTTACCGTCAACAAATAAATTGGGCCTTAGCCCTGCTGCCTTAATGAATGCTCACATTTTCATCGACATGCACTCTAGGACCTTCTCCCACACATGGTTGAGAGGCCAAGAAGCACAGGCCAAGGCCTTTTTCCATTTTTATTCTCTACACCCCTTCTGCCAGTGTGAATGATAAGACTGGGAAAGGGCATGCTCCATGGTGAGTATGATAAACCACCACTGCAAAATAGCTATGTGAGTCTCTCGAAAGTGGTGCAGCTGGAGGAAAGTGGAGGACTTGCATGAAAGGAGGCTGGAAGTCCAGTGCTGGCCTTAACATATTTCTTAAGCATATAGGGGAAGGTCTCGGGGAAGGATTCTGGAAAAAATGCCGTAAAAGGAGTGTAGAAGATATCCCTTTCAAGATGCCAATGAAAGAAATTTAATGTAAAAAATAACAGAAAATCACCAATAGCTATACATTGCACAGCTTGCAACCAGAAAGTCTGATAATTAGGATTTCTTATATTTCAGTTGTAGCCACAGCACCACATAAAGAGATCGTGCATTAAAAAACGAAAGCATTATGGTAATATGAAGTTCAAGTTCTCTCACCAAAGGACTTAAATGAGTCTTTGAATTCATGTCCTTTTTATGATTGTTGTGTAAATAGGATATGTTACTGTTAAGTCTACTACTGATATTTTATGAGTGGGTAGTGTAGGGTCAATGGCCTAGCCATAGACATAGTTACCTTTGCACTAATAGAGCTCTGTCAGTTCAAGCATGCCTTAAAGTTAGATTGTCCCTCATATGTATTCAAAGTGCATGTGAAGTTCTGTGTAATATGAGAGTGAGGTAGAAAGAAGAGTTACTAGAAACACCAATGTCTTCACCAAACAAAACGCAACAGTCGTCAGCACTTCCTCTTAGTTTAAAAATATGGTTTATCCACTGTGCAAAGAAATGCAGTCAATGTTAATGTATGCGCAACTTTGAGCTGATCGGCTGGTGCTACATCAATAAGGGACACCTTTTCCATCAAACAAAGCTCTAAAACAACTCAAGTAGAATATAAAATATGGCTGAAAATCATAACTACATCTCAATTTTGAGACAAAATGATAGGTTATGAGGCACCAGCACCAGTTATCCTAAATTTTAAAAGGGATTTCCAAACTTTACACAAATCTGAGTGGCAGGGTAAGAGTGTGGGGGGAGGGGGCACTCTTACAGCCATTCCTTATATGCAGGGGCACTCGTCAGGTATGCCCACTCTCCCCCTTACTCTGTGCCATTGCCATTGAACCACTGGTGGAGTAGATCAGAAGAGGTGCCCTAGTGGAGGGGTTTGAATGGTCCCTCATACTTAATAAAAGGGTCTCACTCTGTGGCGGTACCCCCTTATCTATCTACAAGAGATTGTTTAATGTGGCCCACAGGTGCATCACATCCTTAATTTCTTCTGAAATATTCAAGTCTTGTGATGAATCATGACAAATCAATGGTTTTCCCACTTAAGGCAGAATCAATTTATATTCAGTGGGCTGCCTGGCTGCAATTGGCATCTGAAGGTTTTCGATATTTGGGAGTGTATGCATCTTCAGACCCAACTTTGTTGTGGCAATGTATCTTGACCTCATGTCGACAAACTGTGCAATGAATTAACATTTTAGTCATCGCACCCACTCTCTCTCTTCTGGGAAGGGCAGCGATCTTTAATCACTCATGAGGATTCTGTACCAACTACAAAACTATCCTTACGCTATTTCCCACACTTACTGTGTACGACTGATGTTAATGGTCCACAACTTCATGTGGAGTGCTGGGGGGGCTCCCTGTATATCGATGGACAAGTGTTATACGTCTCCTTAAGATTGGGCATCAGAGCAGCGAATATAGTAGCATACTACTGTACCTCATAGCTTGTGATAGTTAATTAATGATGCAACAACACTATACAAGAACCTCTGTTTGACTTGGAGCAATGGGCCATTGGAGGAACACACCCTAAACATGACATGCATGGTCGCAAAATGGGCCAAGATCTTCCCACACAACACAAACTGAAATCAAAATATGGAAAAATACTCTGCTAGATATGGGATGGCCCTGTAAATTGACACAGAAAAACCCTTCTACGGTTAGGGCACATTGCTGGATCAAGTACATTCCCTCATGGGTTTCAAAAATGGGAATATATAAGGATATCAAAATTGAGCGATGTAATGTCTGGAAGAAATATTTGCACATTTGCTGACCTACCAAACAACTTTGTAATGCATAAAAGCAAGTTCTTCCAAAATGTACAGATTTGGCATACCATACTATTCTGTATTAAAACATCACAGACCTGCTAGACTTTAAAGTACTTGAAGGCAAATTGGTAATGGGAGTTGTGGGACAACATAAAATATCCCTCCATAAAATACTAGTGATAAACACCTGATTCCTTCACCAAACTCATAGACATATGAGAGAGGAACATGGGTGTTTTAGAGAAGGAAGACTAGCTGGAAGCCAAGATAGGGTCCAGTAAATAGCTACGGCTATTCTGTTCCGATTAATTGTTATGCAACAAAATTCAGCAAATTCTATGCAAGTCAATCGAATGGGCAACAGATGATAGCCCTTAACTGGCACTTCTCCACATTACTAGCGACATTGATTCTAACAGATACAAAATTAAATTGATTAATGTAGCCATGGTACTGGTGAAAGGCGATATTGCAATAAGTGACGTTAACAAAAAAAGTTGAAGGTGGAAGAATGGATGAAGGGTTTAGAGAGTTTCTTGGCTCTGCAAATAACAATATATAAGACACACAGTTGCCCGCACAAGCACCTGAGGATCTGGGGGGACTGGATAGCCGCCGGGGGATCGTCATTGACCCTTTACTGGCGGTAGGCTCCTTTGTTACTGTTCTCCTGCCACAGAGCACTCAACATGTTGTATACATTTGGGGTATTTAATCAATGCACTATGTTATTTGCATGATACTTGTGACAGACTGTCCCATGTATGTTTTTTATCTATCAAAATCAAAAAGGAAAAATCTTTTTAAGCAAAAAATCACTGCCAATATTGTTCAATTGACAGAGAAGGCGATTCATAATTTACAGTCCACATCCAATAAGTTTGTTCTGAACGGAGCGCAGTATGATCAAAGTGACACTATTTTCTGAACTGATCATTATGTGAGGTCTCAGGAAAATTAAAGGCACAACCATTTTAGGGACATAAATACAAATGAAGTGTCAGAAAGCAAACATGACACTTGCAGATGTACTGAGGGATTTATTAAATAAATTGTAACTAATCCAGTAATTCAAATTCAAGACATCCAGAAGGAAGCTACTAATCTAACCCTAAGACCTATGACAAATACTATGTGTGTTGAGACGACAACACGGAGAAGCTTGAGGATGCACCAACCTTTCAAACCTGCTTCAGAAATTTTAAAAATAATATTCTGAGATTGTTCACATAGTTCTAAACTCAACTCCAGGTACTCGAAGTAAAAGTGCACCTGGAGGTCAAGCGGGGTCTGATATATAAGAGATAGTCCTCAAGGTTTTAATCACATTCTCTGGTTCTACGCACAACATTCTGGTTAGAAGCTCCTACTTCTGTCTCACTGTCTCACAACCCTCACTCTAACTCACACTCTCTTGCATGCAGGAGTAGAGCTGTGAGTCTGGGAATTTTCATGAGCAGTGGCCTGGCTGAATCAAGAGAACCATCCTGGTTATTGGTGTAAACAGCTTTAAAACAATTTTATATGTATCCTGGTAGCATAATCTAAATGTTGACAGTGAGTTGGGATGGACTTGATTACTATTAAGTGCACCACCCCATGCTGATAGACATTAAACTCATCTCACCAGATAAATGTTCATGGTCCAGGCATGCATAAAGGAAGTGGTCATACAGTATTCTGCATAAGGGTGTGATACTGCGTCACCTCTTTGAGCTGGTTGCGCACCCTCCTCTCTCACTCCATGGATCCCACTAGGAGTCTTTTATTAGAAGTTGCAACTTGTAAGCGCTTGTGTGTGGATCTTTATTAGAACGTACTGGTGCTGTCTGTATCAGCTTGACCAGTAGAACAAAACGTATATCATGCTTACTGGCCAAGACCTACCTTGTCCTACATTTTGGCTATTCTGCCACTGGTTTGATGAGTGCAAGAGGCATATGCAGCTCTGATGTACAGATTTTCAGAGCGAAGGCAAAATTAAATTTTCCTATTTCGACTCTCACCCTCCTGCAGAAATATGGCTTTTCTTGAGACCTTGAGTTGCTATGTGGCACCCACTTGTTATGGTGCCTGCATTAGGCTACATGCTGTCAAGTAGCTCTGTTGTTCCTTACGTTGAAGCTACCCTTCCTTCATGTCTTGCAACATCTAATATATAAGGGTCAAGGGTCTGCCCACAAAGTTGAACAAGAACCACGAGAAGTAAATGTATATATGAATCAAAGCTTCCTGTAAAGGTACAATAAATTATTACTTAAACACAAATTAATGTTGATTCTGAAAAACAATTCTATAGAAGATAACATAAAGGAAAGTTAATTTTGAAAATGCCGCTTATATCACTGGCTGGTATCAATATTTTTATTACAAACAAAATTAAGTAATTATCTAGTGTACCTTGACAGGAACCATGGATTTTTATTCATTGCACCATCTACTGACCATGCATATTACATGCATAGAGACTGGTTTGTATGGCAGAATATATTGTACAAAAATATTGCCTCTCATAAATATTGCGCCCTATGCACCATTTAAAAGATATTAACTAATTCAGTGTAGATTCCTATTATTATCTCCAATGGGGCGATATTTTGTAAGCAATATTTATACACAGTATTTATTTCACACAATAGTCTAACTACAGTATTCTGGTATCCCACCTGCACACTGGCATGCCTGCTTTCACTCGCTCTGCATGCTGGGACTACAGGTAGGCACCCAAAACTACACTTTCCTCAAATATTCTGGGGTCGAAGTTAGAACAGTAAATTAACCTTTTCCTTGAAACACTGATGTTTTTCAACGCTTTGCCTCAGATTTTCAAGAAAATCATAGAAATACTACTTCGGGGAGGGGGGCACAGATTTAAGGGGATCTTCAAATGTTATAACACCACCACATGAAAGAATTAATGTGAAAGTTATACCAGCAGCAATCTTAAAATACCGCCAGAGGAGTTTAAGAGAGTATAACCTTCACAGGATATACATAATTAAAGTTGGATAACTGTGAATAAGAGGGATGCTTTTTCACCAAGGTGTACTGAGGGACATCAAACTGACAATGTCTGCTTCTCCTGGCAACATCACAACAGTGCAACGGCTTTTGTTTCCCACTGCTGATGTATCATAGAAGTAAAGAACCGGATTTAGATCCAGTTATTCACACTAATGGCTAATGGTTTCCAAAGGAAGCCATACATAAAAAATCGACTGTGCTCCGTCAACAACCGCTGTTTGTGTAAGGTTATTTTCAAAGAGATGTTTGTCTCAGATTTTTAGGTCTCGCCTAAAACCACTATCTGTGGTTGAAAGACCTCTTGTGGACCATACCTAAACTTAATGTGGGCTTTGGGTCCGCTCACTGTTTACTATTGGTTGGTTTTCTTGTCACTCATTTGCTTGCTTCTTTTTTGATGGCTTTATTTCCTCTTCACCTGTTTATCCTTCTGTTGTAGCATAACTTCTTTACCATTCTTTTGATAGGATGACCTGTATTCTTTAACTGTTCACAATCAGGGAACTACTTTTTCATTTAACTTTCAGAACTCCAAGACAGTATATGTATTTTCTAGCTTTCTCCCCCGTATTCACTTCCCCACCAGACACGCCTCCATTGCTCCCACAACGACCCCACTCCTGTTGCCGTTCTTTACGGTAAAGAGCTTTTTCATTTTATATGGTTTGCAATGCCACTGCCAATTCCTGCCAGTCCTCTCCATTTTTACAAATCTCCTTATTGTGTGTTTCAATTCTTTATTTACTGCTCCAAGTGGCATCAACCATCTTTGAACAGGTAAATTTAAAAAATGGCACCTAGTATCATGCCATATGTGTGGTAACTAACACATGGATGCACCTACATCATCGTAAGGGGCTGTCATTGAATCATGACATGTATGTGTGCATTCACACTGACACATCGTCACATTTTTAAATTTTTTTGCCCATGTTGTACAGCATCAGCAGGCAAAAGCATTGGCAAAAGAAATATGTTGAAAAGGCGAGACCTACTGACTTTGCCAATGTTTGTTGGAGGTAGTCTGCATTGTGACTACATGCAGCTCCAGCTTTAGCACTGGTGTCACCCTATGCGACAGTCTTTGTTGGTGCTCCCCACTGACCTCTTTCTCCATGTATTATTCCTCTAAGGGTGCCCCTCATCGCTGCATATGCCCCTCTCACATGTATTTAATTTCTTTTAAAGTGATACTCAGACCAATGTAGGGTGTCAGAGCACTTCACATCACACACACATTACACAGAGATAATGAATCATACAAGTGTGTAAAACAATGTATTGGAAACGTTACATAAGACAATGAGGACTACAAGTTGTAGTAGTCATAATTCATTCACAATGGTAGGCAGTATATTTTAACCCCTTGACCGCGATCGGAAGTCCGCTCGTGTGCTGGACATTCCGATCGCGGGTGTGGTCGTGACGAGCTCAGCTCGTCATGCGCACAGCGCTACCGCGCAGCATGACGAGCTGAGCCCGTCACGCGCATCGAAGAGGTTAAGGGTACTTGGGCTAGAGAAGCTTACATTTAGGATTTCACACAGTGGTTGGGGTTGACTTTATTAATAAGAAATTATTTCTACCCAAACAAACCATTTTTAGCAACCTTAGGATAGGGGTGGGCGAGCTAGCAAATTGACAGGGAGAGTCGAGCCAAGGGTCTGGCTTGGATCTTAGAGCCCGTGCACGAGCTGAGCCCTGAAAATGTTTGTTAGGTAAATGATATATAACAAACTATGTAAAATATGATACAGTTGCTTCAAATTGAAAAAAAAATGTATTTCTTTAGCATGTGACGCTTTAACATTAAAGTCACATTATAGCACTGCACTGAGAAGCTATTATCAAAAGTGATAGCTTTTTAACATGAACCATTAGTGAACTAAGAGGCAAGAAAATTGGTATATAAACCCTGAACATGGCTCAGATTGTTACAGAGCAACATTATAATCTATTAAATCAAACACAGTAAGTTTTAGTACAACTGGTAGTCTGAACACACATAGTTGAAAGTGCTTTCATACACGAAAATGAAGAAAAAGGAGTTTTAGTGAAATAAGATAATTGCCTAAGATCACACAATTTAAGCAGAGAAGCCACGATTTATCCAGGTTTTCTAATTTCACTTTGTACAAAACAGCCAGGAAACTGTTATCTATTTGCCTTTCCATATATTAAGGATGCAGTTTTTATATTGTGTGAATTCGACCCGAAGGTCCTGGAGCACTTTACATGGGCACCAGTTACATTACACAGGGCTGCATGCATTGTTTATAGGCATGGTTATATTAAGTGATTTGACCAGAATCACAGGATGTAGAGCCGACCCCGAGACTCGAACCTGGTTCCCCAGTTCCAAAGTCGGCATCCCTGGTCCTAATGCCACATCCTGGATAGAGTGAGGGATATACATTGTTATTTTAGGTAAGTTAATACTTTGAATTTATTAACATTTGTACATTTTCTTTGCTTGAGTGCAATTTTGTATTGTTATCGGAATTGACTCTACTAAGTATTGGCAAAGCCAAAAGGCGGCAGCTCTAAAAGTATGAGGTATTGCGTTATCCAGTGCCTGTATGGTACATGTGAGCTGAGTTGCATTTAGGTGTCCAAGTGAGTTCACATGAAAGCTCAGCTTGCTAAGGACTCAAGGTTCCAACAGAACCTCGAGCAGAGCCAGAGCCAGGCTTCAGGCTCGAGCATGGCTTCAGCTTTCAGGTTCTCGCCCACATCTATCCTAAGATGACAAAAGCCTGGGGGGGAAAATAAGGCTCTAAACATATACCTTGCAGTTTGTTTGGAGCTCTTTGATGCCCATTAATACCACATTATGCTATAATACAAGGACTGTAACTTATGAACTGAAAGTAACAAAAGGATCTTTGTGACAAAAGCAGTATTCCACTGCGCTATCTACATAAAATACAAATCTGTAATCTGCATGTTACACGTGCTTTGCAGCAGGCACATTAACCCTGTGCGCTACCTTATGATGATTCAAAACTGCACTAGACAAAACTTAAATCTCTCCAGCAGGTACATTAATCCTCAGCTATCTCGACATTCTTAGTACTGCCTGAAATTTGCTGGGCACACGAGGAACTCTGAAGCAGGTGCTTTTAACCAATAAGATATTTCAAAATGCAGCGCCCCCCAGTTCGGCGCACAGTGCGCGGCACCAGTCACACAGCCCTAAATACAGCGCTGGCTACACGTGCTCAGATTCACCTGTGATTATATCATCTTAATAAGTTTCAACAACGAATAACAACTCTTAGATAACAGCAGCAGTCAGTAACAACAGACTTCTATTCTAATCACTCAATGTGTTTTTATGAGCAAAGTTCAATAGCAGCTGTCCAGTGCAGAACAGCGAGTCAGATAACAGGAATAAGATAGCAAGCTTTTATTTGCCAATGACTATTGGCCTTTAACTCTGTGTACTTAACATACACCACAATCTGGGAAAAATAGGAAAAGGATCTCAAACAACAACAGTAGCATTTTAAATTCCCACAATGGGGCAGATTTACAAGAACTGGCATATCTCTGCATATTAGCAGAGATGCGTCAGTTCATTTGCGTCCCGTAAAAAAACCCTTGCGCCACCATGGATGCGTCACATTTACAATGCGGCGCACCGTGGGGCAAGGATAGACAGATGCGTGACACATCTTTTGCCGTACAGGCAGCGCATTGCTGGAGTCGTGTCGCAGGCACGACGCAACTCCAGCAATGGTTAGGAATGCCTATTCCTAACATGCTGCGTCACTCCTTACGCCTGCAGGCGTAAGGTTTTGACACAGTGGCGTCGTAAAAGTGACTCAGTGAAATCTTGTAGATTTCACTGCCTCACTTTTACGAGGCTTTCTCACGTCGGAACGCCCACCCTGCATACATTATACCTGACGCAGGTATAATGTAGAGCAGGGATTTGCAACATGACACATCTCCCTAGATGCGTCACGTTGTAAATATGTCGCAATGTGGCGCATTGTTTACGACGCCGCCCCGTCACAGAAGTGACGCAACGGCGGCGTAAAGTTGTCGCAAGGGGCTTGTAGATCTGCCCCAATATTCGTAAGCCCAAAACACTGCTTTATTGCACGCACTGAGGGGCTTATTTACAAGCCTCTTGCGCCGCTGGTGCGCCATGTTTTCCCACATTAAATGTGACGCACCTAGCGGCACAAGGGGCTTGTAAATAACGCCCCTAGTTTTAATCCCAGCATTCACTTGACCAAACTAAGTGATGCTGTGCAAATCTCTTTTGACCCAAACACGATGGGGCCACTAAATACATGTGACAATTGCACACCTGCTAGTTTGAATTTTTGAGGGCTGCGCAAATTAGTAGTGTGAACGTTTCAGCTGATTCAGAATTTGACACCTCAGATTGGGGGAATAACAAGCGGAGAGCTCATGACGTTTTGTTTTCTACGGTATGCAAACAGCTCATGAATGCTCTATTTGCTCCTGTGATTTGTGTCCCCTACATCTGTCGCATTTCGCAAGAGCAAACACCATCATTTTGTAAAAGTTTGAGTCCAACACTGTGTTACACATCTCATCAACAAAGTATTTATATGTGGCCGAGAGTATGTTTTCTGACAGAATTTTGAGTGGTTAGAAACTCATTAATAACTGGTCATATGTGCAGTGCTTAATTTATGCTGGTGTTTTCCGGTGCTCAGCACCAGCACTCTTTTAAACACCAGCACTTATTTAAGAGAGTACACCACATGGTGGCACTGTCAGCCTATATTTTTGGCAGAGCACAAGCGTTTAGCAATTCAATATATTACAAAGTAACAAAACTCACACTTCCAGGCCAACCCTAGAGCCTACAATAGTCAAAATGTCACACTTGTAAAGTGGAATGGATAATAGGTAATGCAGGCACTGCCATTGGACAGGAGTGGCAGCAGCTAGGGGAGTTGCCAGCCGCATAGAAATGCCTTGGGCCCTGGCAATTCGATTTTTACAATAAAGCACTATATATACCTTTTTAAACGTTTGTGCCATACAAAGTGAAGCTGATTCTACGGAGAACACAGCAACCCAGCCTTGGTGACACAACACCCACAGTCTATGACTCAAATCAGTGAGCAATATATGTATCTTTACATTTTAATAAAAAACAGATTCATAGGACCCATAAGAACTGACCACCCCGTGCAGGAAGAGGCCATTATTTTTCATCTACAAATTATGGAATTATAAAATTGAATGAATTCTGAGTGGAGACACTGTACATTTTGCAAATATCAAAAGTAAAACTACAAATTCTTGAATGAAACACGCCACTGGCTGAAGTCCAGCGATAGGATAGAGCTATCACTCGTCACAGAGCCACACGTCAGCTTTATAAAACGCTGAGACTGGCTTTGAGGAAATGAAAGCAGAACCGTATCGGAAAACAAGCATGGGCAAAGGCAATAGGTCTTGTCTGTGGGACCTATTGGCTTTGCCCAATGGTTTTGCAATATGTTACTGTGTATACATTGCTATTTTAGGTAAGTAAATAGTTTGAATGTATTAACATTTGTAAATTCTCTTTGCTTGAGTGCAATTTGTTTATTGTTATCGGAATTTACTTTATTAAGTATTGGCAAAGACAAAAGGTGTCAGCTCTAAAAGGATGAGATATTGGGTTTTCCAGTGCCCTTCTTGAACATGTTAGCTGAGTTGCATTTAGGTGTCCAAGTGAATGCTGGTTAAGGGAGGGTATTCATAATGGGGCCTCATTCAGAGCGCTGGAGCTCAGGCTGAAAGCAATGTTAGTCAGCGGGCCATAACAGTGTTCAGATTACATGCTCATCCAATCTTTGGCCTCTTTCAGTGTGCACAGTGTGATGGCGATATATTTACCATTTGTAATTACTATATTTAATTATTTTACAACAAAATCATTGTTGTTACTCATTTATATCAAACTGCTAATAAGTACTCATAAAGCCAATAGGCCTGACTTGTTTAAGGCATATGTTTATTGCGTGATATGTCTGGATGCAATAGCAGAAGACTTAAAAAAAAGGCACCTAAACTCTGGTCAGGCAGCTTGCTGTGTAAAGCAGAGGATTGCAGTTCACATGGGTTTGAGCCACACCTTTATTTACATAGACCACATTCCTTTTAGAGACACCCCATCACTTTTTCCTTCTCATGGAAAGTACTGTGGTCTACAGTATGCTTTCGACTCCAGATAAAAGCTTTCTTGTAGGTGAGACGTAGAAATTGTAATGTAGTAAACAATGGAGTCCTTGGAACCAAATCTAAAACTTGTGGAGAGTAAAGAAAGGGCAACCGATTTACTTGTCAACAGCACTCACTCTGTAGCGTCTCTAGGAGGGTAGGTGAACAGCTGGTGTTACACTTCAGAGAGGGGGTCGTGGATTTCAGTGAAAGAAAGACAAGTATCACCACAGGCCATCATTATAGGTAACTGGGGTTTTGGGGAAGCAATATGGAAAGCGGGGCGTGGGGTAGAATCACAGAGGACAAGAGTGGGGGGCGAAGCAACAGGGGTAGGGAGAAGCAACAGGAGGGCAGAGGAAGAATCACAGAGGGCGGGCCTGAGGCAACGCAGGGGCATGGGTGGGTGGGAGGCAACATCGTGGATGTGGGGAGGGAAGTAAGCGAGTGAGCTCCACGGGCGAAAGCACAACAGGCATGGAGGGTGGGAGTAAGGGGGCTGAAGCACAATGGCCATGGAGGGCGGTGTAAGCAAATGCAACGAAGGGCAGGAGGAAGAGGGGGAAGCAAAGGTCAATGGTGAACAGGGGAGAGCAGAACACAGCAGAGAAAACAACATGGAGCTCTGGGAATGGACAGAGAAGCAACTCATGGAGTGCTCTACAAAAAATTTAAAAGAGGTCCAGAAACGTGTGCACTCATGGAAGAATAAAAGGAGACGATTAAAGAAGTGGTAAACAGGCTGTGCTCCATGGGAGTGACAAAGACAAGATAGATGAGCTAAAACAAATAATGCCAGTGAATAAAAAGCAAGCAAATGAGAGTGACAAAGCCAATGTTAATCAAAGGACGGAAAACATTCCTAGGTAAGCTTTCAGCATGTCGTCAATATGCCTTTGTAACAGGAAAGCTGTGGTAGGTTTCGACCTAACAGTAACCAGTCCCCAACAATGTCATTTCTCCCATCAAACTTAAGGCTTTCTGCCTTTCATATTGTAGGAAAGTGCCTGTTTTGTATGGTCACCCCAACTTTTTGCTCCAATGCTGATGGTTATGACTCTGATAGTGCTTTGGAGCCTGCGACCCAGGCCCCTGTGCCAGTGTTTTCTCCCAACAACTGTTAAGTGTAAATTGGCAATCCAATTGAGAAGGACATTACCCCACTTATAATTCCCTAGTATATGGTACCAGTGGTACTCAGAGCATGGGGCGGTAAAGGGGTCCCCTGGGCTTGCAGCACTGTTTGTGCCACCCTGAGTGACCAAATAAACTACTGACAGCAGGCCTGCGATTGCAGACTGCAGAAGCAGTGCAAACTGCTCGAACTCAACTTTACCCTCACCATTGTGTGGCAAAGTCAATGCACTATCTTTGATATGTGCCTGTCACCCCTAAGGAAGACCACCTAACGCTCAGGAGGCAGGGTGCATTATATCAAAGGTGTGGACATGTAAGTGCAAGCTTACTGGACCCTAAAGTGCCCTTTACCATTAAAGGATGCTATAAGTAATAGATGGACCATAGGATAACATGGGCTGGCACTCAGCAAGCCTGAGGTTTGAATCTCCATTATGGTACCGCCTAAATATGTCATGCTTTGTATCAAACAACATGCATTCTCACCTCTGACATGAATCTTGTGTCGAAGGTGATGTGGCATGCACCCAGGTGGCGACCTTAAATGTTGCCCACTTGGTTGCCCCAGCTTCTCTGCGCTCTGATTGGCAATCCCGTGATGCCCGCACTTGCTGCCGCCAAGACAGGTTTCTGACCTCTTGCCAGGCAGTGTGATCATCCCCAGGAGTCATGAACAAAGGCTTGGGCAGGAAGGAGGTCACACCACCTCCCTCTCAGGCAGGCTAGTGAAGTGACCCATCAAGGCGATGAGCTTTAAAGGCTGCATTGCCTCTTATATGCATCAGGGCTGGCTCCCAGAGGAGGAAACTACCCTCCCCCTACCACAGGCACATTCACACCTGGGCGGGTAGGAAATTAGATAGCCAAGGAGGTGTACACCCCCAGAAAGCTAGCCACACCTACAGGGAGGGTAGCCTGGTCTGTACACTGGAAGAAGGGTTCTACCATTTTTAGAAGTGGCAGAAACATTAATTAACCCCTTCGGTGCTCATGACGGAGCGGTTCCGTCATGAGCCATGGTGGGCGTGTGCTCATGACGGAACCGCTCAGTCATGACACCCACCCATGGGGGAAGCGCTGGCACTCCCCCCATGGGCAGCCCAACAACTTGCCACAAAGGGGGATGGCAGCGGAAGAGTTTCCGCTGCCACCCGACCCCCCCATGGAAATCCCATGACGTCAGCGCGCACAGTGCGTGCCGACGTCATCAGGAAGCCCCGGACGCCCTGGAAGCCATTAGCTTCCAGGCGTCCGACAGAGCAGGTAGGCTTCCTTGCTCCTGGGGGGGTTTCCTGCACGCACAGAGGCATCGGGGGAGAGGAAAGAGTTTTTCCTCTCCCCTGATGTCTCTGTGCAGGGCATTTCTGCTTCACGATCACGCACAGCGTCGCGATCATGCAGCAGAAATGCCCCCAGGGATTACTTTTTGGAGTAATGGAAGTGACCCCTTGTGCAAGGGTCGCTTCCAAGGGGGGCTAATTATTTTGTATGTTTTTCGGCTGTTTTTTTTGGCCTTTCTGCCCCCAAAGGGCTACATTTTTGGTATGTTTTTTCTGCCCCCCCGAGGGCAGATCGGCCCGTTTTTTTGGCCACTAGACATGAGGGATTTTATTTTGAATGTAATGGAAGCGACCCCTTGGGCGAGGGTCGCTTTCAAGGAGGGGCAGAAAACGCCACTAGACACCAGGGATTTTATTTACTATGTAATGGAAGCGACCCCTTGGGCAAGGGTCGCTTCCAAGGGGGCTAAATATTTTGTATGTTTTTTCTGCCCCCCCCCCCCCTGGGGGGAGATCAGGCCGTTTTGTTTGGCCTGGCCAGAAAATGCCACTAGACACCAGGTATTTTATTTACTATGTTATGAAAGCGACCCCTTGGGCAAGGGTCGCTTCCAAGGGGGCTAAATATTTTGTATGTTTTTTCTGCCCCCCCACCCCACTAGGGGCAAATCAGCCGTTTTTTTTGCCTTTCTTCCCCCCGGGGGGGGGGGGGCAGAAAACGCCAATAGACTCCAGGGATTTTATTCACTATGTAATGGAAGGGTCGCCTCCAAAGGGCTAAATTTTTGGTATGTTTTTTCTGCCCCCCCCTCCCCCGAGGGCAGATCGGCCTGTTTTTTGGGCCACTAGACACCAGGGATTTTATTTTGAATGCAATGGAAGCGACCCCTTGGGCAAAGGTCGCTTCCAAGGGGGCAAATTAAGTTTATGTTTTTTCTGCCCCCCCCCCCGGGGGCAGATTGGCTTGTTTTTGGCCTTTCTGCCCCCCTGGGGGGGGGGAGAAAACTCCTCTAGGCACCAGGGATTCTTTTTTATTGCAGATGGAAGCGACCCCTTGGCCAAGGGTCGCTTCCAAGGGGGTTAAATTATATTTATGTATTTTCTGCCCCCCTGGGGACAGATCTGCCCCTTTTTTGGCCTTTCTGCCCCTAGGCGGGAGGCAGAAAACCCTACTAGGCACCAGGGATCTATTTCTTTTGCAAGGGGGGCAAATTTCTGTCTGCTGTTTTAGGCCCCCACCTGGGGGACAAATCGGCCTGGCAGAAAACCTCACCCGATCCCTTGGGCAAGATCACCCCCCATTTTTCTCAGCCCTATTTGAAGGCCCATCTGGCAGATTGACCATTTGGGTAGAGACATAGCGTGTTATAATGTTAATTGTTTTATTTCTTGTGAATTGCAATTGTAGTGCTTTATTTCTCCCTTTTTATTCTAGTTAAAGGCTTTTGCTCTTTAGACTGTTCCAGGTTGCGGTTTCGTTACTGGTGGTTTTGCAGTTTGTGTAGTTGCATGTGTTTGGTAAGAATTTATTTTGTACAATGTAAATGATTTTCATTTCCCTCCATGAATGTGTTTTTTGCAAATGGTGTTATAATAGCAGTATGTTTGGCTTCTGTTTTTTGAGTGTCAAAATCTTTTTGCATTTGTGCTCGATGTTTATTTTGTTGTATTGTGAGTAATTGGTTTTGTTTCTTCTTTCTAGTAGGATATCGTTGCTTTTTGCTGTGTCTCTGCAGAGTAGGTGCTGGTGATTGTAGCTATCTTTGGCAAGTGAGTCATTGTTTTTGAATATATAGATCTTTGTGCTAAAGCCACACTTTGTTTATTACTTATTTTGCAGTGTTGTTGTTGTTGACTTGTTTGTGAAGTCTCCTTTCTTTGTAAGGACTATGGCTAGCCGCAGGATTACTGCTCAGCAGGTTGTTGGTATGCTTTTTGAGTCTTCCTCTGACCATGGTTCAGAGACTGACTCTGCATCTGAGGCAGAGGAGGCAGTGGGGGTAGTGGAAGATTCTGGTGTGAGTTTTTTGTCCACGAGGAATCATCGGATGATGAAGCCACTCTTAGTGCAGATGAAGTGCCTGTCTTAGAGGAGGACATTGATGTACCGATAGTGCAGCAAGAGGCATCTGGGTTGCAGCCTGGGGCTGCAAGGCCTCCCATTGGAAGTGCTGACCTCTGGGTTTCCCCAGGCATGGTGCAGCCGACATTGCCAGACTTTATTGGTGTTCCAGGTTGTAGAGTGGATCTTGAAAACTTTTTGCCTATACATTTTTTTCAGTGGTTTATAGACAATGTATTTTTGGCAGAGATTGTTGAACAGACTAATTTGTATGCTGAACAGTATTTGAGGGACAACAGTGCCAGCCTTAGGCCCCACTCTAGAGCTACCCGGTGGACTCCCACAAATCTGGAAGAGATGAAGAAGATCTTGGGTTTAACTTTTTTGATGGGCTTGCTAAGGAAGCCATAGATGTCTTCATATTGGTCTACTAATCCCTTGATGGCAACGGCTATATTTCCGGCAGTCATGAGTCGTGATAGGTATTTGCTTCTGCTTCGGATGCTGCATTTTGACGATAATGGTTTAGCGTTGCCACAAGTTCACCCTGATTGTGACCGTCTTTTTAAGATTCGGCCTGTCATTGATCACTTTGTAGATCGATTTTCTGAGATCTATGCTCCAGGGAAAGAAATAGCAGTGGATGAGTCTTTGGTCTTGTTCAAGGGCCTCTTGGTTTTTAGGCAATACATTCCTAGCAAGAGGGCACGCTATGGAATTAAGATGTATATGCTGTGTGACAGTAGGACTGAATATGTCTCTAATTTCAGGGTGTACACCGGTAAGGATTCCAGGATTGACCCCCCTGGTTGTCCGTCCACTTTTGGAGTGACTGAGAAAATTGTGTGGGAACTTGGTAGAGGACTGTTTGGGGTCAGGTTGCTGAAGCACACAAACCTGTGTGCATTTTAGACTATAATAGGCACATGGGTGGTGTTGATAGAGTAGATCAGCGGTTGGAACCTTACACTGCTCTTCGTAAGGCTTACATTTGGTATAAGAAGTTGGCTATCCATCTTTTCCACTTGGCAACCTTTAAAGCTGTTTTTATTTTTAAGGATTGCTGTCCTGAGTCAAAGTTGACTTTTGCTAAGTTTCAGGAGTCTGTAATAGGCAGCCTTGTTGTAGTGGAACAGGCAAGTGTTCCTAGAGTTGGAGTGGTGGAGGATGTGGCTAGATTGAAAGATCGCCACTTTCCTGATCACATTCCTCCCACGCCCTCAAAGACTTTCCCAGTAAGAGATGTAGAGTCTGTCGGTGAAGAGGTACGCGGAAGGAGACTCGTATGTACTGCCCCGAGTGTCCTTCTAACCCTGCGCTGTGTATGCCTGCTTCTTTTAGAATGTACCACACGCATAAGAATTTTTGGGAGCATCCATGAGTGGTAAAGTGAACTGCCTGGTCTGTATTGTTTTTTATTTTTTGTTCAGTTTCAAGGTTGGCATTTGTGCAATGTATTTAGTTTCAGATTTTGTGTTAGTAGATTTGTATCTAGTTACAATTTGTTTATGTTTTCTTTTTTGTATAAACAAACCCTAAATGTGATGGCGGTGTGTGTAGGCTGGCGCTTGGCTGGTGGTGTGCATGGACTGGCGCTTGGCTGGCGGTGTGCGTGGACTGGCGCTTGGCTGGCAGTGTGCGTGGACTGGCGCTTGGCTGGCAGTGTGGGTGGACTGGCGCTTGGCTGGTGGTGTGCGTGGACTGCCGCTCGGCTGGTGGTGTGCATGGACTGGCGCTTGGCTGCCAGTGTGTGTAGGCTGGCGCTTGGCTGGTGGTGTGTGTGGACTGGCGCTTGGCTTGCGGTGTGCGTGGACTGGCGCTCGGCTGGTGGTGTGAATGGACTGGCGCTTGGCTTCCAGTATGTGCAGGCTGGCACTTCGCTGGTAGTGTGCATGGACTGGCGCTTGGCTGGCGGTGTGCGTGGACTGGCGCTTGGCTGGTGGTGTGCGTGGACCGGTGCTTGGCTGGTGGTGTGCGTGGACTGGTGCTTGGCTGGCGGTGTGTGAGTAGTCACTTGCTGCTGGTCACTACACACACTGCTAGCCAAACACCAGTCCACACAATCCATCAGCTGGTGTGGTTGCTGTGTCAGGCATGTGGGCGTGTGAAAGTGATGGGCCCTTGAATGGCGCTGTCTGCTGGTGTGAGTGTTGTAATGTGATGAGCCCGCGGCTGGTGGTGTGAATGGTTTTGTATGTGTCACACGTATGAAAGGTGTATGATTGGCCTATAAAGAGGTTGGTGCCTTGTCGTGGCATTACAGCTCACGAGCTGTGAGTCAATAGTTCAGTTTCTTGTCCTTTCAGTTATTAACAGTGCATTTCATTTTTGTGAAATCTCTTGTTAATACAATTGTATATACTGAACCATCACTCACCCTCGTGCCAAATCCAACCGGTATGTATGTGTGCTTGAGGAATAGATGGTTGTGCAGTAATATTTGTCTTTTCTGTCTTTCTCAAGCAGGGTGTACCTTGTCCCTTTTTGTGAATGTTGTAATGTGTTGGTTCCGTGCCTGGTGGTGTGAATGGTCTTGTGTGTATCACATACGAAAGGTGTGTGAATGGCCTGTAAAGCGGTTGGGGCCTTGACGCTGCTTTACAGCTCACGAGCTGTGAGTCACTCGTTCAGTTTTTTGTCCTTTCAATTATTGACAGTGCATTTCATTTTTGTGAAATCTCTTTTTAATAAAATGTTATATACTGAACCATCACTCGCCCTCGTGCCAAATCCAACCAGTATGTGTGTGTGCTTGAGGAATAGATGGTTGTGCAGTAATATTTGTCTTTTTTGTCTCTCTGCCAAGGTGTACATTCCATCTAAGAAAAACCTACCAACTGTAGATATTGTCGTAAACTAAACACCCATGGGAGTACATGGTGATGTCTCTCTTGTGGATCCCAACAAGTTATTTTACCCACAATGTCCTGCAAACCTCAAAATGTGACTGTCACATCTTCCTTGCATTACTGTGCCAACATTTTCACACTTCAGAAAGAAACAACAAATTTCCTACCACCCAGCATTTCCCCCAAGTATCCCGATAAAAATGGTACCTCACTTTTGTGGGTGGGGCAAGTACCCGCGGCAGGGAAGGGCCCAAAACGTATTGTGGAGACATCAAAATTACCTATTTTGAAAGGCCCTGGTTTTGCAAGGGGGGGTCCCCTGAGTTTTTGGCCCCGGGCTCGGCGGCCATCTTGGTAAACCTACCAAAGCCACACATTTCTGAAAAGTAGACACCCTGGGGAGTCCAATGAGGTATGGCTTGCGTGGATCCCCCAACGTTTCCCTACCCAGAATCACCTGCAAACCTCAAATTTTGCTGAAAAAAACAATTTTTCTCAAATTTCTGTGTGGGAAAGTTGTAGGATCACCGGGCTGACACAAATTTCCTACCACTCAGCGTTCCCCCAGGTCTCCCGATAAAAATGGTACCTCACTTGTGTGGGTAGGCATAGTGGCTGCAACAGGAAATGGCCCAAATCGTACTGTGGAGACTTCAAAATTACCTATCAAAAAACTACCTGGTTTTGCTGGGGGCACCGGGTGTCTAGTTTTCAGAAATGTGTGGGTTTGGTAGGATTCCCTAGATGGCTGCCGACCCCGGAAGCAAAAACTCAGATGCCCCCTATGTATCCGAAAACGACCTGGTTTTGCAAAGGGGGGTCACATGAGTTCTTGGTCCCGGGCTTGGCGGCCATCTAGGGAAACCTACAAAACCCACACATTTCTGAAAACTAGACACCCGGGGGAGTCCAGGGAGGTATGGCTTGTGTGGATCCCCCAACATTTCCCTACCCAGAATCCCCTGCAAACCTCAAATTTTGCTGAAAAAATCAAATTTTCTCACATTTCTGTGTGGGAAAGTTGTAGGATCACAGGGCTGATACAAATTTCCTGCCACCCAGCGTTCCCCCAGGTCTCCAGATAAAAATGGCACCTCACTTGTGCGGGTAGGCATAGTGGCTGCAACAGGAAATGGCCCAAATCGTACTGTGGAGACTTCAAAATGACCTATCACAAAACAACGTGGTTTTGCAAGGGGGGTCACCTGGGTTTTTGGCCCCAGGCTCGGCGGCCATCTTGGGACACTACCAAACCCACACATTTCTGAAAACTAGACACCCGGGGGAGTCCAGCGAGGTATGGCTTGCATGGATCCCCCAACATTTTCCTACCCAGAATCCCCTGCAAACCTCAAAATTAGCTGAAAAAACCACATTTTCCACATATGTTGTGTGGAATCACCGTGCCGGCACAAATGTCCTACCCCACAGCGTTCCCCTCAGTCTCCCGAGTAAAATGATACCTCACTTGTGTGGGTGGGGCAAGGGCCTGTGACTGGGAAGAGCCAAAAACATTGGGATTAAGGGTATAGCACAGAGAATTCTAAGCGCTACATTTTTAAAAAAATACGTTTTTAGCCAATTCTGCATTGGACACCCACACAAATGAGGTATCATTTTACTCGGAAGACTAAGGGGAACGCTGTGGGGTAGGACATTTGTACCGGCACGGTGATTCCACACAAAAATATGTGGAAAATGTGTTTTGTTCAGCTAATTTTGAGGTTTGCAGGGGATTCTGGGTAGGAAAACGTTGGGCGATCCATGCAAGCCATACCTTGCTGGATTCCCCCGGGTGTCTAGTATTCAGAAATGTGTGGGTTTGGTAGTTTCCCAAGATGGCCACCGAGCCCGGGGCCAAAAACCCAGGTGACCCCCCTTGCAAAACCAGGTTGTTTTGTGTTAGGTAATTGTGATGTCTCCTCAAAAAGTTTTGGGCCCTTGCCTGTCGCGGGTACTTAACCCACCCACACGAGTGAGGTACCATTTTTATCGGGAGACCTGGGGGAACGCTGGGTGGTAGGAAATTTGTGGATCCATGCAGATTCCTGAACTTTCCCACACAGAAATGTGAGAAAAATGTGACTTTTTTCAGCTAAATTTGAGGTTTGAAGGGGATTCTGGGTAGGAAAACGTTGGGGAGTCCACACAAGCCATACCTCGCTTGACTCCCCCGGGTGTCTAGTTTTCAGAAATGTGTGGGTTTGGTAGGTTTCCCAAGATGGCTGCCAAGCCTGGGGCCAAAACTCATGGGACCCCCCCTTGCAAAACCAGTTTGTTTTTGTGATAGGTAATTTTGATGTTTCCTCAATACGTTTTGGACCCTTGCCTGTTGCGGGTACTTGACCCACCCACACAAGGGAGGTACCATTATTCTCAGAAGACTTTTGGGAATGCGGGGCGGGTGAAATTTTGTGGGTCCACGCAGATTCCAGAACTTTCCACCACAGAAATGTGAGGAAAATGTGTTTTTCTTTGACAAATTTTGAGGTTTGCAAAGGATTCTGGGTAACAGAGCCAGGTGAGAGCCAGACAAGTTACCCCATCCTGGATCGCCCTGGGTGTCTAGTTTTCAAAAATGTATAGGTTTGCTAGGTTTCCCAAGGTGCTGGCAGAGCTAGGGTTCAAAATCTACCGCTTGGCACTTTGTAAAAAAAGGGTCCGTTTTCACTGTGAAAATGTGGTGTGTCCACGTTGCGTTTTGGGCCGTTTCCTGTCGCAGGCACTAGGCCTACCCACACAAGTGAGGTACCATTTTTCTCGGAAGACTATGGGGAATGTGGGGTGGGTGGAATTTTGTGGATCCACGCAGATTCCAGAACTTTCCACCACAGAAATGTGAGGAAAATGAGCTGACAAATTTTGAGGTTTGCAAGGGATTCTGGGTAACATAAACGGATGAGAGCCAGACACGTCACCCCATCATGGATTCCCCTGGGTGTCTAGTTTTCAAAATTGTATAGGTTTGCTAGGTTTCCCTAGGTGCCGGCAGAGCTAGGGTTCAAAATCTACAGCTAGGCACTTTGTAAAAAAAGGGTCCGTTTTCACTGTGAAAATGTGATGTGTCCACGTTGCGTTTTGGGCCATTTCCTGTCGCGGGCACTAGGCCTACCCACACAAGTGAGGTACCATTTTTCTTGGAAGACTTTGGGGAATGCGGGGTGGGTGGAATTTTGTGGGTCCACGCAGATTCCAGTAATTTCCACCACAGAAATGTGAGGAAAATGTGTTTTTTTTGACAAATTTTGAGGTTTGCAAGGGATTCTGGGTAACAGAACCTGGTGAGAGCCAGACAAGTCACCCCATCCTGGATTCCCCTGGGTGTCTAGTTTTCAAAAATGTATAGGTTTGCTAGGTTTCCCTAGGTGCCGGCAGAGCTAGGGTTCAAAATCTACAGCTAGGCACTTTGTAAAAAAAGGGTCAGTTTTCATTGTGAAAATGTGGTGTGACCACGTTGCTTTTTGGGCCGTTTTCTGTCGCGGGCCTACCCACACAAGTGAGGTACCATTTTTCTCGGAAGACTTTGGGGAATGCGGGGTGGGTGGAATTTTGTGATCCACACAGATTCCAGAACTTTTCACCACAGAAATGTTAAGAAAATTTGTTTTTTTTAAACAAATTTTGAGGTTTGCAAGGGATTCTGGGTAACAGAACCTGGTGAGAGCCAGACAAGTCACCCCATCCTGGATTCCCCTAGGTGTCTAGTTTTCAAAAATGTATAGGTTTGCTAGGTCTCCGTAGGTGCCGGCAGAGCTAGGGTTCAAAATCTACAGCTAGGCACTTTGTAAAAAAAAGGGTCCGTTTTCACTGTGAACATGTGATGTGTCCACGCTGCGTTTTGGGCCGTTTCCTGTCGGAGGCACTAGGCCTACCCACACAAGTGAGGTACCATTTTTCTCGGAAGACTTTGGGGAATGTGGGGTGGGTGGAATTTTGTGGATCCCGCAGATTCCAGAACTTTCCACCACAGAAATGTGAGGGAAATGTGGTTTTTTTGACAAAGTTTGAGGTTTGCAAGGGATTCTGGGTAACAGAACCTGGTGAGAGCCAGACAAGTCACCCCATCCTGGATTCCCCTGGGTATCTAGTTTTCAAAAATGTATAGGTTTGCTAGGTTTCCCTAGGTGCCGGCGGAGCTAGGGTTCAAAATCTACAGGTAGGCACTTTGTAAAAAAAGGGTCCGTTTTCACTGTGAAAATGTGGCAGGGGCGGCTGGTGTACACAAGCGAGATGGGCGTCGCCCCGCCACCCTGGGGGATTAAAAAAATGTGAGATCGAACACTGAGCAGCTAGCGATAAAGTTTACTGGCTGCTCGGTGGACAAACATGTGCAAATCCGTTTTTTTTTTTAGGGGGTGGGGGAGGATGGCCCTTGGCTCTGCTGCGCATGCTTTTGGCTGTGCAAAGTTTTCTTCGACCTTGAGCCAGAATGCAGAGCAGTGACGACACACAGGTGGGCATGATCTGTGTATCACTGCCAGAGTAACTTTTGATTTGGGCGTTATTTGTATAGCCCAGGGAGGAGTCAGAAGCTCCCCATTGATTCCAATGGCAGGGGGCAGGGCAGTCCGTCTTGGAGAATGACATAGTGGGGTGTGGCAGTGGCCTCTGCCTCTTCCACGAGACCCAGCAACAGTTGCTTATTGGTGTGCTGGGGTCTGGGGGAGGAGTTGTCCAAATCCAGCATTTTCCAGTTCGGCTTGTGCGTGCTTCCCATGCTGTGTCTGCGCTTTGTAGTCCTGCAGTCACGAGGAGCCCGGCTTGAGAACGTTCCAGTGTAGGTGACAAAATGCTGCAGGACCGTCGTCAGTGAACAGTGAAAAACTGTTTGTGGCGAGCAGGTGAGAACACTGCATCTGTAAATAACCTACGAGAGAGCTGGGGGAGCACTACAGGAGCCTGCCTAGGGCCCCCCACGCACCGCATTCCACACGTGACAGGGCTTGTGGGGCCCTTACAGGTAACACGCTGAGAGACAGGGAACGCCTATATCTCGTGGGCCGAGGAGCCACTCATTACGCGAGAGAGAGCAGAGAAGGCAGGGTACATGGAGAGAGAGAGAGACATGGAAGGCCCCTGCACATACTATGCACCAAGAGGCCACACTTAACATCGAGAGACAGGAAGCAGGTCCCCCAAAAGACCATGCACAAAAGGGCCATGTTACATGGAATGTAGGACACTTGCAGGTAAGACTCAGATAGACAAGGATCCTCTACATACCGTGGACCGAGGGGCCACATATTACAGGAGCCGTGTGCCCCATATACATTATACAGAGAGAGAGAGAGGGGCACCCTGCACAGGCCACGCACTGAGAGGCGCTCCATTACAGGGGCTGTGGCTCCTTGCAGTAATACGCAGAGAGCAATCCCCCCACAGCCGTGCCCAGAAAAGGTGAGCCTCGTTACAGTAATAAAGAGGGAGGGATAAAAAGAGAGAGAGCGCAGCCCTGTAGACGGCGTTTGAAGGGCCACGCACTACATGGGCTGTGGGCCCTTCAGATATAGAGAAGTGGGAAGTACGAGAAAGCAGAACCTCCCCTAGAACGGTGCCCATAAGGGCCACACATTACATGTGGCTCCTTACAGTAATACGGCGAGAAGGCAGGAACCACTACAGAACCTGGACAGCAGGGTCACACGTTCAGGGCCGCTGTGATCTTTACAAGCAATACGCAGAGGGGCCATGTACTGCACGCACAGGGCCCATGTACTGCAGGCAGAGGGGCCATGCACTGCAGGCAGAGGGGCCATATACTGCAGGGAGCCCAGAGCCTTCCACAGACCATGCACAGAGGGGCCTCAGAAAGTGCCCCAAACTAACAAGGCAGGCCGGCCCGTCGAAGTTAGCAAACTGAAGAGCAGCATGGTCCTGGGCGCCTTTACGGTCAGTGCACTGAGGTCCAGAGAGGAGCCACTCTATGGCGGTGCTGTCGGCGCTATGACAATGCTGTGCTGATCGCTGCCAACTTCCTACCTAGCTCGATGGTAAAGGCTGTCACATTCTGATGGTTGCACGCGACTTGCTCGGCTGTGACCACTGGGCTGGAGGAGTTTTCCCACCTGCGCTTCCTGTGTAATATTTATTTCCCCCGTACAGTTGGCCCACTGTACCTGCTGCACCAATGTACGCTACATCGCTGAGTGCCATTACATTTCATTGTCTTTTGTCAGACTGTGAATGCACTGGGTTCCCAAGAATCATTATTCACCACACATAACCCAGTCCTCTTAGACTGCACGGCCCAGTGCTTTGAAGATCCCCGAGGCGCGCATTAAGTTTAGCACGTGACCCACAACGGCTCTGGCCTGCTTGACGAACCTTGGTTTGTTGGGTGATAACCGCTTTACTAGGCCGAGCCTCGGGCACTTTTGTGCAGATAGCACTGACTGTGGAAGCAGTCTCAAGGGACCACAGGAGTAAGACTTTAATGAAAGGTTTCAGATTCGAAGGTGCCATTTGTAAATTAAGCATGTTCCTAACAAGGTTATTTGGTTTTCCAGGCTCCTTTGTAATCTTCGAAGGAGTCAAGACCCCATTCTTACTTGTCACTTTCCCATTTACTGCACAAACAAAGAAAACAATAAAAATCAGGCAAACTTCACAACCGTATCCGGATCACCAAGTGAAAAATGTATTTCAACAATTAGGATCATTTGACATGTCAGCAATAAAGCATAATGTTTTTTAGAAGAAAAATAAATGATAGATCATGTCGTTTCGGAGTTCGAGTATCATTGATTGTCGAGAAGGTTTCATTTCATTTAAATTTATAAACGACGCAGCTTCATGTAAAGGTTCCTTCGATCGTGCACTGTTTTATTTTGAGGTCCGGAAGTGGCTTTATTGTAGCTGTTTACGTTGCTATATCCTTGAAACCAGGCTATTTTAAATGAAATGTAAAACGCACGTCCCATTCTCCCTCTATGCGCACGTGTGTGCAGTGTTGTATATCAGAATGTTTATTCCAAGCCAGTGAATTTAAATGTGGCCCAATAATGACCCTCACACACTTATCAGTGTTAAAACTGCATATGACATTCGGTTAAATCTGCATATATATTCCAAAAGAGCATGTGTGTATATATATTTTTACACATGCTGTCACTTCATTTAACCTGACGTGCCTATGGGTACATTTAACTTGAGATATTTTAGTGTGCCTATGTGTGTTTTCTTTACATGTAGTTATAATGAATAACACTATATTCGGCGGTTTGGTAACCCTCATATAATTTAGAGAGAGGCAGACACGGCCTGGCAACTTAAACCACACCCCTTTTCAAGAGGTCTTAGCAGAGGCACAAAGCTAATTCAATGCCAAGCTGAATAACCTATCATCAGTGTGCTGTATCGCAGCAAGGTTATTATTCTCATTTCTTCTTTGCCTCGGGTCTCTGAAATGATCTCCAGATAATTAATGCTTTGCAATGGCACTGCCCGAGACTGTGCGGTATCCATAGTGCACGGTCTTGTTTCACCCAGCAAAGCTTTCGGCTGTCTGAAGTAGCGGGGAAGAAGGAAGAATTATTGGGTGGTTTGGGCCCGGAATTACCAATTGACCTGCTAATTACCCATTTCTAAGTGGAACCTCGGTTCAACCCCGAAGACGTGACACCTCCACACCCCTGGAGTTAGCTCTCACGGTGCTGGGTGCAAGCTGAGGGCACTAGTAATGAGGCCCAATACTCAGAACTGTGGATGCCACCAGTTTGGAACACTGAGTATCCCAGTCCCTCACTGGCTCCATGCCAAGAGACTGCCAGTTTTCACATTGCTCACAAAAGCAGATCTTGAAAATTTACACACTGCCCGTAAAAATACTGCAATTTCCCAAGTATGCAAAACACACAACAATCCACACACAACTGTCGACAATGCACACATCCCTGCATTCAGGTTTTCACATATACATATATGGTGCAGAATACGAGGCACCTATGCACAAACACACACCCAAACGCATACACTGATGAGCGAGGCAATTCTATAGAAAAAGAATAACACGAGGGGAGGCAGAAGCAAGAAACGGCCGAAGGTGACATACATGGTAGGTGGCAGCAACTGGTGGAATGTCCCTTAACGATCTTTTGATCTGCTTTGATTTTGCAGCACGTAACTGACAGATTCACAATTGCTTTATTAACCTCCCTGCTTTCTCAAATTTGCTTGAAAATGCACCATTTGTCAACTCTTTTTTCAACATTTTCTCGGGGGGAGAACCCCGCCGAACCCTCCCTAGGTTGCTCGGGCTCGCACACTCGCCGCAGTGCAGTACGACAATTTATTTTACGGCTCACCACTTTCAAATGTCACCAGCCGCCACTGAAATGTGGTGTGTTCACGTTGCGTTTTGGGCCGTTTCCTGTCACGGGCACTACACCTACCCACACAAGTGAGGTACCACTTTTATCGGGAGACATAAAATTGTACAATACTGTTATTACTTATTGACTTTCAATGCATTTCTGCCTTCCAAATGTAAGACAATGTGTAAAAAAGAAGTCACTTTGAAAAATAACCTATAATTCACATGCTGGTATGGGTACCCACAATTTCGGACATGTGCAAATAGCTACTGTTTCTAAACTCTATATTTTGTTCCCATTTCAGAAATGCATAAGTGACTTTCATACCGATTTTTCCCTGTTTATATTTTCCCAAATGAATTGCTATATACCAGGTACACAATAAAAAACCATTGCAAGTCGCTGCTAAGTTATTGGCTCTGGGTTCCTGGTGAACCTACAAGTCCTATATATCCCCATAACCAGAAGGGTCCAGCGGATGTAACGGTATATTGCTTTCAAACATCTGTCATACTTAGTAGAAGTTACAGGTGAAAACGTTGGCACAAATGGCTGTTTTTTTTTTACTCATTTTCAATTGTTTCTATTTTCAACTGTTAGTTTCTAAACGAAAACCTTGAAGGATCTACACAAATGACCCCTTGCTGAATTCAAAATGTTGTCTACCTTTTAGAAATGTATAGCTTTCCAGGATCCATCATTGCTTTCACATCCATTTTTACCATTAACTGGAAGGAGGTTGAAAGCACAAAAAATAGCAAAAATAAGCTATGTCCCAGAAAAATGCCAAAACTGTGTAAAACATTTTGGCTTTCTGACAAGAGTCTGCTTGTCCCTGAAAGCTGGGAAGATGGTGATTTCAGCACCACAACCCCTTTGTTGATACCATTTGCAGGGAAAAAACCACACGCTTTCATCTGTAGCCTTTTTTTCCCATTTTTCCCCCCAAAAAATCAATGTAGCTGTATTTTGGCTAATTTCTGGGTCCCCTCCAGGGGAATCAACAAACCCTGGGTACCTTTAAAATCCCCATAATGTTGGAAGAAAAGGACGCAAATTTGGCATGGATACCTTATGTGTTTAAAAAGTTACAGGGGCCTAAGCGCGAACTACCCCAAATAGCCAAAAAAAAGGCTTAGCACAGGGGGGGAAAACGCCTAGCAGCGAAGGGGTTAATATAAATTAGAGTCAAGTTGACAGAGCTAAAAAGCTTAAGTAGAGGGGGAAAAAAAGCAGGGCCCGACTATTTCACATTAGCATAGGTGTAAAAGAAGTAAACAATAATACATAAAATCTAAACAAGTATTATCAGCCCATAATGTATTCTTCTGCACAGCATACTTGAGTTTCAAATATTCTATTAGCGGGCCTGTTTAACAAAAAA
Source organism: Calotriton arnoldi (assembly GCA_963921515.1). NCBI lineage: Eukaryota > Metazoa > Chordata > Amphibia > Caudata > Salamandridae > Calotriton > Calotriton arnoldi. Next base: position 295,467 of record CAWUFW010002454.1, on the reverse strand, counting down.
AAAGGCAGACTATACTTCCTCGGTTGAATATATATATATTCATTTTTTGCAGTTTTATACAGCGGACATTAGACCTAGAGCGTTTTACATGAGAACCAGAAGTCCTGTGCACTCATGCTATGTCCTCGGAGAGTTTTGTTTGCAGTGAATGTACCTTGTTGAATCACCCAAAGTGTATTCTGCACAGTTCAACAAAGGACTGTTGTGGTGTTAGCTGTATACACTCTCTCCATTAATCCTACTTTGCTTAGCAAGGGAAAGTCTATCTATAGTGACCGATCAGCATGAACGTTGATTCATCAAAACGCCAGGGGTAGTGGAAGTGACATCATGTGGCCTTTGACCCCTGTGACATCACATCACATCACAGAACGATGGATTAAACCCAGATCTTTGTGACTGGGGGTCAATGTTTGCATTGTTCAGCATTCTATCCATCATTTGTTCCTTTTGCATTTGTCGCCCTAAGTGGGAAGGGTATGACCAGACGTGACCAGACGTGGGTCCTGTGTTCACTGCGCCACTGGCTGATGAGAGGTGATGCCCCGAAACCGGTCCCAGGATGCTTGTTTCCGGTCCAGGGAGGACCAGGCTTGGCAGTTCGGGCTGGACTGTTCCCATGAGGAACAGGGTCAAGACTGATTTGCATATGGCTGGGTCCAAACTGGGGTGGCGTGGTGAGCAAAAGAACAATGGATTAAACCCAGATCTTTGTGACTGGGGGTGAATGTTTTCATTGTTCAGCATTCTGTCTATCATTTGTTCCTTTCGCATTTTTCGCCCTAAGTGGGAAGGGTATGCCCAGACGTGGGTCCCGTGTTCCCTGCACCACTGGATTCAAGCAAGCCTGGCTGATGAGAGGTGACGCCCCAAAACCGATCCCAGGATACTTGTCTCCATTCCAGGGAGGACCAGGCTTGGCAGTTCTGGCTGGACTGTTCCCATGAGGAACAGGGTCAAGACTGATTTGCATATGGCTGGGTCGAAACTGAGGTGGCGTGGTGAGCAAAAGAATGATGGATTAAACCCGGATCTTTGTGACTGTGGCTGATTGTTTGCATTGTTCATCATTGCGTCCATCATTTGTTCCTTTTGCAATCACTTAAGACCCTGACACAATGGGAAGTTAGGTCACTACACCTATGACCCACCATTTTGGTCATACTTGAAGAGCACTAAATCACTTTCCACATAATCCACATTGCAATTGACAACTCTTCCAACTGAATAGTCCAACACTGTGCAACATGCTAGCCCTTCACTAATGTGCTCCAGCTCTTCAACGAAACATTATGCAATTACAATTAAAACAAGATACTGCTCAAGGATTTTCAGAAGCTGATTTGAACCCTCAATAAAAGGCTACTTAAACAAATCTTATGAGAACTTAAAATTAAGCATTAGGATAGGTAAGACATCTGGCAGGAATTTGTGGCTATCAAGAGTGTTTTACTCGCTGCGGCTCAGACCTGGTGTTACCCCTTTGAGGCACAGGGCACAAGAAGCATTGTTTTGCTTCTGGCTGCAGAGAATCTTGAATACATGGCAGGAGAGGCCTGCTCATGGTCCTTAGACAGTTTCTTGTTGTTGCGGAGTATGTGGTTTTCATCCCACTTAACATTTTTTTAAACCTTGCCAGCTTAACAATTCATGAAGCTGGCATTGCTTTAAATCATAATCATGTGAAGTTGTTCAGAGCTTCTCACATTACTAGTGATAAAAAGTGTTACACTAAGTGCAACATATAAGCAGGGTCTGTGGAATTGTACGATTCTGTGGATGCTGCATTTTCCACACAATTATGGTGTACAAACACTTGTCACATAATCTACAATCTGCTGATAATTTGCTGATTTAAAAAAACTGTTTCAATTTTAATTGATCAAAATTGTGCCACGTATGCTGGCACAGAGTGCTAAACTTTTTTGCGAACTAGTTGACTGGCACACTTTCATTTGTAGTTTGCTGTATTGCAATTGCCGCATAATTCATCTTCAGTTTTCTGGTAATGTCGATCATCTGGTATAGAAGGCATTAAAACCGCACACATTAACAAATGGAAAATATTACAAATATTACAAATAAGCAACCAGAGTACTTGGCTGTTATCTAGTGCTGCAGAAGCAACATAAACGCACCCCCTGGGTAAATGGAAAAAGTAAAGCAAAAGCATCACTGTTAATATCTTCAAAGCTGTAACAGTTTGCAGGTAGGAAAGAAATGCTGCATTGTTTATTAAACTTTTGGCAGCACAGCTCACAGGTCCACATTTGCAGATAGGGCCCAGCTGAACGGGAAAACCATGAATGCCCGCTGAAGGTGCAACTCCTTGGAATTCCTTCCTATCTCACTAGAGAAAGGTGAAGAAAATATCAAAACCCCAAGCCTTTGAGGCAAACATACAGGGTGCTTAGGGAAGCTTGGGGTTTGCAAGGCCATGAAGGGCGTGTTGCTGACCACGTTGAAACAGTAGCAAGTTTCAACAATTTCTTGTCCCGAGGCAGAAGCAGCATCGAGCAGAAATGAGGCAAAGTTTATTAATGAGGCAAAGTTTATTTTTTAATTGTATTTACTGCTGCCAAAATGGTGAGTCATACCGGCTTGCGACCCTGAGGCCAGGGGTAGCAAGGGAAAAACCAGGGGTTGCAGTTGCGACCCCTAAATGATGTCCATGCCGATCAGTCCATGTGTATGGAATGTTTATTTTATAAGCAACTGGCTGTTGTGTTCAATGGAGTGAGTGGACCATGTGGCTAAACTTTCCATTTTTTTAATGTGATCCTAAAGAATGTAACCAAGAAAGATGCATACCTGTGTTGGAATCGGTCTCCACTGAACATGTGCTGCGTAGATGTAGCGGTAATGTTTCCCATTATAATCATAGTTGATTTGAGGTAATTCAATTCCTGCACAGTAGAAAAAGATCTGAATCATTCGACTGGCGGTGGATCATGCAGAAATACAAATGTTATGATATCTTACTGGTATTAGTGTAGCACACTTATGGCATTGGTATGTCGTCGGAGCAATGTAGCTGTCTGGAATGTGTGTTAATAACTCGCCCCGTGCATACATTTTAGGGATTAGAATTTAAGAGGACTATAGGGCTGTATGGAAACTGTGATGGACCCTTATTGGGTTTGGCCATGGGAATAAGTGAGAGGTTTGATCATAGTTTTAGTAGATGATTCTGATCTAAGAAAATGATTGAACAAGTTTACACTGGTGTTGTCAATGTTGCCTTAAAACGCTTGCTAAACTGTGTTGTGATCCAGCTCGCTCTGGCGTTATTATTAACGAATGGTTGACTCTCTAATACTACATTTGTGGTGGAATAATCTGCAAATCCAGTTTCCCCTAGTGCATGCATCTAATATGTAGTGATTGAATGAATCGCAGTAATGTTCAAAATATTATTGGGATTCATTCAATCATTCTGAATTCTCAACACATTTGTCTCCATTGTAAAGTGTATTGATAGTTTCAATGAGAGGTCTGCGCATGTCACTTTCAGTGTGCCGTCCCTTTCATCTATTGTCTTGATATAATTCATATTCTTGTGTTTCTTTAATTTGTAAGCTAGGATCCTGCTGGTTCATTCTTACAGCTAGAGCGGTCGACCTCGAAGCTGGGGAACCGGGTTCGAGTCTCGGCAACGACGCTCAACATCCTGTGATTCTGGGCAAATCACTTAATCTCCCCGTGCCTAACAAAAAAAAGAATGTGTCCATATGTAACAAAACTGATACCCGATGTCTCCGGTCTAGTTCGCGCTATATAAAACTCTAAAAAAATAATTTTTAAAACACTGACCATGTAGAATTGTTCCTTAGGAGGAATAATTCCATTTGGTCTGGCCAGCCACATTGACTGGGGAGCCTGTTTTCTATATTTACTTACCCATTTTCCCCAAAAACATAATTTGGCTTCCAATTGCAAATTAGTGGTTGAAGCCAAATAGTGCCCTGGAAAACGTTTTGATTTCATTCCAAATGCTCTCCCTTGATGCTTCAGACGTGACATGGTCATACAATTATTGTGAACTAGCTATTGAAGCAGTCTTCCCCAGTATAAGGTTCTTTAGCAAGTAATCATCAATGTGCTAAGGTTCAATTTGTTGCTTGCTTCATCCTTCAAAAATGCACCTTTGATGCTTGATGAGAGATATGCTTTCCAAGTGAGGAGAAAAAGTTAATAATTAATCACAGTGTAATTTTTTTGTACTTTTGAACTATTAGTATAGTTACTCTCAAAGAAAACAGTTGGTTTGATAACCAATGTGCTCCTAGTGACAGGTAGTTACTGTATCTCCACCATGAGTCAACCATGAGTCAACCATATCCTCCATCTTTAAAAAGGGGGGCGTGCTGATGCTGCATGCTATCATTCGATTTAGTACCTTCACCCACAGTGGGTTATTGTATTGTTGACTTTGAATGAGATATCTTGAAGGGTTGCTTGTATTGTCTGTATGAGAGATCTGAGTATAAAGTAAAAAGTGTCGGAGACAAACCGGAAGCTGCCATTCCCTGCTGGCTTATTACCAGGAGAGCTTCAGTTCAGTGAGAGAGAACGATTATGGAAGGCTTTTTTTCAGCAACCTGGTCATAAATTAATCAGATAGCCCAAGATCTTTTGCAAGTCTGTACATTTAGGGGACTTTGAATGACTAAGCTTGACCCGCCACAAATTTCTCGCTGAGACTCAAAAATCTCTTGAACCAGACAAGCAGAGGAATTCAATCGTAGCCAAATTTCAGGAGGATTTCTTGTGAGTTCATATGTTTGTCATTAATCACTCATTTGGGCTTCCTGAGGAACATGAAAAACAACTCTCATCTCTTTAGTTTCCTTTCAGTTTAGCCATCTTCATTGTGTGCTTCCTCATCTTTATTTCATTCATTGCATTACAGATTAGTAAATTAAGGATTCTTCCTGAATATTGGCTGTATTCAAATTATTCTGCTGGTCCTGGTTCAAGAGACACTGAAGACTCAGATTGCAATTTATGTGGGTCAAGCTTAGTCATTCGAAGGAAGGCCCTCCTTGCCTATCGATCCCCTAAAGATTTTAGTAGGGTAGTGTAGTAAAATGTTTAATAATTTTAACCTCTTCAATGTGATACTTCATGAAGAGTCCTTTGACAGTGTCTTAAAAAGCATCTCGTAGAATGAAATACCGGTGCTCCTTAGTTATTTTGTGTGTAATTCATTAATGCAATCCAGATGAAAGGGATAAAGCCACTATTAGCCAAGAAGTTTTAGGAGTCCATCTACGCACAGGCTTATCAGAGAATGATGAGATCATATTTTTAAGTATTGGATCATGGATAGAAATCAGAATTGGCACAATGATGGACTTATAATATCCCTGCCAGTTAAGTGATATTAAAAAGAAGGCTGAGAGAATGAAAGTATAAAGTGAGGCCAGTTGTGTGTTACTCTATATACCAGTCACTGCAGAGTTTAAAAGTTGTCATTAGAACTTGAAGTTATTTAGTTTTAAGCTTATTCTTAATTTGACAGCGGCTTGCAATGCTGAGAAATTTAGCCCTACCTTAATGAAGATAGTTGTGCCTCTTTTTTGTAATATGTGAAAATAAGAATTACATTGTAGTACTTATGCTTCATTTTTCAACTCATTTTCCCTTGTTTTTGAAGACTGTTCTCTTACAGTAATGCCATATGAGCTTGCAGGTCACCCACTTTATTAAGTATGAATCCTCTTTTCACTTGTAAATTTAAGAACTGACTTTCAGGATCACAACTCTGAATTGTGCCATCTGTGTTTAGTAGGTGCCAAAATTCTCATAACATTTATGGTTTCAGCCATCTCCTGTCTGCCGGACCACCATAGCAATTCAAAACAGTACTCACCACAATTAAGTGCTCTTTAATCAAACTAGAATTACATTGATAACAGCGATCACAGTTAGCACACCCCTAAAGCTAAGGTGATCAAGAATGTATTCTTTATGTTCATCTTGAAGATGTGTAGCAACCATCTCCCATCTTTAGCATCCCATAAAGACATACATGCTTAGTCAAATTCAACAAGTAGCTCAACCTCTCCTTCATGCTCCCTTTTAGCTCTTACTGCCAACAACTGAAAACCTTTGCTTTAATGGTTGCAGTCACACCACTTCTGGGTGGACCTCATGCTTGCTGGGTGACATTGCTGTAAATTGGTTTGGAAAAGATGTGTCTTCTGATGGCTGCAAGCATGTTACCCCTGGGTGTACCCAATGACATTTGAGCAATAGTCTATGGCAGACGAGCATCGCCCCACTGCTTTTGAGCAATGTAAATGAAAAGGAAATATAAAATGATAATAATTTTTTTTTTTTTACAGAGTTTTATATAGCGCGAACTTGACTTGAATCGGGTATCAGAGCGCTTTACATAGCACCAGTTGCATTACATGAGGACACATTTTTTTTTTTTTTTTGTTAGGCACGGGGAGATTAAGTGATTTGCCCAGAATCACAGGATGTTCAGCGTCATTGCCGAGACTCGAACCCAGTTCCCCAGATTCGAGGTCGACCGCCCATTTTATATTTCCTTTGCGGCTGGGCAGGTGGGAGGGGCTGCTCTGCTCACGGAGCAGGTCAGGGGAGGAGTGGTTCTCCCACTCCTAAGTGCGCAATTACTGTTTGGTCGGCCCTCTCTGGCCGCCCAAACCAGTCATGCACACATTCCCCGTTCTTCATGCAGGCAGCAGTACAGCCTGCGTGGGGAACAAGCCCAGGCCCCCAATCCCTGGTTGAGATTCGAACCAGGATGCCCAAAACCAATCACAATGCTGCATTGCAGTGTTGTGATTGGTCAGGGGAGCCTGGGTGCTTACCAATCACAACACTGCAGTGCAGCGTTGTGATTGGTCAGGGGAGCCTGGCTATTCTTCCTGAATCCTGGCGTCCTGTCCCACGAGGAGAGTAGGAGCAAGGAGCAGAGACGGGGGACCTGGCGGCAAGGTAAGTCTATACTTTTAATTTTTTTGTTTTACATTGCGCAACCTCGCGCACCCCCCTCACCCTCCCAGACCCCGCGCCCACCCCTGCCCTACCACCCGCGAGTCATGCTGGCCGCCACTGCTCATAGTACTCCAGAAAAGACTGCTGAAATTGGGTGTGCGGACTCTACACATTCAGTATCTAGTGATCTCCCTCATCTTCTGAGCCCTCTTCTTTAGCTCCCATTCACTTCTTTGACACACCATTGTTCCTTCCCAAGCAAGGATAAAAGAACACTGCTACGCTCTCAAACTGAAATATAATTTTAAATGGTTGTCCTAACCTTAGGCATTTTTTTCTCTTTGAAGACATCTTGTGGTCATCTTCATATCTTGCTTCCTTGCCAAGGGCCTCAGTCATTATGACATCTTGAAATGGATAGAATGTACATTCATCAGCATTTTATGGAAGTCTAGGTATCCTGTGCATACCACACAAAATTATATTGTGTTACAGGGGGCCCTGTAAGATGTCCATAAAGATATTGTTTTTTTTCATACTCCTGTAATGGGGCAACTGATATTCATTTCGGTGTGCCTCTACGTCTTGTGTCATTTCTCTGAGATCTACTTCCTGAGACCATGTGTTTGCCCTTAAGCCATCTCTTATCCTCTTTAGTTGCTTTATTACTTGTTACTAAGTCATAAAACTGCCTTGGTTGCTGGCTAAGATTCCTGCAGAATATTCTTCCTCTGTGGCTCTATTTTTTAATGCAAAAAGGTTATTTGTAAGGTGAGCAATTGAGTGTGTTTTCAAATAGCTATTTCGTTTTTTGATATTATTCAACAGAAAATCAATATATCTTTTTTTGTTGGGGGTCACCATTTCATCACTATTCTCATGTTAGTGATCCTCTGATGATGAGATCTTTTGACTTTACCAATCTGGTGTTTTTGGTTTGAGGTATGGCTGTAGGAGCTTTTGTTCCAAGTTGTTAGAAATTGATTTTCTGGTTGGCTAGGGTATGCACCTGATCCAGGCAGAACAGAGTGAGGGCAAGTCAGTTACACACCAAAGATAACCTGGGATCACCCTGTGGTAGCTTGGCACAGAGCAGGCTTATCATCAGAGACAATGTGTAAAGCGTTTGTGCAACACACTCACACAGAAACAGGATGAATACACCACAAAAGAGACTACATACAGTATTATATAAAAATATAAAGTATATTGTACATAAAACCAGACTAAAACGACATGAATCATAAATACTGTGCATACTATGCAATTACTCAGATAGTACTTATTATCCTATACAAGGCAAGAATGAAAATGACATAAACCAGTAAATACTTTGCAAGTGAAGCAGGTTGGATTATGATATGATATATATATATTGTTTATTAGTCAATAAAAACCATAAACATAGCACAATACACAATACCAAACAATAAGAAAAAAACATTCAAAAACATCACAAATCTACTTCAGCCATAAAACCTAATTTTTCTGGGCCTTTACATTTTCCTTCACATCTTCCTATCTATAGGAATAAAAGTGCCCACTACAGGAGATAAAAAGTCTCGCAATGACTTGGTCAAGCAACAACAAATTTGAAGTACTGCCGATTAACCTTCTCCTAAAAACACCACTATAGGTGCTTAAGTACAAATTCAAGCAGCGGGAGTAGGTGCTATGCTAAGTGGACAATGGTTTTCAGTCAAATATGGTACCCATATACAAGACTGTGCTTTGATAAAAGCCAATGTGCAAGACGAAAGTGGCAAGTTAAGTAAAATTATTGCCTTAACAAGACGAGGTAGGGAACAGCCACTATAGGGGACCTTAGCAGCGACAAATTTGTAGCACTGCCGTTTATCGTTCTCATAAAAACACTACTATGGGTGTTAAAGTGCTTGTGTGCAAGTTCAACCAGCAACAATAGGTACTATACTAAGTGGACAATGGTTTTCAGTCAAATATGGTACCTATATACAAGACTGTGCTTTAATACTGAGACAATATGCAAAACAAAGGTGCCAAGTTGAGTGAATTATTACCTTAACATGAAGGGATAGGGACTAAAAGGACCCTAGCAGCCGGACCTTGCAATTTACCAGCTCGTATAACTTTGCCTAAAAAATACCGGAATTAATACGGCCTTGAATCAAGTGAAGCAGTTTAGATTAGGAACAAAAGCACATAAATCACAATATTACCATAAAACACACAGGGCACAGTGCTCCGGCATTCCTATTAAACTTTATGGTACTTAGGTTTTACATGTAGGTCACAGGAGTCCTTGTGCACCTACTACCCATATTACAGTAATCCCAGCCAGTTCCTAACTGCGGCAATTGGGACCTCCGTCAAGGTTTCACCCCAGAATACTACAGCTAACCAAGTGCCCCCAAAGTACGGCCTAACTGGGGGGGCACACACTGTAGATAATAGCGGGCAGAGCTTGCTTGGTCCCCAGTTTGCAGAATTATCACGTGCAGCTGCCTCCAAGAGCGCGGTGCAGCTGCGGAAAGTACAGGGCTGCACACAGTACTTGGGGGGGATACGGCAACAGCCAAGGAGTGGGCTGCAGGCTCCTGGAACTATGCCACAGGTTGAGGGGGGCGCTAGAGGGCGCAAGGCAAGATGGCCGCACTGTAGTGCAGCTCCGCCGGCCGCCTTCACTATCCTGCAATTATCCTGATCCCTGGCTGCCATCCGAGTCCCATATCGCAAGGCAACACGGCTGATACCCTTGTGCAGCAGTACAGCGCTGATTACCTGCACTGGCGTTCTCTGTGAGCCTCTACTGGCCGTCCAGCTGGTTATCAGAACGCAGGCCCCTCGACAACATGGCGGCACTGTGATTGGCGGTGACGGTGACGAAGGCCTGGAGTGTGCCTTGGATATGGTCCCAGCCTGGCGTATATCCTGCACCGGACCCCGCACGATTGCAGTGGTGAGAGCAGACTGCTAACTGCGGCCTTCCAGTTGTTGCTGTGGGCGGCGGACGGTGAGACGCGCGCCAGATAGCGTGGCGCTTGCCGACTCTGCCGGCGGCCTGCTTGAGCGGGGGAATATTACGTCCTGGCCCTCCGAAACTGGCGAATTGTGCGACTGACTGCGCCTGCTGACGCCGTGTGGTGACGACTTGAGCTTCACCGGACACTGTGCTACGGACCGCGGCCCGTCCTGCCTGTGCGGCGGCTGCTGTGGTAGGCGCGCTGTGGGGCCAAGACGCCTCACCTGCTGGCTGGCGGGGGCCCCCATGCCGCGGCTCCCAGGAGTCGGATGGGGCGCCTGCTGACTTGGTGATCGTGCGGGCTGCCGGCGGAGGCGTGCATCCCAAGCTACATGTGACCTGTTTCATCCGCCGTGAGTACCCGGGCAGTGTGAGAGTGGATTGTGCTGCAGGCGTTTTACAATTGCTGTGGATTGATCGGGTGTGCACGCATGTCTGGGCCGCGTGCTGGGCCCCTATCGGACACTGCCTAGCCTGCATAATACTGAGACTGCCAGTTGGGGCTGACCTGGAGCAGGGCCTGTACTACTAACACCGTGGTGCGCACTTGTGGTCGGCTGCGCACCCTGGCGACGACCAGGCGATCTATGTGGGTCACCTTCAGGCCACACACTCAAGGAAGTGGTGATCATTGGTAAAGAACGCGCCTTTTAGCACACAGAGGTCGCCCATACCTGCATATAGCGCTAAGACCGACCTGTCTGTGGATCAATCGATATATATCACCCTGTTTTATAGCTCCGCGAGAGCGGTGGGCCTCTACTGTGGTACACTTGTGCTGGGTTAGCGCGTCTCCGTCGCCATGGGTAAACCAGATAAAAGTCAGCCGCGCCTCACTTTTGAACTGCGAAAGTCTGGTAAGCAGGGGCAGACTGCGGCATCTGACTCGGAGCTGGACACCGCCAGTGCGCCATCGACTGCACTGGAAAAGACGTTGACTGCCATTCAAGCTAGCTTGCAATCTATAGATGGCAAAATCGAGGCCCTAAATGGTCGAATGGACACTATATCCACTAAATTAGACAGACACGCCGTTCGTCTCGGCGAGGCCGAAACAACGTCTCTCCAACACTGAGGATGGACTACAGCAGGTCACCATGAAGGTCTCTGACATGGAAAAGGTTCTGGCAGTCATTCAAGTGAAAAATGAAGACCTTGAAGCGCGCTCACGGCGCAACAATGTGCGCATTTTAGGGCTGCCAGAATCTACAAATGTGGGCAAGTTGGAAACCTATGTAGAACAAATATTCCGTGAAATCTGCGGCGCCGACAATCTGTCTGACATGCTCGTCATGGAGAGGGCCCATCGGTCTTTGGCCTCTCGTCCGCCTCCAGGTACTCCGCCCAGACCGATTGTTGCCCGCTTGCTGAATTACAGGGACCGGGATGCAGTTCTACGCATCTCTCGTCAAAAGGGATCCATATCCTACCAGGGCAATACACTATCCTTTTACCCGGACTTTACGGCCACTGTTCAGGCAGCGCAGAAGGAATTTCAAACGGTGAAAAAGCTCCTGGTGAACGAAAACATCCAATATGCTATGCTTTATCCAGCTTGCCTGCGTATAGGTGTGGACGATAAAGCCCGGATCTTCAACAGCCCCAAGCGGGCCATGGAGTTCGCCAAATCACTCTGTCGCAAGAAGCGTGTTCCTCCTGATACATCGGATAATGAGGACTGACACTGGGGCCAGTTCTGCTTCTTTGTGGGTTTCATATAACTGATGATTGTTCTGGGGTTGTGCTACACAATTGCTGCCCATGGGCTCCTCTTTAGCTAACTAGTTGGTTCGGTAGTTCACACTGCATAGATTGTCTATGACTGTCTCATCTGTTGATACCCTGCTTTATCTTCTATGCGCGTAGTTATCGCTGATAACGCATAAAGGCTGCAGTGCCAGTTGCACGGATACAGTTGCCTCTGTGAATTGTCATTGCTGATGCTACATGGATATCTCAGGGAATATGTTATTATAACGGCGGCCACCTCCCTGGTTCATCTGGGAGTTGTTGTGCCACAGTGTCCCCCAATGGGTATACCCCACTACAAGTGTTATACTCGTTCTTTATGTTGGGGTTAGTTGTATTTTGGGACTATGGCTTTGGCAAATTGGGACTGCTGAAGTGGGTGGGGGGTATCATTGTTCTTAATGGGGAATTGTTTTTTGTGATTGTACCTATATACTGGCCACGTTGCATATCTACTGTTACAGTCATACACGCTTTGATTCAGTACTTGCTTCAGCTTAATATCGTCATCTCAGTTAATGTGCGATAGTTACACTTGTCTGACATGGAACGTTAGAGGGCTCAATACCCCCAAAAACATCCGTCAGGTGCTGGCATATTTGGACAGACACACGGTACAGATAGCTTTCCTACAGGAGACGCATCTTACCAAATCTTCAGAGGCTAGAATTGCGGTTAAATGGGCTGGTCACAAGGTGGCGTCTTCATACTCCTCATACGCAAGGGGGGTTCTTATTCTGTTTAAACGAGTACTACAGTTTACGCCACTCAAAACATACATTGACAATGAGGGGCGTTGTGTTATGATCCATGGAAAACTAGGGCTGTCAATGATCACGGTCATTAACATTTATGGCCCCATCCTGGACGAACCACAGGTATTTCTTCGAATGCTTAGCATTCTGCGCACCTGGCCAGATGCTGCCATTTTATGGGGGGTGATTTCAATACACATTTAGACCCTGCTAGAGATAAGTCAAACCCACAGGGTGCACGCACCATAAAAGTCTCTCAATGTATACGTGATGCTATGTTGGAGATGGGGTTGGTAGATGCTTGGCGGGTACGCAATGATGACATTAGGAGTGGTACACATGTCACTCCCGCGCATAATAGCTGGTCCCGACTGGACTATTGGCTTCTAAGTGAAGAGTCCAATGGTTGGGTCACAGATGTTGTTCCGCTTCCACGCACCCTGTCAGATCACAACCCCATGAAATTGTGTCTCAGTATTCCCACCACTATACACCGGCCGTTCACATGGCGCTTTAGAGCTGAAGCGTTGCTAGATCCTATTTATAATGATACCATACGAAAGGCGATAGCACAATATTTTGAAATAAATGTGGGTACTGTTGAGAGTGCCGCCTCTCTGTGGGAGGCTTTTAAAGTTACAGTGAGGGGGGTCTGCATAAGCACAACAGCAGGCATATTTACGGGACATACGGGGCCAACTCTCAAAAATAGAGGCTACACTGGCAGACCTGGAACGGGACTACACGGTGAATCCAAGCGCCGCCACACTAGCACGCATTCAGGAACATGTGCTGGAATACAACACAATGGCGGACACTGAAACCCGCTATCTATCGCTTCGTCATGTTGCACAAACATATGGCGAGGGGGGCCGGCCCGGTCGTCAGCTGGCCAACAGACTTAAGTTTCGATCTGAACATCATAACATCACAAAAATAGTGGACTCACAAGGGGAGGAACACTTCACGCCCTAAGGGATAGTGGAACAGTTCAGGTCCTGTTACTCGGAGGTGTACACCTCGCGCGGGTGCATGGATGAGGATGCTCTTGAGGGTTATCTTTCTGATATTGCTTGCGCCTGGCTGGCGGATGGACATCCGGAGTACCTCAGCCAACCAATCGACGAGACTGATATTAAAGCAGCGATCAGATCACTGACGAATAAAAAAGCCCTGGGTCCGGACGGACTCACAGCGGAATTTTATAAGGAGTACGCTGATCTTTTAACGCCCTATCTATTAGAGGTGTATGCGGAAGCCCATGAAACTGGCATATTACCGCCATCTCTGCGGCAGGCTCTAATTATTACATTGCTCAAAAAAGATAAATCCCCTTCTCAATGCGACTCTTATCGCCCTTTGTCGCTCATCAATCTCGATGCTAAAATACTAGCCAAAATACTAGCCACTAAACTCCAACCGCTGATGTCCTGTTTAGTGCTGCCTGATCAATCCGGCTTTATACCGGAGCGTTCTACATCTCACAATTTAAGGACTCTTTTTGCCATGTTTCATATTTTAACCCCAGATCTCCCGGCTGCTGCAGTCCTGTTAGATGCAGCTAAAGCGTTCGACTCTATCGAATGGCGCTATATGTTTTACATCTTGAGGCGGATGGGGTTCCCGAATGTTTTTTTAAGATGGGTGCAGCTTCTGTACACTGACCCGTCGGCGAGGGTCCGAGTGGGGGTCTCACCTCCGAGCCACTCTCCATTAATCGGGGCACCCGACAGGGCTGTCCTCTCTCGCCGCTTTTATTTGCCCTCATGCTCGAACCGTTGGCTTGTGTAATCCGTCAACGCCACAGGGAATCGGCACTAAATTTCAACCATCGCACCGTCGGCATATCCCTATATGCGGATGACATGGTGCTTTTCATTCGCGAACCACAAAAATACCTGTCCCCTGTCCTGCGGGAATATATCCGCTTTGGCTTGTTTTCTGGGCTCCTGATAAATTGGGATAAATCGGTGATTGTCCCCTTGACGTCGATCACTGCACCCTCACAAATGGAATACCCGTTGATCTGGTCAACAGACCCAGTGAAATATCTGGGAGTATGGGTACATCGCGATCCGGAGACTGTCGTAAGGGGGAACTATGGTAAAGCTTGTGGGGCCCTAGAACTTCAAGTTGACAGATGGTCCTCTCTACCACTTTCCCTAGCTGACCGCATCGCTATTATTAAAATGATCGTGTTACCACGGTTTCTGTATCTTTTCAATAATATCCCAATTAGGTTGCCGAAACAGCTTTTTCGCAAAATTCGCACCCACTTACTTAGGCTTATCTGGAATGGCAAGCAAGCTAGAATAGGCTGGCATACACTCACCATGGATTATGCTCAGGGTGGGTTCTGCACACCAGATCTATACTTGCATTACCTCTGTGCGCAGGCGCAGTATGCCTATTACTGGTACAATCCGCACGCCTTTACACCACACGTTGCGGTAGAGGACGGGGACGCGCACCCCATTCCACTGACTGGGATCCACACGCATACATGTAGAGGCACGCCCCGGACGGAAATAAACACAGTAGACACTACCATCATCACCTGTCAAACTATTGGTAAATTGGCGGCCAAACTCCCAATCTATGCCCCGGCCCTGCCGATTGCACACCATGCCTCACTTTCAGTTGCACAAGAAACGGGTTCGATCCGCTCACTACAAGCGGTTGGTATTCAACATATGCATGATCTCTTTATAGGAGGGCACTTTCTCACTTCTGAGGATCTTCACTACATCACCAACCAGACACTGCTATTTCAGTTCACTGTTCATCGCTTGAAACTTGCGCTCAAAACACATTATGAGTCATTTCCTATGGAGCCACCCACATTACAATCATTGCAGCTTCTGTTGGTGGCACCCTCGAAACGAAAACTGGTAACTAAGTTATATAGGGCGGTGCGCGCTGAAATGGTAAGAGGGGAGGACCGTAGCCTGGCTCGGTGGAATATCACATTAGATCCTCCGCTGACCCCATCAGAGCGGGAGCACATATGCACACTAACTGGCAGCCTAACCCCCAATGGAAATCTCAGGATAATTCATTTTAAATATATTCACCAGATCTACCACACTCCGTCTAGACTGTACAAAATAGGCCTCCGGGACACAAGTAATTGCAAAAGGTGTGGCCAACCAGATGCAGACTTCTGGCATTTGGCATGGCACTGTGGTCTTGTCGCAAAATACTGGGCAGCAGTCATCAATTGTTTACAGGTCATGTCTAATCAAATCTTGCAATGTACACCTGCAGTCTGTTTACTATGCTTTGTACCTCAAGTCAAGGGTGCTCTGGGGAAATTCTTGCGGATCGCTTTGTTACTAGCAAAGCGGCGGGTGGCGTTGACCTGGGAGAGTTCCCTGGCCCCTCGTGCTGACCATTGGATGAAGGACATGGTGTATTGTAGGGAGACTCTTGAGTTGTATGCTGAAGAACTCCCGTCTTCCTCTAAGCCCAAAGACATCTGGGAACCATTACGACAATATCTGTTGGCGAAGAATCAAAGTAACCCCATATCTGATGACTAAATGGTATTCTTCTGTAACGTATACTTATTGTCTTGTGATTTATAAGTAATAGGTGGTATTTTCCCTTCAGTATGTGACTATGCAAAAGAATCAATCACACTTGGTTTGTTGTTTTTCTGTTGTCATTGACAGTATGCAGCCCTGCGTTGCGCCTTTGCGATTTACCTTTTCTTGAAAATTAATAAAAAGAATTTGAAAAAAAAAACATGCCACAGGTTGCTCACCAGCAGAGCAGGCAGTGCGGTATCAGCTCCATGGGATGGCCGGAGGTGTCTCCTCCGCCAAGAATCCAATGAAAGCAATCCCGGCGTGTCTTCTTCTGGTGGTCAGGGCCCGCCCACCACACATCAGTGGAGTTCCACCATGCCACCCTTGCCCCTTACAGGGGTTTCCCTTGCAGCGTCTCTCTCTGGCTGGAGAGGGCGGCACTGGGAAAACAAAGGGTGCGCTGGAGGTTCTCCCTACTCCTCAGACAGAGGGGGCACGCACTGGTGCTCAAGCACAAGAAAAAGTGCTCGACATGCACTGGTGGCAACTTCTTCTGGAAAGCGCCCGGAGCATTCTCTGGGAACTTTGCAGGGAATTCCTTTTGAGGCCACGGCCCACGTTCAACAGCCACCAACGGTGGACTGAGACCCTGGGCACGCCGATGGTGAACAGACAAAACTCTAAGCACTTGTCCAAGGATGCAAGCGAAGCAGGGACAAGCAGATCCCTGGCGAATGAAGTGCTCACCATGCACTAACTGAAGCAATAAACTGAGCTCACCATGCGCTGATTTAGAGCAATTGAGCACGACTACTTTGCAGGGCATGCTGTGGGAATAGAGTCCCATGGCAGAAGTGATCGGGCCAATCTTTTATGGCCCTGAGATTACAGAGAACAGGGGGGCAAGCCAACAAGCCCTTGGAGAACACTTGGGGCACAAAGAGAGGAGCAGGCATGCAGGCCAGCACAAAAGTACAGTTGTAGAGTGGCAGTCCCTCCAGCAGCCCAGCAGGCCAGCACAGCAAAGCAAGTAGTCCAAATGGCGCTTCCTCCTGGCAACACAGCAGTCCTATGGCAAGGGGCAGTTTGTAGAGCCAGCAGTGTCTGGTTACAAGTCCATTCAGTGTCTAAAAACATGGGGTCAGAGCCTCTGTACTTATACTCAAAAATGTCTTTGATCAAGGGGCGACTTCAAAGGAACCCCGAGAAGAGCTCAACAATCCCTTTCAACCCAACCCTGGCTCCAGACGATCAGGAGGGGGTAAATCAGCCCTTTGTGTGAGGGCAGGACACAACCTATACAAATGTAAAGGGTGAACCAACTCTCCCCCTCCCAGCCCAGGAAGACTATCAGTATTCAAATGAATGCAGATGTATCCCCTGTCACATCCAGCCCTTCCTGTATTGTGGCTGTCTAGAAAGTATGCACAAAGAGTAACTGTCACCCAGCCCCAGACGTGTACTGGGGTCAACCTGCAAAGTACAAAGAGTCAAACACAGAGAAATGCCCACTTTCTAAAACTAGCATTTCTAAAATAGTAATGTAAAATCCAACTACACCAGTAAGTAGGATTTATCACCACTATTCTAAACATACCAAACATTGCAACGCCACTCCTTTATGATCAGGAATTACCACTTCAAATTATATAAGGGGATTCCCAATGCTAGCCTATGAGAGGAGTAGACCTCAGAGCAGTGAAAACCTAAATAGGCTGTTTGGCACTACCAGGACACTCCACACATAATGGCACATGTACTACCTTTTACTTACACAGCACCCTGCCCATAGGGCTACCTAGGGCCTACCTTAGTGGTGACCTATGTGTAATAAAAGGAGAGTTTAAGGCTTGGCAATTAGTTTTAAATGCCAAGTATAAGTGGCAGTAAACTGCGCACACAGGCCTTGCAGTGGCAGGCCTGAGACAGGTTTGAAAGGCTACGTCTGTGGGTGGCACAATCAGTGCTGCAGGCCCACTACTTGTATTTAATTTTCAGGCCCTGGGTATATGGGACACCACTTTACAAGGGACTTACATGTAAATCAAAAATGACAAACAGGTTTAAACCAATCATACCATGTTTAGAGGAGAGAGCACAAGCACTTTAGCACTGATTAGCAGTGGTAAAGTGCCAAGTGTCCTAAAGCCAACAAAAAGAATGTCCGAAAAATAGGCAGAGGAAGGAAAAACGTTTGGGGATAACCCTGCAGAAAGGGCCAGGTCTAACACAAGTGGAAACTGAATGGATAGCACCTCCTTTCATGTCAAAAAATTAAACAACGTTTTCGAAACTGTATTTGGTCAGGGATGCAAATCTTAAACTGCAACCCTACCTTGGCAGGAGTCAAGGGAAAGATTTTTTCAGCCACTCAATAAATGAACCGCCTTTATGTTGGTAGCTTCCCTGCTGGTGTCTAGATTGTTACTCAACCTTCCTGTCAAGACTATTATTATTGTAACTATTAAGTAACTGGTGCAAATGTTTTCATCAGTATTTCGAAAAGCAACTAGTCCTGTGCTCGCTGTTTGTATCCATAATGTCACTTCGCATTTCCCAAGACCTACCTCAGTGTTTATAATGGCCAGTACACATATAAATGATCTGCTGCCCATGGATCCCCAGCCGTCAAAAGACTCACTATGGGGTTTGACTAGTTACAGGCTTCAGTGTTCCCATGCATCAGTACATGACAGCCATTGGATTTTCTTTGTATCAGGGGCTGGCTGTCCTTTCTTTATTTTGTGTGATGAGTACTCTGTTCACTGGCAAAGATAGCCACTTTATACTTGCTTACTGATATCACTGTATGATCTCTTGTGATGACAGTGGCTCACCACCTCCTGTGCTTCATGCCCCAACCAGTCTTTATCCACCTCTGTTGTGCAGGCACTAGTTGGCATTTGATGGGAATTTCTCCATCAATTCTGCCATCCCGAGTTCAGCTCCTCAAGTGTTTTACCTGTGTTAGTGATTTACATAGGCTGCTCCCACTAATATATTCCATCCACCTCTATGAAACCTCAATCAGATCAGGAAGGGGGGAGTGTCAGACCCTATTCAGGAGGTCACAGGCAGGCGGGGCTACTGGACCATAGCACTGGGGGTTGCACACTTTTGCCCCTGCTGTCCCTGGGTCTGTTGTACTATGGCTCTGCAAACTGGGCAAAGAAGAGCCATTTCACGAACAGTAACAGACTTGTCGGGGAGGTTAGTGTGGAAGTACTCAGGCTCATGATCAATACCATCCCCCAGCAGTGCAATATGATCAATGTGCATCCCACTGCTTCTCTTTGCAGAAAAGACAAGTACTTTATTACACAGAAAACACAGAATTCTACTACAGATTCAATAATGCACATAAAACTGATTTGCAGGTGCGAGTCTTTGTGCTTTTAGGGACGTCAGCACCTCCCTCCTCCGATTCAGAATTTGAGGAAAGGGGTACAGATGCAGATCAGGCTACTTCCATTTGGTCTTAGCACTCAGTCTCTCGGGCCTAGGCCATCCCATTTCCCCACCCAGTTCAAAGGAGCAACATTGGTCCACATTCAGCCCTCCTGCAGCAGTGGGATCTCAAGCATGGCAGGAAGCTTCCAGGAGGCAAATGGCAGTATTTCACGAGGTAAATGGTAATTTTACAGGGAGCTGCTCGGCAGCTGGCCATACAGCTTGTCACTTGAAGGGTCACAGCAGTAGTAAAGGCTTCTATTGGTGTTCTTTTTCTGGGTGGCTGGCTGTAGTTCTTGGCTCACTATGGGGCTTCAGCAGTTTCTTGACTCACTGTGCAGCTACCTCTACACTCTGGTGAGTACTTGATGCATCGTTTTGAGCGTGATGGCCACACAACCGCAGTTGATGATTTTTTTGGCATGGTGGACAGCAGGTGCAATATTTGGCATGCAGTGCCTCGAAGCGACAACTTCAATTTTTCGCCATGATTCTTTGGCATGCAGTGCCTTGAGGCACCCTAGGGGTATCTCATTGGTCACTTGTTCTTCTGAACTGGTCCTGGCACATTGTCAAATTTGTGGAGTGCCACAGTCATGCAATCTAATGTGGGGCCCATGGGCCACCAGCAGGCTTTTATCCCGGCTGCTTCTGTAAGGCCTACCACTAGGGCACACAGCTCCAGGTAGCTTGGTAGCTGCGGTGGGGATAAGTGACAAAGATCTCACTGCTGGGTCCCTCAGTACTGTCATTCCTTCTGCACCTGTGCTTAGCAGGTCTCTGTTGGACGGACCCTACGCAAGGGTCAGTTCTGGCAGTCCCTTCCATAATCAGCTTCTTCTGCAGGGTTGGCACTTCCTTTACTTGCTTACAGGCAGGATGTCTTGGCACCCAGGGCAGTCCAGTAAGTCTTCCTTCAGATCGGACAACAGGCGATGTTCCCTCACCTCTGGGGAGTTGGCAGTTAGTGCGACAACAACCCTTGGCTGCTTAGTAGTATCTGAGTGCTCTACAGTTTACCCCCTCCTCAGTAGAAGAGACCACAGCAATGAACACTGATGGGTCTTGGGCTCTCATTTGTATACTAGTATAACAGACAGAAGATGTGTATTGAGGTCTGCTTCCTTGGAACCAGTTTGGGTCAATTACCCTTTCATGTGTCCTGGCCAGGCCACCTTCCAAGCCTGGTGTTCATCTGCAATGCTGCTGTGCCTACCAGAACAGTCTCCAGAAAGAGTGGAGGGGCGGAAGTCCTATATCACTATGATAGTCTGCTTGGTGCTCCCCTTCAAGCTCAAGACAAGGTCCAGAACCTATCATCATGAAAAGACCGGGCCCGGGTCAACGTGCCCGGGATTAGTGTGTGGCATGACTAAAAATCAAAAACCAGGATGACAGGTATATGCATTTCGGGCACGCAGGACAGGAAACAGGACTGTACATCATGCAGGGGACATGGCCGTCCCAACAGGGAATATGGAGTAAGAGCAGAATCTTTTCACAGTGACAGGTCCTCAGCTAAGCAAAACCACAGTCCATGTGCCAATTCTAGTGATGTTTTTACTGGGTCTCACCATAGCAGTATCAGACCTTTGTGATGGGGACTATGATTCCATCAAAATCACCTCCTCGTGGATTGGGAGGGTTTCGATGGTAGGCTTTTGGGGTTTTCAAGTGGCCTCCATTCTGGATTGCCAGTTGACCACTATTTGTCACAAGTCCTTTTTCTCTGAAATTCTCCTTGGCTGCATCCACTTTATGTTCAGGAGGGTCATTAGGTTTGGTAAATTTTCTCCGCTTTTTATGAAGGGTGGTCCCAGTCATCTGCAGAACATGATGAGTGGCCCCTGAGTCTCCCTTATCTCAAAGATATTAATTGGTCTAATGTACAATGGAGACCCCCTAATGGGTTGAGCCCCGCCCCCTAGAAGGTTGGGGCCCCCCCTGCGCCGTGGGGCCTGGTTTTAGCCACTGAGTGATCCCCTCCCTCTACGATGATAGATAATACACTGTTAACAATACTGTACTTGTTCAGAATAACAAATATTTAAATTTATAATTGTGGGTTTTTGGATGATTGATGTGCATTTAGAAAGGGCTTCACAAGAAAAGCATTTCACTCAGTAACCTTTATGGCCACGAATCCATTTTGTAAGTTGTTATTCTTATTAGGATTCAGAAAAACATTTTGTGTCTTTATCAATCTAAAAAAGAATTTTGTAGGCGGGTGAGGATTTATATTGGACCCAATAATTGTGAGCTTTTGAGACTTTCTTCAGACGTCAGCGGTTGCAACCATTAAGGTTTAGGAAGACAATAACTAAAAGTGACTCAGATGGGAGCTGTAACTAGATGTTTGAAGTTGGAATTGTTACAACTCTCTCCATCGAAAGCACTATGCCCACAGAAGTAGTGCACATCCCTGCACCCATGGGGGAGGGGTCACACTTAACAGCCACCCTTCGTCATCAAGCACTGTCAAGAGACCAGAAGCCCAGTCAGTAAACCTAGGGCCCCAGAAAGTGGGAGCAGGCAAGAACTACACAGCATTAGAGACATTTTAAGGCATGGAAAAAGTGCAAGGGGACCCTGTGAAGTAAGCTTTCTTTCTATTTCACCTATAGATATCTTTGGCTTTCTCGCTCTGCTCAGTGTCATGTTAAGGATTTGTGGAGCCAGGAGAGAAACATATTTCAACTGTTTTTGTTTGACCGCCTCTCTAAAATATATTTTGGTATCATGCCAGCTTGAACTAGCTAAAACTGGGTAAAAAAAAAGAAAAGTTTTTTTCCGAATAAGGGTCTCGAATACATGTGTTGCCCAAGGCCCCCAAAAATCCTTAGGATAAAGTTACACGGAATTAACATGAGAGACTCACGACATGGCACACTTATGGGTGATGAGTAAAGCCATAGGAGGGCCTCCCAGTTGCCCCGATCATATCTTCCAAGGCGGCCTTTCAGTTTGCGTAACACCACAGACTCTTTAATCTTTGGACTGCTCTCGCATTGAGCAGCCTGTCCCATCCACTAGTCCGTGATGCATAGACTCTGCTGAGCGCAGCAGAGTGGTACCTGCTGAGCCCTGGACATTTTACTCTGTGGATTCAAATGTAGCTTTTAATTTAAACAAGTAAAGCCATGTTTTTTCTACAATGTTTACATTTTTTGCAGGAAGTGAGTGGTTGCATGAATTGTGGGAGCAGTAACAAACTGAAAGTTTGGGCTTTCACATAGGACAAGGCGGCTGCACTTATAGAGAATTACACATGGCCCCGCTGCCATTAGAGAGCGTTAGCAGCTGTTCCACGCAGTGGACAAGACCACCAGTCACTGAGGTATACAAGCTCTCATGATGAAAAAAAGGGGTGATTTCTAAAAAGGAATGTTATGTATTAACTTATAGCAGAAATGAAGGGCACAATATAGGACCTCCTCCCTTGCCAGGGGTACATAAAACCTGTGGCCAACCCACTCCCGAAAAGTATGTGGAGTCACCCTGTTAGAAATGGGGGTCTCTAGTTGGCAGAGGTAGGTACCTTTGTCCAAGTAGGGTCCCTTCTTCCTAGTCAGGGTAAGGGGGATACACTTCTAAAATAACTCCTGCTCACCCCCTTGGTAGCTTGGCACGAGCAGACAGGCTTATTTCAGAGCCAGTGTGTAAAGCATTTGTGCATGCATACAGTAACACAGTGAAAACACTACAAAGGGACACCACACCAGTTTAGCAAAGCTCCTCCTGGGGCTACAGCGATACTGAATACGATAGAGTTTAACAATTCCAGCCGAACGCGTCGATACGGGCCAGCTAAAGTGTCAACAGACTCGGAGACAGTACCTTTCTTGATGCGACCAACGAATTGGTGCGAGTCGGTCGGGGCAAATGTCGCAGTTGCGCTGTGAGATGGAAGCGTTGCGGCGAGCGGTGTTCTTACGACTTGGTGCAGGCAGCGGCTCGTTGACGGAGTCGGTGAGACCTAGGCTTGCGTTGCAGGGTGAGACGGTGCTCGATGCGGTGCTGGCAGGTCATGGTGCGGCAACGGCCGGTTGATGTTCGAGTTGGGCAGCGACGGAGTCGGTGACGTCTGTGCAGCGTGTAGCGAAGCGGTGCGGAGTGCGGTGCCCACAGGACACGGTGCAAGCAGGGGCTCATTGACAGAGTCGGTGAGACCAGGGTGGCATTGCAAAGCGAGGTTCAGGACACAGAATCCTGCGAAAGACTCAGTGACAGACTTGGTTACCCTTTTCTTCTGCGGCGACGGACAGAGACGGTGCCCAGAAGCTTGGTGAGGTCTTTGCTGTTCCTGAGACCTCTTGAACAGGGGGCAAGCTCCACTTCAAGCCCTTGGAGATCTTCCTCAAGCAGGGGACACAGCACACAGCAAAGTCCTTCTCCTTTCCTTGGCAGAAACAGCCACTGCAGGCCAACCCCAGACAGCACACAGCAAAGGGGCAGTATTCCTCCTCAGTTTCTCCAGCTCTTCTCCTTGGCAAAGGTTCCTCTTGATTCACAGAAGTGATCTAAAAGTCTTGGGTCTGGGCCCCAAAATTTATACTACAAAATCCTTTGTTCTCTGGTGGCAGAGAAGCCCTGTGCTCAGTCAAAACCAGTTCTGTCCTCTCTGGTGCAGTTTCCTGGCAGGAGGTGGAGACAGCATTGTGGAAGGCAGACCAGGCCCATTCAGGTGAAAGGAAATCTCCTCCCCCTACTCTAAATGCAGCCCAGGTCTATTCAGCCCAGCCCTGACTCATCAGACGCTCTAGAGCCACTGCACCTCCCCAGCCCTTGTCACTCCAAAAGTCAATACACAAACCTAGCAGAGGCACACTGGATGGCTAAGCAAGAAAATACCTACTTTCTAAAAGTGGTATTTTCAAACACAGAATGTAAAAATCACCCTAGCTAAAAGATGCATTTTAACATTCTGAGTTCAGGCATACTAAACTTTATTTTCCTACCTTGTTCCCAGGGGTAGTATGCTTATAAGATGTTATAAGCAAACTCCCTATACCATCCTATGGGAATGGGTTGCCTTGCAATAGTGAACAACGAAATTGGCAGTATTTCACTATCAGGACATGTCACACACATCAGGCATGTCCTACCTTTCACATACACTGCACCCTGCCCACAATGGTACCTTGGGCCTACCTTAGGGGTGGCTACCATGTAAGAAAAGGGAAGGTTAGGGCCTGGTAAGTGGGTCCACTTGCCATGTTGACAGGCAGTACTAGACTGCCCACAGGCTCTGCAATGGCAGGCCTGCGACTTAGTTTAAAGGGCTACTTGTGTGGGTGGCACAATCGGTCTGCAAGCCCATTAGCAACATTTGATTTACATGCTCTGGGCACACACAGTGCACTGTACTAGGGACTGACTAGTAAATCAAATATGCCAATCATGGAATCATCAATCCATAATAACAATTTACAAGGGAGCACTTGCACTTTGGCACTGAACAGCAGTGGCAAAGTGCCCAAAGCATCTAGACCAGCAAAAACGAAGTCCAACACACAGCAAAATAACAGCAGGCAAAGGCAAAAATACAGAGGAAACCCACAACAATGATGCCAGGTCTAACACGTGTCCCCTCCAGCTGAAATGTGGGGAGAACTACCCACGCTTTTGGGAGTTCTCTTCACTAAGGGGGAAAAATCTGGACAGACCATCAGCATTGGCGTGTTCTGTACCAGGGCGGTGTTCCACCGTGAAGTCCATCCCCTGTAGGGAAATGGACCACCTCAACAACTTTGGATTCTCACCCCTCATCTGCATCAACCATCTGAGGGGCCTGTGATCAATCTGAAACCGGAAGTGAGTCCCAAACAAGTAGGGCCCCAGCTTCTTTAGCGCCCAGACCACAGCAAATGCCTCCCGCTCAATCGCAGTCCACCTCTGTTCCAGTGGAAGTACCCTCCTACTGATCAAGGCTACAGGTTGTTCTAGGCTCTCCTCATTTAGCTGTGGGAGCACAGCCCCCACACCATGCTCTGAAGCATCTGTCTGCACAATGAATTCCCTTGAGAAGTTGGTCACCTTGAGCACGGGTGCCGTGCACATGGCAAGTTTCAGGGCATCAAAAGCTTTTTGGCAGGCGGCAGTCCAATTCACTTTCCTGGGCTGCTTCCTGGAAGTCAGCTCTGTCAAGGGGCAACAATGGTGCCATACCCCTTGACAAATCTCCTGTAACACCCGGTGAGTCCTAAGAAGGCTCTCACTTCTGTCTGGGTCTTGGGGGGCTCCCAAGCCAGAATGGTATCAATGTTGGGCTGTAGGGGCGCCACGTGGCCGCTCCCCACCTGATGTCCAAAGTACACCACAGATCCCTGCCCGATCTGGCACTTGCTTGCCTTGATCGTGAGGCCTGCCCTCTGCAGAGCCTTCAACACTTCCCAGAGGTGGTGCAGATGTTCCTCCCAAGTGGCACTGAACACTGCGATGTCATCCAGTTGGGCGGCACTGAAATCCTTCAGTCCAGCCAACACCTGGTTGACCAACCTCTGAAAGGTGGCAGGGGCATTCTTCAACCCAAAG
This sequence comes from Calotriton arnoldi, assembly GCA_963921515.1. NCBI lineage: Eukaryota > Metazoa > Chordata > Amphibia > Caudata > Salamandridae > Calotriton > Calotriton arnoldi. The sequence goes on along the minus strand of CAWUFW010002454.1, from coordinate 269,476 downwards.
GGCATCACCCTGAATTGGTAGTGCCCCTCTGGTGTTGAGAATGCGGACCTCTCCTTTGCCCCACCAGTTAAGGCAATCTGCCAGCACCCAGACGTTAAGTCAAATGTACTGAGGTACCGGGCAGCTCCCAACCGATCTATGAGCTCGTCAGCTCTGGGGATGGGGTGCCCATCAGTCCTGGTGACCGAATTGAGCCCTCGGTAGTCCACACAGAACCGGAGTTCTGGTGTGGCACCTGGTGCAGCAGCCTTTGGGACCAAAACCACTGGGCTGGCCCAAGGGCTGTTTGAGGGCTCAATCAACCCTAGCGCTAACATCTTGGAGACCTCCTCCTTGATGCAAGCCTTGACCCTGTCAGTCACTCTGTAAATGTTATGCTTCACAGGGGGACTGTCCCCAGTGTCCACATCATGGACACACCTCTGAGTGAGGGGTCAGGGAAAAAAGAGAAGCAAACTGCCCCAACAGTTGGCAGCAGTCACTCTGCTGTTCAGGAGTCAGGGCGGGAGAGAGGGTTACTCCGTCCACTGACCCATCGTGTTCCTTCGCAGACAGAAGGTCAGAAAGAGGCTCAGTCTCCTCCTCCATTCCAGCATCTGTTGCTAGGAGCATGCCCACTTCGGACCTCTCCAAGTGGGGCTTAAGGCGGTTCTCATGCAGGACCAGCAAAGGGTTCCTTGGAGACTGCAAGTCCACCAAGTAAGTGACTTTACTCTTGCGCTCCACCACCTCAAATGGTCCGGTCCACTTATCCTGGAGCGCACAAGGCTCCACTGGGGCCATGACACACATTTTCTGTCCAGGCTGAAACTCGATCAGAGTGGCATTCTGATCATACCAATGTTTCATCTCCTCCTGGCTGGCTTCCAGATTCGCCTGAGCGAGTTGTCTGAAGCGCTTAGTCTGGTTCCTGAAGGCCAGCATGTAGCTATATACATCCTGGGGAGGTTTACTGGGAGCTTTCTTCCAGCCTTATTTGATCAGACTTAGAGGTCCACTCACAGGGTGCCCATACAAGAGCTGAAAGGGACTGAACCCTAAGGACTTTTGCGGTACCTCCCTGTAAGCAAACAACAGGCATGGTAAGAGGACGTCCCACTTACACCTCATGGGTTCACCAAGACCCATAATCATGCCCTTCAGGGTCCGGTTGAATCTCTCAACCAGCCCATTACCATGGTTGTGGTAAGGAGTGGTGAACTTGTAGGTAACACCGCACTCCTGCCACAGGGACTTCATAAACTTAGATATGAAGTTGGTACCCTGGTCGGACACCACCTCTCTGGGGAACCCTACACAGGAGAAAATCCCCATCAACGCACGACGCACCACGGGTGCCATCACAGTCTGGAGAGGGATGGCTTCTGGGTACCGGGTGGCATGGTCCACCAAGGCCAGGATGAACCTGTTGCCCATGGCTGTCTTGGGATCCAGAGGCACCACAATGTCAATACCGACCCTCTCAAAGGGGGTGCTGACTACAGGGAAAGATTGGAGAGGAGCCTTGCACTTCCTCCCACTCTTGCCACTTGCCTGGCAAGTCTGGCAAGACCTACAATGCGTGTCTGGGGCCAGTAAAAGTGGGTGACAAGCTTTTCAAAGGTCTTGTCTTGCCCCAAATGCCCTGCCAAAAGCACATCATGAGCCAGACTCAGTAGGAAAGACTCTGAAGCGCTGGGGTACCACCAGCACACAGGCTGACCCAGGCTCAGCAACCTTAAGCTCACTATACAGGAGACCATTCTCCCAGTAAATCCAGTGTGATCCAGACTGATCACCTGCTACCTGGTTTGCAGCTTGCTGCCTGGTTTGCAGCCGGCTGCCGCAAACCAACAAGAGAAGGGGCATTTCTGTGGCTCCTGGCAGAATTCCTCCCTGGAGGGGCCTCCTTCCTGCTGCCAATGGGTCAGCTCAGGCAGGTCCCCCAGTTCAGCCACTTGTTTCCCTGTAGGCTCCAGGGCATCGCACTCAAGGTCTGCCTCCTCCTGGGCCGTGGGAACTTCAGGGGCCAGTTTCCTGCGCCCCATGCCTCTTATCTTTCTGGCAGGCACCTGGGCCACTCTTTCAGGCTCCATGTCCTCTTGAATGCCCTTACCGGCTGCCATAGACCGAGTGGTCACACACGCCCACTCAGAAAGACACAACATCTCTAAATGAGACTTCCGCTCCACCTTTGCCCAAGGGGAACTCTCTAAATCATTGCCTAGCAGACAGTTAACAGGCATGGCTGGCCTCACAGCTACTTTCAAGGTACCTGAGACCCCCCCCCCCCAATCAAAGGGAACCTGTGCCACTTTGCAGAGGCACTCTGAGTTGTCAGCTGCAACTACAGGGTAGAATGTGTTGAGGACCATCTGCTACTAAGACACCAGCCGACAGCTGACAGCTGTCACACTGGCTCCAGTGTCTCTCAAAGCCTCCACACTATGGCCATTGATGGTCACCCACTGCCTGTACTTCTTAGTGTTATCAGGCAGATGAGCTCTTGGGACCATCTCACTGTCTCCTAAATAGACCAGGGTCATCTCTGCGGACCCCCACCCCTCTTGGGCACCCGACTCCTCCCCCAAGGCTACACTAGCCAACTCCCAGTGCGATGCACCAGTGGGTGCAGTGGTGGCTTTCTTTGGACACTTACGATCCCCTTGGAAGTGGCCCGCCTGACCACAACCATAACATGCCCTGGGACCCCTATGAACAGGCTTACCTGTCGGGACCCATGGCTTCTTTTCCCTGGGAGGCTGGGAACCCTTACCTTGGTTCCCTTAGGAATTACTTTGGGGCCCTTTTTGGAACTCCTTCTGTTTACCCTTGTCCCCCCCACTCTTCTGCTGGGGACCCTGCCCACCTTTGGTGGAGTCTCCCACACAACCTTTTTAGACCCTGGTACTGACCCATCGGTCCGCCTCCACAGCAGGCTTCCTGGGGTCAGTCAGCTTACTGTAAATCAAATGCTGGCGTAGCTCTGGAAAACAATTATCTGACAAGTGCTCCCATGCAAACAAATCATAGAGCCCCTGAAAATCATTCACCTTGCTACCCTTCACCCAACCATCCAGTGCTCTGCAAAAGTAGGACACATACTCCACCCAAGTACTTGACTCCAGCTTCCTACAGTTTCTAAACTTCTGTCTGTACAGCTCTGGGGTCAACCCATACCTCCTTACTAAGGCTTCCTTCATGGGGGCATATGACATCTGATCCTCAGTGGACAATGATAGCAATCTTTCTCTCCCTTCACTGACAAAGCGGCCCCACAACCCTGCTCCCCAATCTCTTTCAGGGACTCTGTAAGACCTCATTGCTTCCTCATAGGCCTTGAACCACTGACTAATATCCTCTTGCTTCATAAAATCCTTAATAACCTCCTCGGGATGTATCCCATCCCTTCACTAGGCACTGATGGTGCGCTGCCACCATTGGGATTGGTCTCTAGACTTGTTGCTTTCAGACCCAGCTCCCTCAAACCTCTATCATGCTCTAAAAGCATCTTCTTTTCCTCCATGGCCGATTTCTGCTTTTCTAACTCTAATTTCTTACTCTCCAGGTCACTCTCCTTCCCCAGCCTGAGCTTAACAAGCTCCCTCTGATGCACCCTATTTCTTTCTCTGTCCTCCAACTATTCTGGAGATAGACCTCTTGAAGAAACACTGCTGCTATGTCTGGAGGGTACCCTCCCCCCTGGCAGATTCAACAGCCCCTCCTGCTGCCCATCCAAATTCTCCGCCTCCACCAGAGGCTCCTCATCCTGCCCACAGGCGTTTCTGGATTCCAACCAGGCCCTCAGCGCCTTTTGGTATTCATCCTTTCTGGTGAGGCCTTTCACAGAGATTTTAAATTTCTTGCAGATGGCTTTCAGTTGAGATACAGTGTAGGTTTCCACCCTATCTTCTTCAAACTCAATATCCATAGATGCAATGGATGCTGGTTTGGTCATGATGAAAAAATTGGCAGTTCTTAACTTGCAGAGAAAAAAAAAATCCCAAGGAAAAGTTCAGTAATAGTATGTGGTCACGTAATGGTCTGCACTATGCTTGTAGTGTACACCAATCACTGTATGTAAGGCACAAATCCACTTCTAAAATAACCCCTGCTCACCCCCTTGGTAGCTTGCCACGAGCAGACAGGCTTGTCTCAGAGGTAGTGTGTAAAGCATTTGTGCATGCATACAGTAACACAGTGAAAACACTACAAAGGGACACCACACTAGTTTAGAAAAATAAGCAAAACTTTATCTAAACCAACAAGACCAAAAACGACAAACATCCAACATACAATACTCTTAAAAATAGTTACTGTGCAAAATAACCTATAAATTGCAGGCAAAACGATAAAACACAGTTCCTCCGACTTGGTAGCTCCTCCTGGGGCTACCACGATACTGAATACAACAGAGTCTAACAATTCCAGCCGACCGCGTCGATACGGGCCAGCTAAAGCGTCGAAAGACTCGGAGACAGTACCTTTCTTGTTGCGACCAACGCGTCAGTGCAAGTCGGTCGGGGCAAACGTTGCGGTTGCGCTGTGAGATGGAAGCGTTACGGCGAGCAGTGTTCTCACGACTCGGTGCAGGCAGCGGCTCGTTGACGGAGTCATTGAAACCAAGACTTGTGCTGCTGGCAGGTCACGGTGCGGCGACGGCCGGTTGATGTTCGAGATGGGCAGCGACGGAGTCAGTGACATCTGTGCAGCGAATCGGTGCGGAGTGCAGTGCCCACAGGACGCGGTGCAAACAGCGGCTCGTTGACAGAGTCGGTGAGACCATGGTTGTGTTGCGAAGTGAGGCGGTGCTCCCTACGGTGCTTTCAGGACACGGAATCCTGCGACAGACTCAGTGACAGAGTCGGTTACCCTTTTCTTGAGCGGCGGCGGACAGAGACGGTGGCCAGAAGCTTGGTGAGGTCTTTGCTGTTCCTGGGATCTCTTGAACAGGGGGAAAGCTCCACTTCAAGCCCTTGGAGATCTTCCTCAAGCAGGGGACACAGCACACAGCAAAGTCCTTCTCCTTTCCTTGGCAGAAACAGCCAGTGCAGGCCAACCCCAGAAAGCACACAGCAAAGGGGCAGTATTCCTCCTCAGTTTCTCCAGCTCTTCTCCTTGGCAAAGGTTCCTCTTGATTCCCAGAAGTGATCTAAAAGTCTGTGGTCTGGGCCCCAATATTTATACTACAAAATCCTTTGTTCTCTGGTGGCAGAGAAGCCCTGTGCTCAGTCAAAACCAGTTCTATCCTCTCTGGTGCAGTTTACTGGCAGGAGGTGGAGACAGCATTGTGGAAGGCAGACCAGGCCCATTCAGGTGAAAGGAAATCTCCTCCCCCTACTCTAAATGCAGCCCAGGTCTATTCAGCCCAGCCCTGACTCACCAGACTCCCTGGAGCCACTGCCCTCCCCAGCCCCTGTCACTCTAAAACCAGTCAGTCAATACACAAACCTAGCAGAGGCACACTGGATGGCTGAGCAAGAAAATACCTACTTTCTAAAATTGGTATTTTCAAACACAGAATGTAAAAATCACCATCACTAAAAGATGCATTTTAACATTCTGAGTTCAGGCATACTAAACTTTATTTTCCCATCTTGTTCCCAGGGGTAGTTATGCTTATAAGATGTTATAAGCAAACTCCCCATTCTATCCTATGGGAATGGGTAGCCTTGCAATAGTGAAAAACGAAATTGGCAGTTTTTTACTATCAGGACATGTCACACACATCAGGGCATGTCCTACCTTTCACAAACACTGCACCTTGCCCACAGGGGTACCTTGGGCCTATTTAGGGGTGACTACCATGTAAGAAAAGGGAAGGTTAGGGCCTGGCAAGTGGGTGCATTTGCCAAGTCGACAGGGCAGTACTAGACTGCCCACAGACTTGTGTGGGTGGTACAATCAGTGCTGCAAGCCCACTAGCAGCATTTGATTTACAGGCCCTGGGCACACATAGTGCATTGTACTAGGGACTGACTAATAAATCAAATATGCCAATCATGGAATCACCAATCCATAATAAAAATTTACAAGGGAGCACTTGCACTTTGGCACTGAACAGCAGTGGCAAAGTGCCCAAGGCATCTAGACCAGCAAACAAAGTCCAACACACAGCAAAATAACAGGAGACAAATGCACAAATACAGGGGAAACCCACGCCAATGATGCCAGGTCTAACACCTGGCTGAGGGGCCCCTCTGGACCAGGAGACCAGAAACCCCTATGCTCCTCGTGGGATGCGGGACCCTGTGGTAGGCCCCTACCCCTTTCCTTTGATCCCTTTGTGTTCCTTTTCCTCTCTTTTTCTACTTTCTATCAAAAGTGATGCAATTCTTCAATGTAAATGATTAAGGCATTGATTACGAGTGCCCCAAATTAATGTACATTATTTCCCGTCCCAGACTTTCCATTACCGGGGGTGGCACTAAATCCGGGGCCGGGGGTAATAACAAGGATTATACTTGTGGGAATCAGTGTGTCATCTTTTCACCAACATTTCACATGGAGATTGCGGCTTGTTTCAGCAGTCAAAATCTCTATATGAATAACCAAAACTTGTCATTCTGATCGGCCACTTGTAATGTAGGCCTATGAGTAAGTGTTCACTCTATTATGGCATGTACTCTTTAAAAGCCATGATTGTTAAACACAGATTTTTTATTTGTAATGTAAGCAGGGACAAAAAAATTATGGAACTCCAAGCAAAATGGCAAAGAGGCGATTGTCCACTTTTATAGTGGCAGCTACAGGTGGTTTGTGGTGTCACAGTGCAAGTGCCCTCACTAAACAACAAAGAGGAAATTACATTTATAATATTTTTTTGACAATGACCACTTGGGGCAGTTTCTGTTTCAGGAACGAAATGTGCATTAAAATCATTCAAAGAACAGAGGGACCTATGAAGAAAGGTACTTTGGCCGTTGACATAAATTGACAGATGAAAATACATCATTTACATCTTCCAGGAAGTCACAAAAGGATTCTTGGCAGGCACAAATTGATTTACTATTGTGAATCTCTCTGTGACAATAAATGTGCAGTAGTAAATACCATGCAAGCGTTTTGAAGTGGCCCTTACAAGGCGGTGTTTGCCTTGTAAGTTTGTGAATGCAAACAAACACGTATGTTTGTGGGCATCTCCAAACTCCTATCCAATCACTCCCCACCCGGAAGTGGTCGAAAAGATACAAAAGTAGAGGGTTGGAGTAGCTACCATTCCCATATGGGAAGAGGAATGGATCGCTGCAACATTTGCTGGAGGTGTAGGGGAAGGGCTTTCTCAAGGGGGGGAAGATGTCTTTCTTGCGGAGAAAAAAATAACTAAATGTGCAGTTGTTGGCTCCATTCTTCAGTACGGAAATCTAAGCTTTCAAGATTTCCGCACAGGAAGAATGAGAGGCCACAGGAGATGCAATATAACACTACTAGTAGTATGACTCAAAACCTGCACCCAGCACACATTTCTAGGCGTTATTCAGAGAATGTGTGCTTTTTAATTTTTGTAAACATTTCTTTACTAGTTTTTTTAATTCGTTACATATTGTCCAGTTGTGGGGATTACAAGGAAACAATTATGCGTAAATAAGTACAGAAGAATCACATCTATTTAGGTTTCTCTAAGAACAGTGGAAATGGTATACTGGAATGGGATCAAACCTAAGAAAGAGAAGGCAAATGAGTAACATTCAAAATAATATAATATAGTGAGCATTTTCTCCACTCACATCTTTCTACCGACCCCCCAGAGGATCTGGGATTCATCAGGGTCGCAAGGCAGTCTGCTGAGGGCATTTCTTCAAGGAACAATATACAAAGTATCCAGTACCGTGAGGTCGAAGTTGCAGACAAAGCCATCCCGCCCACCTCAATCCCAACCTGTCCTGATGCAGGACACAGAAACTTCCCTCATCCATGACATGTATCTGCTCCACAAAGTCATTATCTTGAGGAAGGTGTCCGCGCCCCGTTCCCTTTGTTCCAGCACACCCTTCCAACATGGAAAAGGACAAACAGGGAAGACATAAGGAAGATACCCCCAGAGTGCACTCATCTGGATTCAATCCTGCCCCCAGGCTGTGTAGTCTGTTCCCCCATCGGCCCACAGCGCATGTGTATTCTAAGAGGGGAAGTGCGTCATCTGTCACTCACAGTAGCCTATGGTTCTCATTGACGGATAAAGGAGCCCCATATATTATCAAACAAGCATTTGGTCTTGGATCACATATATATCTGTCATTCATATGTGTCCAGTTTATATAGTTCCTTCAGCCATTCCTGATTAGTTGACGTCGTTGAAGAACGCCAGTGCTGGAGTATACAGAATGCGTGCTTTTATCTCGGCGCAGCCCTGCGGCATCTTCACCTCTTAAATTAATGTTACCAAGTCATTTTTGTCTTAACATCGGTTTGTTATAAGTATGTGTGCATTTTTTGGATACAGAATTGGTAAACTGACTGTGGGTTTAATTTGTTATATATAGGTATTTCACCATGATGATCATGTACCGTTCACCAGTTTTCCTCCACCAAAACTGCTACTTTTATTGTATGCGTATCTTCATGATCTGACAGCGAATAGTGTACTATTACCTTGTTACTATGCACAAAGTGTCTCTAGTTTTGTAAGAATATACAAATAAAAACACAAGTATATGCACATATTGTGTTGTCTTGTATTGTACTTGCATACATATAGCACTTACTACTCCATAGACGAGGCATCGAAGCACTTTTTCTGCGAGTAGCACGCTACTCCGGAACTCATAAAGGATTAGTGGTGAATTAGTATAGTGAAATATAAAATTAATTTGAACAGTGGACATGTTAGTCTGTTATTTGGATTGAAAATGATATTGCTTCTTACCCTCACACAGCACTTCAGGCTGGCAGTAAATGCTGTCATCTTTTTCTTTCAATGCTTTTGCAGTGGTTGAAGGGAGTTTGATGAAATTCGTACCAACTTCTGCATTCTAAAAATAAGAAAAGACTGAAGTGTAGTGAAGGCTTCTTTCTTTTAACCCTAGAAAATCCTGCTGCTATTTTCCAGCATCGTTCTTTGTCGCCTCAAATTTCATTATCTTAAAAGAGTCCCTCCAGTGAGAATGATGCTATTTTTCAGGAGTACAGTATTTAAAAAGTTAATTATCGTCAATGGACCAGATTACGTGTTCTCCAGTAAGTAACAACCCCTGAGCAAACAACACTTGTTTGTAGAGCATTACAATTACAAGTGGTTAGGAATGCGATAAAATCCACATCCCCCAGACAAATTTTGGCAGGTCATATATGCTGAAATTCAGCTGGGGATAAACCTGGTAAATGCTGGTATATTCACATTTTGTTTCAAAATATTTTTATTGAGCCTTTTTACCAAAAACAGATGTGGTTGTACAGCGATGTTAATGTCACATCATACGAGAGTGCCTACGTACAGACATCAAATGCTGTTCAGGCAGTTGTCACATAACAGCAACTCTTCAAAACATTTTCCCCGTACAAAACAACATTAAACATCCCCCCAACACACCCAATTGCCACCAATGTCAGGACAGGGAGAAGAGTACCATGTGTGTGTCAGGTGGTCTGGTACTGAAAAGTAGCTTTAGATAGCGGGAAGTTTTGTGGGGTATTCCAGACCTGTGGTATGTTGGGTGTCTGGGGTCGGGGCCTTACTAGGAATGGTGGAGTAGTGGTGGGCACTGCTGTCAGTGCACATGTCGGTTTGGCCGGCCGTCTTAGGAGGCCAAATATGCTTGCGCACTGACACTCTCCAACTCAGCTGCATTGCTTGATGGAGAACAACAGCAGGCAGAGGCTTCCAGCCCCTGACGGAGAGCAAAACCAGCCTGCTCCGCCCAATCCTGACGCTGCTCTCATGGGTATTACCACCATAAAAGCAGCGTCTGGATTGGCCATAGGGGAGTCTGGGAGCCTAAGCCTGTGCCCAGAGGAGCAGAAGAGTGGCGAGCAGAAGAGCAGCGGGTACTTTTTGTTTGTTTGTTTGTTTTGTTACTGCCCCCCCCCCCCCACGCTGCCTCACCACTTTTCCCCAACACCAGCCACTACAGGCGATGGTTCTCTAAAATGCACAGTGTGTGAGGCCCTTACCCAGTTTGGGGATTAGAGCAGTTTTAGCATTGCATATAGTGAGAGTCAGACCTGATAAAGTTGTGAGTGAATTGAACAGGGAAAGAATGTAATCAGGAGCCATCCGGGCCAGTCTTTTTTCCTCGGAGGCATGGCTTTCTATGCAAGCTTTTGTTTTGAGATATCTATCATAGCCTCAAGAGCTTCCCTCTGACCTAGGAAGAGGGCCGTCCAGGCTTAGTTCTTGAGGTAGTTGTTTATATCTGATAGGTTCTCTTCTCCCTGGCTATATAGTTATAGAAAGAAGTTTCTAAAGGCCTCTTGTTTCTTGTGTTCCCTTGTTGCTCAAGAGACATCTTCTGTTTTGAATTTTTCGATTTGTGTTCTTGCTCTTTGAAGCTGTATTTTCCTTGCTAATAGTGTGCCCACCTTATCACCTTTGTCAAATTTTAGGCAGACCTCTCTTGGCCAGGTTTAATCTGTATGATTTTAGTTGGCCCCTGATGATGGACAACTGCCTTTGAGTTTTTCTATCTGGGTTTTGTTTGTCCTATTGTTCAAGAGACCTAGGGCCAGATGTACGATGTGATTTTGCATGCGCAAATTGCGAACCCGTTTACGCATGCAAAATCACTGATGGCCATGTACAATTCCTAAATAGCGAGTCGCAGTTTACTTGCGACTTGCTCTTTAGGGATTGCGAGTCGCAATTAGGAAGGGGTGTTCCCTTCCTAATTGCGTCCGTAATACTATGTGTGAATGTTTTGTGACCGCAATTGCGGTTGCAAAACACTCGCAAATACCACCCTCTTCAAGAGGGTGGTAATGCAATCGCATTTGGAAGGGTCCCCAGGGGACCCCTTCCACTTTGTGACTGTCTCTAAAAATATTTTTAAGGCCTGGCAGTGGTCCCAGGGACCACTGCCTGCCCTTAAAAAATGAAACGAAAACGTTTCATTATTTTTTTTTTTAAATGCATCCCGTTTTCCTTTAAGGAAAACGGGCTGCATTTAAAAAAAAAAAGCTGCTTTATTAAAAAGCAGTCCCAGACATGGTGGTCTGCCGAGCCCAGCAGGCCACCATCCCTGGGAGGGCTGGCATTCCCAATGGGCTCGCAAATTGCGAGAGGCTCTTTAATATTAATGAGCCTCGCAATTTGCGACCCCATTGGGAATCGCAAAACAGTGTAATAACATTGTTGTACATTTCATTTAGCGCCTCGCAATTTGCGACTCGCAATGAGTCGCAAATTGTGAGGCGCTAAATGAAAGGGTCGTACCTCTGGCCCCTAATGTTTATTGAGAGCTTATTTTCGAGCAGCCTGGTCATGCTGGTGTGGTCTCTTAGGGTGTCCTGTTTCAAGCCCCACCTGTAGTTCCCTGAGGAAGGCTGTTGGTTCCTACCCAGGTTAGTTCTAGGTGGGTGTGATCTGAAATGGATATGTCAGGAGATTGGGTTCCAGTGAGTGCTGTAAAGAGTGCCTGATGAACCCATAGTCTATGTGGGAATGTGTAGTGTGCACATGGGTGTAGCAGGAATAATCCTGCATGTCTTGTATTAGCGAATGCCCTGCATCTACAAGCCCTATTCAGTGATCTCCTTTTTGTGGTGTGCTGACATCGCTCCCGTAGTATGCATGGTTGCATCTATCCTTGTTGGGGTCCCAAGGTAGGTTGGTGTTGCTGCCTACTATTATGTTCCCCTTTGTTTTGTACAGCTGGTCTTTTAGGGTGTTACACAGGAAGGAGTTTTGCGCAATATTCAGAGCATAGATGTTTAGGAGTGTCCTGGGGGACCAGTGGTGCTCTATTAAAACTTTAATGAAATGCCCTTCCTTATCTCTTTTGGTACTAAAGTTGCTCTTATTTATGTGTGCTTTGCACAATATGGCCACTCCAACAATTTTACCCTCGGCTGAGGTCCAGAAATGGCAGGGCTATCAAGCGTGCCACATAAGTGTTTGGTCCCTTTTTAGTATGATTTATTTTGGAAAAATATAATGTTGGGGTCCCTGCTTAAAAAATAGCTCCATATCGAATGTCTTTTAGTTGATGAGTTCAGCAGCCTCACATTTAAGGAGATAAGTTTGAAATGGTGTGTGCTCTCAACCATTAGAAAATCTTAATGTGATGGAAGGCTCTTGCTTTACATGAGGGTCAGGTCTGAGGTTTGCTCCTTTGCCTGCTCTCCTCGCCTCTAACAAACAAAAATGTTTAAAAGGGCCAAGAGGGCCAACCAAGTACCCATACCTTTTGCATTCAGGTTTGGGACACTTGTAACCCCTTGCAAGGAAGGATCCTCGTGGGTAGGGACATTATATAGAAGTGACCAGATGGGAGGTGGCAGCGCAGGACAAATGCATATACCATTGTACCCCCAGTAGTGCCTTTTTGCACAGCCCCACTGTATGCCCTGGCTATATTTCCCCTTCCAGGAGCTAGAACGGAATGTTACAGTTCGGTCAGGTCCTATCCACCCTCAGAACCCCAGTTGTGGTTGGGGGGCTCGAGCTATGGGAGGCTCCACTCCATGCTCTTCAGGTGAGAGATGGCATCAACTTTAGCCTCTTCATTTGATCTAGTAACCGGTCATCGGGGACTAGAGAATGCCGCATAGTCTGCCATTTTGGGCAGAGTTCTTACTGGCCTGATGTGCACTTATTGGACTGTGTCTGACTCATCAGTCTGGAAGGTGAGACCTACGAATGATTTTGCTTCCATAAGGGAACGTACAAATCTTTGTTTTCCTTTCCACTGAAAGATAAGTCTGAAAGGATGACCCCATTGGTATCTGGTTTAATGGTTGTGCAAGAAGTCTGTTATGGTAGAAATCTCTGTGTTTTCCGCAGACAGGCTATGGAGAGGTCCTGGTACAGCTGGCAGTTCTTGCATGTGAGTTCTCCTTTCTCTCTGCAAATCTTCCTAAAGGTTTCTTTTTCATCAAACTAGTGTACCTTTGTGATGATATCCGCTGATTTGTTGGAACTGGATGTTGCCCCCTGCCACTCTGCAAGCTTGATCAAGCCGGATGGGAGAGAGTCTACATTGCCTCAGATAAACTCTAGTATTCCACAAGTGAAGCCCAAAATATCGTCGCACTCCATGCCTTTCAGGATTTCTCTGATTTAAATGTTATTAAGTCAACTCCTATTTTCAACTTCTTGTTTCATTTGGAGCTCTATATTTTTGTTCTTTTAAAACTTGGACCTTACACCAAAGGAGTTCCTTATACTATATGTGTGCTTCAATGTTGCTTTCTAGGTCATCCAAGCTTGCTGATTCCCCCCAGTATTTCCTGCTGTTATGTCTTGAGCCCAGTTTTGATGGAACCAATCTCAGTGCGAATCACACCCAGAACTGTTCCAGGAGTTCCTAAGAAATGAGTGCCAATGCACCCCCACCACCTCCAGACAGTCCACCTCCTTCTTGGTTGGCCCACCCTCTTGTGGGATCCCTGCGTCCACGTTGGCTACTGACTGTTACCATACACTGTTGTGAATAAGATGTTGAGAATATCTTGGAGAGTGTGTCACTGTAGTGAGGGGCAGAGTCAGATCTGATACACATTTTTTACTTGCTATGTCGCTGATGGATCAGTCGGTGGGAGCTCGACCTGGCAAGAGGCAGCCAGTGGGGAAATTGAACATAGGTCGGGGAGATAGTACTTAAATTGTAAAAGAATGATTGCTGGTACTTAAAGGTATGCTTAGAAGCGCGGCCAACTATTGAATGTTATTGCACAGAACACTAAGGCTGTCTAATCTTCAGTCCACCTCAGGCCTCATTAAACCACTGCCAAGCACCTCTTCCCTTTTTATCTCACTCTTGCAGTTTTCTCCTTTCTCTGTCTTTTGTGATGGTTTTTCTGTCTTTCTCTTCCTCCTTCTTTCCCCTTTATGTGTTTTTTCCTCTCTTGCTCTCGGGAAATGTCTGATCAGGAAAAATAAGTGCCGGTCCCCAAATATAAGTGCTGGTGGCCCCCACTGGCAACCACTGGCTCAAATTGAGCACTGCAGGGACACTAAGTCGCAGGGAGTATGTCCACAGTGAGGCAAGGTGTGCCGTGATCCAAGCAAAGGAAGCAATATGGGGTGCCCTTCTTGCCCCCTTTTGGGAGGGCACCTCTGAAGAGATGACTGAGTTCGGAATGCTACAATTGCACCCGATGCTGCCCAAATGTTGCTTAGGGAGTGGGCAGATGTTGAGGTTCTTGCCCGCCCAGTGATGTTCACCATCAGATATGCATCCATTGTTATATATGAGGGCTAGACCAGGACTTCTCTGCAGCGGGGGAGGGCTTGTAGCTGTGCCTAGACTCTAGCACAGTCAAGGCTCTAGTACAGTCGCCATTACTTGGTCACTGTTAGGTGGAGGACACTATAGCTTCCAATAGGTCGGCCAGTCGAATACTGTTCAGCATGCATTCGAAGCAACACAGTGGCTCCGCCCAGCAGATCACATCTCTGGGGAGCCCCTCCAAGAAGCCCAGCTAATTTGTTGCACCCTCTGTGTCTCTGTTGAAGCTCTCACCGATGCAGCAGCAAGCGTGGAGTACGGTCCCAGATACCCATATAGCTAGCCCTATTCCACTGTTTTGAATGTCCACTGAAGGGGCACGGGCCAGTGAGGTCAGGATCAGCATCTGAACAGGGCAGAATGACCTGGCCACATCTATGGAAATAGCACAGCCGTTGGATGTCAAGGTTGTCTTATGGCCCAGTGAAGACTGTGAGCCCCAGGGATCAACCTCCAATGGTGCCTGGGGTGTTGCTTGAATAGGCATGGTCATTGAAGTGGTCCCAACTCGGCCAATTTAGGCAATACAGTGGCCATGGACCTGGTCAGGACCCGTGGAATCAGCTCTGAGTCCCCCAACAACCCTGCTGCATGGGGGGGGTGTAGCTTCACAGCTGCTTTAGCTGTGGTCAGTATTTCCACTCCTTCGGGTGCTGTACACCTGAGCCTGAATAAGTGTGATCCGTATTGGGTGTCCATGTAGGGGCAGAAGATGGTGTCTGCAACTGTTAAGAGTCCACAGTTTTCCTGGGGTCCCGTGCTGTCCCGGAGATTCGGCTGCTGCTGTCAGTGCTGCAGATTCAGTTACTGAGAGATTCCCGACCAGTATCCTGTGAGGGTGAAGCATCAGGTGCAGGCTGGGCCAGGACCTAGAGAGTACACTTCGGGACCCCCATCATCACTACCGCCAATGGAGGTCTGTTTGTGAGGTTGCCAGTGCTGGAATCAGGGACATTCTCCCCTTGGTTGCTGAGCAGCCTTGGCTGGGTGCCTGCGTGGCAGTGTAAGATGGCAGCTGTGTCTGCTGGAAGTGCACGGCTGCTCAATTCCAAAGTTGTCATGGAGTCCTGAGTTGGAGTGGAACCCCTGGATACATCCACTGGTGCTGCTGCCAACTCTCCTCGTCCTGCTCGCTTATGCCCGAGAGTCTGATTTACTGGAATGGGAGCTTTGATGTTCATTTCTGCCTGGTTGGAGAGGATTTACAGCGGTCTACATCTTGCTCAATTCCCAATTTGGTAGTGCTCCCTGACATGCAGATTTTGGTGCATAAAGCCTCAACGTCTGCAAGACACGCCATATATTTAAGGGCTAAACTTGCAACAGGTGGTTTTTATACCAGCCATTAAATTCTGGACCATGGTGTTATGGATTTTAACATTTTAACGATATTGTATTTCCTAGTCGGGCATGCGTAATCACTGTGTTTTTATTTTAATATAGAACAAGTTTAGACATGGCTGTAAATTAGAGTATTTTTTTCCAAACATGATAATTTCCCTGCACCATTTCAGGATAGGAAAATGTGGCAGTTGTGAAACTCTCCCTACCTAGAACTGCTTCATTTTTTGACTTGTTTGAAATGTATGAGGTGGTCCCTCCTGCCCACACTACATCTTAATCCTCCAAAGTGCAGGTTCTCTTCCAGTGTTTCACCCTCAATAGTGCATAAAATGCAGCAGGCGGCATGCTACTTAATTTGCAGAAGCAAAGGTCAATGCTTTCGTCTGTTGCTTCACATAATAGGAAACTAAAGGAAATCTCACAAGGTCACAGCGGTCTGCTTCTGTTCCATACATAACAGCAAATATATTTCCATTTCTTTTTGTCTTCCCACTGCCTATATTTCAATCCTTTTCTTTGTAACTGTATTTAATTGCCCTGCATTTATTCTTGTTCTTTTCACAATAGACACATTGTCCTCTGACCTGCAACCAGAATGTGATCAGACTGGCCAATTAAAGAAGTGTCTGCTTTACCCAACTACTGCCAGTCTGAACCTGGCTTTGGTTTCAGGCCTGGCTGAAGGAAACTTTAAAGTCCTTTCTAGGCTACACATTCTCAAAGGGTCTTGAGGATAACATTTCATAGGCTGTGTCAATGATAAGTGAATTCATGAAGCCGTGTATGATGTTATCAAATCAGTGGAGTGAGTTAAGATTAACATCCACATTTTACTATTTGGCAGTTTGACAGCAGCATTGTACATCACATTGACTTCTCTCTGCCATAGGGATATACATAGATACAGATATTTAAATTTTTCATATCAGGTTTAGAGTTTTAGAGTGGATAGAGTGTAAGATTAAATCAATTCACACAAAGACCAGGGGAAGGAAAACTGACATCATGCTGCCTTTAGCCATACATGTGACATCACAGGATTGATCCTTTGTTCCATCCACAGTCCCTCCATAGCCTCGTATGTGTTTTTGGAGGTCCTAAGGAATGGCAATGATAGTATCTACAGAATGTAAACAGGAGTTTTTGGCACCCTTTTCACTTTTTGTCCCAGATGATGTCTTTGTGAAGGCTGGCCGCTGAGATGAGGGATAGCAAGGGCGATGCCATGGGTGCCAAAAGTCAAGCCAGGTGGCAAAGCTGCTGCTCATGGATACTCCTAGCTAATATCCATGAAGACACCGAGCTAAGCAACTGGCCATAACCGGATCTGAATACCAGGTGAATGGCGAGTTAGGGTGCAGTAGAATATACTCCACATTGTAAACTTAGGGCGTTAAAGATTAAGAGACCTTGACACTCATTTTTTACAAATCGCTAGAGAAAAGCAAGCTATGATCACACCCCATGATAAAAAATGAATACGCTGATATTACCTTGTCATGTTGCAAAGGAACCATGAAGCGCTTGCAGAGGGGCACCGAGGTGAGAACATTCTTCGCATCAAATTCCTCATTAAGGTTTGCCAAATAGAACATGTCATACAGACTGTTGTCTTTGTAGGCAATGACGTCAAAAACAATGTGGTTATCCTCTTCGTAAGCATTGACGTGGTGATAAACCACCATGCAGTCTGTGTAGAACTTGGTTGAGAGGGTCTTTTTTGTTCGTTTATCTACAATGTGTATCCAAGTCTGGGGAGAGTCAGAAAGGAAAATACAGGGTGAAAGATTGCACTCTATGTGTCGACAAACAACAAGGCAACAAACTAAATAAGGCAACATACTTTGTAGTGCATTTATAAAACCAGACAGAAAAGAGTTGTCTTGTATATAGTTCTACGTACCATACCATTAGTTTTTTCCACTCCTAAGCACCCTAAAACAACAGGTGCTAACACTAGAAAATGTATAAGTACTCAACTTTCTGTCTCGGAAGATTGAAATGTTGCATTGGCCTTGTCAGGATTTGAATATGTGACTTGCAGGGCATACAGAAGTTAAAAATGACAGTTTAACTCGCTAAGCCATCTTTCCAGTATGGTAGTTCACGTCTTTAGGATGTGAACAGGCAACACATATCGGACTGGAGATTCTAAACTGATCCTCACAAGCTCAGCTTTGTATATTTCCGACATACATACGAAGAGTGTTTGTTATTACTTACTTTACAGACTAAATACAGTTGGATACACTAAACCTCAGTTTGCTCATCTCACTTTTTGCAAAGCTAACATTTTTCACTAAATGTATAACTTTTATCTAGTAGATTAGGACTTAATTTAAATTTGTGTTTACATCTTCAATGTATTTGTGTTAAATTGTTTAAAATTTATTTCAAATGTTACATTTTGCAGAATCTAACATAAATGGAGTTTTGCTGCAATTTGTAGACAAATGCAATCTCCATTCTTGTATTGGTTGACCAGGGACTGAAAAAACTATTATTTTGCTGAATATTTGCCTGGAAACACTCCAAATGGATCGAGTTTCCAATCGTTTATTTAGATATAGAGTACAAGTTAATGGCTCTATCGTAACAGAAGATTCTGCCTAACGAGGGCAAAGTGTTCTAACAAAAATTGCCAATCCCAGGAGCCCACATGTTAAGTCAGTGTGTGCTTTGCTGTTGCTGACAACTATGTCTACACTTGGTCAACCTATGGCCATAGAGCATGCTTTTGATTGTACTTTTGATATTTTTTGAGCCATGTTTGTAATTGTGTCTTACTCTGTTTGTTAACACGGAGAACTGCTTTTGAAAAGGTCTGATTTCCAACACTCCAGGCCTGGGTTGTGGTTCACAATATCGACTACAAAAATATCACCCTGCACAAACATGGTCTACATAATTATTGACTACTACTGCATCGTCAAGGAAAGTATAGAGAAATAAGTGAAAGTTTAATATTCTAACTCTACATCAGTTTACCTTGATGACATAGTGCATGTCAATATTTTGGAGTTCATATTTTTGAATGTTGATGCTAAAACATCAATATTGCGACTCCAAAGCTGGGCAGTACCTCCTCGAGGTAGAGGGACCTGCTTGGTGGTGCTGTATGATGCTCGGCTTCTGTGAGACTTCGGCTTCTGGAACCATCTGCTTACCTAAAACTTTCAGCTGTCCTTCAGTGATGGGCACATTTTATAGAACTGTAGTCTATGATTGTTATTTGGTGGTTCTTCTCCACTGCAGGTGTTACCCATCACACTGCATACTTCTTACCAATTTTAAAGGGGAGGGGAGGTACACTAATCAACACCATTAAAAATTGGCTTGGAGGTCCCTTTCTCAAACTCCCCTGGGGTGGGGGGGGGGGACATCTGCTTTAATGGTTTGTGTTATTTATTTAGATTTATATAGTGTATCCAAAGTGCTGTGACAAAACATATTCAGCACAAAGTAAAATTGGAAACAGTAGCAAATCAATGTGAAAGTTAAGCAAGTATAGCCCCCACAAAGAATGCAATACTATACGGGATCAACCGGTCTACTGCAAAGAAAAGGGCCTAAGAGAAACAATACTCATTATATTGGATGAGGAAGCTTCATCCACATTTTTGTGGCATGCTTCATCATAGGCTACCTCATCCCACCCTAATAAGATGATACTATCAAGGTGTTTTCAACCTCAGTTAGAGGGAGTTCAAGATAAGAGTGACTGGATGAACAAGGAATCCAGATTATTATGTAAAGCTACCTCTATGTAAACTCAGAGACATTTATTTTTCAAGGAGACTCGAGGGTTTGTCTGAAAGTAAAGCAAATTGGATGAGAATTATGTCTTTGTCTTCTTTCAAGGTGCTAACATGCTTCAGCACATGAACTAGCCCATAAGAGGCTTTCATCAGGGTGGTGCAGATCCCTAGTCTAAACACTAAGTGAACACCTGTACAAAGGTGAAAACGGGTTTTACCTTTATAATGAAAGCTGTGAGTTAACAGCTAAAAAGGTATAAACATATTTTTCAGTAGAGTTAGATCAGTTATATATAAAAAGCTAGACATGCATCATACGTATGCAGACCCAAAGCCCTTATTGTTACAAGTAGGTGAGGCACCAATGAATGCATAGCACACACACTGCTATGTGAGCAAACATGAACACAATCACACAGTGTTCCTATTTACCCTAACTCATGATGATCAGACCTCCTGGTCTCAGTGAAAAGGACACCCTCTGTAGTCACAAACTGGGGAAAATACAGTTAAAAAAAAACATAATTTATATTGTTTTCTTTGTATATAACAAGTACTGCAGTTAATCTACACAGGAGTAGGATACGCAGTATACAGCAATGATGTACATCAGCGCAAGAGGTATTCTATATATTATTAATTAATGGCACAAAACACCTATTCCCACACCCCAATAATATCCCACTCCCCACCCATCTGGATCCACACTGGAAGGAATGATGGAACGGATGGTATCTAATACATACATGTGTTCATTTAGAAGGGAGGATATTCTAAAGACATCATATGAGAGGTTCTGTGGCCATGAGGACATAGCCCCAAAGAGTAGTGTATCCCCATTTGATAATTGTGTGCTGGAGTGAGTGCTCAGCGGACAGTACCTTAGTGGGATCCACATATGTATAGAGTAGTGGAGTTCAGAATTTGTGGAGGAGGAATCATTCAAGAGTCCTTGCATCTGGGGCCCACAAAGAAAGTGTTATCAGGGGGGCCTGAAGTCAGCAGTCTGTGTCATTTGGAACATGTGGGTTAATGCTTCTAGCCATCGGAAATTGGCTTTTTGCGCTGGCCTCTGCGCTCTTTCCTAACGAGCGCTATCTTCCAGTTCGGTCCAGTGGAGTACCTCTCTGTGCTAGGCTTGCACAGAGGGGGAGGTTTGCAATCTCCAGGTTTTAGAGCAGCGCTAAATCCATGAACCTTGTGGCCGCTTTGGCACTCGACTTCCACCTGTACATACCAAGTATTGCAATCTTAATTGTGCCTGCGTCAGTTCTGCCTAATGAGCTTTCAATCGTTTTTGTAGCAGCATGCCTGTCGGCAGTGAGGCGAGGGCAGGCCTAAATGTTGGGGAAATGTAGGCTAATGTATACGAAACATATATAATAAGAACAATACTCTAAGAGCATGATTGTTGACATGAATGAGAGTACCCATTATTTAAGTTAGTCTTACTCCCATGGGAATATATTTTTTAACAATATTGTAAAAACATTTTTAAATGGTGCAGAGTGTTTTCTTGCACAGATACTTTTCTTAATTAAACATGTAGAAGAAGGGGTGTGGGAAAGGTAGAGTTTATCATAAACCTATTCTGTATTCCATGTGTCATGATGTCTCAGACTAAGTTGAAAACACAAAACACTGGTAGCAGTTACAGGGAACATAGTTTTGATAGAGATTGTATATACATGCCGTGTCATCGGGGATCATCCGCCTTTATGAGGCAGAAGCATGTTTCTTTAGATGCTGCACTGGTGTCATTTAGCTTTAATCACTGATTATATGTAGGGACAATAGTCATTGCCACATCCAAATATTCCATTTGTACATTCATTGCTTAAGTCATAAAAGGTGCCAACAGCCATTGGCGCCAGTGGGAGGTGATTCTAATCACCTGTAATTATACATCATCCCACTGACATGTTAGAAATTCTGACATCGATCTATGAAGCTCAACAATGCCAGAGGTATGGGCCCGGGAAGCAACAGAGTCCGCGTCCATTAATGCGAGTTCCAGGCCGACTCAGATTGTCAGTTTGGCCATTGGAAGTCAACATAGGCTCAATGAGGGACATACTTTTTGAGGAAGTAAGATTTCCTTCTTGTTTCTGGACATGTGTTATCTGCCGTAGAACTGGAAAATGTTCCCAACAAAGCATTCGTAGTGAGGAGTGAAGTGGGGATACTGCTTGGTGAGATATAATAACCTCAAAATGGACCTACTGCTTTGGGACCAGTAAGAATTCATCTCCCAATCTCCTTTTCTCTTCATCAATTCTGAGCCAGCATTGAATGGAGTTGCACCTAGCTGTACTGAACGTAAGCTTTTACATCCAAGGACACTCTTTTATGCCTCATTTCCACTTCATCTGTAAAATCAGTCCAATGGAGATCCGTGTCTTATCGGCAAATAGGCATAGAATATTTGATGTTATACCTACCACACATAAATGCTTTGTAAAGAATCAGAATGAAAACCAATCTGTTGCAGTACCCTATTGATTAGCAGAATTTCTAAATTTTTTCACATCAATTTATTAGATGTCTCATCAATTTGTGGATAAAAGTTCTTCATGTCGGGGCTTGTATTACATCCATAATATAGAGACATACCATATCATTAAATATGCATATGGTATAATTCCTTTTTTGACGGATATATGCCAACAGTACTTTCTCAAATTGTTAGGCAACAGTCGGAGAATAAAATGCAGATAAAATGAAGCATACAACCAAACTGTTCGCAGTGGGTCTGCAAATAGAGAGTAAATATCCCATAGAGCTTAGCCCAAGATTTCAAAGTTTACACTCATGAAATTCTTCACCTGCCACTTGTGGGCAGGCAGTGCTTAATTTGAGCTAGTGGCTGACAGTGGGGCACACGCACTCATTTTTGGGGACTGGAACTTATTTTTCCACTTTAGACATTCACCAATAGCAACAGAGGGAAAAACACACAAAGCGGAAAGACGAAGGAACTGAAAGACGGAAAAACTGTTACAAAGGGAGAAAATAGGATACAGCAAGAGAGAGATAATAGGGAAGTCAATGTCTGGTAGTGGATTAAAAAGGCATAAGGTGGATTTAAGACTGCGCAGCCTTGGTAGTCGGCACACCAACATTTCATTACTCCAGCTGCGGGCTTCAGAGCAGAGCTATGGGCACCAGCACTCTTTCTTACAAATTAAGCACTTTGTGTAATTGTGGCACTGAGTGAAGACTGTTGAAGTGAGAAGCATAGAAGTGCCCTCAGGACTGGATCATATATGCCCTGCACATGGAGGAAGCGAGAAAGTCATCAAGGGGTTGTGTAGCTTCTAGTACATGGGCTCCACAATTGCATGTCACACTTCATTGTTCTGTCTGTGCACCTTTAACGTTGTCAACAGCAAGTGCATGCAACTTCGCAAGATTCTTCAAAGGGCACTAATTCCAGCTGACCAAAGTCCTAGATGCAAAACTACGATGAAGTAGCTTGCATGTGTTTCAATACAAGAAAACAATGTCAAAGCTTTTGCTGTCCTGTCTGGTTGACATTTATGACAAGACATGGTTTCTATCATTAGAATAATACAAAGATAAAGGGGGCACTTCCCCATTGATATCTTGCTCTACTTCAGGTTCCATCCTAAGTTGCAGACAGTCAATAAGTACTTCCATGTGGAACCTTTAGAGCACAAATTGTTATTTTATGTCATGCGATCCCCTGACACATTACAAGGTGTTACGGATTCATACTGCAGCCATGGTCTGCAGGACCCATGTTTTGTTTGGGTCAGAAGGCGATGGGAATAGACCTGGGTGTGAAGCTTCACCGATATACAATGGGAATATTTCCATGCTCAGATTGCCCAAATGTAGCCTAAATCGGACACATTTAATTGCATTACAAATTTTCCACTATGTATATTGCACACCAGTAAGGTTACACAAGTTTGAACCTGTTCTCAGTAAGGAATGCCCTAGGTTTAGGCACTGCAGACTTTATGAATCTGGCATGGTACAGTGCAGGTGTTGGAGACTACTGGGCACTGGTCTTTGATACACTGACTAAAATACTAGATGCTGCTTTTGCTCCAGACTATCTGACAGCACACCTTGGTCAAGTGTGGAGTTGTCCTAAACTTGTTGGGAAACTTGCCCCATTGACTTTGCTACTGGCCAAACACTGGGCGGCTCTGACATGAATGCTAAGCCGTCCAACCCATGCGAGTGATTGGTTGCTAGACCTTGCAATTTGTAAGGAATATGCTGAAAATGATAAGACTCTAGAGCCCATAGAAGCTGTCTGTAGGACATCTGATATCTAAAGTCCTTGGTGAACCTGCTTTAGTGCTCCCTGACTTGCACACCCTTAATTCCCTCACACTGGGTTATTTCAGTCTTGGTAGTGCTATGATGTAGAGACTTTAGGGAGGATATTTTCTTTATTTTAGTCCTGTTCACTTAGATGGTTAGCATTTCCATCTGCCCAATAGTGCCATGTAAGGTTGCCCAAATACTGAATTTATTGGGAGAAAAGACCTGGAAAAAGACAAAGCATTCGGAATGCAGAGGTTTAAATCCCAATTCAGCCTGTTACGCATCATTTTCATGGTGAAAACTTGGAATTGGCTGCATTAACCAAACCCAGTAACTACCCCACCCTGGGGTAATGGTATTTATCAGTTCTGGAAATAACCCACACAGTTCCACACAACTTGAATTCATGGCCTTAAAGTGATGGTCTACATCCAGTATCAACAAGTAACATCCAAAATGTACTATTTACAGAAAGCAGATGGAGTAAGCAAGTCATAATAACACAATCTGTCTTTCAGGTGCCAAAACTGGTAAATACTTGAAAATACTAGTACATATCTCCTTACCATTAGCTACTAAACTGATTTTGGAAATATTGTTCGATATATATTTTCTACGGTATATAGGCAAATGTGGATTCTATTTATGACTTATATAGCGCTGCATAGTAAATAAAGGCTTAAATGTACTTTTGCTGCTTCAGCAGATCAGTTTAGTTACCTTCTCGTCGTTGTGGAAACTAAGGCAGGAAGCCCAGTTAACCCCTCTGAAATACGCCGTGGCCAGTTTCAGAATGTCAAGTTTGAAAGGCTGCTCCAAAAAGATGATGTAGTTTTCGGTCATTCCAAAGCTGTGGTAGTAGCTGGGGCTTATAAGCCCTTGCGAAGGAATAGAGCACATCACTTCAGCGTACTTCACACAGGATTTCTTCTTTTCTTTCTCTGAGAGAATAAAGTATTGCTTCAAAATCAAATGTCTAACTCATATTGAACACTATGGTTACTGCGAGTGCACCACACAGTTTTACTATTGAGGGACATACTGAGGCTTCACCATCTAAGCAGTAGAAAGCATTAAGTTTCCATAAACATCTACATAAACGAAAGCGATCGTGTTGCCATGCATTGAGGGATTTCACTCTAGAATCAAGGCAAAAGCACCCACTGTTTATCTGTAAAGTACCAATACATTGTCAAAAGTGCGTTGATGGTGACCATTTTATCTTGGAATGATAACAGCTGAGAACAGTGCATTTAGCTGTCTGTCTACTTCAGGGAGCTGTATCAATTTAAAAAGTTCAACATCATATTTGGTTAATGTTATTTTTGGACCAGCTTTGGTCAACACTATCACAGATTCATGAATTCATTGCAAAGAAGAAGAGGGACCCTAGGAAGCAACATCAGAGTTTGACTGGCATTGCTAAATCTTCACGACATTGCAGCAAATGTCATTGAACAATCATGACACTTTTCCATAGCTTTGTGAGTTGTAATGACTCACATTTGTCTGTCTTGTCTGTTCCCTTTGTCCAGAATCTTTGTGACCACAGAACCTTGGCTGAAAGTATCCTGTAAGTGCTAGTGGATCACCGAGGAGTGAAAGAGCCAGCACCGGCTGACCTCTACCTACCTAGACTGAAAGAAAGTAGTCTACTTTTGAATTACTGCCTATATGCTGAAACAAACATTTACATACTTGTCATCTTTTCATGACCAAAATAAGGGTGATACTTGCTCGATGAAAAAAAAAACCCTTAGTGAGTCATGAGGTAATGAGGAGAACCTATGGTGCAAATGTTGGAACAAGGGTGTATTATAAAGCGAGTTTCTAAATGACAATGTCTTAGCATTGAGTTCTTTGTTTTTCTTTAACAATAAATAGTTTTTGCCTGTCCAAGCCAATATGTTTGAGGAAAGCAGAACAAGACAACTACTGCGAGAAAGCACTGGCTTCTAAAACCCATGCCTGGATCCTTTGTATCCGTGTGACACAGAGCTTTGTGGTAACTTAAAAATCTCTTTATGGAGGCAGACTCCCTTCCAGAGCTTTTATAGAATTTGTGGGTAATTGTAGGAATGTAAAGCCCACTGGCACAGTAACACAGGACGAAACTAATATTAAAGTTCACCTTATGGAAATGGAGGTGCCTCCTATGAAGAAGGTGTATGGAACATGGAAAATCAAACGTTTAAAGTAGAATGGGCTGGTAACTTTGATCAGAACATTTCTGGGAGGATTGGAAATCTCCCTCAGGAAAAGACTTTCAAATGTCATGGGCAATGGTGCATTTTACACCACATTGACAGGAGTTTCTGCTTCTTTTGCATTGTTTACTTTTAACTTTATCACTTTTCTCTTGTACAAATCTTATAAATTAATGTTATTTAGAATTGAAAACAACATTTGATTTCTGGCCTGTGCATCCAGCCAAATTTCCGGAAAAAAAGTTCAGACCTTGCTCCAATTAACTTATATTAGGCAGAGAGAACTCATATAAAACTGAAACTTCAAGCTGCTTTGTATCAAGAATAATCAGCTTATCCAGCCCTGTTGTTTCCTGTGCATCCTGGCTCTTCTAGTCCTGCATTAAGAATGAGAAAATGACTACACTGCGAGAAAAAGAGGGCAAGCTTCTGACACCTAACATGACATCTGAAATAACTTGGAAGCAATGAGTAAAGCAAGGATCTGTCATTTGCTTTGCAGGCTGCCCTTGAAACTATTTATGCTGCTATCAGTCTGAAGCTTTTTGATTATTGATTAGTCCATTAACAATTACCAGCTTGTTGATCAAATATACTGAATACTGCAGTAACTTCCACTATAAGACTTTAGTCACAGGGTTATATACCTATATCCTGAGTTCACTGTTCCTGCATAGCTCTTTTCTCCCTCTTCCAATACACTAACATGTGAGTTGGCACATTTTTTCAATTGTTTTATTTTGCTGGCCCCACCTTTGCCAATTCTTTGCTGTATCTGGGGGATATGTAGGCCAGGGAAGATGCCATATGTATTTAAAGAGTACACACGTTCTCTGTTAATGTATGTCTGCCTCCATTTCCTTTCCCTGTAGGCAGGAGGCTACACGGCCGACCACAGATCTTGCATGCCAGCAAACAGTCAACTCCTTCCCCCCAGTCTTCCAAGACACCATCTGCCACATTCTCAGTAGTGCCTCCGATTCCTTAAGATTTATTGTGGGTGAAAAGTAAAGTTTGCTGGTGAACAAGCCTGAATGTAGGTAGCACCAGCAAAGTGCAGGTGAATCACCCGGTATGCATCTACCTTTACCAAACCAACATTTTTCAGTTCCTTTCTGTAAAACATGGGGGGGTTCAGTCA
The DNA here is from genome assembly GCA_963921515.1 of Calotriton arnoldi. Classification (NCBI taxonomy): domain Eukaryota; kingdom Metazoa; phylum Chordata; class Amphibia; order Caudata; family Salamandridae; genus Calotriton; species Calotriton arnoldi. The sequence goes on along the minus strand of CAWUFW010002454.1, from coordinate 242,361 downwards.
TTGCTCAAACTAGGAATATAAGTTGTATAATATTTAAATATCTTGGTGACACTACATGCCCTATTAATACACAAGAAAGGCTCGGAAAAAAAAATAATAATAATTTCAATCACATTGTATTATTGGAGTAACACCTTTGAATTTGAGTAGGAGTAGTTAAGGCATGACACATTTGAACGTACATGTGCATTTAAAAAGGATCCAAGGCATATGAAGAAGGCCTGGTGGGATTGTTGGCTATAGAGCTTACAAATATTCCTTACTTAAACAATATTTTCCAAGGGGTAGGTCACTCTAAAGTAGGTACCGATCAGGGTGCGGCCAAAGGGTCCTGGGGCAACCTGACTACCCTACTCCATCCTGGTTAATGTCCACCCTCCCTTTTGGATAATATTGCTATTGCAAATCAGAACCTTAAAATTTGAGGTGAAATTCATAAAATGATGTTAGAAAATGTGATTTCCATTGGATTATTAACGTGGAAGGTTACAAGAACACAGGGGCATATGTACAAGCCCCTAGCGCCACCACAGCGTCACATTTTTTGATGCTCCGGTGGCGGTATGCCCGGCACCATATTTACAAAGTGGCGTTAAGCCACTTTTCGAGGCTTAACGCCGCTTTGTAAATATGCTACCCTTTCATGCAGGTATCTGCATGAGAGGAGCGTGCAATGGGTGTTGCAGTGGGCGTTCCACCACAACACCCATTGCTTTTTGACGCTGCCCCAGATTTACCAGGAGGTGTAAATCTGTGGAAGTGCCAAAAACGAACGCCATGCAAGAGCAGGCGTTAGAATGGTGCACAAGGAGAAATGCTTTTATTTTTCCTCGCTTTTGCTTTTTGTATGTGTGCTGCATTCTGCAGCACAAATAGAAAGAGCAAAAATCCATTAAGGATTGTTTATGTGCAGGAAGGTGTCCCTTCCTGCACATAAACAATCATTAAATAATGACGATTTGCTACTTCTATGTGTGCTGCAGAATGCAGCACATATAGCATTGAAGTAACAAATAGCTATTATGGATTGTTTATGTGCAGGAAGGGACACCTTCCTGCATATAAATAATCATTCCCTGCAATGCAGCCACCTTTGCACTATGGTACAAGCGTGCCTGCCTTGGCAATAGGCGGCTACTTTTAGAGCCAGTACTAGGTAAAACACAGGGGTGAACCGTATTGTAGTAAATACGGCGAATCCCTGCGTTTTGAAAATGTTGGAGATTGGCACTGCCAAAATTGGCATAGCTCCACGCTCTGACATTTTGTTGTACATATGCCCCACAGTTTTTTGATTTGTTTTGGGTGATAAGGCTCTACCATTTTTGTCCCGTTTTGAGGATTAGTAAAAGGTGCATATAGAAAGGAGGATAGTACATTTTATTCATTCACAATATGCATTATTTGTTGGGGGGTACATGTAAGAAATTGGGTTATTGGTTGAAGGGGTGGAAGTCCCACTCAGGCAACAACCACAATCCTTGTCAGGGTGAACCACAAAAGTCACTAAATTAACCTGGACGTAACCCTTTGGTAACTTGGCACAAAGCTGTCAAGCTTACCTTTAAGGCAATGTGTGAATTATTTATGCAGCACACAAACAGTAATAAAGTTACAACAAAACAATTTAGACAAATAGAGTACATTTTAATCTAAAAGATAATAGCAGAATGACAAAAATCCGTGGAACTGGAGATATGCAGTACAACAATCAGCAGAACTGAAGATATGCAGTCTCAACGTTTTTAGTGAAAACAGGGCCTAAAAGCACAAAGTGCCACTTGCAGTCATCTGGCCGCACTAGATGGGGGGAAAGGCACAAGTTCAGACCGACTGTGCTGGAGCGCGGGTTGGATACAGGGACCAAGTAAATCCCACTGAAGAGTTACTTTCAAAGTCTAGCGCAAAGAGCTCCATTAGTGGTGGAAGAGGCCTTGAGGAGCAGACAGAGCAGGTGTAGCAGAAAGTCGTCGTGGTAGCTGGAAGAGCCAGTTAAGGGTTTCGGACGGTCGTTGCTGTCAGTTAAGGGTTTCGTACGGTCGTTGCTGTAGCTCTGGGTGGTGGTCAATGTGGGCTGTCATTGCTGTAGCATGAAGTGTGGGTCCTGAATTGCCAATCGTTGCTGTGGTTGCTAGTGGTTGCTGTCGACATGTAGAACAGGTCTAACTGGAGCCTGCGCATTGACGGGAGGCTGAGTTTTGGTGCGAACAGGCCCATTCGCGGTCACGAGGAGTCCAAACTTCAGGATTTTCACCTTTTCTAATAGAGGAGTAAATTCTGGCACCGGTCAAGAGTCCAGGATCTGGGGAGACACCTCTTTGGGATCAGGGACTCACTCCAGCAGATGCCAGCAGCAGGGCTCAGGCAGGTCCAATTACAGCAGGTTGGCTGGGAAGTTGCAAGGAGGCCTCTGAAGCTTTTTGTGTACCTGTAACTCACACAGAAGTCAGCCAACTGAACCTTGGAGGCACTCTGGTTAGCCTGGAATTAAGGCAAGCAGGTACAGTCTTCCTTGTCAGACAGCGAAGCAGTCCCTCAAGTGGCAGGGCAGTACTCTGGGAGCAGGGTAGTCCTTCTTCTGTAAATTCCACAGGTCCAAGAGCGTTCTGAAGAGTGACTCTGGAGATCCAATATTTATATTTGGTGCCAGTCTATGTGTGAGGGGATTCCCTCTCTTACACCACATCTGGTTCTGGAAAGTTCTTTCCATACCCTGGTCAAGGCTTCACTCCAAACTGTCTGGGGGTGACAAGAGGCAGGGTAAGCATGGTGTCAGATTCCTTTCTGTCTGCAAGAGGCAAAGCCCTTTAGAGTGTAAGTGGGGCTGGGTACAGCCACTCCCCAGTCATTCTGCTAGGTTGGCTCATCCTGTCCACACTTAAGCCCTGTGAGAAGTTGGCCTGGTATATGCTGTCCACTAATTAAAGTGGGCACCTTGCACCAGTCCAAACAACCCTTATGGTGATTAGGTCAAAGATAACCTTTATTGAAAGCTATCCTAGTGGTAGCTATGGAGAGCAGCCTTCAGGCTAAGTCTTGAAGGAATGTTAAGCACCTTGTTTTACCAGTATGCAACCTTAGAGTATTGGTTAAATGAAAGGGAAACCACACAGTAGTTATACAAATATGTATTTATTATATATAACACTCTCTAGTATCCTCTACATGAGGTTAGAACACAAATCAAATAATACAGTTGCAAAGAATCAAACGTAAGTAGCACAATACACAGTGGGCTCCCGGGGGAGACCAAACCATATGCTAAATAAGTGGTATAAGAACCACGACTCGGGACTAGACCTAGTCTAGAAGGTGTAGAATCACTGGGACCCCAAGGAACCACCCAAGGTGAGTGAGTAGGGACCCCACGGAGGACGGGTGCAGTGTGGGAACACGGCCGCGTGCTCCGTACAATTCAATGGGAAAGTCGCGGTTAGAAAATCAGAGATTAAGGACCCTTCCCAGCAGATTACGACAACAACCCTTGGAACTTAAGAGTTTGAAGAGCCACCCCACCCGTGGATACCTTTGTACCAGAGTTACCTATCCCAGAGGAGCCAGGTGCATAGGTGCGAAGTGGCGTCGGAAGCCCTCGTCGTTTTCTATGGATGTCGACAAAAGAAATGCTGCTGCGGGAAGAACGAAAAGTGTCCGGTGGAATCCAAATGTGGATTCTAGATGAGAAGAACCTGAAAGCAGAGGGGACAGAGTCTGGGTCACTTTGGAGTGACCAGGGGCTCGGTAGACGAATGCCCACCGATGTCGGGTGCTTCAGGTGTGTTGATGGTGTGCTTGACTCTTCAGCTGCGAGGACCCGGAGACAACTAGGACAACCAGGAGCCAGAGGCGAGCTGTCCCACGAAGAATGTCGAGTGCTGAGGGGTTGGTGTCCGGCTGGAGCACCAATCAAGCCTTGGCAACGGCAACAATGTAGATGGTCAAATTCAGTGTCGATCTGGCCCAGGAAGGACCAGGAGACCCACCACAGCAAGGGGAGTCAGGGCAGACCTGGAGCAACCAGGGGAGCACAAATAAAGCAAAGTTGACCCTCAAGTGGACCCACAGGCCGAAGGCACAGGAGTCGCGAGGGGACCTCAGGCGGTTTCACAGGATACCAGCAAGCAGAGCACAAATTGCGAGGATGCCGGAGTCCTTCTCAGAAAAGATGCGCTGGGGTCAGGGCTACAAATGGCCCAATGCACGGAATTGTTGCACGGCAACAAGCATGTGCAGCTGCAAATGGACGCGGTGCACAGGAGTATGGGTATACGGTCCCCACGAGGGATATCCATCTCAAACTCAGTGAGAGGGCAGCTCAACCTCGGAGACCTTCAGAAACCCACCTCCTGTGTTGCTGGAGCCTTCGGAGTCCACAGGAGCTCAGGGTCAGCAAACTGGTCAGATACGTTACGGTGCCTGCATTTGCAGGGGAGTGACTCCTTCACTCCACGGGAGATTCTTTTGTTGTCTTGGAGGTCCACAGGGTCCTGCACGGAGCCTGTATGGATCACGGACAGTGGCGAGACTGGGGACGGCAAGGGAAGACGAAGTTGAGCCCAAGGGAGGTCCAGCGAAGTCCAGCGTGTCCAGACGGTCGAAGTGTAGTGGTATCTTCTTGCAGAATCTTGTCCACATAAATCTAATGTCCTGTAGCCAGGTAACCCATTTTATACCCACGGGAAAGGGTTGGACAGATTCTAGGGACCCTCCTAGGGGAGGGACAAGACAGGGGGGTGGCTACACCCATGTCATTTGTCCAGTTGCGCGCCAGAGCAGGGGGCGGATGGCTCCCAGAACTGGTTTGAACTGGACTATGCACAGGGACACCAAGTGTGCCCCTCGTGCAGACTTTCTGGCACTGAGACAGTGCACCCACTAAGCCCCAATACACTAAATCCTGTCTGGGAGGTGGTAACACCTCCCTGTGACAGGATGCCTATTGTGCTGCCTTCCCCTGCTCGAGCTTGGCTCAGCAGCAGGAGGGCAGACTCGTGTCTGTGGCTGGCAGCATCCATTTTGTGCTGTTAGGCTCGAAAGTTGGTACCGGTAGACTTAGGCACCCCCAGAACCTCGGTTCTGAGGGAGGAATCATACCTCCCACACCAGTTACTGGTGTGGAGGTATGATTCCAAGGTGTTTCACACCAAACACGACATACTTCGTTGCAGTCGTTTCGAGATAGCATTTACCGCGAGGTTATAATGCACCTCTACCTATATGTCTGGTAGTATCACGTACAGCCCGGGAGAATGGTCTCCGAAGACTGCAGAGGGGCCCTGCTCATGCAGGAGCACCCTCTCACGCAAAACCCAGCACCCTGCCTTCAGGATTGTTAAGGCCTGCATTAGGGGTGACTTATAAGGTTTTAAGTGTAGTGATATATATAGATATATAGTGAACCTATATCTTAGGTAAGTGGTGCAATCACCAACTTACACAGGCTGCTGTAGCATACCTAGAGTTCCATTTTGCATGGCCTCTCATGGGTGGCATAATACATGCTTCAGCCCAGGGAAGGCCTCTGGGGTACCTATGCCCTGGGTACATGAGTACCATATACTAGGGACTTATAAGGGCACTCCAGTATCCAATCTGGAGTGTACCAAAGTACATTACACAACCAATTTAGGGAGAAAGCAGATAGACTGGGGTCCTGATTAGCAGGATCCCAGTCAGATTAGTCAAAAACCAGCAAAACACCAGGAAAAAAGTGGAGGTAACCATGCAGTCAGATGCTACCTTCCTACAAGCCCCCTTTGTGTTACTGTCTGGAAGTAATACACAAATCCCAGCCGCAGAGCCATTCACAGGCATGTGACCCAGGACAGTGGCACAAGGTGCAAATGGTTGGGACAAGAAAATACCAACTTTCTAAAAGTGGCGTTTTCTTAATTCTAACTTACAATTTAACTTTACCATTATATTTCTACAAGCTCCGACTCCAAAGTTAGCACTTATTAAATGTAATAAGGTTGCCCAGTGTTAATCAATGGGAGAGATAGGTATCACAGCCGTGAATAAGGACTTTTAATCCCACACATGTAGAGTATTTTGGCTTCCGACCACTTTAGAGAGGTTTTGAAATCCTGTTTTTTTTTTTTGCTCAGGCACTCATTTTCATATATGGCACATTTATTCCCAAAGTACTCTTGTATGAAGCTCTAGGACTACACACAAGGACTAACACTACAATGCTTAAGCAAACTTGCACTTAGAATCTAACTGATTCATGTGATATAATCTTAACTGCTTTAAATCACAAAGTTTCAGTTGCACAAAAAATCTCACTGACTAGAGTTGCTCTTAAACCTCACTAACTTAAGTGGCTCTAAGAACTTCATTGATTTCAGTTGGGTAATGTATTTGTTTAACTGGTTTAGGTTGTAGTAAATGGCACTAGCAACATTACAGATTTCAGTTGCATGTAGAATCTGATTTCTTAAATGTTGGCCAAGATCAATCACATAAATCAATGTTCACCATTAAAATCGCATGAATTAATCTGCAATTTTGTCTTCCACAGTTTGACTGACATCATTTTGTTCTTCTTCGGTGTATGTGAATGGCCTCTTTCATAATTGTAATGCACATGTTGACCACTAAGCAGTTCAAACCAAGGGCTCATTTCAATTTTAAGTCCTAGCTTTAAAATGAGATGAACTCAAAGGGGCAGCAGAGCCCTTTACGGAAAACACTGTTGCTGGAGGTAGCGCATCCCAAATTTGAGGTGCTCTTCGTAGCACAGCAATGTGAAAACACTAGGATGTGTATGGCAAATGGTGGGAAAATAACCGCACAGAGGGGACACACACACACACACACACATGCACACACGCACACACACACACCTACACACACACACACACACACACACACACACACACACTCTTTCTTGATATTTCACTTTCACTTTTAAAGAAATAAATGGGGCCAAGTGCTATTGGGAAAACTTGACACTTCTCCATAGCGTTGTGATTTGTGACCACTTGTAGCTGGTCAAGTGTCAGAGCGGGGATTAGACCCTAGTCCTCTAAGATGCAAGGTGAGGCCAACTGACCACATCTGCTTCCCTCTGGATGTCTCATTGCCTCTGCACACCGATCACATGAGATCCTTTCAAAAGTATCCTGAGATTCACCTCTATTCATCTCTCCCAAAAGGCTCTAAGCCATCCTTCCATGCCTACCCCCCATTCCCAGTTTCCTGGACACTTCAGGTGCTGTGTTGCATTCTCTTATGGCCTGACCATGTTATAAAACATCAAATAAATAAATATATTACATACTTTCCTGATACATTGTGTCATAATATCAAGGTAATTTATCCTTGTGCTTTGCAACACACATCATCTTGTTGTCACAGGGGTGTAAAGAGACCAGCACGGCTGAGCCAATGAGCACGCTTCCTGATGCTCGCCAACACGGTGGAACATAGACACTTTAAAAACTGTGAGGTGAATCCCGAATTCTATATAATGCTTGAAAGTTATTGAAACCCTAATGCGCTAAATGTTAATTTGCAAACGAAAACGCAAAGTTGTTGAAATAAAGAAATAACTGTTTCCCACCAAGGACATACTTCTCCACTGCATGTGGTGGTTGTTCCCCGTGCATCGAATAAAAAGATGAAAGGTTCTGCCAAACAGCCATGGCTTGTTCTTAGATTAACTTTTCACTTTGGTGCGCGCACTCAGATCATACACAAATAATTTCTTGACTCAATGAAACATTTTTTTTTCAAAGAGCTAATGAACTGAAGCTCCTTCGTGGGGCGCAGGTCCCAGCATGGTTTGTGGCAAATCTCTTGCATTCTTTCGGTGGATTAGTTGCAGACATTACTTACTGCCTTTTATTGTAAATTTCAGAAAGTAGATTAGTACCGGACTCTTGTTTAGAGGTTGGCTGTAACAGGACAGCTGGCAAAAATTGGGGGGCATATTCTCAAGGAAGTGGCGGAGAGAGGCGATAGCCTTCTTGGCTTAACGCCTCACTTCGCCACTTCAGAAACGCCAGGCTGCAACATATTAACAAGGATATGGTGCTGCCTTGCGTTTCCCCCTGCGCTGGCGCTAAGTGTAGCAGCTTAGCGCCAGCGCAGGCATCCTTGTACCGCGGTGCAAGTGTTTCTGCGTGCAAGGGAAGATTGTGTATGTACAGGAAGGTCCCCCTTCCTGCACATAAACAATCTTGAAAAGCCGTTTTGTGACTTCTATGTGTGCAGCTTAATGCAGCACACACAAAAGTTACAAAACGGCATTTTCAAAAAATGATTGTTTATGTGCAGGAAGGGGACCTTCCTGTACATACACAATCATTAACCTTTGCTGTTTTCATGTGCGCTGCACAACGCAGCACACATGAAAACAGCAAGCGAGGAGAAATGAAACATTTCTCCTCGCTCATCAGGTTAAGACCAGGTTTTCCCTGGTCTTAATTCTAGCGCTGCCTCTATTTACGCTGCTCTTGTGAATAGGAGGTAGCGCCAGAAGCAATGGGTGTTGCGGTGGAACGCCCACAGCAACACCCATTGCCCTCCCCTTTCACGCTAAGTATAGTGTGAAAGGGGGCCTTTTTCACAAGGCAGCGTTAAGCCACGTTAAGTGGCTTAACGCTGCCTTGTGAATAAGGTGAAGACCCTATAGCCACCACAACGTCGAAAAAAGTGACGTTCCTGTGGCGATAGCGGCTTGTGAATATGCCCCTCGGATCCTTACCGTTCGCCCACTTCTCAAACCCCTTGTCTCAGCTAGAAGCCGGGGATGTCCGGTGTTCCTGATGCCAGAGCCACAATGGATTCTACTGTTAGGAAAACCCCATGCCTGAACATCATTGCAAAGGATGTCAGAAAACCCCCACTAAGTAGGATGGGCCTTCTTTCGAAGGCATTAGTGGTGTCCTCGCACACCATGGGCATCATAGCGGTCGCTGACAGCAAAAATGCTCCCAAGGTAATTGAAGGAAACGCCCAGCTACTCAGGGATATTTGTTTGCGTTTTATAATGACAGACCCATGCTGGGAGAATTTTCCCTGCTCTTGAAAAACATTTGAGTATTTTATCTCCTCTTTTTTGCAAAGTAAGATTTTTTACACGCAGTGAGCACTGAATGAGGCAGTGCCTGCTGCCAGTTGTCTATAATGAAAATAAACAGACTGCATACTTGAAGACCAGAGACAGGCAGTGCCATTCTGCAGGCTGCCATGATGGAGTCTGGCACCCCGCTACTAGTACAGTAAATATGTCAAAGTGACAGTTGGGCGGGGTTCTGGCCCTCAAACACGTTTATACATGGTAGCCTTGCAGTTGGAGATCCGCACATAACTTTATGTGAGGTTACACATTTATAATACTTACCGGGGTTGACGGAAGGAATTTTAAAAACAATGTATTTCGTTTTCCCCTTATCACCTATGGATGTTCCCATGTTGATTGTATTCTGAGCACGGTCATAATGAGGATGAGACGTTGCCAGGTTTACAGAGACATACTTTGTGTAGTTTACCTGTAGAAAAGACATTATGTTATGGTGAGACTGTCTTGATTTTGTGCCACCAAATATTTTACAACAAACAGCGCCTCATTTAGGTTTAGTCTTAATTATGCTTTAGTGCCGAATAGGACACTTTACCCCGCATTTTTTACTCCGCATGCCATTACCCCGCATTTTTTACTCTGCATTAACTTTTACAACGCAGGGCTTTACAACGCAATCCGTTACAACGCATTCCCCATTCCAACGCAATTACTATTCTAACTCCAGGGGGGCGTTACTTTGGGCAATGCGTTGTAACAGTTTTGAGGTGTAAAGCCCTGCGTTGTAAAAGTTAATGCGAAGTAAAAAATGCAGGGTAATGGCATGCAGAGTAATGAATGCGGGATAAAGGATGCTTCCCTTTAGTGCCATTTAAGATAAAATCTGTAATGATGCCTACATGGGGCAGTGAGAAGCACTCAGTCACCCATCTCCATTGCCATGTGTATATTAAGTACAGTTGCTTTATCATCATCCTTTGTGTATCTCCACAGATTTGGTGTACCATTAAAGAGAGCAAGGCGGTCAGTCATCAGCTGAAGACACATGGGCACCCATTACGAGATCCGAGGAATTAGGTGTGAAGATACCAGAGGGATTGTATTGTAATTGTATCATGCGGTCAACTGCCCGCATGACGAGCGGGACACCTGGAGGTTACACCGAGTCCTAACGGAGGTGAGATCTCCCCCGGTGCCTGGGGGGGAGGGGCGCGCTATCACCGTACTGTCGCTGAAGTCTGGGCGATTTTGGTCAGTTGCACTGATGCTGCCTGTTGGCTGTGAGGAGCGCTTCATTGTGAGGCCGTTTTTAGTCTCCTCGACGATCTCCTCGTGGATGGTGCCTGACCCTAAAATGGCGGCGAAACAAGGACTTTTCAGAGCGTCTCATCCTCTCCTGGGGTGCTGCGCGAGGAGACCTGGGCATGCTGGACGATCGTTGCTATACCTGTGCCCACTGATTGGAAGATGCCTATCATTGTGGGGCCCCTTTTGTCTCCAAGACGATCTTTATATGGCAAATGGCTCTAATTGTCTCTGCCCCAGCGTTTTCGACCGGATCTTAAGATGGCTTCCCTTCTGGGCCATAGAGATTCATGGGGACTGACTGTATCCGAACTTGCAATGACTCGTACCCCCTGCCTGAGTTCTAGATGGCCGACTCAGTGAGACCCTCTGCAATGCTCTTTCCTCCCCTGCTCTTTAATCATTGATCACCGTCGGGACCTCAACCAGCCCTCTCCCGTCCCTGTCCCCACCCACCCACCAGGACCTTTACCCTGCTAACTTCCCTAGACAGCTGAGACCTAGCTATTTTTGTCTGATGCCCGGTGGAGCTACCTCGCGAGCTAAAGGGGAGATGGACTTTGGACTCCCTCCTTGACCATCACCTACCCAGCCGGACTTTGGGCAAACTCTCCTGCGTCTCTCCTGACCATTATCTCCCCCCTCTCCCTTCCCCCACCCCTCACCCCTCTCCGCTCTTACTCTTTCCAGCTTCTGACCTTTGCCCTCACCTGCCCTTGCCCTTTGTCCCCACCCTGTTTTTCTGTGAACTTCTTCCCTCGCCACTTGAGACCGAACTATTTTGTCTGATGCCCGATGGAGCTACCTGGTTTAGCTAAAGGGAGACGGGCCGTGGATTCCCTCCTTGGACGTCACCTACCCAGTCGGTCTTTAGACAGACTTCCTTCCGTCTCTACTGTTGTCTCTTCCCTCATCCTCCCTTTCTCACCTCCCCTTCCCCCTCTACTACTTTTCTCTCTCCTTTCTCTCCTCTCTTAATGTATTGCTTATTTTTTGACGTAATGTGTAATTACTGATCTTTTTCTGTTACATTGTTGAACCTTATGTAAAGCGCTCTGATACCTTCGGGTCTAGCCAGCGCTATATAAAACTCTTTAAATAAATAAGTATTGTAATTTCCATTTATATTGCGCTTACAACCTCTGATGAGGTGCCCAAGCGCTTTTTTCGGCGAGTAGCACGCCACCCTGGAAACCAACAGGATTAGGGGTGAATTAGTATAGTGAAATATGAAATTAATTTGAACGGTGGATATGTTAGTCTGTTATTTGGATTAAGAAGGATAGGATGGAATCTTTGATTTTGGCTGATATCCCTGAATCTAAATTCAAGGATTACAAGGGGGAATAACACGCAGACCTGGGAATACCAGATCCAAATTCGCAATTCTTTCTCTTGTTTAGGAGAAATGACAGGCCCAAATCTGCATACATTTGCCACCCCCTTCTCAGAACAGGTGCTATATGTGCTGGGTGGTATTTTTAGGGCTGTGATGTGGGTGCGAGGGAAGGGCAGAGCAGGTGAGGGGAGAGCATTTATTGCTCCCATCATACTGCCTTTAGAGTGTGGGTGGGGGCCAGGCTCAGCAGCTGCTCACAGCCCCCAAAGCTTTTCTCTAAAATCCAGGCCCAGTGTCTACAGACCTAGAATTATCGGGTCAAGAGTTTGCAGACCCTATAATTCCGGGCCCAGAGCCACCAGGAATCTAAGAATGGCTCAGAACGGTATCCCCTTGGGAATACCACTATAGGCCAGATGTAATGGAGACTTTGCTGTTGTCCAGGTACCACTGTCATTACTTTCTCTTCTGTATGCAGAAAGTACCATCTATAGAATCACCACCAAAATATTATAACTTCATAACAAGACTACCACTACCAAATTCCTCAATTACAACATCACATCCCTTCACCTCCACAGCTACATAACTGCAACACTTTAACTGTGCAACTGTACGACTACTACACTGCAGCTGCACAACTGTCTTTAGCAATACAGTTCTAAACTGCACATCTACAATGACATTACTGCTGCATAAATCAACCACAGCCCATGTACAACTTTAGAATTATATACCTGCACACCTACAGCAACTCTGCACCAGCCAACATATGTATGCATCTTGCTAATGTTATTAACTTAAAAAAAACTAGTAGTCTCAAGGTATATTTCCCAGTATGGATCATGTTAAGACACAATGTAAGGATATGGATAACAGATATTCACTACTGTATCTAAAACACGAGGACCGGACTAAGACTACTAGCCAGCCAAGCCATGCCTCCTGTGCCAAATGGTCACGTTTTCCAGAAGAATTTTGCATTCTCAGACCTGCCCTTTTCTTTAGCTGAAACTGTTAAAATAAAGTATTTTAATGAAAAACAAAATAAGTAGGTTCAGTGTCAAACAATCAAGTAATTTATTCTTTCATTTAAAGCTGGACACATTACTGGCAAAGTAATCCTTAAACAACATTCAGTAAAATACATAGAAACCATTCAAACAGTTCTTAGAGAACATTCAGGAAGATTCTTAGAAAATATTTCGGAGTGTTCCTTAGATGACATACAGTAAATTTTTAGAGACCGTTGAGAAAGATCCTTGGATTAATACTATTCAGTGAGTTACTTGGACAACATTCAATAAGAGCCTTTGGTAAAACTGAGCTTCTTAGATAAAATTTAGTGGCATCTTTAGACAAAATTTAGTAATATCATTAGAGAACATCCAATAGGATCATTAAACACTATGCAATAAGATCCCTATAAATCATTCATTAAGATCCTTAGACAAAGAGGATGGAGCAATAACAGAATCACTAAGGGAAACATTATGTAGTTATTTCAGAGTGAACCAGGGAGCAGCATGTAATCCATTAACAGAGTGGGGTACATTTAATATTGGGAGTAGGGGCTATTGTATTGGGGAAGTGGCTCGTGTCCAGAAAGCTATGGAAAAGGAGTTAATTGAATTGAACAAGAATATACCTGTCGCGGGGCGGGTGGTCCGGGGGTTGCATTGTCACGGACTACGGCTTGGTGGGAGGTACATCCTGACTGCTCACCTTCTCTTCCCTCGCAGTATGACGAGTGGATGACGGCAACTCCGGAGGAAGACGGGTACGAGGAAGGTGCGGGCTGCTATGCCTTTAACTGGCCCAGCCAGGACCGTGATACCGCCCCTTCTACTGACGTAGCCTACAGCGCCACCACAAGAGACGACGGATCGAAAAAGGGAGTGTGCTGGTTCACCGGAGGACGAGAGGAGCTGGAGAAAGGAGTTACCGTGGAGGACAGAGGTAGAGAGCGAGAGGAAGAGGACGGAGAGCGAAGGAGGACGCAGACATCATCAGGCGGGGGAGAGACAGACCGGAACCCGAAGACGTCAGGAGGACCGAGGGTCTGCGGGGACCGCTCTTCGCCCAGCCACGCTTCAGGAGGAGCGTGGCTGACACAGGTACGCAAACAGTTTGCGGGCTGGGTAGGGAGGCGGGAGAAGCCGGCCGTAAACAAGACACCACCCTGTACCTAAGACCTAGGAGCAAACCCTATTCCCTCACAACCACGAGTCACCCCCCCCTTTTTATGCTACGGTCTTCGTCACTAGTGTGGAGGTGCTCCCTCACTACCCCTTCCCTCAATCAAAACATAGTACACGTTGCTCACACCCTTTTTCTGTGTCCCCCTTTATATCGGCTGTCACGAGTATCCAGTGCCGAGGCCAAGCCAGGAGGCTAAGGAAACCCGAGGGACCCGCGAGGAGCAGAGAGGAAAGGACGGAAACCCGGGTGACCTGACCATCTATCACCGGGCCGCAGCCTACTGACTATTCCCTATCCTGGCGGGCAGAGTGAAAAAGGGACTACGCTCAATAAAACCCTCTATACCCCCTATAGGAGTACAGCCTATTATTTTCGACCCGCTGACAATACCCAAACTTGTACTAGAAGTAATTACTGATCACACTAGGTATCATCTACTTACGGAAGAGAAGGATAGATGGGTCACAATAGTAGAGAAATTGAGGTGCCTCAATTATTCTAAGTACAATGGCTCATTGTGAGAGGGACACAGCAAATTAAACCAGACATGAGGAATACACCTATAGCATAAGTGAGAACTAGGTGGGGATCAGTGGTGTATACTCAAGAAGAAATCAACAACTCTTTTCTCAGATCTGTACGGTGAGAGACAGGGACCTAGCATGAATGCAACATAAACCTATCTTGAGAGAGCAGCACTAAAGCAGATACCAGAGGAAATTTGGAAAGTGATGAATGCTCCAATACAATAGGGAGAGATATGAGAAGCTCTTAAAGACCTGGCTAAATGGAAAATTCCTTGGACAGAGTCTGCTAGCAGAATGTTGCCAAATACTTACTAACCTCTTGGCACCGCAACAAGCTAGAATGCATTCAGTAGCACTGGTAAAGGGGATTCTGCCTGTCACAACTAGGGAAGCTTTAATAGTCTCTCTCTCAATACCTCACATAGAAGTACTGGACAGAACATCCTATAGACTGCTGTTTATGTTGAATCTCGACAATGAGATTCTGAGTAAAGTCATCTCGAAACAGCTATAGCTGTGCCTTCAGTATTTAATACGCAAGGACAAGAACGAGTTTATAGTTTCGTGCAACACCTATGTAAATATTATAAGATGGTTCAGGGTGCTGGATGAAATTCATCAAACTCTAAATCAGGAAGCTACGGTAGTGTCAATCAACCTGAAAAATGTGTATGACGTCCTGAATTGAAAATATCTGCTATAGAGCCTGGAGTGCATGGGGATTTGGGGGGAGGGGTGACTGGGCACATTGGATTGTCTTGTTGTATATGGATCCGACAGCCAGTGCTAGAAGTGGTACAATTATTTCTACCACATGCAGAATATATCGTGGAACTAGATAAGAGTGCCCATGTTCCCCTTGCTTTTTTGCATTAGCTATGCAGCCCTTTGCAGAGCTGTTGAGATTTGAGAGCGCAGCGAGAGGCATTCCTCTGGTGAATGGCATACACACCATCTAGCTTTACACGGTTAATATGCTTCTGTTCCTTAAAGACAGGGCAATATGGACAGAAATGACAACACAGCAGATAGATGCATTTGGAAATATATCTTGACTTATGATAAATTGGTCCAACTTGTGCATTTCCAACATCTAGGGAGGGAGCAGAAAGGCAGCCCTTGATAGATCATAGGATTGCCTGGGAACAACATACATATTTGTTATTTAGGAGTGAGGGTGTATCATAATGAAAAAGACATTGTCGATGGAAATCTTGGAGCAATATTAAGATCATTAAAGGGATGTATGTAATTCTGGAAAACCCTCAAAGTATCTGTGATGGGTAGATAGAATAGTGCTGTTCAAAATGGTCATGCTATCTATACTTCTTTACTTTTTTACTAATCTACCGGTTTGAGCCCCTCTCAATTACTGTTAAGAATTAGACTCCCTACCAAAGAGCCTGATTTAGGGGGAGGGAAGACATAGTGAAACATTAAGCTAACTGCAGTTGCCTGTCCATGAGAGGGGTTTGGAGCTCCGAGCTTTGTATTTTATGATCTAGTAGCACGCGTGCAATGGGCAGCAAAGTGCTTAGATGGGTCAAACTTACAAGAAGCAGTATTGATCAAGCTCAGAGCCACATAGTTGCCTTTCTCCTGGGAAGCAAGAAGGGGAAAGGAAAACCATCAAAATTGTTGCAAACAGCACCAAAATGCTGGAAGAAATGTGTGCAGAGCACATCTCAAACGTCGGAATTTGCTCCAGGCTTGCCCTTGGCAGGTCTACCACAAACTCAGGGATTCATCAGCACACCTATGGTCGAGGCATGTATTTAGTTATAACCACAGAAGGAGATTGCTTTGAAACTGGTGTGCTAAAAACGTTAAAGATATTAAGGGAGGAATATGGTTTGCCACTTATCCAATTCCTGACAAATACCAAAATTATTAGGTCCATTAATGCTCAGTGGGGATTAATACAACAGAATCGAAATCCCACGAGGTGATGCAATTCCTCTTTAAAGTAGTGCATAGCCACAAGTTTATAATAGTGCATATACAGACCACTCATTAGCTAAGATTTAATAGGGAGGAATGGGAGGACAAAATCGGCAGGGAATTGAATGAGGAAGAATGGAGTAAGGCTCTTCGATATGCGCATAAAGTAACATGCAAAGCCAGAGTCAACTATAATCAATTTAATTATTTTCATAAAACCTACATGATCTCCAAGAAAATCTGTAAGATATTAGGAAATGGTGCGCTAGCCTGCCATAGATGCAAACACGTATTCACAGATTTTATTCATATGGTGTGAGAATAAGGGCCGGACTGGTCTTTTATTCCACTGGCCATTTCCCCGCTGGGCTGGAGCTCTTGGATGCCAGTTTAGAAAGCCCATGGCTGCTTCTGGTGTCTCTGTCACTTCCCCTAGCTCCGCATGGGTAATTGAGGTTAATTGCTGCAGGCACGGCGTGGTTTCAAGAGAGGGAAAGAAAAGAGACAGAGGAAGTGGGAAGGTAGAGAGAAAGCCATCAGAGAGGGTGAAGAGAGAGAGAGGGGAGAAGGCGAGAGAGAGAGAGAATGGATCAATGGAAAGTGAGATATAGTTCAAGAGGATGAAGGGAGCAGGGCTTGTTTGAACATTTCTTCCACAGCTGAGCTTGGTTCCCCAGTCTGACACTAGCGGGAATGCCTAATCATAGCCAAGTTCTGACAAAGGGTCATGAGACAATTTAAGCAAACCCTTGAGACAAAAGGATTGAATATACTGGAAAGCTGTTTACTGGGCCTGTTTGCCAGTCCTAAACAGGAAACAGCCTTTACAATGCATCTGTTACCACGCAGTACCAGTACCACGCACCCTTAACAACGCATAAGCCTTTACGACGCAGAATTTACCACGCATATGCCTTTACCACGCATGCCTTTACAACAAAAATGTAAGTATTTCGCAGGTAAGTATAAAGCCTTTTTAAATACATATATATATATATCTAGTCACAGAAAAAAAGGTCACAAGGGCGTTATAGTTAGGAATTAGCATTTAAAAAACCTTAGAAATTCACTGAAAATATCAAAGGGTACAGTTAGGCTCAGGATTCACTCGTACAAAACCAGTGAAATTCAGCCATTATAATTAGTGAGCTAACTATGACTCGTGCCCCTGCAATGCACTGCTTATGACCTCACATATTCCATCACTCATGACAAATCTGGTGCAATTCTGTTCAGCAGGTTCGGGCAGTAGTCATGTTCAAAAAAATGAATAAATCCCCATAGACATAGCATGGGGAAAACGTGTTTTGAGACATCCCTTTTTTCTCAGCCCACGCTTGACGGATCACCCCAAAATTTTCAACACAGCAGGCAGCAGCTGAACCAAGAAGGGGAAGTTTTTCAACATTTCATGAAGATTCGTCAAACGGCGCCAAAGTTATTGCCAAAACAAAAAACACTTCTCCTAAGGAAACTTTGGTCCTAACTGTGAGAAGTTGGCCTGGTATATGCTGTCCACTAATTAAAGTGGGCACCTTGCACCAGTCCAAATGACCCTTATGATGTATGAGGTCAAAGATAACCTTTAGAAAGCTATCCTAGTGGTAGCTGTGGAGAGCAGCCTTCAGGCTTAATCTTGAAGGAATGTAAAGCAGCTTGTTTTACCAGAATATCACCTCCTATATTGACTAAATGAAAGGAGAACCACACAGTAGTTATATAAAAATATGTATTTATTAATATAACACTCTCTACTATCCTCTACACGAGGATAGAACATACAGCACAGAATACGAGATCAATAGAATAGTTGTAAGTAGCATAATACACAGTGGGCTCCAGGGGGAGACCAAACCATATACTAAAATAGTGGTATAACAGTCACGACTGAGATCAAGACAAGGTCTGGAGCACGTAGAATCGCTGGGACCCCAAGGAACCACCCCAGGTGAGTAGATAGTGACCCCACGGAGGACGGGTGCAGTGTGTGAACACGACCGCGGGCTCCGTACAATTCTATGGGGAAGTCGCAGTTACACTTTTAGAGTTTAAGGACCCTTCTAGGAGGACTTCGAGCGAACCCTTTGGAACTTAAGAGTTTGAAGAGCCACCCCACCCGTGGATACCGTAGTACCCGAGTTACCTATCCCAGAGGAGCCGGGTGCATAGGTCTGGAGTGGCGTCGGAAACTGCCGTTGTTCTCAATGGAGGGCTGTGAAGAAGTACTGCTGCCGTGAAGGTGAAAAGTGTCCGGTGGAATCCAAGCCTGGATTCGGGAAGGAAGGAACCTGAAAGCAGAGGGGACAGAGTCTGGGTCACTTCAGAGTGACCTGGGGCTCGGTAGACGAATGCCCACAGATGTCGGGTGCTTCAGGTGCAAAGAAGGGATGCTTGACTCTGCAACCACGAGGACCAGTAGACGTCGAGGATGACCAAGAGCCAAAGGTGAGCTGCCCCACAAAGGATGTTGAGTGCTGAGGGGTCGGTGTCCAGCTGGAGCACCAACAAGCCTTGGCAAAAGCAACCCACGAAGGTAGGTCAAGCAGGTTACGGTGTGGACCAGCAAGGTCCAGGGGACTCACCAAGCAATGGGGAGTCAGGGCACGTCTGGAGCAACCAGGAAAGCCCAACTGAAATCAAGATGACCCTCAGAGAGACCCACAGGCCGAAGGACCAGGAGTCGCAAGGGGACCTCGGGCAAGATTGCAAAGTACCAGCCCACGGAGCACTCGATGTGAGGAGGCTGGAGTTCTTTGGTGCAAATACTGCTCAGGGTCAGGACTACACGGAGTCCAATGCAGAAGCTCGGGAATCGCCAACAAGCATATGCAACTGTAAATAAACGAGGTGCACAGGGGTTCGGGTTATGCAGTCCCCACGAGGGATACTGGCCTCAAACTTGCTGAGAGGGCAGATCGACCTCGAGGACCTTCGAAAACCTACCTCCTGTGTTGCTGAAATTTTCAGAGTCCGCAGGAGCTCAGGAGCAGCAGACCGGTCAGTTGCATTAAGGTGCCTGCTAGGGCAGGGGAGTGACTCCTTCACTCCAAGGGAGATTCTTAAGTTGTCCTTAGTGCACCACAGGTCCTGTACGGAGCCTGTATGGAGCAAGGGCACAGACAAAGCTTTGGACGGAGAGGGAGACGAAGTCGGGCCCAGTCGAAGTCCAGCGAAGTCCAGAGTTTCCAGACGGTCGAAGGTCAGTGGTTTCTTCTTGTAGAATCTTGTCAACGTAAAATCTAAAGTCTTACAGCCAGGTAAGCCCTTATGTACCCACGGAAGAGGGTTGGACAGATTTGGGGGACCCTCCTAGGGGAGGGTCAGGACAGAGGGGAGGTTACACCCATGTCCTTTGTCCAGTTTTGCGCCAGAGCAGGAGCCAATGGCTCCCAGAACTGGTTTGAGCTGGACTATGCACAGGGACACCAAATGTGCCTCGGGTGCAGAATTTCAGGCACTCTCAGAGTGCACCCACCCAGCCCCAATACACTAAATGCTGTCTGGGAGGTGGTCACACCGCCCTGTGACAGGATGCCTATTGTGCTGCTTCCTCTGCTCGAGCTTGGCTCAGCAGCAGGAGCGCAGAAGTGTGTCTCTGGTCGGCAGCATCCATTTTGTGCTGACCGGGCCGAGAAGGCTGGCACCGGATAGACCAGTGACCCCACGAAGCCCGCTTCAGAAGGGAGGAATCATACGGTGTGGAGGTATGATTCCAAGGTGTTTGATACCAAACACAATATGTTTTTATGCAGCCGTTTTCGAGATAGCATTTACCGCAAGTTTATAATGCACCTCTACCTATATGTCCGGCTGAGTCACAGACAACCCAAGAGAATGGTCTCCGAAGGCTGCAGAGAGGCTCTGGTCATGCAGGGGCACCCACTCACTAAAAACCCAGCACCCTGCCTTCAGGATTGATAAGGCCTGCTATAGGGGCGACTTATAAGTTTTAAGTGTAGTGACCCATAGATATAGTGAACCTATATCTAAAGTAAGTGGTGCAAGCACCATCTTACACAGGCTGCTGTAGCAGACCTGGAATTCCATTTTGCATGGCCTCTCATGGGTGGCATAATACATGTTTCAGCCCATGGGAGGCCTCTGGGGTACCTATGCCCTGGGTACATGGGTACCATATACTAGAGACTTATAAGGGTACCCCAGTATCCAATCTGGAGTGTACCAAAGTACATGTGAGACAATTTAGAGGAGAAAGCAGATAGACTGGGGTCCTGTTTAGCAGGATCCCAGTCAGACTAGTCAAAAACAGTGCAACATCAAGCAAAAAGTGGGGGTAACCATAAGAAGCAGATCCTACTTTCCTACACTAACTATAACTACCTACTGGCTATCGCCAGTATAGTGTGTATATATATATATATATCCACACAAATCGGCACCTCCTTACGTCGCACCGAACAGAGACACGATGACACCAGCAGAGTTAAGTCCAAATTTTATTCCATTATTTTTATCGGGCTATGACGCGTTTCGGCAGGATCCCCTGCCTTGTTCACCCAACGGAGCCACACTCCCATTTTTAGTTTTATAATGTTTGCTAATGAAACCCACGTGATACATACACCCCCATAGACATGGACAACAGACTAAGTAGAAAGTATTACAACAAGATCGCCTACACTCGTGAAATTCAATCAAATTTACTTCGAATGTATTACACATTGTTTGTATGCTAAAATTACTCAACCAAAACACAACTTGTGCATTGAGCCCTGGGCTAAAATAATAGTATATAAACCACTTCCTACTTCCGGTCCTTCATAGCTATGTGAATTAACTTTTTTCAAAAAAACTTTATTGTTCCAAATTTTGACGATGCATCCCAGAACATGGCAAATAAACACTTTACTATGAAAATTGAATATATTGATAAATATAAATATTGCTCGGTTGTGCCTCGGTCAAACAATTCTGGGCCAGTGCCCAAACCTATATAAGTGGTAACTATATTCTTCAACAATCAATCCTCTCATAATCATGTATAGTTCTATGG
The DNA here is from genome assembly GCA_963921515.1 of Calotriton arnoldi. Classification (NCBI taxonomy): domain Eukaryota; kingdom Metazoa; phylum Chordata; class Amphibia; order Caudata; family Salamandridae; genus Calotriton; species Calotriton arnoldi. Next base: position 221,002 of record CAWUFW010002454.1, on the reverse strand, counting down.
ATTCTGGTAATCATTCATCATTCTTATCCATTTTTCTTGTTGGTTTTTCTATATTACCAATCCAAATATTTTCACTCGTACCCTACAGTCCCCTTTGTGCAAATGTCGCAAAAATTCTAAAAACAATTGAATGTGCAAAAATCGCAATATGTGCAATGTGACATCCGCCATTTCCACGGATAAATAAATAACATATGCAAGTTACGCTTCAACTGTAAACATACTACTCTGTGCAACATACGCTTAACGGACAACTGTGCAAATAGGCAATTTGAATAAATATTTAAGAAAAAACCCTCATGAATATATTTAAAAACATTTTTTTTTTTGATTGAACCAATGAAATCCAGATGACTAAAAGCTCAAGACTATACCCATTCCTACTCGATGCTAAAATTATATAGAACCACATTTATACGATAAAAAACCCAACACACGGTTGTTAAAACCGAGCCCATCCTGTGTCATTCTAAAAACACTCGCCATGAAAGTAGCATAAATACATCTGTATCTTTAGGATCTAAATATAGTTTGTTTGCTATGAAAGAGTCTTTGTCATGTCCATCACTACAAAAGTTCCTTAAAATATCTACCACCCGTGTTAATATCTAAAAAAACTAAAGAAAAGAAAAGAAAAGAAATATATATATATATTATCTACTGGCGGTCGCCAGTAGATAGTTATAGTTAGGACCTATTTTCCATAGGAAATTCGCAACATTCTATTTCCAATACCTTTGGCGCCGGTTGACGAATCTTCGCGAAATTCTCAAAACTTATGGCCCGGTCCGCTCCTATCCTGAAAGTTTCGGGGTGATTAGTCTAGTGGGGGCCGAGAAAAAAGGGGGGTCCCAAAACGTGTTTTCCCCATGCAATTTTCCATAGGAACCTTTAGTCGCAGCTACAGCCCGAACTGCTGAACGGAATTACACCAAATTTGGCAAAAAGGTAGCCCTTGGTTCAATGTCGTGCCTTTTGGTTAAATGGTGTAAATCCGTTCAGTAGTTGCTGAGAAATTCAAAAATCAATTTCCCATAGGGAACTTTGTGCAAGGCTACAGCGGAAACTACTGAACGGATTTACCCCACATTTGGCATAAAGGTACTGCTTGGCTCAGAAAGCGACCTTTTCAAACATGGTGTAAATCCGTTCAGTAGTTTTTTAAATATTAAAGGAAAAATAACTATATATATCTGGGCGGAGCCTAACCACACATGTCAACGTGAGATCTGATTGGCTGTCAGCACTTCATCCAAGAAGTGTTGGCAGCCATCTTGGGACCAATATACATGATAGCACCCCAATGAAATGCATTGTAGTGAATAGAAGATTTTGAGGGTCACCAAAAGGAGAACTATAAAGGGTGATAACAGACTTTAGTTACATTAGAATTCATTTGTTGATGGTACCATACTAATTTTAGGAATTGTGGTGTGTTCTATGGTGATTTTACCCTGTGAAAAACCTTCTGCTGGGATTTCATGAATCATGTTTGAGAGAAAACAATTTTCTCATGCTTGTCCCACAGAGGTTTGGAAGGTGCTCCAGAAGCTAAAATGAGAGCATATTTTCTGTAAATTCACATTATCTTTCTCAGTCATGTGAGAATGAAGTCTGACATTCTCAGTAAAACATGTAAATCCAACAAGGGCAGAGACTGTCAGTTGATTTCTTTGTGTTCTACTGCAGCTTCCCAGAGTGTTCTTAAGAACAACTAGAGCGCTAACAACCTTACCTATGACAAAAGTATGGCACACCTGAAGCCATCTTGATTGGAATAAACTGGTAACACTTAAAACATTTAATTTAAAAAGGAACAACATGATGGGGTTCATTTTGTCTTAGAAATTATGGTTAGTGCGGTAGAAAGAAAAATTAGGACATGTTTTAAGTGAGATCTCAAATATCTTCCTGTTATATTTCAACAGGAGCAGCCTGCCAGTTGATTCCTTTGTGTTCTACTGCAGCTTCCCAGAGTGTTCTAAAGAACAACTAGAGCACTAACAGCCTTACCTATGACAAAAGTATGGCACACCTGAAGCAATCTTGATTGGAATAAACTGGTAACACTTAAAACATTTAATTTAAAAAGGAACAAAATGATGGGGTTCATTTTGTCATAGAAATTATGGTTAGTGCTGTAGAAAGAAAAATTAGCACATGTTTTAAGTGAGATCTCAAATATCTTCCTGTTGTATTTCAACAGGAGCAGCCTGCCAGTTGATTCCTTTGTGTTCTACTGCAGCTTCCCAGAGTGTTCTAAAGAACAACTAGAGCGCTAACAGTCTTACTTATGACAAAATTATGGCACACCTGAAGCCATCTTGATTGGAATAAACCGGTAACACTTAAAACATTTAATTTAAAAAGGAAAAAATGAGGGGGTTCATTTTGCCATAGAAATTATGGTTAGTTCTGCAGAAAGAAAAATTAGGGCATGTTTTAAGTGAGATCTCAAATCTTCTTCTATTTCATTAGAAAATTCTGACATGCAGACTGAAACAATCACTTTCAATACCAGCAGTAGACTTCCAGTTAACTCCCTGGTGAGCAGTAGCTTTACTACAGTGATCTAATGAGCAACTAGAGTGCTAACATTCTGAATTTATGGCAAATGTGTGACACATCTGAATGCCTTCTTGATGGAGTCAAAGTAAAAACTGAAAGCATTTCCTACTGAGGAGACTGCAGTAAATGAGGAAATTAGGAAACTTCATAACAAATAAGTAACCCAAGATGGCCACCAGAGAAAAAAGAGCCCAAATGTAGCACAAATATCACCCACATGTAGACCCACATATAGCCCAATGACAGAAGTGTGGAAAACACTTTTTATTTTTAGTTTTTTTGCAGTTTTATATAGTGCAGACTGGTCAGGTATTGGAGCGTTGCATCGTACTTGGACCCCTTATTGCGTATTTTGCACGAAGTACATGAGATTGATCTTGCGAAACATTGAACTTTACTATTCTGTTAACCTGAAGTTGCTCTGAACCGGGCTTTGTAACACCCGTTTTTACCTACTGGTTTTAATTAATTCTCACTGTATTGTATTAAGAAAGAGGATTTACTGTTTTTATGTACACTTTTATGATCTATGTTTCTAAATCAGATCGAATAAAGTTTAATGAATGTAATTGAAGTCTCCCAAGATGGCCACCAGAGAAAAATGAGCCCAAATGTAGCACAAATATCACCCAGATGTAGCCCACGTACAGCCCAATGACAGAAGTGTGGAAAACACTTTATATCCTTTGTTTTTTTGCAGTTTTATATAGTGCAGGCTGGTCAGATATTGGAGTGCTTTACATTAGCATTGGTTACATCATACAAGGACAAACTCAGTTTGGTTGTAGGCATGGGGAGATTAAGTGATTTGACCAGAATCACAGAATGACGAGCTGAAGCAGAAACTCCAACTTGGTAACACCACATTTTCTCCCCTAAGCGTAACATTTAATCAAGTGGTCAACTGGATAAAAAACATAGAGATAACAAATAATTCAAAAGTGCTTTGTCGCTATTTGAGAACTGCTTGGCTCAGAAAGCGACCTTTTTAAAAATGGTGTAAATCCGTTCGGTAGTTGCTGAGAAATTGTAAAAAAACAAATATCGATATCTAGAGGGGCGGTGGATCCGCGAACCCTCCCGACCACGAGCTTCATTTAATTGGCTGCCAACACTCCAAACCAGGAAGTGTTGGCAGCCATCTTGTGACTCGGTAGAACCGAGTCACAAGAAAACAGGGAAACAAAGGTGAAAAAGAAGAAAAGGGGCAGGGTAGAAACACCCTGACCCCTAGGCCTGCTCAGGGGTCCCACAAGGACCCCCAGTGACAAAAAAGCATTTTTTAAAAAAATTGGCGAAATTCGCGCTGGGGTCGCGAATCCCGCCGAAATGTAAAAATGAAGCGCGGCATACCGCGCTTCATTTAATTGAGACCCCGGGTGGGCCAGGTCCCGGGGCATTGCCAACAAATATATGCAGGGCCCGCGGGGCCCCGCAGCCCCGGGGACCGCCAACTCCCGGGGCTTGTTTTTTAATGTTTGGGGGGCCTCCAAGGCCCCCAAGCCCCGAGGACCGCCACCGCCAGGGCTTTTATCAAATAGGGACCCTCAGGATTCAAGGGGAATTAATCCTACAACTTACCCTGAGCACTACTGATGCAGTCCAGCCATCGCCCTGTCACTACCCATGCACTCCTCCAATCAACCAGCGAGCACCATGTACTTATCCAATCACTCCGCCAAAACACAAGCACTTATAAATTCACCATCCACTCTCCTACCAGTACTCTAATCATCCAGTCAGTACCCATGTACTCATCCAATGACCCAGGCACTAACTCATGGCAAATACAGAGGAGGTCATGCTAATCACAGGGGTACCCCAACGCATAGTGTTCCCTAGTGTATGTAGGTGTTTTCACTGTATTCTAAGTGTCTTTTACCACCAGAGACAGAGAACGTTACCACCAGTACCCATCTGCAAAAAGTTGGGGGCACAGGAGTACTTTCTACTCCTCTGTTGGGTCTTTCTGCACATCTCTTCCTTCTACTTGCACTTTTCTTCGTCTTTCTGGACTTCTGTTGCCTCTTTCTGCATTTGTCTTCCTTCTTTCTGCGCTTTTCTTCTTCTTTCTTCACATGTCCTACCTCTGTAGGCATAGTTAGAAACTAGCATTTAAAAACCTTTGAAATTCACTTAAAAAACCATAGGTTTCAGGCATGTTATAGTTAGAAAAATTCATTATTTATTCATTTTCTTTAAAAATTTCGAAACCGCCAACGCGGTATATTCAAGACCTTTTCGAACCAGATGACCGCATGGAGACTACAGCTACACTTGCTGATACATCTATTTAAAATCATGAGTCCTTTTGACTGATATGATACCCATACTTGAATATACATAGTTTGCAAATTGTTTTTGGGTTATATACTTTGATCACTATTCTATGAATGAATATCCTTTTACATCTCAAGCCCTGAAGAAGTCCGAGTGAGGACGAAACGCGTCGGCGGTTTCGAAATTTTTAAAGAAAATGAATAAAGAATGAATTTTAACAACTGAAGATATGTTTGACTTTTTCTCTTGGGAAAACAACTACTGAATGCAAATCTATTCCGTTATGAACATGGTCTAACAATGACTTATATATGTATTTAACTTCTAGTAGTGTGCGGGGCTATTCTGCTCTTAGTGTATTAGAGTGACTAGAAAATTTTTTCTTGTTTCTCTAACTTGGGACCTAGGGGATTGTGTCCCAAGCCCGTCGCACCTCCTCTTATTTGTGATAACTATCAGGAACGTTAGGACTGGTGCGGGTGTCGATGCTTTGATCCCCACTTGTTGTGCCATGTTATAGTTAGAAATTAGCATTTAAAAAACCTTTGAAATTCACTGAAAAAACCATAGGTTTCAGGCACGTTATAGTTAGAAATTAGCATTTTTAAAAACCTTAGAAATTCACTGAAAAAACCATAGGTTTTAGGGAAAGTTATAGTTAGTTGGACATTTCACTCGTACAAAACCAGAGAAATTCCCCGTTATAGTTAGTTCAGCTAACTATAACTCGCGCCCCATAATGCACTGCTGATGACGTCACATATGACATCACTCATGACATGGTCAGTGACATCACTGATGACATCACTGATGACATCTCAAATGACATCACTGATGACATCACTGATGACATCATCCATGTGATAATTTGATGCATCTTCTCACACCCTAATGTAACCTTTGATACACCAACTCTAAATAACAGACTGCCATTCTCAAAACCATAGACACTCCAGCAGCAATAACTACATACCCACTCACTGATTCTTAGGTCTAAACACATATCCACTCACTCACCCGTACAGTCACTCATACTTACAATCACTCAGTACAGGACTATCATATGCACTCATACGCCTATATAGACACACACACACCACCACTCATCCATAGAGGTACTCACACACACCTAGTCAGTCATGCAAATAATTAATCACACTCCCATTTACTCACCTATACAGTTATACACACACCAGCTCACTTACTCATACAAATACTAGGACATTCTTACGCTCTTATACAATCACTGATACAAGCACACACTCATCCATACAGTCACTCTCATAATCACACACTCTCACTTATAGCTATTTATCTATTCCAACACACATATATACTGCCTTTCACATATGTAGTTACTCACACATGTACCACTGAGATATACATTCACTCACTAACACACCCATACACACACTCACACACCCATACAGTCCATCACAGATGCACTCTTGAAACCATGCACCCAGTGAATCACCCACTCACACATCTATGCACAGAGTCACACACACCCCACCCATACAAACACTCAGGCATCCATACAGATACTCAGACAACCAATCAATAACCCATATAGACACTCATGTAGCTATTCACAAACCCATGCAGCCGCTTACACACCAACAGACAGACGGATACAGACATTCACACAGTTTAGTCACTAACCCGTGCATTCAGTAAGATACATTTAATCACTCACTTATAGAGTCAGTCACACACCTACTAAATCATCCATTCAGACACTTATAAAGCCACTCATTCTTCAATACGCCTTTCCCTATATATATTAAACATATTTAAACTTTACAGAAACACACAGTCACTAGATGATGTCATCAGCGATGTCATCAGTGATGTCATTTGAGATGTCATCAGTGATGTCATCAGTGATGTCACTGACCATGTCATGAGTGATGTCATATGTGACGTCATCAGCAGTGCATTGCGGGGGCGCGAGTTATAGTTAGCTGAACTAACTATAACGGGGGAATTTCTCTGGTTTTGTACGAGTGAAATGTCCAACTAACTATAACTTTCCCTAAAACCTATGGTTTTTTCAGTGAATATATATATATATATATCCAACAAAACCTCTGCTCCACATGGAAAAGAGCACGCACACAAGGGCAACTGGGTATAGGGCTTTTTATTTCATACAGCCTCCTCCGACCCGGCAGACAAGAGAGACACGTTTCGGCTGGCACAGCAGCCTTCTTCAGTCTGATCAGCGCCATTTTGTTACGCCTTAAATACCTAATAACAATGATAGACATAGAAAAGTTTCTAGATTTGCAAATAATAATAAAACATTACATTTCCCTGGAATAGCATAAACATGCAAGTGTAATCACTTTACATAGTCAATGTGCTGCGTGGAAAATATTGTACATATCAGGGTTTGGCACAGATTCATCACCCACAACCAATATTAGCATGATGGATAACGCCAGTGAAATGATTGCCAAAGTAAGTGCGGAACTTGGACCCACTCTCAATGCACTTAATTGCCTAATATCAGACTCTATATTACCTAATCACCCCGGCATGGACTACTCGTACCATCATGCCTCAGTGTGATAGTCCGCCCATTATTGAATGGATTCGTCAGTTTGCAGGCATCTGAAAATACGTGTGCTGACAGAAATCAACGACATTGTTTGATAAATAAATGTCACAGCAACACACAAATATCCAGCAATGTGCGCCCAGGTATTCTCGATCGGGGCATGCCTTCACCTGAAAACTTCCGGACTCAGACTCCATGCGGTCTCCATTTCGACTAATCCCGTAAGTGTGGGGCCATACCAATTAAAATCACAAAGTCTCTATATGTAGCAGGAGCATAAATATGAACCAAAAACCATTTAAGCAGGGTCGGGGGAGACCGTTGTATAAAAATAGATAAGCCTCGTATATATATATATATATGATAATAAATATAGCCCAACACTGAAAAAATTATAATGTCCCTATAATCATATATAACAATTGCACTTAAAAACTTTTCCTATTAGGGCATGGGCATTTATAGGGTTTAGGGGTGCATGAGGGTATTGGGTGGCTAGGGTATTTTTAGGGTTTAGGGTAGGTGCAGATATTTGGATGGCATGGGTATTTTTAGGGGTTATGGTGGTTAAGGGTATTTGGGTGGTAAGGGTATTTTTAGCATTTAGGGTGGGTAAGGGTATTTGAGTGGTAAGGGTATTTTTAGGGTTTAAGGTGGGTAGGAGTATTTGGATGGCAAGGGTATTTTTAGGGCTTAGGTGGGTAGGGGTATTTGGGTGGCAAGGGAATTTTTAGGGTGGGTGAGGGTATTTGGGTGACAAGGATATTTTTAGGGTGGGTGAGGGTATTTTGGCAACATGGGAAATTTTAGGGTTTAGGGTGGGCAGTGGCAAGGTTTCTTTTAGGGTTTCGGGTCGGTAAGGCTATTTTTAGGGTGTAGGGTAGGTAGAGTGGATAGGGTTTAGGGGTTGGGGTCGATAAGGTAATACATATATATATTGACCCCAACCCCTAAACCCTACCCACCCTATACCCTAAAAATAGCCTTGCCGTACCCTGGCGAAACCCGTTATAGCAATGAACTGGAGATCAGTAGATCCATCCACTTTTAAAAATGGAAGAAAGATGTTTGACAGTGGGCACGAAAGTGAATGTATAGACCTACATAGGGAGGAGAAATGGGGTCTCCTTTGAAGAACAAATGGGCAAGAAATGGTAAAACAGGAATCATAAATCAGTTAGAGAAGGGAGTGTACCACAAGATGTAATCAACATCTTTCACTTTAATTCGCAGCTCTGGATGCATCTGGTAGCAGGAAGTATGACACCTCCAAATGCTAATCCGGCCAAACCTACCAACAGGAAAGATAATTTAACAGTAAGCTATCTATGGCCCTTATGTATCAACACATTTCTCCAAAGACACAGAATGGGGAATCCTTTTTGATACATAAGGCCCTATATGACTACCACAGATGCAAAATAATGACCAACAGCAGGAAAGATGGTTGGTATAGAAGTTCAGGAATCTAGTTATCTGAGCATAAGAAATTCGAAATAGATGAAGAGGGAATTAGAAGAGAAATTTTTGAAGCAAATAATCTAACAAGGGGGAACTGAGAGCACGGGACAGTCATGTCCCTAATTCACAAGTCAAATTAAAAGAGGAAGTTGTTGTTATGATGAACTTAAGAATACGGCCAAATGTGACGGGTTCAACTGAGGGTTTAACATTACACAGGAATTGTAACCCATAGGGCTGCTGGAATCAATGTATTATTGTATGAATAGCTATTTTGACACACTAAAAATTGTTTGTACTGTTAAAATCAATTAACAAATAAAAAAGATCTTTAGACAAAATTCAATAATATCAGTAGACTACATTCTGAGTGCCAAAGCATGTAATATGATGAATTAGAGAAATTGGAGTACCAAGTGAGAGATGCACTTGGAGTATATGAATAAAGGTCCTAACAATGCCATCAGTGAGTCAAACGCACCTACCTCCAATTACATTTTTAGGTGCATATTTTTTAGTGAATGTTTGTGAAGATTTGGTTGTATTATATGGTATGGCTGGATAGCCTTACCATGGAATACACTCACAAAAACTGTCTTGGGTCCAGTGAGGCTTGTTTGAACAACCTTGGGTTGCTATGGCTTTGAGGAGCAAGGTTAGCACAAAGGAACTGAGGAGCCGGTTCACGAAGGGCCTCCGCACTCATGGCGGAGGCCCCGCAGTCATGGCGGAGGCTCCGCAGTCATGGCGGGGGCCACACAATGGGTAACTGCAGTACGGCGGTCCCGCCATGACTGCGGGACCTCCGCCATGAGTGCTGAGTGCCCTTTGTGAATCGGACCCTTAGTGTAAAGCATTTAGCAGTACAAAAGAACAAAATAAGAAAGCCACACAAAACGAAAGAAACACAACACCAATTTATAAAAATAGATAATATTTTTAGGAATGTTAGAGTCCTTGATGAGCAAAATCCACCGGAGGATTCCGAAGATACAAATTTTCAAAGGTTTTATCACTTTTTAATTCAACCTTACATTTTTGGAAAGTTTGTAAAAGTAAGTTTGGCTACTTTGACCCGGCTTGGGTGACCAAATCTGACAAAGAGATGGTCTGGGGGCCATGGGGTGGATTTGGGAAGTTACCTGGCCGCCTGGGCGTTTACCTATCCAGTTCCAGCTTTTACAACATGACCGCCATAGAAGTTAATTGAGTGGTCCTGATGCTGAAGATAAAGGATCAAAAGATGCTCAAGGATGCTCCGGTTGTTGTGCGGTCAATGGGGATGCTTTTGTGGTGATTACTCGTTCACAAGTCGTGTGAGGCGACTTTGGCCACAGAGGTCGGGGTCCCACAAAGTCCTCTTCAAGTCTCTGAACACAGTGGTCACAGCAAAATCACAGTAAAACCATTTAGTGGGGGCTAGTGTCCTTCTTTGGGTGACCAATTTGGACTCTGATGGCACTCCCAGGTCAGGTACATCTTGTGGCTGTCAAGTATTGGCCACTTAGGGCGCCCAACGGCAGCTAAGAGCAAATCTTCTGCGGTTGCTAGCAACTTGCCAGTATGGGCTACTTGGGCTGTGGTGACCCCGGTGTGAGTTCCAAGGGGTCAGTCTAGGGTTCCTTTGAGTCACTCCTTTGGTCTGGGACAGGACTTTTCCTCGTGCCAGGAGCCACAGGCACAGTCCTGGTGCATCAGGTGCAGTCCAGCATACGGTGGACCCTCACTTTGTGCGATCCAGGAGGCAGCAGAGCAGTCTTTCTTCAGTCCTTGTTCCAGTTCCGGCATGATCTGAGATGGAGGGTGCATTATTTATTTCCAGAAAGTGCCCTAAGGTCATGATATGGTCACTAGCCAATGGGCTACCAGGGCACCTCCTTCTTGGTGATGACTTTCCAGCTATGTATTGCATCTAGCAATATCAAGGTGCACTATTCTGTCACCTCTCAAGATCTCGGAACCTTTCCTCAGATGTCAGAAGCTTGGTAGCCCATCTTAGAGGTGTGGCTACCAGAGGGTTACGCGCCCACAGGAAAACTGGTTTGGGCACTGGATTTTCCTTGTCTCCAGCCTGTCTGACTGAACCAAGGGCAGCCCATCAGGAGTGTGAATGTCATCTGTCCACCAAAGGTGGCTTCGTTTTGAAGCTCGCCTTTTGAGCTAAGACCCTGAGTGGCTTCCTGCGAAGGGGAGGTAACACCTTGCCCTGTTGCAGGCTGCTATTGTTCCTAAACCTGGGAGTCGTTCAAATGACTCCCCAGGCGGGCAGGATGCTGTCTGTTGGCCAGTGTCTGTGTGAGGCTACTGGACAACTGGGTCCCAGAGTGGCAACTTTCTGAAACTTGCATTACTTTAATAGTGACATTAAATTCGTCCTGGGCATCATGTCGGGTTGAATGCCATGATTAATTTCAAACCTTACAGTACCCAGCTAAGTATCCCATTCAGAAGTTAGTCAGGCTAAGATGTCAGCCGGGAACATTGTTAGCCAATGGGGCTACTAGCCTTTCCACAGCAAAACGACAATTTAAAAGTGTTGCTTTTAAGACATATAAAAAAATACACGTCCTACTTTATAATATACAGCTCTCTGCCTTAGGGCTCTATAGGCCTTCCTTAGGGGAGACTTACTTATACTGTTAAGGGAAGTGGGAGCTTTGCTATTAGTTTAAATGGCAAAGTCGATTTAGCAGTGTTACCATTGCCCTTCCAGTCTGCAGTGGCAGGCTGGGAGAAATTTTGTGCATTGTCACACTCAGGGTGGTACAACCAGTGTTGCAGCTCTGTGTGGACACTCTGGGGCCGATTCCGATCTCGGCCGGTAGGGCTCCGAATAGGATTCGGCTTTACCGGATCCGATTCGGAGCCCTGTTTCCCGACCGAATCGTACGCGGGTCCGGCCGAGCGAGTACGATGCGAATTCTCCGACCGACTCGTCCGGGCGACCCGACCGCTCCGACCGACTCGTACCCGGATCGTACCGCTCCGACCGACTCGCTCGGACCCGATTCGCACCGCGCAATGGAGACGTTTTCCGGCCGGGTAAGTACGATGCGCACCTCGACCGCTCCGACCGACTCGCGCCGTCCGACTCGAACTCGCTGTCGGAGCCGTACTTTGGGGTCCGTGTCGGACCCCTGTTTGCGTACCCGTGCGAGGCGCACACAGGGGGACCCATGGGTCCCCCTACCTGTGCGTGTACGCCGCGAGCGCTCCGCGGCGCACTCGCTGTAGGGGCGCCCTTGTCCGCCTCGCACCCATTGAGGCAATGGGAGCCCGCGTACGCGTTGTACGACCAGCTCCCATTGAGTTCAATGGGAGTCCGACCGACTCGTGTCCGGTGGCATACGAATGCATCGGACTCGTTCGGTCGGACTGCACGGGTCCGATTCGGTCGGAAATCTCTCCGGGTCCGGCTCGGTCGGAGAGATTTCCGGCCCAAATCGGAATCGACCCCATAGTCTTACATGCTCTGGGTACCATATACTAGGGACTTATAAGTAAGTCCTTGAAATTGGAGACACCCAATTCGACATACAGTTTGCCATGGGTAAAAACACAGGCACTGAGGTCTGATTAGCAGCCTCAGTGCACCCTCAGATTCGATAAAACAGCAGGACCAGTCCAAAAATGTAGAGGTGAACATGTAAAAAATGGCATTTCCTTAGTGTTCAGCTCTCATAAAAATTGGAAACAATGTGCAGCCATTGCTTTGTCAACTTCTGCTCTTTCCCCAGGTCTCCCTGACCCTTTCCCCATTTGTGTACCTTTTTAACAGGAAGACGACGAGAGACAAGGGGTCACTCAAATCAACTGACAATTACTTCAATAGAGCAGTGAACTCTGGGCTTGTATAGTACTGTCACAAAGCTCCTTAAATTAAATTCATTTGTTCCCCTTATTAAAGAACATATATAAATATATAAATAAGGCAGTTGAGCTGCAAATCTACTAATAAAATGCAAAATTGTGAGTGGGACATTTTTAAATGGCATACGCCATATTTAAATGCCAAAAAGAGCCATCAAGCAATCACCTTTCCCTTGAGTTGGTAAAAAGATTCTGGGCCTACTTCATAAAGGGGAATCTACGAGTGGAATTTTCCACTCTCATAGATTCATTCCAGGAGTACGCATAAATCACTGAAATTCAGCAGCTATTGGTGGAGATTTACATCTATTAGTAGTAATAAGTGTCCCCACTTCCCTACACCAGAGATTTGGGACAGGTAAAACTCAAAATATCACCCTAAAATTACTACTAGCAACCTTACAGATATGTTAAAGGCATAAATTGGCCAAAAGCAGTTCTACATGGAGTAGGCAAGGATCTCCGCCAGAGAAAAGACCTCCAATTACACATTTGGCATTACATCAGCAAACTGGAGAGTTATCCACTCCCTAACAATAGGCCCACAACATGTTGATCTGTATCGAAAACATGCTGTTTGTTGTAGCAATTGGAGAAAAGGGAGATTTACAGAATGGTCAGCACCTCTAGGAGGATGGTACATCTGTAGCAATTTGAGTAACATGTCAGGTGATGTCCTAACAGTCTAAAGAGCTTCTGAAAAATCACAAGCTTTTAAGGACCTATCCGATAATCATGCGGGGCACTCCAACACTATATATCACCCTGTTTAGGCCTTTTTAGAACACATCAAGCATAACACAACAACATTGTGCTCATGATGAAAGTAAGCATTTATTTCTTCAGATATGCAGATACCTAAACCCAAATACTATATCGTAATTGTAAGGAAAGGGATCTTTTTGCATGAACACCACCTACTTTTTTGACTGATGCTGCTGGTTTTTGACTCTGAAGTGCACTGGGCCACGCTGACCAGGGCCCAGTTCATATGCTCTGACCCATGAAAGTAAAGTGTATGTGCAATTGGCTAATCCCCAGTTGACATATTAATTTACCTATAAGTCCCTAGCATATGGTAGAAAGTTTAAAAGTCACCAGAGGATTGCAGCCTTTATTGTGCAACCAGAGTAGTGACAGCGTGAAAACAGGGCTCTAGGTCTGCCATTCCAGCTAAGGGGCCGATTCCGATCTCAGCCGGTAGGGCTCCGAATCGGATTCGGCTTAACCGGATCCGATTCGGAGCCCTATTTCCCGACCGATTCGTACGCGCGTCCGGCCGAGCGAGTACGATGCGAAATCGCCGACCGACTCGTTCGGGCGTCCCAACCGCTCCAACCGACTCGTTCCCGGGTCGGACCGCACCGACCGACTCGCTCGGACACGACTCGCACCGCGCAATGGAGACGTTCCCCGGCCGGGTAAGTACGATGCGCGCCGCGAGCAGTCCGACCGACACGCGCCGTCCAGCTCGAAAGAGCAGTCGGAGCCGTACTTCGGGGGTCTGTGTTGGACCCCCCTGTGCATGTACGGCGCGAGTCGCTTCGCCGCGTACCCGCTGTAGGGGGCGCCCCTGTTCGCCTCGCACCCATTGAGTCAATGGGAGCCCGCGTACGCGTTGTACGACCGGCTCCCATTGACTTCAATGGGAGTCCGACCGAATCGAGTCCGATAGCATACGGACGCATCGTACTCGTTCGGTCGGGCTGCACGGGTCCGATTCGGTCGGAAATCTCTCCGGGTCCGGCTCGGTCGGAGAGATTTCCGGCCCGAATCGGAATCGGCCCCTAAGTCTTGTAACCTGCCAACTCGACATGGCAAAATAACCCTTTTAATATGTCCAGATCTTCCTTTTAAATATTTGTAAGTCACCCCTAAAGCGATGCATAGTAGCCCATAAGGCAGAGTATCAGATATTAAGAGGGACATGTCAAATTTAAACTTTACATGTCCTGACAATTAAAACTCTAAATTCTCATTTTCACTGTAGCAAAGCTGGTGGCCCCTTTGACTAACATGGAGTTTCACCAGCCCATGTGCTAAGTGCCTACTTCCATTTAGGACCAACAAACCTAGTAGACACGGCTGGTCTGTGCTTAATGATTATAAAGTTCTCAAACCACAATCATATTTAAGTGCAGGTTTTAAAATGAAGACGAAAGAAAAATTCTTAAGACTACGCCTGGGCATTGTACCGATCCTCCTGCACTTACCCCCCTGGAAAAGTAAATCAGGAGAGCATACCTGTCACCTCTGTGGAATGGGAAGCGAGGATCTTGTGCACGTTATCTCCATTTGCCGAAGCCTACTGAACATCAGACGTACTTTACTTTGTCCCACTTTCAAACAAGATGGCAATAGGACTTGCAAGCAGGCAGTGAGGCTATGCTTCAACTCTACTGTCTTCCAACTAAACTGCCGTCTCACAAAGTTCTTTGGTATAGCAGAAAGGAGACTTTCTCAAATACTGCCGCACAACGAAAGCGCAGAGAACAAATAACAATCGGCACAAGAGGTTACTGACTACTAAATAGGAAAAAATAAGGACACTACAACAATACTCAGTGGATGAACATTCTATCATTTTTAGCTAAACGCATTCTGAACCACCATTCAAACACCCTGAGAAAAGCTGGAAAATCAACAAAGATTTTATAAAACAAACGGAGAAAAGGAAAAAAGAAAATAGTCTACGCACAAGGAACATTGAAAAGCTCTCTCCTTCAAAGGTTTTATTGTTTTTAAAGTCGTACCAGTATTCAAATAAATGTGGACTGGCAAGAAGACATCAAAAGCTACATATTGGTATATATGGGGAAAGGGAAACGCCCCTTTTTCCACTATAAGCTGAAAGAATACGAACGCTTCCTTGATTTTTGATTCTACTGAACGAATGTCGCTATTTTAATATATGCATAGAGGGAAATTGTATTTAAAGTTTGAGCACCTTTTCTTTTGTCTTTTTCCAATACTTATAATGCAAACGAAATTGCAAAGGTTTTAATTAATCATGCAAATAAAGTCATACTACTACTAGTAGTCCAATGTATCAAAATATTTGTTACATTAAACCTGATTTAATGCTGAAGTTAGATTTAAGGTAACTTTTAATACAAGGACGACTTTAGAAAGCCACCTCTTTCTTGCACCAAATTCCGAGTAGCCACTTCTGGTTACCTGCAGCAGTTGTGACCCCAGACAGCCTGAAAAGCTTGCAAAAAGCATAATTCTGGTTCTTGTTGTCTAATATTTGTGTTTTTGGTGTCTAATAAAACATAAAAATATATTCTATTTTTATAAAATGGAGTGGGATTTTTATTGTGTTGTGTTTCTTACTTATTGACTGCTCTAGTACTGGTAAATGTTTTAAACTTGTTTTTCTTTGAGTTTAGCCTGGCTGCTCTGTGTCACAGCTACCCAGGACTGAGCTAAGGTTTGATTTAAAGAGACCTAACTGGACCTGATAAGGATTAGTGATATTATTGCTTAGTAAGGTCTCGCACCACCAACCAATATTCCACTTTTTTCCCAGAAATGCAATGGATAGTGAAACATACTCTCCTTGTGACAACTTTGCCCACAGTAAAAGATGTCTTTGTTTTGTGTGACACCTTTTCTCTACATAGCTTGTAATTCATCTTCAAATATATCATCAGCCCTTTATCAGTTAAGCAAATAAATGTCCAAATACAGTAAGTAATCACATGAAATGCTGAAAACAAACAGGAAATCACTTTCTTCAAGGCAAAAGCAAGGACAGGTTCCTAAAGGTGTATAGAAAGGAAATGTTGTACCTTCTCCAGCGTCTCCAGAGTATGCGGATCAATCTTCCGTATGTAGTTTGTCTCTGTGGTAGCGTAGAAATCTTCACCGCATCTTATGATATTGATCAAGCAGTTATCAGTGAAATCAGGGATGGCATGTGACAAATAAGTGGCAGCCCTGCAAAGAAACAATGACAAAGTGTTAGCTAATGCTTTGCTCTAGGCTATTTATAGGGGCTCAGACGTCTCTAGAATACTGTCCTGCAACAGCAAAGATGATCAAATGAATATACAGAGACTGGACAGATCTCAGTCGCTCTGTGTAGGTTGTATGTCACTATAATACATACAAGTCTGCAATCCATGTATAAAAACATGTCTCTAATTACTTTGTTAAGCCTGGCTTCTAAAGGAAGCCTCTATCGTTTACACCAGATTCAAAATCTGGTAAATAATTGCTATGATGTAGTAAATGGTTGATGACAAAATTCGTTACCCGCTGTTGCTATGTCATTAAGGCCTTCCGAGCCTCTCTGGCCTGAGAGCCTGTTAGCGCAGTGCTGCTTGCCTGCTTTGACTGAAAGTAGAAAGTACAGGAAGACAGGGAAGGGAGTGCGGCAGTGCTTAATTTGTAAAAACAATGAGTGCCAGGGAGCTCTTGAGGAGGTCACTGCATCTTGCACCACCCATTGCCCCTGCCAGCACTGACAATGACATTACCAACACAGCTACTAAGTGTCACACTGCTGCAAGTGTGACAGTTTAGACTATTCCTTGCCCCCTAAGCTATAAGAATGACTTAGGCGGCAGGTATTAGTAATTTTTAATGCATATTAAATTAATTTAAAAAACTGCGGTGCTCATCTCGAAATTAGACAGACAGCACCACCATGTGGCAGACTGTCAAAGTACAGGTATTGACAATTAAGTGCTGCTGCCGAGCAGCGAAACCACTGGCTCAAATTAAGCACAGGTAGGGGTTAGCTAAGGATGGCAGGTATGGTATGTCTTTTTCACATTTGGGTCAGGGAGTAGAGGCCATTTTATGTAGGGCTACACCATTACTCCTCTTTCCCTGCGTAGCAGTTGAAAGCAGAGGCAGATGATTTTGAGGCCATACATAACATAAAATTAGAGATGAGTAAAAAGTGAATGACAGCGATGTTTTCCACCTTAGGTTTCTGAGAGACATCATAGACAACATGAGATTTGCTCTAGTGGACTATTTGATGCCATTCAGAGCCCCTTGGTGAAAAACATCCCCATAAATCACTGCCACCCATCTATAGTTCTATGTATAATTGGCCACCTCTGATGCACCCAGTCGCCTATTATAAAGAAAAGACATATCTGCTCAACTGTAATAACTTATTACAGTTGAGTTGTAACATCACAATGCCTACTACTAAAGCGGGCAGCCGAGGGAAAAGGCAGATCAGGTCACGGGGCATAAAATAATGAACGAAAATGAAACATTCCTTTTCTTTCTTCTAGCTGTACAGTGACAAGTAGAAAGGAGATATTTATGGTAATATGTTATTTTTTTGCACTGCTTAGATAATTACAGAAAAGTTAGAATCTTTATGCGTTTCTACCCATTCCGAGCTACAGCGCCTTTTTGTACATTGACTTGTATTAAACTGGTTCTACTATCGTTTTGCAACAAATGTCTAATAGCTTTTTTGATGTGTTTAATTTTGCACTAGAGATTCTATTTTTATGTTTCATATTTGAGAACATGCTTTCTCTTTCATATGAAAGAGCTACACATTAAGAATGTAAGTGGTTTGTGGGAAAGGTGATGCTGTGACCATGTAGTATAAGGAATAAAGCACCTCCTGCCATACATGATAAGGACATTGCAAGTCACCTCGGAGTTCCATAACCTTATAAAGGAGCTCAGTCTTCAGCCTTGTTCCTCTATATGGTCATTGAACCCCTCAGTGACTTGCAATATCCTTATTATGTGTGGCAGTGGTTACTTTATCCCATTTCTATCAAGGATGTTAATATTGAGCTACAAAAACAGTGCACCCACCACATTGCCTCCCGCTACATGATCAAGATAAGCATTTATTCAATATTTATAAGTACACATCTACCTACTCTGACGAAGTAGTGGTAAAGGATATTGGGAATGCTATACTTTTGGCATGCGATATAACATGTCATACATATAGTTACTCCCACACTCCTTGGTGAAACTAAAAGAAAATGTATTTTTAATGAACATTGTTGGAATGGAAAAGATTCTCTACAGAGCTCCGAAGAGCTTGCACCCCTGTCCTGAATTTCCCATAACATATTTCTTGTCATTTTTGAATTTTGAGCCTTGGCACACAACCATCAAACCAATGTTTACAACAGTAATGCCTGTGTACCACTGTGAAACAGAATGCGACCCAGAGAGGGCTTAGCGGTCTGGAGGGGCACACCAAGAGCACTCTCCTTTACTGAGTGTGACTACAGTCAGCTTATTGAGCTGTTGAAGACTGACACTACTAGCATCCAGTGGATCGAGACGCTTGGCCAGCACCAGTGTCAACAGGGCAAACCTATGTTTCATCTGCGTTGCCTTTTTTTTGGTTCGGCAAAACTCGCAGCAGGCAGTGCTTGACCGAGGACTCAATCTGGACCCGTGTGACCCCGCTACGCAGCTCCTGCAGTATTCCATCCCAATAAGTCTGCAGTTTAGCGCAGTCCCAAGTCATGTGGAGGAACGTTTCTGGCTCCATTCTGCAGCGAGGGCAGGCGAGGCCCTCTCCTGTTTTTAAATTGCTCTGTCAGTACCCTGCAACCTGGTTCTTCCCTCCATCCATAAGGGACTTGGATAATGCATATATGCTTACCCTATGTATGTGGAGTTTATGACTATGGCAGCCAGGCCTTTATTTTG
Source organism: Calotriton arnoldi (assembly GCA_963921515.1). NCBI lineage: Eukaryota > Metazoa > Chordata > Amphibia > Caudata > Salamandridae > Calotriton > Calotriton arnoldi. Next base: position 201,600 of record CAWUFW010002454.1, on the reverse strand, counting down.
ATTTACTGTATATGAGTGGTACATAAGATGGTCATTGAAGAGAACTGTGTAGACAGCAATGTGAATTGCAGAGCTCCTCCACAGCACTCTTAAGTTCCTTTGTACTGGACCAGGCTCTATTTATCTCCACAAGTTCAAAGGTAATTACGTGGTGAGGCTTCCTCCTCTTTTGTGCCTTTTGTTTTAGGTCCCCCTTGTCAGGGAGCTCCAAACACCACCCCGCATCATGTTGACACTAGAACAAAGACCAAGGATGGAGCTGTCTTGGAGGGCTACATAGAAGTCAGGAACAACAGCCTGAAACCGGGCCCTGGGCTGAACTCGAGTAGTGAATAATCTGTCTGAATTTTGAGGGGCAGAAACCCCCTGTGACAAGATTTCTCATCAAGTTAAATATGGGGTCCCACAGCAGTGCAAAACAAGAAACTCTTCTGTGCTCCAGGGTTGGGGTCACTGACTTCCAGCTCCATGTTCCCAGGTTCGGGAACAGGACCCTAGAAGTTCTGCAGCCTGCTAGGAGACGAGATACTTTGTGTCTACATTGAGAAAAGCAGCTGACTGACTGATGGAAGGGTGAAGGAGGTATATTTGCACAAAGAGGCTGACTGGAAAAGGAGGGTTAAGGGGAGCTGGGAAGAAGAAACTGGAAGGGCCCCACTGCCACTCAGGGATAGATCTGCACCACCAGGCCTTGTTGTGAAGTCCCGAGATCCTCATGCTCCTGCGGCATACCAAGAAGGAGGCGCACCTGTGTTGGGTTGGCACCGATGAATAGCCTAAATATATCCTACAGTTTTCCTGATAAAAACAAAGTACCTCTGACAGCTGGGTGCTGAGAAAATCAAAACTGCGTTTGGTTTCTTAGGAAGGTTAGCACTATCCTCACATCGCACACCACAATTGCCAATTTGTTGCCTCAATCTCTGCTGTGACTTGAGGGTGGGCTTTTCACTTTGTTTGAGAGGTGGGTCTGTGTTTGGTCCTGAGGAAGATGCCCCAGTTAAGATCCACATGGCTGTGATCAGAATGAGTGGAGTGCGGCCCCTCTTTCACTGGTCTCAGTTACTTGCATTTCTCCCACCTTCATCACACAGAGGTCTGGTATGTTCTTCTGGGGGTAGATGGGAACCTAGGGGGGGGGGTCACAAGAGCATCATCCAACATTTTCCCTGAGAGGACAAAGTGTCAGAATCTGCATTTATTATAATTACGCAAAACCTTATTGTTAGACCTGGCATCCTTGGCGTGGGTCTCCCTTCCATTTTTTCGTAATGCCTCCACTGTTGCCGATATGTTTTTGCTGGACTAGATGCTCATGGGCACTTTGCCGCTGCTAATCAGTGCCAAAGTGCAAGTGCTCCCTATCGTGAATTGATGTATGTATTAGTGACTCCATGATTGGATGATTGGTTTACTTGTCAGTCCCTAGTACCGTGCACTGAGTGTGCCCAGGGCTTGTAAATCCAATGCTGCTGGTGGGCTTGCAGCACGGGTTGTGCCACCCACAGAAGCAGCTTGTAAAGTGTGTCTCAGGCCTGCCATTGCAGAGCCTGTGTGCAGCCTAGGGCTGCCATGTCGACTTGGTGAGTGCACCCACTTACCAGTCCCTAAACCTTCCCTTTACTGCATGTTGGTCACCCCTAAAGTAGGCCCTAGGGCAGGGTGCATTGTAAGTATAAGGTAGGACATGCCCTGGTGTGTGTGGCATGTCCTAATAGTGAATTACAGCCATTTTCGTTTTTCACTATTGCAAGGCTACCTGCTCCCCATAGGCCAGAATGGGCAGACTGACTATTATACCTTATAGTCAGAACTGACCCAGGGAACATGGTAGAAAAACGAATTTAGTATGCCTGAACTCAGGATGATAAAATACATCTTTTAGTGAAGTTGGTTTTAACATTCTGTGTTTGAAAATACCACTTTTAGAAAGTGGGTATTTTCTTGCCTAACTATCCAAGCCTGCCTCTGCTAGGTTGTGTATTCCTTGTCTGGAGATTGAGTGACAGGGGCTGGGGGTGGCTACAGGAGACAGGGTGAGTCAACACAGGGCTGAATAGAAAGATCTGCATCCAGAGTGGAGGGAGGAGTTGCACCTGGGTCTGAATAGGGCTGTGCCTGCCTTCCACAATGCTGGCTCCACCTCCTGCCGGGCGGCTGAGCACTCTGCCCCACATTCTGAAAGGAAAGAAATAGTCAGAAAAACAAAGTGCTCCAGGACTGACCAGAACTGGTTTTGGGCTAGGCAGAGGCCTCTCTGCCTTCAGAGAACAAAGAGAAACTGTGTATAAAAAGGGGACCCAGACCCCTAGGAAATTAGATCACTTTTGGGAACAAGAAGAAACCTTTGCTGAGGAGCGGAACCAAGAAGAAACTGAGGAGAGACTATCCCTAAGCCTGAAGTGTTGCTTGGGGGATTGGCCTGCAGTGGTTTGCCTGACTGCCAAAGAAAGGAGAAAGGAACTTTTGCCTGCTGTGACTTTCATCAACTTGTGAAGGATCTCCAAGGGCTTGGAAGAGAGCTTGCCCCCTGATCGAAGTCCCAGGACCATTGGACTTCACCCCCTTTGTGAATTGCTGCTGGAAACTCTGTTTCAGTGGCTACAGAGGTAGGGAGCTGTGACCGACTTTCACGACCGACTCGGTGTCCTGTAAGCACCGCATCGAAGCACCGTCTCGCCCTGCAACGCACGGCCCTGGTCTCACCGACTCCGTCAACGAGCCGCTGCCTGCACCGCATCGAGGGACAACGCGTCCTGCTACGCCGAATCGAACTGGTCCGACCGACACGGTCACTGCTGCGGAGTTCGAGTCCTGTGACCGCACCGGAGTTGGGCACCGCTCGCACGCTTTGCGACGCACCGCCCGACTCGCACCGCTGTCCGGACTGATCGACGCCAGCTCCTGAATCCGGCTCCGTCGCCGCACCGCAACCTGCCAGCACCGCATCGAAGCACCGTCTCGCCCTGCAACGCACGGCCCTGGTCTCACCGACTCCGTCTCGACGACGTCAACGAGCCGCTGCCTGCACCGCATCGAGGACAACGCGTCCTGCAACGCTTCCATTTTTGCATCGCGACCGCGACGAACAGCCATCCGGCTCGCACGCCCGTGCCTGCCGCTTCAAGTAAAGGTACTGTGACCGAGTCTGTCTACGCTGTGTTGGCCCGTCTCGACGCGGTCAGCTGGATTTGTTAGACTCTGTTTGTTCTCAACATCGCCGTAGCCGGAGGAGGCTACCGACTCGCACAGAACCTTTTGATCAGAACTAAGCACTCTTGACAGTATTGTGGATTATTTTGTCGTTTATGGTCTTGTGATAATTCTATATAAAGTATACCTATTTTTATAAATATATAACCTGTGTGGTGTCCATTTGTAGTGTTGTCACTTGATTACTGTATGTGTCCACAAATGCTTTACACACTGCCTCTGAACTAAGCCTGTCTGCTCGTGCCAAGCTACCAAGAGGGTGAGCAGGGGTTATTTCAGGAGTGTACCTACTTTCCCTGACTAGACTCAAGGGTCCCTATTTGGACAAAGGTACCTACCTCTGCCAACTAGAGACCCCCAAATCTAACACTTATCAAGAGAATAGCCTACGCCAGAACTAACTGATTGACTCCTCACAATTATTACATTGATGACGGTATACTGTTTGGTTTCCCTCAGATATTTATGCACAGTGTTGTACTGTGCATTGAAAGTAAAGCACTATTCCTTTAAGCAAAAGCACTGGTTGGACCCTGATTTATTGACTGTTTTAAATGTCTAATCGAATTGTGTGTTTCTACCCCACACCACCTCTGTGAGTAAGCCTTGAGCTGTTTGAGTTCACTACCGTGAGGTCATGTGCTAAACCAGTGTACTTGATGCTCAGTTTTGGGCTCAATAATTCGGTAAAGTCCCAAGTCATTAGTAGTAAATGGTTCTGATTGTTACAGTCTGAGCTCAGTAGCCCCTGTATGCCCTGGAATCCTGAAAAGACTACCATAGATAATTTACCAACACTGAAGAATGGGGCTTTTATTTTACCAGTGGCAAGATTGGAATCCCGGAATGCAAGTGTGTTTGGGGTGTGGATATTCGTACAGGATTCTTGCAGTGGCACCTCTGTCGATCACCTAAGTACCAGAAAAAGTAGAGGAATTTCAAGAATTGATTTGGCTAGAGGAGGCCCAGGGCACAAAGAAAAGACAGGTTTCCAACTCACTCCTACATTTACGGTAGATAAAACTGCCCTTATCTCTATAAACACGTTTTTTTCTGAAAAAGACCTGGCACTAACATTGGTACCTGCTCTCTGATCTCAAACAGACATGTTGTAGAGATAGAGTAGATGATCCCCCACCATTTAATGCACACTGCACAATCCAAGAGATGATGGAAGTCATTTAATGACATACAGGACATCAATGGGCAAACTTTAATACACAACTGATGCAGTCCCTTCTATGAGGCCTAGCGACAATCTCACATTAAAGTGAAATTTTGAAAATCTTTAGTTGTTTATATTTTCTGCCTCTGATGCTGTTGCACTGGTCACATCTAATTCCATAGTGACACTGGAGATCAGGTACGGCCTGACCATCAACTTAATCTGTCGATTGTGGGATGTGCTGTGCAGTTCATTCAAGAATTTGAGGTAGCTCTACTGCCTGCTTAGTGTTGTTGTGCTGTAGCTATTCACATTCCTTCTTATTAGCACAACATATTTCTTAAACTGCTTTGTGTAGGACAACAATACATACATACCATCATTTAGAAGCAGAAAAGAGGAAGTCTTGGAAAATTACATTGGGGGAATTTATTTTCCCCCATTACTAGCATTGGTGAGAAGCAATTTTAGGCGAAAGAAAGATAAAATAAAGCTTTTTTTGTGTTTTTGCTTTAAAAATCATCAGGTTTGCTTGCATGTTATATCTCTGGCATGCAGCTACTGCATCTCATTTATCTTCTAAACAAACTCTGCGCCCTCACAGGCACGGTTCATGTTTGTTGAAGGGTTTTAACAACATCATCTGGTGGAAATCCACTTTGACAAGTGTAGCATCAACTGACCCACACGTATGTTTTGTCCATGAAGGCCAATAACTAGGTCAACTCAGGCCTGCAAAGAATTCGTCCACAGGGATGCAAATGCCAGCTTTCACCTTGAGTCCGGAAGGACAGGTTCTGTTTGCCAACTCATAATTCTGACTAAAGGATATTCATCCAGAAGTGTATGTTGGTGATGAAGCCAATGAACTATATATATATATATATATATATATATATATATATATATATATATTCACTGAAAAAACCATAGGTTTCAGACACGTTATAGTTAGAAATTAGCATTTAAAAACCTTTGAAATTCACTGAAAAAACCATAGGTTTTAGGGACAGTTATAGTTAGTTGGACATTGCACTCGTACAAAACCCGTGAAATTCCCCTGTTATAGTTAGTTCAGCTAACTATAACTCGCGCCTCGCAATGCACTGCTGATGACGTCACATATTACATCACTCATGACATGGTCAGTGACATCACTGATGACATCACTGATGACATCTCAAATGACATCACTGATGACATCACTGATGACATCATCCAGTGACTGTGTGTTTCTGTAAAGTTTAAATATGTTTAATATATATAGGGAAAGGCGTATTGAAGAATGAGTGGGTGTATAAGTGTCTGAATGGATGATTTAGTACGTGAGTGACTGACTGACTCTACAAGTGAGTGATTAAACGTATCTTACTGAATGCATGGGTTAGTGACTAAACTGTGTGAATGTCTGTATCCGTCTGTTTGTTGGTGTGTAAGTGGATGCATGGATTTGCGAATAGCTACATGAGTGTCTATATGGGTTATTGATTGGTCATCTGAGTATCTGTATGGCTGCCTGAGTGTTTGTGTGGGTGGGGTGTGTGTGACTCTATACATAGATGTGTGAGTGGGTGATTCACTGGGTGCATGATTTCAAGAGTGCATCTGTGATGGACTGCTTGGGTGGGTGAGTGTGTGTATGGGTGTGTTAGTGAGTGAATGTATATCTCAGTGGTACATGTGCAAGTAACTACATATGTAAAAGGCAGTATATATGTGTGTTAGAGTATTTAAATGGCTATAAGTGAGAGTGTGTTATTGTGAGAGTGGCTGTATGGATGCGTGTGTGCTTGTATCAGTTATTGTATAAGAGCGTAAGAATGTGCTAGTATTTGTATGAGTAAGTGAGCTGGTGTGTGTATAACTGTATAGGTGAGTAAATGGGTGTGTGATTAATTTTTGCATGACTGACTAGGTGTGTGAGTACCTCTATGGATGAGTGGCGGTGTGTGAGTGTTTATATAGGTGTATGAGTGCATATGATAGTCCTGTACTGAGTGACTGTAAGTATGAGTGACTGTACAGGTGAGTGAGTGGATCTGTGTGTAGACCTAAGAATCAGTGAGTGGGTATGTAGTTTTTGGTGTTGGAGTGTCTATGGTTTTGAGAATGGCAGTCTGTAATTTAGAGTGGGTGTATCAAAAGTTATATTAGGGTGTGAGAAGATGCATGAAATTATCACATGGATGATGTCATCAGTGATGTCATTTGAGATGTCATCAGTGATGTCATCAGTGATGTCACTGACCATGTCATGAGTGATGTAATATGTGACGTCATCAGCAGTGCATTGCGGGCGCGAGTTATAGTTAGCTGAACTAACTATAACAGGGGAATTTCACGGGTTTTGTACGAGTGCAATGTCCAACTAACTATAACTGTCCCTAAAACCTATGGTTTTTCAGTGAATTTCAAAGGTTTTTAAATGCTAATTTCTAACTATAACGTGTCTGAAACCTATGGTTTTTTCAGTGAATTTCAAAGGTTTTTAAATGCTAATTTCTAACTATAACGTGCCTGAAACCTATGGTTTTTTCAGTGAATTTCAAAGGTTTTTTAAATGCTAATTTCTAACTATAACGTGCCTGAAACCTATGGTTTTTTCAGTGAATTTCAAAGGTTTTTTAAATGCTAATTTCTAACTATAACGTGCTTGAAACCTATGATTTTTTAAGTGAATTTCAAAGGTTTTTTAAATGCTAGTTTCTAACTATGCCAACAGAGGTAGGACATGTGAAGAAAGAAGAAAAAACGCACAGAAAGAAGCAAAAGATGTGCAGAAAGAACCAACAGAGGAGCAGAAAGAGGCCTTGTTGCAAAATCATCCTGTGCCCACAACTTTTTCAGACGGGTACTGGTGGTAACTGACTCTGACTAACCAGAGGTGAAGGGAGGGGGCCTGAGGTGACATGTGTGCAAACGCGCCCCATGGCGCGTTTTAAGTTGCGGGATTAAGTCCCCTTGAATCCTGAGGGTCCCTGGGGCCCAACTAGCCCCCAGGTACCTACAGTTAGGACCACAGAGCTGAGTTGCAGAGAGGCGTTCCGAGGCCACGCACCTTTTTCACCTCTCTGCAACGCAACTCTGTTGTGCTTACTGAAGGTACCTGGTGGGCTAGTTGGCCCCCAGGATTCAAAGGGAATTAACTCCCCAACTTAAAACGCACCACAGGGCGTGTTTGCGCACATGTCACCTGAGGCCCCGCCCCTCCCTCCACCACTGTGCAAACGCGCCCCGTGGCGCGTTTTAAGTTGGGGGATTAGGTCACCTTGAATCCTGAGAGTCCCTGGGGCCCAACCAGCCCACCAGGTACTTCCAGTAAGCACCACAGGCCTGCGTTGCAACGCCTGTAACAAATTGTGCAGTTGTGTTTAGGTAGTGAAGAGGGTCGTGCTGGGGGTAGTGTTTTAGGGTTTAGGGTAGTGCAGTGGTGTTTGTGTAGTGTAGGGGGTCATGCTGGGGGTAGATTTAGGGTTTAGGGTAGTGCAGTGGTGTTTGTGTAGTGTAGGGGGTCATGCTGGGGGTAGATTTAGGGTTTAGGGTAGTGCAGTGGTGTTTGGGTAGTGTAGGGAGTCATCCTGGGGGAGTGTTTTAGGGTTTAGGGTAGTACAGTGGTGTTTGGGTAGTGTAGGGGGTTGTGCTGGGGGAGTGTTTAAGGGTTTAGGGCAGTGCAGTGGTGTTTGGGTAGTGTAGGGGGTCGTGCTGGGGGAGTGTTTAAGGGTTTAGGGCAGTGCAGTGGTGTTCGGGTAGTGTAGGGGTCGTGCTGGGGGAGTGTTTTAGGGTTTAGGGCAGTGCAGTCGTGTTCGGGTAGTGTAGGGGTCGTGCTGGGGGAGTATTTTAGGGTTTTAGGGTTTAGGGTAGTGCAGTGGTGTTTGGGTAGTGTAGGGGGTCGTGCTGGGGGAGTGTTTAAGGGTTTAGGGCAGTGCAGTGGTGTTCGGGTAGTGTAGGGGGTCGTGCTGGGGGAGTGTTTTAGGGTTTAGGGCAGTGCAGTCGTGTTCGGGTAGTGTAGGGGGTCGTGCTGGGGGAGTATTTTAGGGTTTAGGGTAGTGCAGTGGTGTTCGGGTAGTGGAGGGGGTCATGCTGGGGGTAGTGTTCTAGGGTTTAGGGCAGTGCAGTGGTGTTCGGGCAGTGTAGGGGGTCGTGCTGGGGTGGTGTTTTAGGGTTTAGGGCAGTGCAGTGGTGTTCGGGCAGTGTAGGGGGTCGTGCTGGGGGTGGTGTTTCAGGGCTTAGGGCAGTGCAGTGGTGTTCGGGCAGTGTAGGGGGTCGTGCAGGGGGTGGTGTTTCAGGGTTTAGGGCAGTGCAGTGGTGTTCGGGCAGTGTAGGGGGTCGTGCAGGGGTGGTGTTTCAGGGTTTAGGGCAGTGGTGTTCGGGCAGTGTAGGGGGTCATGCTGGGGGTGGTGTTTCAGGGTTTGGGCAGTGCAGTGGTGTTCGAGCAGTAAAGGGGGTCATGCTGGGGGTGGTGTTTCAGGGTTTAGGGCAGTGCAGTGGTGTTCGGGCAGTGTAGGGGGCGGTGCAGGGGGTGGTGTTTCAGGGTTTAGGGCAGTGCAGTGGTGTTCAGGCAGTGTAGGGGGTGGTGCAGGGGGTGGTGTTTCAGGGTTTAGGGCAGTGCAGTGGTGTTCAGGCAGTGTAGGGGGTGGTGCAGGGGGTGGTGTTTCAGGGTTTAGGGCAGTGCAGTGGTGTTCGGGCAGTGTAGGGGGTCGTGCAGGGGTGGTGTTTCAGGGTTTAGGGCAGTGCAGTGGTGTTCGGGCAGTGTAGGGGGCGGTGCAGGCGGTGGTGTTTCAGGGTTTAGGGCAGTTCAGTGGTGTTCGGGCATTGTAGGGGGTGGTGCTGGGGCTGGTGTTTCAGGGTTTAGGGCAGTGCAGTGGTGTTCGGGCAGTGTAGGGGGTCGTGCTGGGGCTGTTGTTTCAGGGTTTAGGGCAGTGCAGTGGTGTTCGGGCAGTGTAGGGGGTCGTGCTGGGGCTGGTGTTTCAGGGTTTAGGGCAGTGCAGTGGTGTTCGGGCAGTGTAGGGGGTCATGCTGGGGCTGGTGTTTCAGGGTTTAGGGCAGTGCAGTGGTGTTCGGGCAGTGTAGGGGTCTTGCTGGGGCTGGTGTTTCAGAGTCTAGGGCAATGCAGTGGTGTTCGGGCAGTGTAGGGGTCTTGCTGGGGCTGGTGTTTCAGGGTTTAGGGCAGTGCAGTGGTGTTCGGGCAGTGTAGGGGGTCGTGCTGGGGGTGGTGTTTCAGGGTTTAGGGCAGTGCAGTGGTGTTCGGGCAGTGTAGGGGGTCGTGCTGGGGCTAGTGTTTCAGGGTTTAGGGCAGAGCAATGGTGCTCAGGCAGTGTAGGGGGTTGTGCTGGGGGTGATGTTTCAGGGTTTAGGGCAGTGCAGTGGTGTTAGGGCAGTGTAGGGGGTCATGCTGGGGTGGTGTTTCAGGGTTTAGGGCAGTGCAGTGGTCTTCCGGCAGTGTAGGGGGTCGTGCAGGGGTGGTGTTTCAGGGTTTAGTGCAGTGGTGTTCGGGCAGTGTAGGGGGTCGTGCTGTGGTGGTGTTTCAGGGTTTAGGGCAGTGCAGTGGTGTTCGGGCAGTGTAGGGTGTCGTGCTGAGGGGTGGTGTTTCAGGGTTTAGGGCAGTGCAGTAGTGTTTGGGCAGTGTAGGGGTCGTGCAGGGGTGGTGTTTCAGGGTTTAGGGCACTGCAGTGGTGTTCGGCCAGTGTAGGTAGTCTTGCTGGGGGTGGTGTTTCAGGGTTTAGGGCAGTGCAGTAGTTTTCGGGCAGGTTAGGCGGTCGTGCTGGGGCTGGTGTTTCAGGGTTTCAGGGCAGTGCAGTGGTGTTTGGGCAGTGTACGGGGTTGTGCTGGGGCTGGTGTTTCAGGGTTTAGGGCAGTGCAGTGGTGTGCGGGCAGTGTACGGGGTTGTGCTGGGGCTGGTGTTTCAGGGTTTAGGGCAGTGCAGTGATGTTCGGGCAGTGTAGGGGGTCGTGCTGGGGTGGTGTTTCAGGGTTTAGGGCAGTGCAGTGGTGTTCAGGCAGTGTAGGGGGTCGTGCTGGGGCTGGTGTTTCAGGGTTTAGGGCAGTGCAGTGGTGTTCGGGCAGTGTAGGGGTCTTGCTGGGGCTGGTGTTTCAGGGTTTAGGGCAGTGCAGTGATGTTCGGGCAGTGTAGGGGGTCGTGCTGGGGTGGTGTTTCAGGGTTTAGGGCAGTGCAGTGGTGTTCAGGCAGTGTAGGGGGTCGTGCTGGGGCTGGTGTTTCAGGGTTTAGGGCAGTGCAGTGGTGTTCGGGCAGTGTAGGGGGTCTTGCTGGGGGTGGTGTTTCAGGGTTTAGGGCAGTGCAGTGGTGTTCGGGCAGTATAGGAGGTCTTGCTGGGGGTGGTGTTTCAGGGTTTAGGGCAGTGGTGTTCGGGCAGTGTAGGGGGTCTTGCTGGGGGTGATGTTTCAGGGTTTAGGGCAGTGCAGTGGTGTTCGGGCAGTGTAGGGGGTCTTGCTGGGGGTAGTGTTTCAGGGTTTAGGGCGGTGCAGTGGTGTTCGGTGCAGTGTAGGGGGTCGTGCTGGGGGTGGTGTTTCAGGGTTTAGGGCAGTGCAGTAGTGTTCGGGCAGTGTAGGGGGTCGTGCAGGGGTGGTGTTTCAGGGTTTAGGGCAGTGTAGTGGTGTTCTGGCAGTGTAGGGGGTCATGCTGGGGGTGGGGTTTCAGGGTTTAGGGCAGTACAGTGGTGTTCGGGCAGTGTAGTGGGTCGTGCAGGGGTGGTGTTTCAGGGTTTAGGGCAGTGCAGTGGTGTTCGGGCAGTGTAGGGGTCGTGCTGGGGCTGGTGTTTCAGGGTTTAGGGCAGTGCAGTTGTGTTCGGGCAGTGTAGGGGGTCTTGCTGGGGGTGGTGTTTCAGGGTTTAGGGCAGTGGTGTTCGGGCAGTGTAGGGGGTCTTGCTGGGGGTGATGTTTCAGGGTTTAGGGCAGTGCAGTGGTGTTCGGGCAGTGTAGGGGGTCTTGCTGGGGGTAGTGTTTCAGGGTTTAGGGCAGTGCAGTGGTGTTCGTGCAGTATAGGGGGTCGTGCTGGGGATGGTGTTTCTGGGTTTAGGGCAGTGCAGTAGTGTTCGAGCAGTGTAGGGGGTTGTGCAGTGGGTGGTGTTTCAGGGTTTAGGGCAGTGCAGTGGTGTTCGGGCAGTGTAGGGGGTTGCGCTGTGGGTGGTGTTTCAGGGTTTAGGGCAGTGCAGTGGTGTTCGGGCAGTGTAGGTGGTCATGCACGGGGTGGTGTTTCAGGGTTTAGGGCAGTGCAGTGGTGTTCGGGCAGTGTAGGGTGTTGTGCTAGGGCTGGTGTTTCAGGGTTCAGGGCAGTGCAGTGGTGTTCAGGCAGTGTAGGGGGTCGTGCTGAGGCTGGTGTTTCACAGTTTAGGGCAGTGCAGTGGTGTTCGGGCAGTGTAGGGGGTCGTGCTGGGGCTGGTGTTTCAGGGTTTAGGGCAGTGCAGTGGTGTTCGGGCAGTGTAGGCGGTCGTGCTGGGGCTGGTGTTTCAGGGTTTAGGGCAGTGCAGTGGTTTTCAGGCAGTGTAGGGGGTTGTGCTGGGGCTGGTGTTTCAGGGTTTAGGGCAGTGCAGTGGTGCTCGGGCAGTGTAGGGGTTCGTGCTGGGGGTGATGTTTCAGGGTTTAGGGTAGTGCAGTGGTGTTCGGGCAGTGTAGGGGGTCGTGCAGGGGCTGGTGTTTCAAGGTTTAGGGCAGTGCAGTGGTGTTCGGGCAGTGTAGGGGGTCGTGCTGGGGCTGGTGTTTCAGGGTTTTGGGCAGAGCAGTGGTGTTCGGGCAGTGTAGGGGGTCATGCTGAGGGTAGTGTTTCAGGGTTTATGGCAGTGCAGTGGTGTTCGGGCAGTGTAGGGGGTCGTGCTGGGGGTGGTGTTTCAGGGTTTAGGTCAGTGGTTTTCGGGCAGTGTAGGGGGTCTTGCTGGGGGTGATGTTTCAGGGTTTAGGGCAGTGCAGTGGTGTTCGGGCAGTGTAGGGGTCTTGCTGGGGTAGTGTTTCAGGGTTTAGGGCAGGGCAGTGGTGTTCGGGCAGTGTAGGGGGTCATGCTGGGGGTGGTGTTTCAGGGTTTAGGGCAGTGTAGTGGTGTTCGGGCAGTGTACGGGGTCTTGCTGGGGGTAGTGTTTCAGGGTTTAGGGCAGTGCAGTGGTGTTCGTGCAGTGTAGGGGGTCGTGCTGGGGGTGGTGTTTCAGGGTTTAGGGCAGTGCAGTAGTGTTCGGGCAGTGTAGGGGGTCGTGCAGGGGGTGGTATTTCAGGGTTTAGGGCAGTGCAGTGGTGTTCTGGCAGTGTAGGGGTCATGCTGGGGGTGGGGTTTCAGGGTTTAGGGCAGTACAGTGGTGTTCGGGCAGTGTAGTGGGTCGTGCAGGGGTGTTGTTTCAGGGTTTAGGGCAGTGCAGTGGTGTTCGGGCAGTGTAGGGGGTCGTGCTGGGGCTGGTGTTTCAGGGTTTAGGGCAGTGCAGTTGTGTTCGGGCAGTGTAGGGGGTCTTGCTGGGGGTGGTGTTTCAGGGTTTAGGGCAGTGGTGTTCGGGCAGTGTAGGGGGTCTTGCTGGGGGTGATGTTTCAGGGTTTAGGGCAGTGCAGTGGTGTTCGGGCAGTGTAGGGGTCTTGCTGGGGGTAGTGTTTCAGGCTTTAGGGCAGTGCAGTGGTGTTCGTGCAGTATAGGGGGTCGTGCTGGGGATGGTGTTTCTGGGTTTAGGGCAGTGCAGTAGTGTTCGAGCAGTGTAGGGGGTTGTGCAGGGGGTGGTGTTTCAGGGTTTAGGGCAGTGCAGTGGTGTTCGTGCAGTGTAGGGGGTTGCGCTGTGGGTGGTGTTTCAGGGTTTAGGGCAGTGCAGTGGTGTTCGGGCAGTGTAGGTGGTCATGCACGGGGTGGTGTTTCAGGGTTTAAGGCAGTGCAGTGGTGTTCGGGCAGTGTAGGGTGTTGTGCTAGGGCTGGTGTTTCAGGGTTCAGGGCAGTGCAGTGGTGTTCAGGCAGTCTAGGGGGTCGTGCTGAGGCTGGTGTTTCACAGTTTAGGGCAGTGCAGTGGTGTTCGGGCAGTGTAGGGGGTCGTGCTGGGGCTGGTGTTTCAGGGTTTAGGGCAGTGCAGTGGTGTTCGGGCAGTGTAGGCGGTCGTGCTGGGGCTGGTGTTTCAGGGTTTAGGGCAGTGCAGTGGTTTTCAAGCAGTGTAGGGGGTCGTGCTGGGGCTGGTGTTTCAGGGTTTAGGGCAGTGCAGTGGTGCTCGGGCAGTGTAGGGGGTCGTGCTGGGGGTGATGTTTCAGGGTTTAGGGTAGTGCAGTGGTGTTCGGGCAGTGTAGGGGGTCGTGCAGGGGCTGGTGTTTCAAGGTTTAGGGCAGTGCAGTGGTGTTCGGGCAGTGTAGGGGGTCGTGCTGGGGCTGGTGTTTCAGGGTTTTGGGCAGAGTAGTGGTGTTCGGGCAGTGTAGGGTGTCATGCTGAGGGTAGTGTTTCAGGGTTTAGGGCAGTGCAGTGGTGTTCGGGCAGTGTAGGGGGTCGTGCTGGGGGTGGTGTTTCAGGGTTTAGGTCAGTGGTTTTCGGGCAGTGTAGGGGGTCTTGCTGGGGGTGATGTTTCAGGGTTTAGGGCAGTGCAGTGGTGTTCGGGCAGTGTAGGGGGTCTTGCTGGGGGTAGTGTTTCAGGGTTTAGGGCAGGGCAGTGGTGTTCGGGCAGTGTAGGGGGTCATGCTGGGAGTGGTGTTTCAGGGTTTAGGGCAGTGTAGTGGTGTTCGGGCAGTGTAGGGGGTCATGAAGGGGGTGGTGTTTCAGGGTAGTGCAGTGGTGTTCGGGCAGTGTAGGGGGTCATGCTAGGGGTGGTGTTTCAGGGTTTAGGGCAGTGCAGTGGTGTTCGGGCAGTGTAGGGGGTCATGCAGGGGCTGGTGTTTCAGGGTTTAGGGCAGTGCAGTGGTGTTCGGGCAGTGTAGGGGTCGTGCTGGGGGTAGTGTTTTAGGGTTTAGGGTAGTGCAGTCGTGTTTGTGTAGTGTAGGGGGTCGTGTTTTAGGGTTTAGGGTAGCGCAGTGGTGTTTGTGTAGTGTAGGGGTCATGTTTTAGGGTAGTGCAGTGGTGTTTGGGTAGTGTAGGGGGTCATGCTGGGGGTAGTGTTTTAGGATTTAGGTTAGTGCAGTGGTGTTTGGGTAGTGTAGGGGGTTGTGCTGGGGGTAATGTTTTAGGGTTTAGGGTAGTGCAGTGGTGTTTGTGTAGTGTAGGGGGTCGTGCTGGGGGTAGTGTTTTAGGGTTTAGGGTAGTGCAGTGGTGCTTGTGTAGTGTAGGGGGTCATGCTGGGGGTAGTGTTTTAGGGTTTAGGGTAGTGCAGTGGTGTTTGTGTAGTGTAGGGGTCATGTTTTAGGGTAGTGCAGTGGTGTTTGGGTAGTGTAGGGGGTCGTGCTGGTGGTAGTGTTTTAGGATTTATGTTAGTGCAGTGGTGTTTGGGTAGTGTATGGGGTCGTGCTGGGGGTAGTGTTTAGGGGTTTAGGATAGTGCAGTGGTGCTTGTGTAGTGTAGGGGGTCGTGCTGGGGGTAGTGTTTTAGGGTTTAAGGTAGTGCAGTGGTGTTTTTGTAGTGTAGGGGGTCATGTTTTAAGATGCAATGCTCCAATACCTGACCAGTCTGCACTACATAAAACTGCAAAAAACTAAAAATAAAAAGTGTTTTGCACACTTTTGTCATTGGGCTATATGTGGGCTACATCTGGGTAATATTTGTGCTACATTTGGGCTCTTTTTTCACTGGTGGCCATCTTGGAAGACTTCTTTGTTATGAAGTTTCCTAATTTCTTCATTTACTGCAGTCTCCTCAGTAGGAAATGATTTCAGTTTTTACTTTGATTCCATCAAGAAGGCATTCAGATGTGTCTCACATCTGCCATAAATTCAGAATGTTAGCACTCTAGTTGCTCATTAGATCACTGGAGTAAAGCTACTGCTCACCAGGGAGTTAACTGGTAGTCTGCTGCTGGTATTGAAAGTGATTGTTTCAGTCTGCATGTCAGAATTTTCTAATGAAATAGAAGAGGATTTGAGATCTCACTTAAAACATGCCCTAATTTTTCTTTCTGCAGCACTAACCATAATTTCTATTTAAAAAAGAACCCATTTTGTTCCTTTTTAAATTAAATGTTTTAAGTGTTACCGGTTTATTCCAATCAAGATGGCTTCAGGTGTGCCATACTTTTGTCATAAGTAATTCTGTTAGCGCTCTAGTTGTTCTTTAGAACACTCTGGGAAGCTGCAGTAGAACACAATGGCATCAACTGGCAGGCTGCTCCTGTTGAAATATAACAGGAAGATATTTGAGATCACACTTGAAACATGTCCTAATTTTTCTTTCTACAGCACTAACCATAATTTCTATGACAAAATGAACCCCATCATTTTGTTCCTTTTTAAATTAAATTGTTTAAGTGTTACCAGTTTATTCCAATCAAGATGGCTTCAGGTGTGCCATACTTTTGTCATAAGTAAGGCTGTTAGCACTCTAGTTGTTCTTTAGAACACTCTGGGAAGCTGCAGTAGAACACAAAGGCATCAACTGGCAGGCTGCTCCTGTTGAAATATAACAGGAAGATATTTGAGATCACACTTGAAACATGTCCTAATTTTTCTTTCTACAGCACTAACCATAATTTCTATGACAAAATGAACCCCATCATTTTGTTCCTTTTTAAATTAAATTGTTTAAGTGTTACCAGTTTATTCCAATCAAGATGGCTTCAGGTGTGCCATACTTTTGTCATAAGTAAGGCTGTTAGCACTCTAGTTGTTCTTTAGAACACTCTGGGAAGCTGCAGTAGAACACAAAGGAATCAACTGACAGTCTCTGCCCTTGTTGGATGTACATGTTTTACTGAGAATGTCAGACTTCATTCTCACATGAGTGAGAAAGATAATGTGAATTTACAGAAAATATGCTCTCATTTTAGCTTCTGGAGCACCTTCCAAACCTCCATGGGACAAGCATGAGAAAATAGTGTTCTATCAAACATGATTCATGATATCCCAGCAGAAGGTTTTTCACATGGTAAAATCACCTTAGAATACACCACAATTCCTAAAATTAGTATGGTACCATCAACAAATAAATTCTAATGTAACTAAAGCCTGTTATCACCCTTTATAGTTCTCCTTTTGGTGACCCTCAAAATCTTCTATTCACTACAATGCATTTCAATGAGGTACTATCATTTATATTGGTCCCAAGATGGCTGCCAGAAATTCCAGGATGAAGTGCTGACAGCCAATCAGATCTCACAATGACATGTGTGGTTAGGCTCCGCCCAGATATATATGTGACTTTACTTTTGATTTTCTCAGGAACTACTGAACGGTTTACACCATTTAAGCAAAGGCACGACACTGAACCAAGGGCTACCTCTTTGCCAAATTTGGTGTAATTCCGTTCAGCAGTTCGGGCTGTAGCTGCGACTAAAGGTTCCTATGGAAAAATGAATGGGAAAACACGTTTTGGGACCCCCCTTTTTCTCGGCCCCGCTTGACGTATCACCCGAGACTTTCAGGATAGGAGCGGACCGGAGCGCCCCAACAAGTTGGAAACTTTCGCGAAGATTCGTCAACCGGCGCCAACGTTATTTCAAATAGAATGTCGCGGATTTCCTATGGATAATAGGTTTTAACTATAACTATCTACTGGCGACCGCCAGTAGATAATATATATATATATATATATATATATATTATCTACTGGCGGTCGCCAGTAGATAGTTATAGTTAGGACCTATTTTCCATAGGAAATCCGCAACATTCTATTTGAAATAACGTTGGCGCCGGTTGACGAATCTTCGCGAAGCTTCCAACTTGTTGAGGCGCTCCGATCGCTCCTATCCTGAAAGTCTCGGGTGATTCGTCAAGTGGGGGCCGAGAAAATGGGGGTCCCAAAACGCGTTTTCCCATTCATTTTTCCATAGGAACCGTTCATCGCGACTACAGCCCGAACTGCTGAACGGAATTACACCAAATTTGGCAAAAAGGCAGCCCTTGGTTCAGTGTCGTGCCTTTTGCTTAAATGGTGTAAATCCGTTCAGTAGTTCCTGAGAAAATCAAAAGTAAAGTCACATATATATCTATGGCTGAGTAGGGTCCGCGTACCCTCCCGATCACGAGCTGCATGCTAATTGGCTGTCAAGTGGCTGTCAACACTCCAAATCAGAAAGTGTTGGCAGCCATTTTGTCCCTCGGTAGAACCGAGGGACAGAAACAAGTGCGCAAAGCGCAAAAGGGGCAGGGTAGAAACACCCTGACCCCTAGGTCTGCTCAGGGGTCCCACAAGGACACCCTGGGCAGAAAAAGCATTTTTAAATCGGCGGGATGCACTTAGGGTGCACGGATCCCGCAGATTAAAAAAAAACACAAGAAACAAGTGCGCAAAACGCACAAAGGGGCAGGGTAGAAACCCCTGACCCCTAGGTCTGCTCAGGGGTCCCACAAGGACCCCTGGGCAGAAAAAAGCAAAAAAAAAAAGACCGGCATCGTGCCGGAGGCCCGCCCCCTCCCTGCAGCAGTCTGCAAACGCGCCCCCTGGCGCGTTTTAAGAAGGGGAAGTAATTCCCCTTGAATACTGGGGTCCCTGGGGGCCAACTAGCCCACCAGGAACCTCCGGTATGCGCCAGGGGGCTGCGTTGCAGAGAGGTGTACAGAGGCCACGCCCCGTTTTACACCTCTCTGCAACGCAGCTCTGTGGCGCTTTTTGGAGGTACATGGTGGGCTAGTTGGACTCCAGGGACCCTCAGTATTTAAGGGGACTTAATCCCCCAACTTAAAACACGCCACGGGGCGCGTTTGCACAGTGGTGAAGGGAGGGGTCGTGGCTTCAGGTGACGTGTGCAAACAGGCCCCGTGGCGCGTTTTAAGATGGGGAATTAAATCCTCTTCAATCCTGAGGGTCCCTGGGGGCCAACTAGCCCACCAGGTACCTCCAGTAAGCACCACGGAGCTGCGTTGCAGAGTGTTGTAAAAGGGCGTGGCCTCTGAACACCTCTCTGCAACGCAGCTCTCTGGCGCATACTGGAGGTATCTGGTGGGCCAGTTGGCCCCTAGGGACCCTCGGGATTGAGGAGGAATTAATTCTCCAACTTAAAACGCGCCACAGGGCGTGTTTGCAGACATGTCACTTCAGGCCCCACCCCCTTCCTTCACCATTGTGCAAATATTCCTCTAAAATCAGCCGAACTACGAATTCCGATTTACTCACCTGTTATCAGGAGAGACCTCAGTGCTGCATCTTTGAGCCCAGTACTGATCCTGAAAAGTAATTTTAACCGTACTTACCAGTAACTTGAATTTCCTTCCATAGGCTAACATTGACTGGTTTCACTTGGAAATTCTTCTAAGTGTGGAGTTTTGGAACTTTATAATATTCCTCTAAAATCAGCCGAACTACGAATTCCGATTTACTCACCTGTTATCAGGAGAGACCTCAGTGCTGCATCTTTGAGCCCAGTACTGATCCTGAAAAGTAATTTTAACCGTACTTACCAGTAACTTGAATTTCCTTCCATAGGATATCATTGCCTGCTTGTTGCTGAAAAAGTTTCTAAGTGTCGATTTTTGAAACATACAAATATTCCTCTAAAATCAGCCGAACTACGAATTCCGATTTACTCACCGGTTATCAGGAGAGACCTCAGTGCTGCATCTTTGAGCCCAGTACTGATCCTGAAAAGTAATTTTAACCGTACTTACCAGTAACTTGAATTTCCTTCCATAGGCTAACATTGACTGGTTTCACTTGGAAATTCTTCTGTGTGGAGTTTTGGAACTTTATAATATTCCTCTAAAATCAGCCAAACTACGAATTCCGATTTACTCACCTGTTATCAGGAGAGAACCCAGTGCTGCATCTTTGAGCCCAGTACTGATCCTGAAAAGTAATTTTAACCGTACTTACCAGTAACTTGAATTTCCTTCCATAGGATATCATTGCCTGCTTTTTGCTGAAAAAGTTTCTAAGTGTCGATTTTTGAAACATACAAATATTCCTCTAAAATCAGCCGAACTACGAATTCCGATTTACTCACCGGTTATCAGGAGAGACCTCAGAGCTGCATCTTTGAGCCCAGTACTGATCCTGAAAAGTAATTTTAACCGTACTTACCAGTAACTTGTATTTCCTTCCATAGGGTAACATTGTCTGGTTTTCAGCAGAAAAGTTTCAAAGTGTCGATTTTCACAAACTACAAATATTCCTTAAAAATCGCCTGTATGACTTAAACGCATTCTTTCAACTGTTTACAGGAGATGCACCAGGGCTGGATCCAGGATCCACCACTGAGTAAGAAAAAGTAACGATAACACTACTTACCTGCTAAGTGAATTTCCTCCCATAGGATAACATTGGTGATTCTATGTGAAGAAGTTTCTAAGTGTCAACTTTTAAAATACAATAATATTCCTTAAAAATCACTACTGTAACCAAAACGCTTTTACTCAACTGTTTACAGGAGATGTCCCAGGACTGAATCTAGGATCCAGTCCTGTGGTTAGAAAAGTAATCCATAAAGTAACTAATTGCATTTAACTTGAAATTCACATTGAGCTCAATGTTGCATTGTGTTTGAAATTGTGTTGCCCATTGCAACAACTGTAACTACTGTACTTAAAGTCTATTGCCTATTTTCAAAGTATTTAAACTAAAGTAATTCATTCTGAGAAAGTATATTTTGTAATGTAATGTATAATGTAATTACAATGTAATTTAAAAATAAAATATCTAAAAATAAATAGTTTAAAAAAAAAAATGTAGTAAATCAGTATCAAAAAAATAAATATAACAATTAATACATTTAAAAATTGTCATTTACAAAACCTTTGAAATTCACTGAAAAAAACCATAGGTTTCAGACATGTTATAGTTAGGAATTAGCATTTAAAAAACCTTTGAAATTCACTGAAAAAACCATAGGTTTCAGGCACGTTATAGTTAGAAATTAGCATTTAAAAAACCTTACAAATTCACTGAAAAAACCATAGGTTTTAGGGACAGTTATAGTTAGTTGGACATTGCACTCGTACAAAACCCGTGAAATTCCCCCGTTATAGTTAGTTCAGGTAACTATAACTCGCGCCCGCAATGCACTGCTGATGACGTCACATATTACATCACTCATGACATGGTCAGTGACATCACTGATGACATCTCAAATGACATCACTGATGACATCACTGATGACATCATCCATGTGATAATTTGATGCATCTTCTCACACCCTAATATAACTTTTGATACACCCACTGTAAATTACAGACTGCCATTGTCAAAACCATAGACACTCCAACACCAATTACTATATACACACTCACTGATTCTTAGGTCTACACACACACATCTACTCACTCACCTGTACAGTCACTAATACTTATAGTCACTCAGTACAGGACTATTATATGCACTCATACACCTATATAAACACTCACACACCACCACTCATCCATAGAGGTACTCACACACCTAGTCAGTCATGCAAAAAATTAAGCACACACCCATTTACTTACCTATACAGTTATACACACACCAGCTCACTTACTCATACAAATACTAGCACATTCTTACGCTCTTATACAATCACTGATACAATCACACACTCATCCATACAGTCACTCTCACAATCACACACTCTCGCTTATAGCTATTTATATACTCCAACACACATATATACTGCCTTTCACATATGTAGTTACTCACACATGTACCACTGGGACATACATTCACTCACTAACACACTCTTACACACACTTACCCACCCATACAGTCTATCACAGATGCACTCTTGAAACCATCCACCCAGTGAATCACCCACTCACACATCTATGCACAGAGTCGCACACACCCCACCCACACAAACACTCAGGCACCCATACAGATACTCAGACAACCAATCAATAACTCATATAGACACTCATGTAGCTATTCACAAACCCATGCAGCCACCTACACAGCAACAGACAGACAGATACAGACATTCACCCAGTTTAGTCACTAACCCATGCATTCAGTAAGATACGTTTAATCACTCACTTATAGAGTTAGTCACGCACCTACTAAATCATCCATTCAGACACTTATACACCCACTCATTCTTCAATACGCCTTTCCCTATATATATTAAACATATTTAAACTTTACCGAAACACACAGTCACTGGATGATGTCATCAGTGATGTCATTTGAGATGTCATCAGTGATGTCATCAGTGATGTCACTGACCATGTCATGAGTGATGTAATATGTGACGTCATCAGCAGTGCATTGCGGGCGCGAGTTATAGTTACCTGAACTAACTATAACGGGGGAATTTCATGGGTTTTGTACGAGTGCAATGTCCAACTAACTATAACTGTCCCTAAAACCTATGGTTTTTTCAGTGAATATATATATATATATATATATATATATATACACACACACACATACACACACACACATATAAGTATATCATAAATTCACTTTATTCCTCAGTCGTTACGCGTTTCGGCAAAGACTTGCCTTGATCACGGCAAGTCTTTGCCGAAACGCGTAACGACTGAGGAATAAAGTTCCAATTTGCACTTGCAGAGGACTTCGAGTGTGCGCTTTACTTGAACAATTTATGCAAAATACGTCCGGCTGTGGTTCCGCCGGCACCGCGCACCACCTGACGACGGGCTCGGTCCCAGAAGGAACCGTTTCCTTTCTTTGATATATATGACCAAGGCTGTTGCCGAAACGCGTAAGGGAAATGAAGAAATGTGCTGCTTAACATCTCTGAGATTAAATGCTCTGCTTCCAGAAATGGGCCTCTGTGTTTTTCCTGTCTTGACGTTGACGATTGATGGGCTGCTCCATGCCTGTTGTTGTAAAGAGGCCACCCGGTAGGGTCGGAGGCTCCGTGTGCTTGGAGACTTGTGTTTGGAATTCAATCAGGAGCATGACCCACTCGCAGTCACCAGCCCATTGGGGATATGCTAGCATAGCGAAAACTGATGACTGCTGGAGGAAGGGAGTCGGAGGGGATGACACCCCCCTTTGACCATTTTGGAAAAACAAGCATTATTTCAGAGACGATCGGAAATGCAAAATGCGCACAAGATCAGAGAGCGCACGACCAGGAAAGTATTGCCACAACTTAAATGCAAGTACAAAGAATAATTCCATTATATTGAGGAACATAGAGAATTAATTGTGATTCCACGAAATACATGAAGCAGTACAATGCATTCTGGGACTAGTATTTTTAACTACTGGTCATGTGACTTTCAATACAAAAAGCGGACACAATGCACTTTGCACTTTTATAATTCTTCTCACCTGTGACCAAGGCTGTTGCCGAAACGCGTAAGGGAAATGAAGAAATGTGCTGCTTAACATCTCTGAGATTAAATGCTCTGCTTCCAGAAACGGGCCTCTGTGTTTTTCCTGTCTTGAAGTTGACGATTGATGGGCTGCTCCATGCCTGTTGTTGTAAAGAGGCCACCCGGTAGGGTCGGAGGCTCCGTGTGCTTGGAGACTTGTGTTTGGAATATATATATATATATATCTATATATATATATATATATATATATATATATATATATAAATATATAAATATATATATATATTCAAAACAAGAGGTTGCCGCTCTGGTGGAACGCACTCGCCGGAGGCCTGGCCAAAAATCAGGGCTGCTCACTCAGGACATCTCCCCACAGGAGATGGAGGGGCCGTTTGTATTCTCAGGGCGGCACTTTGAACATTGTTTGTCCCATAATGGATATTTTATTTCACAATCTGGAAGCCAGCGCCCACTTGGATATGTAAAACAGGACTCCAAGTCCCATCATGCTATAGTTTTACTCACCTGATTTATATTGGGGTTTACCATGCAAAATAAAGATGGGACTTCCTTTTAACTTGCTGGTGCCTTTCATTTTGTGCGAATGCTGCCCAGAGGAAGGGAGGTATCCCGAAACGCCTCGGCGGCGCACATGTGGGGAGATGTCCTGAGTGAGCAGCCCTGATTTTTGGCCAGACCTCCGGCGAGTGCATTCCACCGGAGCGGCAACCTCTTGTTTTGAATATGTGTGGCCAAGCCCAGGCCACGGCTTCGCACCACCACGAGACCCGAGTGGGTCCGCAGCAATGGACTTACCAAGCATAGCGGAGCTGGAGGGGCCGTTTGTATTCTCAGGGCGGCACTTTGAACATTGTTTGTTCCATAATGGATATTTTATTTCACAATCTGGAAGCCAGCGCCCACTTGGATATGTAAAACAGGACTCCAAGTCCCATCATGCTATAGTTTTACTCACCTGATTTATATCGGGGTTTACCATGCAAAATAAAGATGGGACTTCCTTTTAACTTGCTGGTGCCTTTCATTTTGTGCGAATGCTGCCCAGAGGAAGGGAGGTATCCCGAAACGCGTAGGCGGTGCACATGTGGGGAGATGTCCTGAGTGAGCAGCCCTGATTTTTGGCCAGACCTCCGGCGAGTGCGTTCCACCGGAGCGGCAACCTCTTGTTTTGAATATATATATATATATATATATATATATATATATATATATATATATTTCACTGAAAAAACCATAGGTTTCAGGGACAGTTATAGTTAGTTGTACATTGCACTCGTAAAAAACCCGTGAAATTCCCCCGTTATAGTTAGTTCAGCTAACTATAACTCGCGCCCGCAATGCACTGCTGATGACGTCACATATTACATCACTCATGACATGGTCAGTGACATCACTGATGACATCACTGATGACATCTCAAATGACATCACTGATGACATCATCCAGTGACTGTGTGTTTCTGTAAAGTTTAAATATTTTTAATATATATAGGGAAAGGCGTATTGAAGAATGAGTGGGTGTATAAGTGTCTGTATGGATGATTTAGTAGGTGCGTGACTCACTCTATAAGTGAGTGATTAAACGTATCTTACTGAATGCATGGGTTAGTGACTAAACTGGGTGAATGTCTGTATCCGTCTGTCTGTTGCTGTGTAAGTGGCTGCATGGGTTTGTGAATAGCTACATGAGTGTCTAAATGAGTTATTGATTGGTTGTCTGAGTATCTGTATGGGTGCCTGAGTGTTTGTGTGGGTGGGGTGTGTGCGACTCTGTGCATAGATGTGTGAGTGGGTGATTCACTGGGTGGATGGTTTCAAGAGTGCATCTGTGATAGACTGTATGGGTGGGTAAGTGTGTGTAAGAGTGTGTTAGTGAGTGAATGTATGTCCCAGTGGTACATGTGTGAGTAACTACATATGTGAAAGGCAGTATATATGTGTGTTGGAGCATATAAATAGCTATAAGCGAGAGTGTGTGATTGTGAGAGTGACTGTATGGATGAGTGTGTACTTGTATCAGTGATTATATGAGAGCGTAAGAATGTGCTAGTATTTGTATGAGTAAATGAGCTGGTGTGTGTATAACTGTATAGGTGAGTAAATGGCAGTGTTTAATTATTTGCATGACTGACTAGGTGTGTGAGTACCTCTATGGATGAGTGGCGGTGTTTGAGTGTCTATATAGGAGTATGAGTGCATATGATAGTCCTGTACTGAGTGACCGTAAGTATGAGTGACTGTACGGGTGAGTGAGTGGATGTGTGTGTAGACCTAAGAGTCAGTGAGTGGGTATGTAGTTATTGGTGTTGGAGTGTCTATGGTTTTGCGAATGGCAGTCTGTAATTTAGAGTGGGTGTATCAAAGGTTATATTAGGGTGTGAGGAGGTGCATCAGATTATCACGTGGATGATGTCATCAGTGATGTCATCAGTGATGTCATTTGAGATGTCATCAGTGATGTCATCAGTGATGTCACTGACCATGTCATGAGTGATGTAATATGTTACGTCATCAGCAGTGCATTGCGGGGGCGCGAGTTATAGTTAGCTGAACTAACTATAACGGGGGAATTTCACGGGTTTTGTACGAGTGCAATGTCCAACTAACTATAACTGTCCCTGAAACCTATGGTTTTTTCAGTGAATTTCAAAGGTTTTTTAAATGCTAATTCCTAACTATAACGTGCCTGAAACCTATGGTTTTTTCAGTGAATTTCAAAGGTTTTTTAAATGCTAATTCCTAACTATAACATGTCTGAAACCTATGGTTTTTAGTGAATTTCAAAGGTTTTGTAAATGACAATTTTTAAATGTATTAATTGTTATATTTATTTTTTTGATACTGATTTACTACATTTTTTTTTAAACTATTTATTTTTAGATATTTTATTTTTTAAATTACATTGTAATTACATTATACATTACATTACAAAATATACTTTCTCAGAATGAATTACTTTAGTTTAAATACTTTGAAAATAGGCAATAGACTTTTAAGTACAGTAGTTACAGTTGTTGCAATGGGCAACACAATTTCAAACAGAATGCAACATTGAGCTCATTGTGAATTTCTAGTTAAATGCAATTAGTTACTTTATGGATTACTTTTCTAACCACAGGACTGGATCCTAGATTCAGTCCTGGGACATCTCCTGTAAACAGTTGAGTAAAAGCGTTTTGGTTACAGTAGTGATTTTTAAGGAATATTATTGTATTTTAAAAGTTGACACTTAGAAACTTCTTCACATAGAATCACCAATGTTATCCTATGGGAGGAAATTCACTTAGCAGGTAAGTAGTGTTATCGTTACTTTTTCTTACTCAGTGGTGGATCCTGGATCCAGCACTGGTGCATCTCCTGTAAACAGTTGAAAGAATGCGTTTAAGTCATACAGGCGATTTTGAAGGAATATTTGTAGTTTGTGAAAATCGACACAAACTTTTCTGCTGAAAACCAGACAATGGATTCCTATGGAAGGAAATACAAGTTACTGGTAAGTACGGTTAGAATTACTTTTCAGGGTCAGTGCTGGGCTAAAAGATGCAGCACTGGGTTCTCTCCTGATAACAGGTCAGTAAATCGGAATTCGTAGTTCGGCTGATTTTAGAGGAATATTATAAAGTTCCAAAACTCCACACTTAGAAGAATTTCCAAGTGAAACCAGTCAATGATATCCTATGGAAGGAAATTCAAGTTACTGGTAAGTACGGTTAAAATTACTTTTTTAGGATCAGTACTGGGCTCAAAGATGCAGCACTGAGGTCTCTCCTGATAACAGGTGAGTAAATTGGAATTCGTAGTTCGGCTGATTTTAGAGGAATATTATAAAGTTCCAAAACTCCACACTTCGAAGAATTTCCAAGTGAAACCAGTCAATGTTAGCCTATGGAAGGAAATTCAAGTTACTGGTAAGTACGGTTAGAATTACTTTTCAGGATCTGTACTGGGCTCCAAGATGCAGCACTGAGGTCTCTCCTGATAACAGGTGAGTAAATCGGAATTCATAGTTGTGCTGATTTTAGAGGAATATTTGTATGTTTCAAAAATCGACCCTTAGAAACTTTTTCAGCAAAAAGCAGGCAATGATATCCTATGGAAGAAAATTCAAGTTACTGGTAAGTACGGTTAAGATTACTTTTCAGGATCAGTACTGGGCTCAAAGATGCAGCACTGAGGTCTCTCCTGATAACAGGTGAGTAAATTTGAATTCGTATTTCGGCTGATTTTAGAGGAATATTATAAAGTTCCAAAACTCCACACTTAGAAGAATTTCCAAGTGAAACCAGTCAATGTTAGCCTATGGAAGGAAATTCAAGTTACTGGTAAGTACGGTTACAATTACTTTTCAGGATCAGTACTGGGCTCAAAGATGCAGCACTGAGGTCTCTCCTGATAACAGGTGAGTAAATCGGAATTCGTAGTTCGGCTGATTTTAGAGGAATATTTGCACAATGGTGAAGGAAGGGGGTGGGGCCTGAGGTGACATGTCTGCAAACACGCCCTGTGGCGCGTTTTAAGTTGGAGAATTAATTCCTCCTCAATCCCGAGGGTCCCTAGGGGCCAACTAGCCCACCAGATACCTCCAGTATGCGCCAGAGAGCTGCGTTGCAGAGAGGTGTTCAGAGGCCACGCCCTTTTACAACACTCTGCAACGCAGCTCCGTGGCGCTTACTGGAGGTACCTGGTGGGCTAGTTGGCCCCCAGGGACCCTCAGGATTGAAGGGGATTTAATTCCCCATCTTAAAACGCGCCACAGGGCCTGTTTGCACACATGTCACCTGAAGCCCCGCCCCTCCCTTCACCACTGTGCAAACCCGCCCGTGGCGCGTTTTAAGTTGGGGGATTAAGTTCCCTTGAATCCTGAGGGTCCCTGGAGTCCAACTAGCCCACCATCCACCTCCAAAAAGCGCCACAGAGCTGCGTTGCAGAGAGGTGTAAAAGGGGCGTGGCCTCTGAACACCTCTCTGCAACGCAGCTCCCTGGCGCTTACTGAAGGTTCCTGGTGGGCTAGTTGGCCCCAGGGACCCCCAGTATTGAAGGGGAATTATTTCCCCAATTTAAAACGCGCCACAGGACGCGTTTGCAGAGTGGTTAAGGAGGGGCGGGGCCTGACGCTCGATCGCGTCTTTTTCTTTCTTTTGTTTTTTTTTTAAGGGGGGCTGTGTGGCCCCCCTTCTTTTTTAATTTTTGGGGCCCTGGGGACCCCATCTCCCAGGGCCTGATGCCTTTTTTCTTTAAAAAAAAAAAAATAATGTATGGGAAGGGAGCCGCGTGGCCCCCCTCCCTTGGCCGATTCCGGCCCCGGGGACCCCATCCCCCGGGGCATAGTCACTTTTTAAGACATTTTTGGAGGAGGGGGGCTGCGTGGCCCCCCTCCTAAGGCCTCTATTGGCCCCGGGGACCCCATCACCCGGGGCCGGCCTTTATTTATTTTTTTTAAATTATTTTTGGGGAGGGGGGCCGCGTGGCCCCCCTCCCGGGACACTACTTGCCCCGGGACCCCATCCCCCGGGGCTGGCCCTATCCTTTGGGGTCCGTGGGGGACCCCAACTCCCCACGGACCATGCCGTCTCCCCGCCTCCTGCGGGAGCCGGCATTGCTTTTCCACATGGGGAGCTGCTAACATGCAGCTCCCCGTGTGGAAAAGCAATGTGCTTTGGATATTGGAAGAGAGAGCAGGTTTCCCTGCTCTCGCTTCCAATATCCAAAGCAGTTTGCAATGACAGGACGGGAGCCGCGAGGCTCCCGTCCTGTCATTGCAAACTACAGTGTCCCGGGGTAGGCACCCCGGGACACTGCAGGAGCCGGCCCTGGGGGTGGCGGTCCCCAGGGCCATCAAGGGCTCCAGGAGGGGGCGCGCGGCCCCCTCCCATCCTGTGCACAGCCCCGGGAGGTGGTGGTCCCGGGGCTCGGGGTCCTAAACGGACCCCCACATTTTATTATTTAGTGCCCCGGGGAGGTGGCGGTCCCTGGGGCGTGTGGGGGGCTCGAGCCCCCACACAGGCAATTTAAAAATTAAAAAGAAGCCCCGGGGTGGCGGTCCCGGGGCTGCAGGGGGGCCGTGTGCCCCCGCCACCATTATTTTTATAAAGCCCCGGGGGTGGCGGTCCCGGGGCTTGGGGGGCCTTAGAGGCCCCCCATATTATTTTTAAATTAAACCCTGCATGCCCCCGGGACTTGGCCCACCCGGGGGCCGATTAAACAGGAAGCGCGGGAGCCCACGCTTCGTTTTTTTTTAAATTGGCAGGATCCGCGCACCCAGCGCGTTTTTGCCGATTTTTATTTAAAAAAAAATATTTTTTTTTGGGCCCTGAGCAGGCCTAGGGGGTCAGGGTGTTTCTACCCTGCCCCCTTTTTGCGTTTTGTGCGATTTTTTTAACTGTTTTCTTGTGACTCGGTTCTACCGAGTCACAAGATGGCTGCCAACACTTCCTGGTTTGGAGTGTTGACAGCCAATTAGCATACAGCTGGTCATCGGGAGGGTGCGCGGACCCTCCGCGGCCATAGATATATATGTGTTTTTACTTTTGATTTTCTCAGCAACTACTGAACGGATTTACACCATTTAACAAAAAGGGTTCTTTCTGAAATACCTCTTTACCAAATTTGGTGTAATTCCGTTCAGCAGTTCGGGCTGTAGCCGTGGCTAAAGTTTCCTATGGGAAAATGAATGGGGAAAACACGTTTTGGGACCCCCTTTTTCTTGACCCCCGCTTGACGAATCACCCCAAGACTTTCAGGATAGGAGCGGACCGGAGCGGGCCACAAAGTTTGAAAATTTCGCGAAGATTCGTCAACCGACGCAAGAGTTATTTCAAATAGAATGTTGCGGATTTCCTATGGAAAATAGGTCCTAACTATAACTATCTACTGGCGACCGCCAGTAGATAATATATATATATATATATACAATATATCTCCCACAGCCAAACAAGTTGCGGTTTTGCTGATTTGCTTCATGACCGCAGGTTGTGCGTGGTAAACTGCGACACCGCTACCGCCGTATTCAACATCTCAACAGAAACCTCACTCACTCCAGAGAGGACCTGCACTCCGTAGCAGAAAAAGTATCCATACATCTAATTTCACCAAGCAGAATGAAAATCCAATCACCAATGTTTCTCGAGACCAGCAAAAGTTTCATTTTCAGGCGTTCCAATGAAGACGCGTTTCGGCTAACATGTTGTCTTTCTCAATTCAAATCGCTATTTTTTAAAACCACTGACTCATGTGCTCTTAATATATAATTGGTTTGCTGAACCTAGAAAACATATTCTCGAATTGTCCCCGTTTAGTATAACCGTAAGTAATTCAAAAGTGCTTTAAAATATCAACCATTGAATGAATGAAAAAGATATTTTAAAGCACTTTTGAATTACTTACGGTTTTAAAATTATCTCCAGGTGGAGCAGAAATTGTTCATTAATATCCACATTGGGCAGAAACTTACAGAAAGGTGGTGTATAATTCAACTCACAACATTGGTCAATATGTTTCTGCCTTTTGTAACTCTTTAGTCAGGTGTATAAGCATTCATCAGGATCAAAAGTAGACTCTCTGCAAAGCAAAAAGAGAAACAAAGTAATAATGATAGTGCAGTATCCAGTCGTGTGTTGATTGAATTCCTCACTGGCTGGTATGCTGAACCCACAGCATGTGGGTCAGAAGGCCTCAACTCGGTGCTAACGGTCTGGACATGGGCAGGTTTGTTATTCAACTACCATCCCTGTGTCCTCCAAGCCGAGGAGATTTATTGACAACACAAACTCTCTAGTTATGTTTATTTCTGAGTTTCCATTGAAAAGGCAATTTTCGCATTCCTTATAATTTTGACAATGTTGATGAATCAGCACTGAAGTTTCCAAACAGCCAAAGTGAAGACGTTTTGTCTGTCAAGGTTCATGAAGATCCATTCACTGGGAAGAAATAGGTGCGGGGGCGGGGTGGGGGAGGCAGGGGTGTATAGGGAGGTGCAAACTTAGGGAGGATCAAAAAATATGCAATTTCACTCCCATAGCAAAACTCGCTCTCTGATACAGCAATAACTTCTGAGTGGTATTACACAAACTTTACGTCACACTAAAACTTTACACACAGGTTTACCTTTGCTTGGTTTGGTGAAAATTGATTGTGTTTTTTTAAAGAAATTAGCATTACTAACAGGTGTTAGGCAGAAGGGTTTAATTACAGAAATATATGGACCTTTAACTTTAAGGGATACAGCAACTCCATGAATCCTTTAACAAATATATAGGTAAGCCATTGGATAATGGAGCTATTGTTTCCTTCATTCATTGCGGAGTCATAGACCCACAACTGGATCTGTGAATCTGTATTCTCTGATTAACTGGCCTTCCCAGAAAATTTCTATTGCAGTCGCCATTACCCAGAATGATGCACCAAGCTCCATGGTGGGAAGAATTTTTGAAAATGGGGCATATTTGGAGAGATTCAGTAGGCCACGAACACTTCGTCTTTGTGTGGGAGAGAGGAACTAGTGTGACATGCAGCATTGCAATTGATTTATAAAAATTATGAAAGTGAATTTTGTCATAGAATTTGCGACTCCATATTTGAATTTGTTGGTCCGGGGCCCTCCCTGTGCTGGCACACCTGCCATGCAAAACTATAACTCACACACAAAATGCAATGCTTATGACCTCGCAATATTTACAAAATTTATAACAATAAATAGGATGACATCATACCATATCTTTCAATTACAACACATATAGAATGAGACCCTACCTTATCCATTATTGTGTCAATCATCATATAATTAATGGGATTTTTTTTTCTGGAGTGAATATATAATACTCACACACAAGTGTGTGAATGGAGGAATTTATTTAAACATTGTGACCTAGATACAAACCAACAGAACACTGTACAAAACATGCAGTGGCAAAGCCTTTAAGTCTGGCTTGCATGTAAGAAAGAATGCAAACACTGGCATGCACAGATGCTTTTATGATGGTAATGGTGGAGCTGATAATGGTTGGTAGTTGTAATGATGGTGGTAAGGGAATTTAATGGTTGTGGCAGTAAAAGTGGCAAAGGTAAAGTCTTGTACTGTATTGTCCAGACAAAAACATTTTTTTAAATAGTGGATTAAAAAACACATACAAACTAGGATTGCTTTCTTTCTAAAACGTGTGTAAGATATAACAAATTGGATGTGTGATTAAAGGATTGAGGAACTGTTTTACCTGTGAAAAATAGAATGTATTTTTCACAGGTAAAACAGTTCTTAATTCATTGCAATATTTTTGTAGATTTGTGTTTCGAGCCCGGTGTAGTTGTATAACATTGTGGAAATAGATGCATAAACACTTTGGACTCAATAGGTTAAGAATGCACCCTTAAGCCTTAGAGATACTATTATATGGCACTACATGTGTGAAAGGTGCTGTTAACATAGTGGGTAGCTTCTGCCTTTCAAACATTTAATTACAGGCAGGTTGTTCTATACCTCGTTTTTAGGTCGAGCCTGGGCAGCGCATGCGCTGCTCTGCGAGGCATGCTGTATTGAGGTAGGACTTGAAGCTCCGCCCACATTTTTAATTGACTTGTGTCATTGTCTACTGTAAGCTGCGGCTGTTCGTTGGTCAAAAGGCTTAGTAGTCCCTCCTTAGTACCGCCTTGTCTCATTTTGTAACCTCCCATGGCGACACCCCCTGTTATATGTGTTGTTGCTCAGTAGGCTTTAATTACAGCCTCTGAGCACTATTTTCTCAAATGTTGCATGCAGGACACGCTCTCTCCTAACGCTTTTTAAAAATTTATAGCATGCATTTGCAATGCAATAGGTCTCGCATTTACGAGAGTTTAAGCTATTGGATTGTAAATAACAATACCTTTTATTTATCTGTTTTAAAAACAACACATAAATAAAAGGCATTGTCATTTACAATTCCAATAGCTCAAACTCTCATAAATGTTAGACCTATTGCATTGCAAATGCTTGTTTTCCTTGCGAGCAAGAACTGTGGAGTGCTATAGATTCCTTGTTATATGGGCTGCAGGACGATGTTCTTCCCTCTACGTCCTTTAATAGCATAGTCACTTTCTTAGTAATACTTAGATTTGCAAGTCTAGAAACTCTTTGTTGTTATGGTGGGGGATGGTCACAAAATGTAACCTTTTGCTAGATTTCCTGATCTTTGACGTTTTCATTATTAAAAAGGACTACAATCTGAACAGTTATGATTTATGGCGCTCGAGTCAAGGTCTTGTTATGGGTTTAGGTAGGAAGCGAAATATGATTACAGAGACGATTGGTGCAGCACTGGGCGCAATGTGCCATCCCATAAAGTGGTAGAGGAGAAATTCCAGCTGCCTTTGTGATTCTCTCATCAAAGATGGGCATGCGGTTATCCACCGAACATGCTGGCTGACCAGCAGCCAGTTAGATCTTCCTAACTGCCAGCCCTTGACTGACCATTTGCAAGTCAATCAGATTAGCTACCCCCTTCCCCCCATACCGCTACTGAATGAGAAGGTACAGCATTTCTCATAGATGGTAATAACAGAACAATGGAAGGCAAAATCCTAAAAATGGCGTAGGAGCAGATCTGCGGACATTCACCAGTTCCACCTTCTGGCTAATCATTAATCCATGTCCAAGTTGGGGTTGAGATGTAGCGTGTTACTGTTAATCTGAGGAACATTTCTCTAGCCTAGAAGTATTCGGTAATGTGAAGGTAAGCACGTTATTATGGTTTCCATAAAAAAGAACCACTTTTCTTTTAGTATGCCCTTGGATAATGAGTAGTACTTTTATTTTGCTGCTGGCCTTCGTCTACTCAACAGCTTGTTCAGAGCAAGAGTAAATATTTAAAAAGACAAACGTAACACGTGACTTACTTGGAGAATATATTTTTACAAGGATCTGGATACGCCATGGTGCCAAACTCTGAAATCACTATCCGGTCTGCCTCCATATTGCAGTTGTATGTGTCACTGCGAAGGTATTTACTCCTGTAGTGAACTTCGCCTGTCAAACAAGAAAAAATGTATTCACATGAGTAAATCAACATGAGTAAATATGTGCTGCTGAGCCCTCTGGAGCCAGTGTACTGTCTGTAAGTAGTGTTTGAAATCTGCACTTAGTTCAAATTTATCGATTTATGACAAATATTTAGGGTCTGCTTTAGAATTAGATATATGGGACATCCACCAAAAAGTGGTGGATGCACCGCCCACCCTATTTGCAGTATACAATCTAAATAGGGTGGACGGGACACCCGCCACTTTTTGGCCGATGTCCTACATCAGCTAAAGTCTAAATAGTCCCTTTAGTTTGCAAACAGACCACTTAATTTAGAAAAAGAAAAATTATTTCATCTAGATCTATCACAAAACTGATTATATTTCCCAGTGGCAAAACAATTTACCCCAGTTCTGATCGTTAAGTTAACTCTCTAATTCAGAATTTCCCAAACATTTCATCGCTTTACACAAGTACACCTCTGCCAAACAATGGGCAACCATATTAGCCTAGAAGACCGGTAAGTGACTTGGCATGACATTCTCACCCATGAACACCATTGGGAAAGTCACCCCGGGAATACCAGTGCTGCAATGCCATAACAGTTGCTGATTGTGCGCTATACAAATGCCAATAGCATAGCATGACCTAGCATAGCACAACCTAACGTATCATATCATGAAATAGACATGGCCCGATTTTTGCTTTGTAGCCCTGTTAGACAGCGTGGTGGCCTCACTAACAGTTGTTTATCGGTATTACTAAGCTGGACAAATCATTGATGTTCCCCATTCAGGAGTTGCATATAATACAACTTACTGCAGAGTTACACAATTCCTATTGAAGAAAGAAGACTAGCTCCATTCACTTTAAGATTTGACCAGTTGCCAATACCTGCCCTTATCTAGAAGATTTGCAATAGAGAAATATAAAATTGAAATGCTATGCATTGAACACTTCAGAGTTTTGCACCCCAGTTTTAATCTTACTATAATTAATTCCTCTTCTTTTGTAAATACCTTGATGTGATGTTAGACAACAAAATAAACCACATACTTTTCTCATTCTAGGCGACACTAACGATTTTGTTGAGCGATTCCATACATTACACATATCAACTGAACTCATGGAGATCTATTACTGAAACCGGCCCTCTTCCGAAAGAAAAGAACTTATGACCGAGCTTTCTCTGGTGCAGCACCAAGAATTTGGAACACTCTCCCCCCGAACATTAGAAGAATATCGTCCATTTCTGCTTTCAAAAATGAAGCCAAATCCTTTTTTATGAGCAAATTCCTTCCATAATTTCAGCAGACTAGACTTTATCAGATGACCTTCTTGTTCACACACATACTACCACACATCGACCCCTAACTATCGTTTTGGACTTGTATATATGAGTGTGAAAGCACAAATGTTTCTCTCACAAATCAATGTATAATTACTTAGGACCTTGTAGCATAACGGTTTCTAGCAACTTGCCGTACTCTGATTATTTTTACTAAAATTGCACTTCGAATGTGTTGTTCTAAGTTTAAAGCTATGTAAATGTAAAGCGCTCTGATACCCTATTTAGGGTCATGTTCGCGCTATATAAAACACCAAATAAATAAATAAATAAATAATTCAAACAACATACCATCTTTTATCGTAAAACTGTGCAGCAAGGCCAAACCATCAAACCAGTGGTTATAGGAGGTCTCCCCCACGAAGTGCTTGCCCGGGCCATTTCTGAGGAGGGTTCCTTTCAGCCAGGGTGGCAAATTACCTACAAAATGAGATTTTTTTTTGAAACACAAACGTATCAAAGGGAGAGTATGTTTTTTTGTGTATGTCTGTGCACATGCCTACACGTCTGTCCTCTGTACATAACGATTGCAAAAACCTAATGAATTAAAATATATAAGCATTATATAGCAAGTTGTAATTGTAGGCCTCGAACGTTTGGTAATATAACAAATATGCCTAACAAGCAGTGCTGGAAAGTAGGGGTCTCGCGCCAGATCACGGTTCCAGCCGTTATTTTGGGGCTGGATCTGGTGTAGGATTCACATATCGTCCATACCTGTAGACATTATGAGCCGTATTATGAAAGTGCCCTGGGAGCGCAGCGGACTATTGCGCCCGCTTTGCGCGATCCCAGGGCACTCTGGTATTACAGAAGAGGCCGCAGAGGTTTGTGCGGCCCCTCCTGTAATACCCATAGCGCTGGCACACATAAAGCACCAGCACTATCTTCAGGGGGCGTTCCCTCATTTGCATGGGGGCGTGTCCCATGCAAATGAGGGAGTCCATTTGCCTCTGCGCCCGCGCTGTAATTCAGACATGGGAGCAGAGGCAAAGAAGCTCTCAGGAGGTGCACTGACAGTGTCCCACCTAAAATGCGGCGCACTGTCACTACGCCCATTGAGAGCATCCCTCTGGAGGGGGGAAAGGGGGTCCTATGGACTCCCCAGACATGCCCTTGCAGGCGGGTGCTGTTACTGACTGCACCCGTCTGCAAGGGGATCTCTAATCTACGTTCAAAGTGCAGGCGGGTGCCGCCTGCACTGTGAAAACATGGAGTGGCTTTAAAGAAGCTGCTCCATTTTTCACAGGTTTGCGCTGCCCTGGGAGCAGCGCATTCATGGTAATACGGTGCATTTTCCTTGTTTGCGTCGGGCGCACCTTTTAAAAGGTGCACCTGGCGCAAACAAGGAAAATGCCCCTGTAGTGTAATACGGCCCCAAATGTTAAGAGTGACCAATTGGGAGTAACACAAAGTCAGGATATAAAACGTAACACAGTGGTTGGGATTGTCTGTACTAATAAGACTTTATTAATTTCCAGAGGAGTCCTTATTTAAAATCAGAATAAAACAGATTGAGAAAAAAGACAGATTGAAACCCATGATTTGTAGTTTGCATGCAGCTCCTCAAAGTCGGTAAATAGATCCTCATGATATAGTAGAAGGATTGCAATTTATCGACTGGATGTAACAAAATGATCTCCGTGTCAAAACCAGAAGCGTACCTACCTATCTACATAAAGTACAACTCTGTGATCTGCATGTTACACGATGTGCTTTGCTTTGCAGCAGGTACATTAACCCTCTAGGCTACTTTATTAATCAAATCAGTGATTGGACAAAACACAGAACTCTCCCAGAACTGCATTAACCACAAGAGGTATCTCACCCTTATTGTAATCCCCTCAAAATTGCTGGTCACACAAGGAGTTCTACAGTAGGTGTCTTAACGCTGTAAGATATTTTAAAATGCAGCTTCTTTGTGAACAATTAAGTCTTAACTATAACAGATTTGCCGTCCCATTTGTCCTTGTTGCCAATTTCTTTGCAGCAGATTAGAAAAATAAATGTATAAATTGCCTGTCAGACTCTGCTTTTTGAGCTCCACTCCTCGTGACTTCAGCCCCCCCTTTTCTCCGATACACCTCGGCCCCCTATTTAAGGGTTCCTAGAGTGCATTTTGCCCAATTCTAGCACTGCTACCAAGGTACAAAGAAGAGAAGAAAAGGTGATAATCTGGAAAGATTAAAACCCTGTTTTTGTAAGATTGCACGAGCAGGCCCTGAAGGGGTTAATGTTTCTGCGCAGTTGGCCCAAGACAGGAGGGATGATTTGCATACATGTCAACATTTTCGAGCAGGTAAGTAGGAGATTTTTTTTAAATTGTCGGGAGAGTGTATTTTTCCCACTGACATATTGAGGCAATCTTCCTGAATCGGGCCTAATGCAATGTGTGGTGACAGACGATCATTTATTTTTGGCTGTTTAATAACATAGCGGAAACAAAAAATGTCGAGGCGGCCTGTCACATGCTCTAAGAACTAAGACAAAGTGTTAACCTTTGATGTCAGAGGTAAATTTCGGAGGGGGAGATTGGAGCTTGCGTGACAGGTATCAACGTTTTAGTTTTGGTAGTTTTACACAACTCTGAATCGGGTTTCTGCATGCAGGAATGGAGGCGGGAGACTAGCCTTGAAATCGGTAGTTTCCCGCCGGAATCGGGAGGATTGACATGTATGGATGATGTCGCTGTGATACCTTATATCTTCATTAGTCTCTAAGGGGGGGGAGGGGAGTTTAGTGGCTTCTTCTGACTGTATAGGGGTATTAGTTTCCATGCCTGGGTTGAGTATATGACTTTGAGGAATTTCTCAGCGGTTTCATCCCAAAGGCGAAGCCCAAATGCTGTTCCCTGCCAGCGAGCCAGCCCTTTGGGGGGGACTGAACCGACCGCAAAACTCGTGGAAGTGAAGAGGTGAATGGCTGCTTGCGAGTTTTGTCACCCGGTATCCTGACGTGACAGACTATGGATTAAAGGGCCTAATGAAGGCACGACCTTTCAGTCGGAAGGGCCAAAAAAGACAAGGAGGGGTTTGCACGCGCATGTTGGTGCTGAATGTAAATCAAAGCAGCGGGGGGAGGACTGACAGCATTAATCCCCTCACACTTCCTCGAGGCTCTTGGGCCCTAAAGTCTGCTCCCCAACAGAGATGCTAAAAACAGACTCTTCGACGCATTGTGAGGGTGGATATAAAGGGCCTCAGTGCACTGCAATGCAGAGCGAGTTGTATAAATATACTCCAAAGTGCACTTGGGTAAACACTGCACTGTGAGGCGTTAAAGATTTTTTCCAAACACCTCTGTGGCTAAGGATTCGAGTTCCACACTATCCAGTGATTGCGCAGTTCAAGTCAAGTGAAAATATATTTATTTCAAATAAAAGTGCATAAAGTCTCTACGCGTCAAAACAATTCCTGATCATTTCATTCATTTTACATCACTTATTCTCCAGGAAAAAAAAACTTTTATTGACTCACGGGGATCCATTTGATTTTAGAATTTAAAATGACATCATTTAATACTAAATCTTAAAATGACAACACAAACTTGCATATCTGCAACTTGTTATCTTAAAAACTGACAGTAATTTGATTAGTCCAAGTATCAGAAGAGTCAGTTTATATACCTAGCATGGGGGTTTATCGAAGGTAAACTTACTCTAGCTACAAACAAATTACATATAGGGGCCAGTTATATTGGTGTTCCTTTGCAATTATCTAGTGTCACCAAAGTCACTACAGTACATTTGATTTTTTCCCTTTTTGAGAGGGTAAATGCGATAAAACGTGCTGTTTTGTATATAACATATGAACATAATATCGAGGATGCTTGTTTCCGGTCCAGGGAGGACCTGGCTTGGCAGTTCGGGCTGGACTGTGTCCATAAGGAACAGGGTCAAGACTGATTTGCATATGGCTGGGTCCAAACTGGGGTGGTGTGGTGAGCAAAAGAATGATGGATTAAACCCAGATCCTTGTGACTGGGGGTGAATGTTTGCATTGTCCAGCATTCCATCCATAGTTTCTTTTGCATTTCCCACTAGCTAGTCAGCAAATTAAATAATAAGGGTAATGTCCCCAATCTAGTCCATATTACCATAGATTGATTAATCACTGACGAGATGAGTATTAGATAAGGCTCAATCTTGTCTGATCTAACAAAGGGGAAATACTCATTAAACGGCTGCTGGTTGTAATTTCACGAATTTTTGTCCCCTGTGTATAAGTGTTTCTTTCACAACCATAATATCCTACTCCAGAAGGCCGGACTAGTCTT
Organism: Calotriton arnoldi; assembly: GCA_963921515.1. Lineage (NCBI taxonomy): Eukaryota > Metazoa > Chordata > Amphibia > Caudata > Salamandridae > Calotriton > Calotriton arnoldi. The sequence continues at coordinate 162,344 of CAWUFW010002454.1, read as the reverse complement.
TGACCTAGTCCCTCAGATCTAACCTATACATAATTTGCTTGCCTGCTAAGGTCCTCATTATGAGGAGATACCACAGTGGGTCATTCTAACTTTCTCAGTGTCTCAGGCCCAGAATTACTAGGACTGAAAACTTCGGACCGGATAATTCAGGGCCAGTCTTTGAGTGAAGCTGCAGATGCTGTGCCTGCCCTGCCTACTCTCTAAATGCAGCAAACATTCCCCCTTCTCCTACTCTGCCCTCCCAACCTGCCATCTCTACCACGGGCCTCCAAAAACTCCCATCGCCAATTTATCACCTGCTCCATGGGTAAATATTTGGGCCCTTTTATGTACCTCAGAAGGTGGAAAAACATGCAGATTTCAGCCTGGTATTCTCGTATCCGCATGTTATTCCCCATTCCAAAAGAAATAACTTGTACTCCCTGGATTTAAGTGTGAGGTTGCTGGTCAGAATCAGAGATATCAGCCATCTGGTTTTCCCGCACTCAAATCTGGGGACCTCATATTGAGGTCCACTGAATCTTGAGACTTTAAACAGTTGGCAGGAGCATACCATTTCCTGAATGAGGAACTTTAACAAAATGTTTGTCTTACTCTGCCAACACTTTATCCAATACCATGCTCTCTGAATTTCTAAAGTTTCTGTCAGCGAGCTAATACATAATTAACATTGTAAAGCATAAATATATATACTTTGTGGCAGTATTTTTCTCATAAACATGTTTTGGGTAACATCCAGAGTCTTATCCAAGTAATTTGCCCATATTTTCTATATTTGACCCTTGCTATGTGTGAGAAATTGGGTTAGTGGTTGACTGGGGTGTGAGCCCTGGTCAGGCAGCAACCACAATGCTTGTCAGGGTAAAGCACAAGCAAACCCCAAATTAACCTGTGGTCAACCCCCTGGTAGCTTGGCACAGAGCAGTCAGCCTCAAGTTAGAGGCAATGTGTAAAGTATTTGTGCAACACTTCAAACACTACAACAGTGAAAACACCACACTAAAAGTATCCCTCACCAAGTTAAAAAAATATAAAATGTAATAAATAAAACAAGACCAAAACAACAAAAATACAAACAGTAGAACCAGAGTTATGATTTTTGTAAAGAATAAAGTGTAAAATTGTGCCTAGAAGACCAAAGCCCCAACCGCGGCTATCTAGTGGAGCTGGACTTGGTCAAAGTCAAAAGTTCATGCCGACCATGATGGAGTGCTGCTGAAGTTTTACCTTCTCAAGTTTTGTGCAAAGAGTTCCGTTCACGTTGGAGAGAGTCGCTCGGATCACGGAGAGCATGGCGGGAGGCTGTTGCGGATGGGTGGGCTGTTGCTTCGCGTTGGCAGTTCCCCAAAAGCGGTAGATGCTGCAGTGCGAAGAGACAGGCTGGCGGTGGCTCTCACTGATTTTCGGTGCGAGCAGCGGGCTCTCGGTGCAAAGGGGCCTGTATTCAGTCGCAAAGAGTCCAAAAGCTTGATTATAGAGCCTGTGAGCCACATCAAGGGTCCAGGTCCTGAAAGGCACCACTTGGGGGTCAAGAACTCGCTACAGCTGCGACCAGGAGCTGGTGGGGAGCCTTTTATGTCCCTGAGGCTCAGATCAGAAGGTCAGCCGACTCGTCCTTGGAGTCACTCTGTGGTCCTGGATTCAAGATGAAGTTGCAGGTACAGTTGTTCTTTACCAGGCAAGAGGGCAGCACAGCAGGGCAGCAGTCCCTTTAGAACAGCAGTCCAGCAAAGTCGTAGTCCTAGTAGCAGCACAGCAGTCCTTCTTCCTGGCAGAGTATCCACAGGTCCAGAAGTGTACTGAAGAGTTGGTGTCTAAGGTCCAGTATTTATACACAGTTGTAACTTTGAAGAGGGGCGAAGCTTCTAGAGGCATGCCTTTGAAGTGCACAGGTGCCCTGCCTCCTCTGCCTTGGTTCCAGACTAACTACAGGGGGTATACAGCCCTTTGTGTGGAGGCAGGACAGAGCCTATTCAAGTGTAAGTAGGGCTGGGCCTAGCACCTCCCACCCATCCTGCCAGTAATGGCCCATCCAGTCACACCTAAGCTCCCCATTGAATGTGACTGTCTAGGAGGAATACACAAATATATAATTAACACAAAGATTAGGGGGCAAGGATACTAATGATCCAGGAATACCCCAGATCATTTTAATCCTGCCAGGAGAAGTCCAAAATAAAATGTAGCGGACTATCCCCTAGGTAGTTTTAATATTTTTGTGTGTTGAAAGGATCTTTGACTCAGATGTGACAGAGAGATTTCCTCGAGTGCTTGAACATCTGACAATAACGAACAGAAATGTGTTTTCTTTTTCGCTCCATTCTGTACGTTGGTCTGTGTCAGATTGTTGATGCGCGCCCTATGATGAAGCATGACACTATATAGTGAGTGAGGGCAGTATTGAAACAAGAAACTTGTTTCCAGCGGAGTAAAATGAGCAGCTCCCATGAAGACAACAGACTGATTTGCAATCCCCTTCCTTTCCTATGTGTGAGTAAATGTTAAGGAGGACAAAGGGAAGGGTGGTACCTCTCTCCCCCCCCTGTGTTTTGTGTGAGTGGAAGGAATACACAAAGCCCAACTGTCAGCTACACCCTGTCATGTGACCAGAGACAGGCTGCAGACACCAAAAGACTAAGGCAAGAAAATGGCATCTTTCTAAAAGTGGCATTTTCAGAATTGTAATTTAAAATCTAACTTCACCATAAATTTGGGTTTTAAATTGTGATTCCAAAGACACCAGAACTGGTTATCTCTTCCCATTTGGAAATTTCACTTACAAGATGTAACAATGCAACACCAATGTTATCCTATAGGAGTGATAGTCCTTGCAGTAGTGAAAAACCTATTTAAGAGTTTTTCACTACCAGGACATGGGAAACTTAAAAATGCATGTCTTGCCTTCTAAATAGATTGCTCCTTGCTCTCTGGGCTGTCCAAGGCGTACCCTAGAAGTGTCGTGTTAAAAAGTATGTGTTAAAAAGGAAGATTTGGGCCTTGCAAAAGGTTTATTTTCCCAGGTCAAAATGGCAGTTTAAAACTGCACACACATAGGCTGTGCAATGGCAGGCCTGAGATATGTTTATGGTCTACTAAAGTGGGTGGCACAATCAGTGCTGCAGGCCCACTAGTAGAATTTCATTTACAGACCCTGGTCAGATGTAGTGCCACTATACTAGGTACTTATAAGTAAATTGTATATGATAATAGGGTATAAGTCAATGTTACCATGTTTAGAGGAGAGAGCCCTAGCACTTTAGCACTGGTTAGCAGTGGTAAAGTGCTCAGAGCCCTAAGGCCTACAAAAACGAATTCAAATGGAGAAGTGAAGGCATAAAGTCTGGGGATGACCCTGCAAAAAGGACCAAGTACAACACTATGGATTTAGCCTGATGTACTCTAGGGGCTCAAATAAGAGAGGAGTCTCCCAAGAAACTGTTGAAGTGCAAAATAGCCCCATTTGGTTGTATTATTCCATTTGCTTCACTCCTTATCCAGTTACCCCAATCAAGGGAAGCATGGTATCTCTATCCAGGGCAATCTAATTACTCGCTTGAATTAGGAAAAAAACACCTTTTTTGCCCTAAGCACATCACTTTCGAATCCTGGACAATGACCTGGAGAATTCTCTCAGAGGAAACATCTCAAAAGCTCACAGCAATCTCTACCGGGCACTTGTTGTTTAGCCAGGACAGATCTGCATACAGTAGAATGTGCACTCTTTGTCTTTCTACCATGGATGCATCAGACTCTTTTGCTCTTGGATGGTTTGGCACTTTTTTTTTTATCTTTAGAACTAATAGTAGAAGGGTGAGTACACATCCGTAACCCTGCCCTGTCTCTATGGCAAAACTGTCTGTTACCTGGATCTATGTGGTAGTATGAACTGCTGTGCACATGTTCTCATTTAAAGCCATAATACAATTTTAAAAGTCCTGATCTGAAGCCACTGTGGGGAGGGTGTTCCTGGGAAGTTCTCTATTAACAGCATCAAACACTTTTTTCTTATCATGAGTGCAGCACACTTACAGTTTTTGACACAAGGATGAATGGATTCATACACGGGTCTCCTGTAGATGTTTTGAGTGTGAACCGTTCTGGCAATGGGTAATATATTTATATAGAAGAATGCACTTCATAAGTTGCTTGAGAATGACCTGTCCAATAATCTTGGCATGAGAATCTAGGGAATTGGCCAATAATAATTCAGGTTATTTTGGGCTCGGGTTTTTACAAATAAGGGCTTGCGCATTTTATCTGGGTTATTTCTCTACAAGCGAGTACCCTTTAAAATTACCACATTCCAGAGTCAGTGATATTCTGTCAATACCTGTAATGTTCCACCTCATTTCTTTCTAGGTCAGAGTTCTGAAGTACTGCACTACATTAATTGCCACAGATCAGTTGGCATTTACTGAACATACTTTTTTGCAGATTCCACTAAGCCAATGCATGCATATGAGATGTTACCAGAGGTCATTACCTCAAAGGCAGGAACCTCGTGTTGCGTGGTGGATGAAAGTGTAATGATATGGAGTCTAGACCAGGGTCGGATTGGGAAGGCGGGCATTTGCCGACGGGCCGCCGCCTAAGTGTCACCTGTGGGCCGTTTTTTTAAAGCCCTGTGTCACCTGGCCCACAGAGCCTTGCAATCTTTGGCAGCCCCCCCAGCCAGGCCACTGTATTTTAAGGCAGGAAGACTATCAGGGCAGGGACTTGCGTCACTAGGCCTGCCGTCGCAGACTTCAGCTTAGCCCCTGGGGGGCTGCACAGACACCCAAAAGCAGGGCTTCTTCTCCCCTGCTGGGCTGTCAAACCCATTGCCCCCCACCTCCAAGGCCAGCCCAGAAGCTTTGTTCTTTACTTCCTTCCACCTCTGCCAGGCCATAGCCCGAGGCTATAGTGGGCTGGGGAGGAGGTGAGTGGGAAGCGGCCAGCGGCCTCCCTGGGGGCCAGTTGTTCCTCTGGCTGTAGGGTAATTTTCACCTCACCCCCTTGGGTTCGACCCAGCCCAAAATCACTGTCTTTCCCCTGTCCCCTTCCCCACTGGGCCATCACATCACATTCAGGCCTTGGTGGACAGGGAGTGAGAGAGTATTCCGGGGCTTTGCTGGGGGCCAGGTGTTGTCATCTCAGCCCCAGTGTCTTTCTGCGCTGAGTGTAAGGTGGTGTGCATGTGTGTGGGGGGGAGGGTGTTTTTGCATAGGCCTAGCTGTGAGGCTATCTTGGCCAGAGTTGCCAATTTTGGAACTATGTTGGAATCCCGGCATTAGCTCAACATCCTGTGATTCTGGGCAAATCACTTCTTGTCCTGAGGCTGAAGAATAAAAACGAATTTGATCTCCTCTAGCGCAGTTGGTGCTCATTGAACTAAATCCAATGGCTTTCACACTATATTAAACTACAAAAGGCATTTTTTTTAAATGACCGGCCATTGTTCATGTTTTCAAATGTTGCAAACGCCAGAGCATGATAATTAAAGACAGATCTTTATAAAGAATAAAAACCTTATTTTTTTTTAACATGGCTTTTCTGCCTTAGTTAATTTGACGATCAGCCACCGGTCATTAAGGCAGCTTTAGAAATCAATATAAAGTGCATTTGCCTTATGTTCACTGTTTAAAATACATACTGATTAGGGGAAAATATACCAGCTTCTGGTGATTTTTGTCATTTTTGTACAGGCCAGGATATTAAAATACCCATCAGAGCAGGTGTTGTGGCCCTAGGACCATTATATTTTACCTTGCCCGCCTGGCCAAAACTCAGTGCTCCTAGTTTTTACCCACGCTACTGGCTCTATAAGCTATAAAATGTTAAAATTACCAATCATTTCTATAAACATGTGCCCAATGAGACTAATCAATTGGTGTTTAATGAAAAGGCACGATCTGGGAATGTGGGCCACTTTTTAGGTCTCGCCTAGGCAGCGCGCATGCGCTGCTCTAGGAGATGACCTTTAGAAATCGGTCTGCTCCTTTGCACACTCGTGCTTGTGCTGGCATCCTCCTTGTGGGAGCGAGCAGCGGCGTGCGTGCTAATTGAAACCATATGGCTCTCGCGCCGCTGCTGCTCGCTCCCGCAAGGCGGAGGCCAGCACAAGCACGAGTGCTTCAAACAGCTGCTGCTTGTTCTCGCGCAAGGCTGAAGTTAATTCAGGCTGCTGACTGGCACACGGCGCAGGGAGCTGAGAAATACAGCCAGGTTTCACAAGACAAGTCAGTACACAAGATTTCACAGAGAGCACACGCACCTGAACAAACTGGGCGTCTAGACAAAAGGAGCTTAAACTGACAGAACACCGGAGGCAAACTTGTTTTTTTTCTTTGTGAGCCACTCTCACTGCAGGCACAATGTGTTTTTTTTATTAAAGGAGCATTGGCTTTAATGCGCTTTAAATTTTATTGTATCTAATAATCGGCCTCTTTCTGCTCTCCCATGTGCCCCCTTCGAGATCCTCCTCTCCATCCGCATTCTGCCAGCACCCTCCTACCCAATAGTCGTCCACCACCACCACCATGTCCACCACCACCACCATGTCCACCACCACCACGTCCACCACCATGTCCACCACGTCCACCACCACCACATCCACCACCTCCACCACCACCACCTCCACCACCACCACCTCCACCACCACCACCACGTCCACCACCACGTCCACCATGTCCACCACCACCACCACCACGCCTACCACCACGTCCACCACCACCACCACGTCACCACCACCACATCCACCACCACCACGTCCACCACCACCATGTCCACCGCAAACACCACGACCACCACGGCCACGTCCACCACGACCACGTCCACCACCACCATGTCCACCACCACCACGTCCACCACCACCACCACGTCCACCACCACCACGTCCACCACCACCACCACGTCCACCACCACAACAACCACCACCACCACCACGTCCACCACCATGTCCTCCACCACCACCACCACGTCCACCACCACCATGTCCACCAGCACCACGTCCACCACCACCACCATGTCCACCACCACATCCACCACCACCACGTCCACCACCACCACGTCCACCACCACCACATCCACCACCACCAAGTCCACCACCACCACGTCCACCACCACCAACACGTCCACCACCAACACGTCCACAATCACCACCACCACCACATCCACCACCACCACGTCCACCACCACGTCCACCACCACCACGCCCACCACAATCACCGCCAACACCACCACCACCACCACCACGTCCACCACCACCACATCCACCACCACCACGTCCACCACCACCACATTCACCAACACCACGACCACCACAACCGCGTCCACCACATCCACCACCACGCCCACCACCACGTCCACCACTACCACGTCCACCACCACCACGTCCACCACCACCAACACGTCCACCACCACCAACCCCATTACCACCAACACGTCCATCACCACCACCACCACGTCCACCACCACCACGTCCACCACCACCATGTCCACCACCACATCCACCACAATCACCGCCAACACCACCACCACATCCACCACCATCATCACCACCACGTCCACCACCACCATGTCCACGACCACGACCACCACATCCACCACATCCACCAACATGTCCACCACCACCACGTCCACCACATCCACCACCACGTCCACCACCACATCCATCACCACCACATCCACCACCACCACCACGCCCACCACAACTACAACGTCCACCACCACCACCATGTCCATCACCATGTCCACCCCCACCACGTCCACCACCACCACCCCGTCCACCACCACCACCACCACCACCACATCCACCAACACCACGTCCACCACCACATCCATCACCACCACATTCACCACCACCACATCCACCACCACCACGCCCACCACAACTACCACGTCCACCACCACCACCATGTCCATCACCATGTCCACCACCACCACCATGTCCACCACCACCACATCCACCAACACCACGTCCACCACCACCACGTCCACCACCATGTCCACCACCACCACCATGTCCACCACCACGTCCACGTCTACCACCACCACCACCACGTCCACCACCACGTCCACCACCACCACCACGTCCACCACCACCACGTCCACCACCACGTCCACCACCACCACGTCCACCCCCACCACCACGTCCACCACCACCACGTTCACCACCACCACCACCACGTCCACCACCACGTCCACCACCACCACATCCACCACCACCACGTCCACCACCACCAGGTCCACCACCTCCACCACCACCACCACCACCACGTCCACCACCACATCCACCACCACCATGTCCTCCACCACCACCATGTCTCCACCACTACCACGTCCACCACCACGTCCACCACCACCACATCCACCACCACGTCCACCACCACCACGTCCACCACCACCACGTCCATCACCACATCCACCACCACCACGTCCACCACGTCCAGCACCACCGCCACATCCACCACCACCACGTCCACCACCACCACGTCCACCAACACCATGTCCACCACCACCACATCCACCACCACCACCACGTCTACCACCACCACCACGTCCATGTCCACCACCACCACCATTACGTCCACCACCACCACCACCATGTCCACCACCACCACATCCACCACCACCACGTCCACCACCACCACGTCCACCACATCCACCACCACGTCCACCACCACGTCCACCACCACCACGTCCAACACCACCATGTCCACCACCACCACATCCTCCACCACCACCACATCCACCACCACCACGTCCACCACCACCACCATGTCCACCACCACCACGTCCACCACCACCACGTCCACCACCTCCACCACCACGTCCACCACCACCATGTCCTCCACCACATCCACCACCACGTCCACCACATCCACCACCACTACCACGTCCACCACCACCACGTCCGCCACCACCACGTCTGCCACCACCACGTCCACCACCACCACATCCACCACCACATCCACCACCACATCCACCACCACCACCACCACTACGTCCACCACCACCACGTCCACCACGTCCACCACATCCACCACCACCACATCCACCACCACCACGTCCACCACCACGTCCACCACCACCACATCCACCACCACGTCCACATCCACCACCACCACCACATCCACCACCACCACATCCACCACCACCACATCCACCACCACCACGTCCACCACCACTACGTCCTCCACCGCGTCCACCACCACCACGTCCACCACCACCATGTCCACCACATTCACCACCACCACCACGTCCACCACCACCATCACATCCACCACCATCACATCCACCACCACCACATCCATGACCACCACCATGTCCACCACCATCACGTCCACCACCACCACGTCCACCACCACATCCACCACCACCACCACCACCACGTCCACCACCACCACGTCCACCACCACGTCCACCACCACCACGTCCACCACCACCATGTCCACCACCACCATGTCCACCACCACCACCACCATGTCCACCACCACCACCACATCCACCACCACCACGTCCACCACCACCACGTCCACCATCATGTCCACCACCACCATGTCCACCACCACCACCATGTCCACCACCACCCTGTCCACCACCACCACCACGCCCACCACCACGTCCACCACCACCTCCACCACCACCACCACGTCCACCACCACCACGTCCACCACCACCACCACGTCCACCACCACTACCACCCGTGACAGGTAAAGTGTCACTGGAGGGCAGGGGTAATAGGAGGGTCAACCCTGGCTGTACATGGGACATTTAAGGATGCATTGGGTGCGAGAAGACGGGAATAGGGGCTAGAAGTATTACACCAGACCCAAGATACATTTTGAAGAGGCGCAATGTCAAAGGGGCTCCTGTAAAAGCACTCGCAGCATCTCTACCTCACAGTGGCATACCTGCACGAGCCACTCACTCAAAACAAGCATTGGCATAGCCAATAGGTCTCGCCTTTGGGACCTTATAAGTGTTTAGCCATGCAACACTTGATGTTGTTGCACCAAGGTTACTGTGCTGGATAACTAAACACTTATAAGGTCCCAAAGGCGAGACCTATTGGCTATGCCAATGCTTGTTTTCGGAGTGCCCGGGCCAAACTGTGATCCCAATCCGACCCTGGTCTAGACTAAGCATGCTAGGTATTTGGCAAGCCGCCATTCAGTAGAGCGAGTGGTGGGTTTCTAAGAAAAACTTGAGCTCATGTGCTTATTTATTTATTTATAAATATAAGGACTGCACCAGCCAACAAACAATATCGGATTGTAAAGATATCCGCCATAACTCCCTGAAAACGTACGTTTTCAGGGCTTAGCCAAAGGGAAGAGAGTCTTGTTCACTCTTCAGAGTGCAGATCCACAACTTTGCTCCCATAGACTCCGACGGCCCCTTGCATGCATGTGTTTTCTTGAGGTGGGCCATGTAAAGACCAGCTGAAGATGGCTGCGGTCTGCAGGACGTCTGGGAAATGCCTCCCTGAGGTATAGAGGCTCTCTTTTGTATGTCACAATGATTCATACATAAATATTTCCTGACATAAATATCATGTACAAAAAATATAACCCCACTGGGTCTAGATTTTCTATTTTTAACTCAACGGGGAGAAATTTAAGACATGAGGTTTATCTCAGGCAATATTTTGACAGCAATGTCCTGATACCTCATCCATGCCCTGCCTCAGATCTGTACTGCTAGTTAATAGCCCTGAACATTTTTTAAAGCCATTGCCATATTTCAAGGAACGACAGAGAATAGCTGTGAGTCTGGGGCGGGGGATGGAGGGGGTTGTGTGTGGGAGGGAAGTCCTGAATTTAGTGGAGGGCCCCCAAGTTTTTCTTATTAGTCCACTGCTGGCACGGCCAAATGTCGGCTTTGCTACATATTAAGTATACCTAGTCTTTATTCCAGCACATGCCTCATTCTTTCACCACCTTACACATCATATCTCTATCTCATTCTTCCAGGTTGTTTTTCATTCCTGCCTTTACCCTTTGTCACTTGTTTACTGTACTTCTCTTCCTCTTACTTTCTTTCTGTTCTTCCTTACTCTCTCTTGCTCAGAGTCAGAGTGTGATCATGCAAAATAAGTCCCTGTCCCCAAAAATGAGTGCCAGTGCTTAATTTGTAAAATATTAAGTGCCAGGGCTCTGACCAGGAGGCCACTGCAGTTTGCACCACCCATCGCCCTTGTCATCGCTGCCAAAACAACTACTAACCATCTCTCTCGCATGTAAATGCGACAGCTCAGATTATTCCAGGTCCCCAAAGCTAAAGGAATGGCTGGGGAGGCAGGTATTAGTAATATGTACTGTATATTGTGTTCATAAAGAACCGTTGTTCTGCTCATCTCTAAATTAGATGAGCAGCGCCACCATGTGGTAAGCTGTTTTAAGTATGTTGTTGACAATTAGCTGCCAGTGCTGAGCACCGGAAACCAATTAAGTGCTGGTGCTGAGCACCGGAAAGCACCGGCTCAAATTAAGCACTGGCCAGTGCCCACACCTCCTGTAGCTCAAATTAGCACTGTGGTGGGGGGATCTTTATTCCATCAAGAATGGAATATTCTAAACATATTGGCTAAAAAACGAGATTTTGCAGGTGGTTCTGATGAGAAACTCATGTGTAGTTTTAATATTTCAAGATAGAGCCAAGTAGCAAGAGTGTTATTTGTCGACAGTAAAAAATTGTGTATGTGTTTAAAAGAACATTATATGCTTCACCATCAGGTTGCATTCCGAACGGAATGTACTGCAGTTCAATTGATTCATTTCATACAAGCTTTATTTTGGCTCAAGGCCATAAAAGCACATAAATAAGCATGGTAAAACATTGACAATCATAATGCAATACATACATGGTCCAGAAGTAAATGTAGCTGAGAACAATATTAAAAACTGTCTTGTGGACAGAGAATAAGAACTCAGAATAAACAAAACATTAAAATGCACTTTTTGTACGTTTAAGCTCATTAGTAAAATTGCACCAGATATTTAGCCATTTTAGGCCCTAAATTTGGCCCTTGTTATCCACATAGCCAACAGGTAGCGGGAGAGTGCAAAAACCAACAGTTTACTACAATCAGTTTTTAATATCCTTAGGGCAGACTTATATTCCCTAATCTCCAAATTTCGGCAGAGAGGTAGGATCCAACATCGCCTACTAGTTAGGTAGGCTGGGCAGAATAGCATTGCATATTCTAGAGACTCCTTATAGGACCCACAACCTGGGCACAGCTGCTCATCAGTCAAAGGCGATTTAACCCTTTTGGTGGTAAATGAATGGAGGGGCAGGGTCCCATATCGACATAGCAGGAATTGACCAGTGGTGTAACACAGGCCCCCAGAGTGCAGGGGGGCCCCCAAGTTCCAGGGGACCCCCTCAGAACAGTACTCTGACTGGAGAGCTCCTTAATGAGTCTGGAGGGGGGCACCCCACATACTTTGCAGGGGGGTGCCCTCAAGCATCGTTACGCCAGTGGAATAGACGCCTCGCTTTGGGGGAGGTTCGATCTCATCCATGAAATCTTCTCTGATGAATGAGCCTTTAATTGAGAGAAAGGCATCGGTCAGGGAGCTGTGCTGTGCATTTGAGTGTATTAACGACTCTTGATGCTGCCAGTATGCTAATTTGATATTATTCTTGGAAACTGATCTAGCCTCCACAGTGATGGTAGCCCAACCTCCCCCAGGGTGACTTTAATATACTGAATCCAAGGTATATTGCTTGATCCCACCAGCCTAAGTATTTCTTCTAATCCATCTCGGTATGGACAAGTCTCTGGGGTAGCCCAAATCCTCCTCCGAAAGAGAATGGGATGGAGACCAACTTTATCCGCGGGAGGTCTCAATCTTAAATCAAGTCTTAGTAGCAATGAAGGCATAACCCACTAGTGTTCGCATGAATCGGTTTCCACCAATTCTAGCGAGGAGATGTCTAGATGGCCCCATAGTTCTGCACCATAAGTGGCCGTCCCCAGGGCTTGATGGGGGTAGACCTGTAGTGCCGGTCGGAACTCAGAGTTACGGGTCAGCTTTGTAATGCTTCCTGCTACTTTCTCTAGTCTTAATCTGTGCTGCATAATGTGTGCCTGCCACCCCCCCGCTCTGTTACTGTGATGCCCAGATAGGTGAATTATGTACTCTCTCCAAAGATTTTCCTGCCAATGTCGGATTTGCCCTGGTTGTGCAACCCGGGTTGATTACCATATACTTGGTTTTGGCCATGTTTATTTCAAGGCCCCGTGCTATGCAAAAATCTTCAAAATGGTCCAGTAGTGCTTGGAGGCCCATTGGTGATTTGTAAATGAGGAGGGTATCGTCGGCAAACATGAAAGCAGGGATCCTAATGTCTGCCAATTTAGGGGCATCGTTGCCACCCTGATCTAAGTGCTTTATAAGGCCATTGATGTAGAGTGAGAATAGCGTGGGGGCACGCACCCCTGCCTGACCCCTCTATTGACTGGAAATGGCTCTGTAAGCTCACCTACATTCCTGCATCTGACCTGTGCAATATTATTGTTGTGCAGCCTCGCTATGATATAGTATAGATAATTTGGCACTCATAGCTCCTGCAACATCTGCCATAGAGTTGACCTACGGACTAGATCGAAGGCAGAGCGGAGGTCCACAAATACGATGTACAGGCGACCTCCACCAGAGTGACTGTTTTCCAAATTAACATAAGGAGTCGGAACACCTGATCAACTGTACTTGAGGACTTCCTAAACCCCGCCTGCAACGGGGATAGGATGTTTTTATCTGTCATCCAATCCTGTAGTCTGCCAAGTAGAATGCTGAAAAATAATTTTTGGGAGCTATCGAGCAGACTAATAGGTCTGTAGTTGTTTGGAAGTTCACGGGGTCCCCTTTTATAAATGGGGACTATTTCTGCCCTGGCCCACATTGGGGGCAGAGGTGCCCCTTACAGAAAAGCTGTGAACAATGGTGAAAAATAAGCTCCCCAAATTTTAACCTCATCCCGGAAGAGGTTCCCCGGAATTTTATCCAATCCTGGCGCTTTATTAGGGACGATGCCTTTAATGGCTGTACAAATTTCCGCTACAGATATTTAAAAAAGGCTATGGTCATTCCCAGTTATGGGGATTGTGGCAGACGTCCTCCCAATATCATCCTCTACATTTCTGCATATGGCTGGGTTCAAACTGGGATGGTGTGATGAGCAAAAGAACAATGGATTAAACTCAGATCTTTGTGACTGGGGGTGAATGTTTTCATTGTTCGGCATTCTGTCCATCATTTGTTCTTTTTGCTCTGTTTTTAAAAAAGCAGGATGCCCTTTTTGCATCATTGCAAAGGAAGGATATATGACATGCCAAAAACTCAAGAAAAACTGTCCACTCAGGACGATATGTTTGGGTTGAATTTTTTTTTTATGATGCACTACATGCACACACAGGTTCCCCATTTAAATAGGGCAGTTAGTGGGAGCGCATAAGGGGCCGAGTACGAGGTGTATGTACTCAGTGCCGCTGGATGGTGTGGTAAGAGCCCGCATGCTCTGCACACAGAAATCGGACCTGGTGTTCCTCACACAGGGCTGGAGCTGCTCGGTCCTGTCTTTCTGACCAGAGCACTCTCTCCCTCCTCCCCCCCGCTCCTTCAGCTGTTCCCACCGGCCGCTCTCCCACGCACCCTGGGCCGGATGCCAGAGATCCATCTATTTCCACTCAAATCCCGTAGACCGGCGTTAGTGGTGCTGCCCCACCACGTGATCCTCTCCATGCTGGGCTGGGGCCCAGCGTGTTTCCGACTCGAGTCAGGTGCCCCACGCAGCCACCCGTCCATGCGCTGGCGCCATCCCCCCTTCCTCTCGCCCTGGTCGCCGTCTGATATCTCCCTACCATTTTATTCCGTCCTTTCCATTCCCCTTTCTCACTCTCTATTCCTCTTTTACTCTGTTTCCCTTTTCTATGCGCTCCCACTAACTGCCCTATTTGTTCTTTTAGTTTCTCCCCATCCATGAGATCATAACACTTCTTATCCCTCTCATTGGTAACTAGGTCTCACCCCTCCACACACCACCTCGCCTGCCTCTCGCTATCTGCCCACTATCTCTCCTCCTCTCCCTCCATCCTCCACTCCTCCTCCCTTTCTCTCTCAGGTCAGGTACACAGACTTTCTAGGTCCCCGATAGCACTCCTCTCTTTCTCTCTGGCTCACAGCCTTGCTCCTCTCTCTCACTAGCGTTCTCCCTCCCATGCCACAAAGCCTCGCCTCTCTCGCTCTCTGCCCCCCCCCCCCCGCTTCTTACTCCCTCCCCGCCTCTTACTCCCTCCCCGTTCTTTCACTCTCTGGTACGGTTTCGCATCTCACACTCTATGACACATCATCTCACTCCTCTCTCTTTTCTCCCTCACTTTCCTCCCCTCTCCTCTGGCACACCGCCTCGCCCCTCCTTACCTTGCACCCGTGCTTTCAGGGGCTCTGGGCACTCCTCTCTTGATCTAGAAAACACCTTCTTCAGCGCCGAGCTGGCCGCGGCCCTGCTGCTACTGCTGCTGCTGCTGTCCATGGTGTGCGCGTGTCCTGATCCCAGCCCCGGAGTGCAGCGTGGCCGAGCTCCTCCTAGTATTTATAGCGAGCCCTTGGCCAAAGTGCAGCGCGCGCTGATTCTGCACCTTACGGATGAGTGATTCAACCGGGGAGAGCTGCAGGCTGCTCCATCTGCTTCGTAGCACACATCTCATTCCCGCCCCTCCCCACACGTTTTCACACTTCACTGATCACACACTCACGCCCTGCCTCGCTGCTCCTTATGTAACCAGTTGCATAAATCCCACCACCTAGCCCACCCGCTGCACACACCAATCACAGGCTTCCCCCTCCTCTCCACTGCCTTTCCCCGCCGACTTCCTTCCCTGCAAAAGCCCACACTTAACTGTCCACATTCACGTTCTCTACCTGCTTCCCCAAACCCCTCGACACGCTTTGCACACATGCTCGCGCCTCCCTAGCTCCTACACCTTCTCCCCGCTACCAGCGTCCCTCCACAATCCAATGTAGTGCTAGCGCTGCTACTGCACGCGTTCCCGCGAACTATGCATCCTCCCCAGCACAGGCTCTCACGCTTACTCGTTGCACGCATTCTCACATTCTACCAGCTGCTCTGCGCACACTTCCTCTCCTGTGAGATGTGTGGCCTCCCACTTCCAACAGAAACTGGTGTCTCCAGAGTAAACAAAAGAACTCTTAGAGTGCCAAAGCTGATGCCTTCTGGTAATTGGGCAGAACAAAAGCCTTCTTTACACTTAACATGAATGAACACAACTAACTAAAAACGATAGAATACCAGACGAGCATAAGTTTGTTTTATATATAAATATATAGACACTGAAAAAAACAAAGGTTAAAATAAGGTTATAGTTATGCCAGTGGTCGAGGTGGGCTGGATCTTAGGGTCAAGACGTGCCCATACTCTTTTCATTTAAGAAAAACAGTTCCCTTACTTTTTGTGAAAAGATAACTGTCCTGGGAGCGGAAGTGTAAGGAGTCTCCTGTGCTGTGGAACCAAGGGAGGGGCAGACTGCTAAACAAGCCTTCTTGAAAGGGTGCCTGCTGCCTGAAAGAAATGTAAATGCACGCAAATGGTTAATTTGTGAATGTAAAGGGTGCTTGGAAGCTGATATTGCTTCAATTAATGGTATTTTTTTTGTTCCAGTTTTTTATAGCGCAAACTCGACCCGAAGGTATTGGAGCGCTTTACATGAGCACTAGTTGAATTACACAAGGACACATTCATTTTTTGGTAGGCACGGGGAGATTAGGTGATTTGCCCTGGTTCCCCAGCTCCAAAGTCAGCACCTCTGGCCGTTAGGCCACATCTCACTTGAAGTTTCCTGGTGACACAAATGTATTTGTTTTGAGTTGTATTGCAAGGGAGTTACCAGCTGAGCTGTGAAGTGTGTGCTTTTAAAGGACAGTTATAAAACAAACTGCATGAGGTACAGTCTGGGTATTACTAAAATCTATATTTAGGAAGCACTTTTTATCTCAAGCCTTTTTGAACATTTTGTAGTTCTCTATTTTATTCTGTGTGTAGTGGAAGATTAAAATAATGGCTTGAATGTTCACAGTGCTTTCTGACATAGACTGGGACCTCTTATCACTAAACAACACAAGTCACTTTTCTCCACTACTCCAACCAGGATTCATATTGTGTGGCTCTCTGATTACAGATACTGACTCCTGCAATACATTAACGTATAGAGGTAGGATAGTGCATTCCCTACTGATTAACTTAATTTGCATTTATTTTTCATTTAATCTGTGTTATTTTATGTCGTTACCTGAAAGACCAAAAAAAAAGGTTTCCCTGCTCTCGCTTCAATGAAGCAAAGCAGAGTTTGCTATGGCAAGGTGGGAGCCGTGCTCCCGCCCTGCCATAGCAAACAGCAATGTCCCGTGGGTGGGCACCCTGGGACATTGCAGGAGCCGGCCCTGGGGGGTGGCGGTCCCCAGGGCCATTGAGGGCTTCAGGAGGGGGGCCGCGCGGCCTCCCTCCCTTCATTTTCAAAGCCCCGGGGAGGTGGTGGCCCCCGGGGCTTGGGGGTCCGTAACGGACCCCCCAATTTCAATATCTAGTGCCCCGGGGAGGTGGTGGTCCCGGGCGTGTGGGGGGCTCGAGCCCCCCACACATTTTTTTAATTTAAAACAGAGCCCCGGGGAGGTGGTGGTCCCTGGGGCTTGGGGAGCCCGCGAGGCCCCCCCACCCTAATTATAAAAAAAGCCCCGGGGA
This sequence comes from Calotriton arnoldi, assembly GCA_963921515.1. NCBI lineage: Eukaryota > Metazoa > Chordata > Amphibia > Caudata > Salamandridae > Calotriton > Calotriton arnoldi. The sequence goes on along the minus strand of CAWUFW010002454.1, from coordinate 144,599 downwards.
GCTGGCGGTCCCTGGGGCTTGGGGGGGACGCGATGCCCCCCCCCACACTTTTTGCATAATGCCCGGGGAGGTGGCGGTCCCCGGGGATGCGGGGGGGCCACGTGCCCCCGCACATCATAAATAAAGCCCCGGGGAGGTGGCGCTCCCTAGGGCTGTGGGGGCCCCCGCGGGCCCCCGCCACATAATTAGGCATGCCCCCGGGACCTGGCCCACCCGGGGCTTAAATACATCGAAGCGCGGAAGCCCGCGCTTCGTTTTTTAAAACTTTTCTCGGCCGGATTCGCAACCCCGGCGCGAATTCGGCCGATTTTTTAAAAACAAAATGCTTTTTTTGGCCCTGGGGGTCCTTGTGGGACCCCCTGAGCAGGCCTAGGGGGTTAGGGTGTTTGTACCCTGCCCCCTTTTCATGTTTTTTATCTTTGTTTCACCCTTTTTCTTGTGACTCGGTTACTGAGTCACAAGATGGCTGCCAACACTTCCTGGTTTGGAGTGTTGACAGCCAATCAGAGTGAAGCTCGTGCCCGGGAGGGTTCGCGACTCCTCCTCGGTGCTCAGATATCGATATTTTTCTTTTATAAATTTCTCAGGAACTACTGTAAAAAAAAGGGTGCACTCTAAACCAAGACCTACCTTTTTGCCAAATTTGGTGTAATTCCGTTCAGCAGGTCGGGCTGTAGCCTGTAATAAAGTTCCTATGGAAAATAACATGGAGAAAACACGCTTTGGGACCCCCTTTTTTTCTCGGCCCCCGCTTGACGAATCACCCCGAAACTTTCAACACACAAACTGAGTGGTCCGGCCCTATTTTTTGGAAAATTTCACGAAGATTCGTCAAACAGCGCAAAAGATATTGGCAAATCAAAAAACGCTTTTCCTATGGAAACTAGGTCCTAACTATAACTACCTACTGGCAACCGCCAGTAGGTAATATATATATATATATATATATCTCCTGCTCCTCACTTCAAAGTAAACCGGACCAGCACTCGCGTTGGTTAAATCCAACCTTCGGATTTATTGCGATATATTACAAACAAACGCGTTTCGGCATTTTGCCTTTGTCAATGTCGGTGGACGCCGTTGTCATGGCGATATTTAACATGTGATTAATTCATTCAAAGTGAAAACGGACAAACATCATAACGCATTTCTTTGAGCGCCATCTTGGAACATGTCAAAATTATAATAAATTCATCAAACAGCCAATTCATTTCATTATAAGCATGTTCATTATCATTGTGGTCACTGCCACTGCATTTCATATCAATCAGTTTCTATTTACAGTCTATATACAATATATACACAGAACACGACCTCTGAGCGCGTAAGCCTTATCCTCATTATTACTCATATATGCGGGGACAGCAGAGAACGTCACGTTTATTTCGATGGCATAACCAATATAATATTGATCACGCACCTTATACCGCCTTGAGTGGGCTACCTTCTTCATCAGGTTGAATAGCCTAATGTTCTCTGGATCGCCGCAATGATTAGCGCCTCCTATAGGATATGTATACTCAGCTGTCACACCCAATCTGTGCTGTTTAAGTACCCTTATGTTCTCATCATTCTCATAACTATATCGTACAATATCCCGCCCTGGATGGACCTACTCTGTGACCACAGACTAAAAATTCTGTGCTTTTGGCCAGTGACATGTCCCTTGTTACGCTCAATGATAACCCGTATCTCTCTGCAGTCAGGTTCCTAAGTGAACTGCTAGTTCTTCTCCGCTGTTCAAACCTCTTGGAGATTTCGATTGGAGGTCTATGATAAAGCGCGATTCTAGTCGTCTTAGTTGTTTCTCTCTATCGCCTCCTTTAACGTCTCTGGGTACATGGTCGAGGCAGAAGTATTGCAAGAGTGACCGATCACTCTTATGATGGCTGGCAAAGTGTCATGCAACAGGGTAGTTGGCATCATTGCTAGCAATGGCTCTTTGATGTTCCAAGATTCTCATCTTGACCTGGTTAATTGTACTACCTACATATCGCAGGTTACATGGGCAGACCAGGCAATACACCACATATGTGGTGCTGCAAGTCATAAACTTTGTTATTTTTCTTTCTTTAGTAATACCCGGTATACCATATGTGGTGATTCTCTTACTATTAGCACAGGCCCTACACTTCCCACACGGGAAGGAGCCGTGGAGGTCTAGTAAACCTTGTTGTGGTTTCACTGTCATAAGGTGACTCTCCACCAAGTGGTCTTTTACAGATCTTGATCTCCTGAATGTGTTGGCAGCCATCTTGGGACTCGCTTCATCTGAGTCCCACAAGAAAAGTAAACAAACAAAGAAAAGGGGGCAGGCTAGGAATACCCTGACCCCCCTACAGTTGGTACCGGGCCACAGAGGCGAGAAAAAGCATTTTTTTAATCAACATTTGTAGTGAATTTTCGATATTCGCTAATTCACAGGGAGAAAAAAAAACAAGCGCAGGCTCCCACGCTTGTTTTATATTAAGCCCCCAGGTCGGCCTTAAAAATAGGAGGGGGCGCACCGGGCCCCACTTTTAGGGCTTATCACAGCCCTGGGGACTGCCACCTCCCCTGGGCACTGCTTATAATGTATGTGTGCGGGCACACTCTACCTGCCGGTGCCGCGGGGACCGCCACCTCCCTGGCGCAAAAGTAATTAAATGAATGTGGGTGGGGGCCTGTGCTGCCATCCTCAGCTCCGGTGACTGCCAGCTTCCTGAGGCACTGCCAATAATGGATGCAGGCAGACCCACTCACCCGCCCATGCCCCGCGGAACACTACCTCCTTGGGGCAAAAGTAATTAAATGAATGTGTGGGGGCTGCACGGCCCCCAGCAGTCCTGGACACCGCCACCTCCCTGGAGCACTGCTTATAATGTATGCAGGCAGGCCCATTGGACCCGCCCGTGCCCCCGGGGACTGCCACCTCCCCAGGGCTAAACATGAATTTAATGTGGGGGGCCCGTGGGGCACCACCGCAGCCCTGGGGTCCGCCACTTCCCTGGGGTAATTCTTTCAAATGAATGGGCGCCGCGCGGCTCCCCCTCAGCTCCCTGGTCAACCACCTCCCCGGGGCTGTTTACTATAATGGAGAGGGGGCCAGCGGCCCCCCTCCTGGAGCCATATATGGCCCTAGGGACTGCCACCCCCAGGGACGGCTCCTGCTATGTCCCGGGTGCCCACCCCGGGACATAGCTGTTTGCTTTAACCACTCCCGCCAAGCTACAGCAACCATTCCGATTCCAGGAAGCAAGAGCAGTGAAAATGCTCTTGCTTGCTAGAAGCGGAGCATTCGTCTCCTTTCCAGCCCGCTGTTAAGCAAGAGGGGAAACAGACGAATTGCTTTCAGACATAGGAAGCTGCATGTTTGGCAGCTCCCCGTGTGTGAATGCAGTGCCGGCTCCCGCAGCATTCAGGGAGCCGACAGGGACTGCGTGGGCCTTCAGGCTCCCCTCGCGGTCCCTTTGCAGACTGGGTGCCCTGGGGGCACCCAGGAAACCATGGCCGGGCCCGAGGGATGGGGTTCCTGGGGCCGAAATTGGCCCGGGGAGGAGGGCTGTCCGACCCCCCCACCTAATAAAAAACAAATTATAAAAAGGCTGGCCCCGGGGAAGTCTTTGGAGGCCCTGCCTCCTTTATCAACCGCTCTGCAAAGGGGCCTCCTGGCACACAACTGGTTGGGAGATGGAGTCTCCTTGGCTGCTGAGGGTCCTTGGGGGCCTACAACCCCTCCTGTTACCTCCAGTAAGTCCCACACAGCGGGATTGCTGAGAGGTTATCTGAGCCCGCGCCCTTTCTCCACCACTCTGCAAATGCAACTCCTGGTGCACTACTGGTTGGGGGATAAAGTCCACTTAGATGCTGAGGGTCCTTGGGGGCCAAGAACCCCTCCTGTTACCTCCAGTAAGTCCTGCACAGCGGAATTGCTGAGAGCTCGTGCAAGGCCCCACCCCCTTTCTCCACCACTATGCAAACCCACCTCCTGGTGCACTAGTGGTTGGAGGATGAAGTCCCCTTGAATGCTGAGGGTTCTTGGGGGCCAACAACCCTTCCTGTTACCTCCAGTAAGTCCCACACAGCAGGATTGTTGAGAGCTCATCTGAGGCCCCACCCTCTATTTCCACCACTCTGCAAACGTGCCTCCTAGCACACTATTTGTTGGGGGATGAAGTCCCCTTGGATACTGAGGGCCCTTGGGGGCCAACAACTCCTCCTGTTACCTCCAGTAAGTCCCACACAGCGGGATTGCTGAGAGCTCATCCGAGGCCCCACCCTCTATCTCTACCACTCTGCAAACGTGCCTCCTAGCACACTATTTGTTGGGGGATGAAGTCCCCTTGGATGCTGAGGGCTGTTGGTGGCCAAGAACCCCTCCTGTTACCTCCAGTAAGTCCCACACAGAGGGATTTCTGAGAGCTCGTTGGCGGCCCGCCCCCTTTATTTACTAGTTAGAAAGTAGAATTAAAAAAACCTTAGAAATTCACTGGAAAAAACAAAGGTTACAGGGACGTTATAGTTAGGCTCAGATTTCAGTCGTAGAAAACCATAGAAATTCAGCAATTATAGTTACCTGAGCTAACTATAACTTATGCCCCCACAATATACTGCTTATGACCTCCTGTGAGAAGTTGGCCTGGTATATGCTGTCCACTAATTAAAGTGGGCACCTTGCACCAGTCCAAACAACCCTTATGGTGATTTAAGAGGTCAAAGATAACCTTAGAAAGCTATCCAAGTGGTAGCTGTGGAGAGCAGCCTTCAGGCTTAGTCTTGAAGGAATGTTAAGCAGCTTGTTTTACTAGAATGCAACCTTATAGTATTGGTTAAATGAAAGGAGAGCCACACATGATATGACTATTCATAAAACTACCAGCGGCGGACCATAGGTTCTGCACCTCAATCCCCGTCACTTGAGTTATATTGTCCTTTGCAATCCTCTTCCGGCACTTGCCGCCGTTTGGTGCCACTGAGAACCAGAAAGATCAATAACATTTTAAATGGAAGGTGCACCAGAATTGAAGTCAAAATCACAAGTTTAGGTCCATCATCTTCTTTTTATTAATCAAAATTTGTTGCATATGAATTAAAATCAGCCATCAGCCAACGCGCTTCGTTCCTGTCACAGAGGAACTTCATCAGGGCTTCAAAAATCAAATAGCGTATTCACACAGATTTTCAAGAGAACCGTAGGGTCACCAGGATGGCCACCCGCAGATAAGGGTGTATATTCAAAGTAAATCCCAACTCGAAATCTGAGTCGCAGGGAATCCTGATGGGGGTAGAATCGCCAGTGAAAGTGAGGGACAAGCCTGTCCCAAGTATTACTTTGGCCTAGGTGTCCTGCTAAGGGAATGTCATGTGCCAAGGTGAGTAGGAAGCCCCTAAACTTCAGAGGTATGACCATCCTCCTGGTGGCACCAGGCTTGGGGTCTCTACCCTCTGAGTATTGGAGTCCCTCATCCCAATAGATCCAGTGGGATCCACTGAAACTCCCAGCAGCCTCAGCAGCAGCTTGCTGTCTGAGGGGTTCAAGAGAGGGGCAGGTTTGTTGCTCCAAACTCAAGTCTGCCCTGGAAGGGCCCCCTGTCCCCAAGAACTCAACCTGATCAGGCTCAAGTTCATATGGGACAGTTCCTTCACAGGGACTAAGATCATCTCCCTCAAGAGACTGATCTCCACTCTGAGTCTTGGGGGAAGACACAACCTTACCCCTCCTGCTCTTTCTCTTGGAAGGCCCTTTGGGACATTATTTCAGGATCCAGGGCCTGTTCAGTGTTAGCCAGCTTGGCCTATGACCTGGTCACAGCAAACACATCTGCAGTGATGCCCAGCATTGCTGCATGAGTCCTTAATTCTATCTCAGCCCAAGCTGAAGTCTCCAAATCATTGCCCAACAAACACTCTACTGGTAGGTCTGAGCTAACCACAACCTTTTTAGGGCCAGTTACCCCTCCCCAGCTGAAATTAACAACTGCCAAGGAATGGTCAGTCCTGACATTGTTAGCATTGGTCACTTGGTACATTTCTCCAAGTATGATTTGGTCATGGCCCACAAGATTCTCTGTCACCTTAGTGACACTTGCACCTGTGTCCCTGTATGCCATGGCCTCCTTACCATTGAGCAAAGGCTGCTGTCTGTATTTTCCCAGGTTACTAGGACTGACAAATAAGGTGGCAAGATCCATGCCACCATCACAGACAATCACAGCCTGAGCTGGAGTTATGACTAGGCCAGAACCCATCTCAGAGCCCAAGGTTATCCCTACTAATTCCTTGTTCCCTGTACCACCACCTGTACTAGTGCTAGGGGGTGCCGTTGCCTTAGGGGCAGTGGTGGTAGGAGGATTGTCCTTGGCTTTTGGACAGTCAGCATCTCTAGTCCAATGTGTCTTCTGTTTACAGAGATAATACCAAGGTTTCTTTTTGCCTTTACCTTTGTTAGATTGTGACTCCCCCCCAGATGCAGGTTTTTGGGGCCCTAATGAAGACTTCTGATCTTTACCCTTGTCCCCACCCTTATCTGGAGTTTTAGAATCTTGCTTCTTTTGGTTACCACCATTGTTCTGGTTTTTCTGCTTCACCCTGGTTGTGACCCACTTATCTGCCTTCTTACCCAATTCTTGGGGAGAAGTCAGATCAGGGTCAACCAGGTACTGATGCAATAACTGATTTTGGCAATTATTAAGGATCTGCTCCCTCATAATCAAATTGTACAATCCTCTGAAATCATTCACTTTGCTGCCAAGCAACCAGCGTTCCAGAGCTTTAATGGCACTATCCACAAAGTCTACCCAATCCTGATTCTGTGTCTCTTGGGTGTCTCTGAACTTCATCCTATACTGTTCAGTGGTTAAGCCAAACCCATCAATGAGAGCACTCTTCAAGATTGAGTAGTTGTCAGCATCCTCTTTTCTAACAATGAGGAGATTATCTCTACCTTTGTCAAAAAAGGAGAGCCACAAGATAGCTGCCCACTGCTCTTGAGGGATCCTCTGAACTTTACAAGCCCTCTCCTAAGCAGTTATCCACTTATGGATGTCATCCCCAACCTGGTAGGGAGGGACAATCTTGCTCAGGTTCCTATTATGAAAGGAATGTTCCTTAACTCTAGGGACACTGTTGCTGCCACCATGGGACTCTAGTCCCAACTTATTTCTAGCTCTCTGGACTTCTAGGGACTCTTTATCAAGGGCCAATTACTCTTGCCTGAGCCTAAGCCTAGCTTTCTCAAGTTCAAGCAATTGGTATTCCCTATCATAAGAGTGGTCCCTCTTGCTAGATACAGAGGTCCCTGCAGACTGTCCTGAGTGATTAGACTCTGCAGAGGGAGATCTAGATCTCCTTGGTAAACTCTGCACTCTTCCAGGAGGAGTAAAGAGAGGGCCTTCCTGGCCTCCTCCATCCTCCTCTTGAAGATACTAGTTATCCAGGTGAGAACCATCAGTTCCTCCCTGGTCAGGGTTAGATTGTAGGTCATAAAAGGTGTCACCTCCTGACCTGTCCTCATTCCCTGTCCCACCCACTCTGTCCTGTTCATCTGACCCAGGGGTCTTCCTTAGGTCATCTAACAGTAACATCTCTATGTGTTGGCACTTCTCCCTGTCTTCAGCTTTCTAGAGGCACACTGGGCTTTCAATTCTTGGAATGAAAGCTCACTGTATCTAGAGGGCAGAGAGCCACTGGCATCTCCTTTAGTAGACATACTAAGTGTGGTGAGGTGTTGCACCTACCTAACCTAGTGGGAACTTAACTCTCTGAGGTTGGAGAAAGGGTGTGCTAGACCCTTGACTTATCCAACCCTAAGTTCAGTAGAACTTACTTATTCTAAGCGAGTATTATATGTACCTAGTACTTAGTGGTTTTCAGTTAATCAATACAAAGGTTTATCTGGTAAAACAATGCAGTCTTGAATCCCAACCGCTGCACACCAATGTGAGTAGTTGGCCTGGTATATGCTGTCCACTAATTAAAGTGGGCACCTTGCACCAGTCCAAACAACCCTTATGGTGATTTAAGAGGTCAAAGATAACCTTAGAAAGCTATCCAAGCGGTAGTTGTGGAGAATAGCCTTCAGGTTTAGTCTTTAAGGAATGTTAAGCAGCTTGTTTTAACAGAATGCAACCTTATAGTATTGGTTAAATGAAAGGAGAACCACACAGTAGTTATAAAAATATGTATTTATTAATACAACACTCTCTAGTATGACACAGTATCTTCTACACAAAGATAATCACAAAGCACACAATACTGTAACATAGAAACAATAGTAAATAGCAGTAATACACAGTGGACTCCAGGGGGAGACCAAACCATATACTAAAATAGTGGTATAAGAACCATGACTCGAGTCAAGACAGTGTCTAGAGGACGTAGAATCACTGGGACTCCAAGGAACCACCCAAGGTGAGTAAGTAGGGACCCCACGGAGGACGGGTGCAGTGTAGGAACACGACTGCGTGCTCCGTACAATTCTATGGGGAAGTCGCGGTTTAAGTTTTAAAGTTTAAGGACCCTTCCCAGTGGACTTCGAAGAAACCCCGTGGAAGTTAGGAGGTTGGAGAGCCACCCCACCCGCTGATACTGTAGTACCAGAGTTACCTATCCCAGGGAAGTCGGGTGCATAGGTCTGACGTGGCATCGGAAACCGCTGTCGAACCCAATGGAGAACTTCGAAGAAGAGCCGCTGCTGGAAGGAAGAAAAGTGTCCATTGAAATCCAAAGGTGGATTCTTGTTGAAGAGTACCTGAAAGCAGAGGGGACAGAGTCTGGGTCACTCAGGAGTGACCAGGGGCTCGGTAGACGAATGCCCATCAATGTCGGGTGCTTCCGATGCATTGAGGGGGTTCTTAACTCTGCAGCCACAGGGACCAGGAGACGTAGAGGATGACCAGGAGCCGGATGCGAGCTGTTCCACGAAGGATGTCGAGTGCTGAGGGGTCGGTGTCCGGCGGGAGCACCAACAAGCCTTAGCAACGGCAACCCACGCAGAAGGTCAAGGAAGGTTACGGTTCCGACCAGCAAGGTCCAGGAGACTCACCAAACACAGGGAAGTCCCGGCAAGCCTGGAGCAACCAAGGGAGCCCAAGAAAAGCAGAGTTGACCCTCAAGCGGACCCACAGGCCGGAGGCACAGGAGCCGCGAGGGGACCTCAAGCGATTTCACAAAGCAGCAGCCCACGGAGCACTTGGTGTGAGGAGGCCGGAGTTCTTTGTAGGAAATTATGCCAGAGGTTGGGGCTACTTGGAGCCTAGTGCACTTGTTCGGGAAACGCCAACAAGCATATGCCCTTGCAAATGAACGTGGTGCACAGGGGTACGGGTATTGCAGCCCCCACGAGGGATTCTGCCTCAAACTTGGTGAGAGGGCAGCTTGGACCTCGAGGGACGTAGAAACCCACCTCCTGTGTTTCTGGAGCCTTCGGAGTACGTAGGAGCTCAGGAGCAGCAGACCGGTCAGTCGAGATGTGGTGCCTGCAGTTGCAGGGGAGTGGCTCTTTCACTCCAAGGGAGATCTCTTCGGTTGTCCTTGATGCTCCACAGGTCCTGAACGGAGCCTGTATGGTGCAAGGGCACAGACGATGCTTCAGACTGAGAGGGAGACGAAGTTGGGCCCAAACGAAGTCCAGCAAATTCCAGAGTGTCCAGACGGTTGAAGTTCAGTGGTTTCTTGTTCAGAATCTTGTCCACGTCGAATCTAGGGTCCTACAGCCAGGTAAGCCCTTTTGTACCCACGAGAGAGGGTTAGATAGATTCAGGGGACCCTCCCAGGGGAGGGTCTGGACAGTGGGAGGTTACTCCCATGTCCTTTGTCCAGTTTCTCGCTATAGCAGGAGCCAATGGCTCCCAGGACTGGTTTGAACTGGACTATGCACAGGGACACCAAATGTGCCCCTCATGCCAACTTTCGGTCGCTGGCAAGCGTACCCACCAGCCCTAATACACTAAATCCTGTCTGGGAGGTGGTCACACCTCCCTGTGACAGGATGCCTATTGTTCCACCTTCCTCTGCTCGAGGTTGGCTCAGCAGCAGGAGGGCAGAAACGTGTCTCTGCTCGGCAGCAACCATTTTGTGCTGCCCGGGACTAGAAGGCTGGTACCGGGAACACCAGGGACCCAACGAAGCTCGCTTCTGAGGGGTGGAAACATACCTCCCACACCGGTTACCAGTGTGGGGGTATGATTCCACAATGTTTGACACCAAACATGATAGGGTTACTTTCAGTCATTTTAGAGTTGGTCATCATCACGCGGTTGCATAATGCCACTCTATATGTTGTAAATGGCTGCTGCACTAACAACCTGGGAGAATGGACTCCGTAGGCTGCAGAGGTGTCCGGATCATGCTGTGGCACCCTCTCACTTCGAACCAAGCACCATGCCTTCAGGATTGTTTAAGGCCTGTTATAGGAGTGACTTATAGGTTTTAAGTGTAGTGACCCTTAGATATAGTAAACCTATATCTTAAGTAAGTGGTGCATGCACCATCTTACTCAGGCTGCAATGGCAGCCCTGTAGTTCCATTGTGCATGGCCTCTCATGGATGGCATAATACATGCTTCAGCCCATGGGAGGCCTCTGGGGTACCTATGCCCTGGGTACATGGGTACCATATACTAGGGACTGACAAGGGTACCCCAGTATCCAATCTGGAGTGTACCTAAGTACATAACATAACTGTTCAGGGAGAAAGCAGATAGACTGGGGTCCTGATTAGCAGGATCCCAGTCAGACTAGTCAAAAACAGTATCACATTTAGCAAAAATGGGGGTAACCATAAGAAGCAGATCCTACTTTCCTACACCTCCCATATTACATCACTCATGACATGGTCAGTAACATCACTGTTTACGTCACTGATGACATCTCAAATGACATCACTCATGACATCTTCCCCAGAACCACTCACACACCCACTCACACCCTCATAGTCTCTTATGCACTCACTCACTCATTCATGCAGTCACAGAACCATTCACATATCTATTCACATATCCATATAACTTGTCACACACCCAGTCACTCATCCGTGCAAATACTCACATACCCACTCACTCACCCATACAGCCACTCATACAACCACTCACTCACTCATACAGCTACCCATAGATTCACTTACTCCCCATACAACATCTTACACAGCCATACAATCACCCATACAGCTACTCACACACCCACTTAATCAATCATACAATCACTCAGATAGCCAGTCACTCACCCATACAGCATCTCAACAGACCTTTTGACACACCCATGCAACTACTCACACACCCACTCACACACTCTCACAATTACTTACATACCCATTTACTCATCCCTACCAGCGCTCAGATGACCACTCACTCACACATACAGCCACTCACACACTCACTCTCCAATACATCCACTCACACACCCACTAAGTTAACCAAACACCCACTCAAACAGCCACTAACTCACCCATACAGCCACTCACACAGCCACTAACTCACCCATACATCCACTCACACACCCACTCACTCTCCAATACAGCTACTCACTCACCCATACAGCTACTCACATACCCACTAACACGTCCATACAGCCACTCACACACTCACTCACACAGCCATACAGCAACTCAGACATCCACTCACACACTGATACAGACAGTCAGACACCCACCAAGAAGAGATATATTAGAAATAGTATGACTAATTACTAGAACCGAAAGAATAGTAAATTAACTTATGCTGTAGCTTAGTATATATCTTTAAGTCTCAGAAATGTTTACGAAACACAGTCACGGGATGATGTCATCAGTGATGTCGTTTGAGATGTCATGAGTGATGTCATCAGGGATGTCACTGACCATGTCATGAGTGATGTAATATGTGAGGCCATAAGCAGTGCATTGCAGTTGGGTAAGTTATAGTTAGCTCAGTTAACTATAACTGCTGAGTTTCTATGGTTTTGTATGAGTGAAATTTGAGCCTAACTATAACATCCCTGTGACCTTTGTTTTTTTTCAGTGAATATATATATATTTAACATTTCAGTGCCAACATAACGTTGTAAACTCCAAAATCCACTGAAGTTCGCCAGTTATAGTTAGTTATAGTTATCTCTAGTAACTATAACTCATGCCCTGTCTTGTCATCAATGATGTCATTTCAAATGTTGCAGTGATCTTTTCAATGATGTTATAGAACATATCATGAGTGATGTAATATGTGTGGTAATAAGCTGTGCATGGCAAAGGCGCTACTTACAGTTACCTTTGGGCTAAAAAAAACCACTGAGATTCACCAGTTATAGTTAACTAAAGTAACTATAACTTTCGCCCTCTCCATGCACTGCTTGTGACCTCACATATTACATCACTCATAAAATGTTCTATGGCATCATTGATAACAGACATGATTGATGACAACACCGCATGGTGAGGGCTTGATGTATAGTCACTTCAGTTATCTATAGCTGGTGAATTTCAGTGTGTTTTTTTAGTTTAAAATGTTTTAACTGGCATTTGGACCTAAATATACTGTCACCTTAAACTTTGTTGTTTTTAAGTGAATAAATAAATAATAAATAACTCATGCCCCCCCACTATGCACAGTGTTGTCATCAATGATGTCATTTCAGATGTTGCAGGGATGTCATCAGTAATGTCATAGAACATGTCATGAGTGATGTAATATGAGAGATAATTACAATTCCTAACGATAAAGTCATTTTAATCTTTGTTTTTTTCAGTGAATTTCTAGTTTTTTTCAACATAAAGTAATATGTTATTACTAGATGTAAAGCAGTGATCAGGCCCTCCGTTCAACCCCCCACGGCATTCAACCCCCTTACCACACATGGCCTTCGACCACACATGGCGTGTGGTTGGTCCTAGGTACCTGGCCTGCGGCTAGGCCCTGTATCCAACCCCTCAGAAGCAAGAAATCCAACACTGCGCATGCCTTTCATCCATGCACAATGTGGGGTTGGCTGCAGGGCATGGCCACAGCCTTTTGCGATTTGCCAACCCAACTCATGGCATACTGACATATGCGGTTTGCGGTTGGCCTCGCAGGTCCTGGCCACACTCAGGCAGCCTTACTGATTTTGTTAAAGAATCACAACACCAAAATGTAACAAGCGGGGCTATTGGCTTTTTCAAGGAATGAGCATATCAATATAGATAAAACACTCCTATCATCTTTTTACAAAAATCACCAATATTGTAATCAAATGTATATTTCAGTAATTTACACAATGCAATGTTTAATAATAGTGATTATCACAAAAACGTTCAATGAAGTTTGAATAAAAACAACATGTCTGTGAGTCTTTTTTCTTTCAAAAAGATTTTATTGTTTTTTTAATGTACCAACAACACAGCCAACAGCTACGGCACAAAGCATAGACATATTTGTTATAAGATGCCAATTTTGTAGGACAAAGCTCTAATCCCCAGCTGTCTTACATTGAGGATCAGCATTGCTGGGCGCAATGGATAGCCCACGACCCCTTTATTATGGCTAAGAATTTCCTTCGAGAAGAACTGGAGCCTTGGGCATTCTCACTAGACGTATAGCATATCGCCACTCTGGCCGCACCCTCTCCAGCATAGGCCATCCGCGCAGTCATACATGTTTTGCAGATTCAGAGGCATCACATACCAGCCCATCATTATTTTGTACATAGTTTTGCGGTTCTGAACACTTTTACACAGGGAGGTGATATCCCCTGATGACTTTTCCCACTGGTGTATCAAAATCTGCCTTCCCAGAACAGAGTGCCACGGCTTCATATACAGCCACTCCAGAATGCGGCCCATCCATGACAACATAGCATAAATGTTAGAAATAAGACCCTTTGGTCCGCTTTATATAGGAAACAGTTTCTCCATCACTCTAAGAGGCCCAGGGCTGCTGCTGTGGTGTTGAGGTGAAGAGCCAAGTGCCGCAACTTATAGCCGATTTCTTTGTCTTCTTGCCTGGGGACTCTGTTAGCTTCATCCTTGAGCCCTGGTGGGACTGGAGTCCCAGGGCACCCGCACGCCAGCGCACCGCGCAGCCCAGAGGCACTGACCATCCAGGCAGGGGACTACCTGTCCCAGCGTGCCTTGCTGCCTCCACAGGTGCCGCCAGTCAGGGGGAGGCGTCAGTACACCTTCGCGCATAAAGCGCTGCCTCTCCCCCCGCGGCGCGGCAGCCGATTTCTTTGTCTTCTTGCCTGGGGACTCTGCCAGCTTCATCCTTGAGCCCTGGTGGGACTGGAGTCCCAGGGCACCCGCACGCCAGCGCACCGCGCAGCCCAGAGGCACTGACCATCCAGGCAGGGGACTACCTGTCCCAGCGTGCCTTGCTGCCTCCACAGGTGCCGCCAGTCAGGGGGAGGCGTCAGTACACCTTCACGCATAAAGCGCTGCCTCTCCGCCCGCGGCACAGGAGGCGCCCGGGCGAAGCCCGGGCCAAGGGCGGGCCCGTCCTGCGCCCGTCATCGTCAGGAAGAGGCAGGGCCACCCCCCTTGGTTGTTGTGACTTATGTTGCAGAAGCATCAGCGGGTAAGACTTTTTCCATCCTTTGTGCCCCTTTTCACCGTTACAGCACTCAGCCCACACCAACGAGATTCCTTTGCCACCAGAAGGCGCCAGTACTGCGAACTGTGGAGCCCCAAGGAATAGTAGACTTCATTGACATTTTAACCAAACAGAAATTGGGCTGGTCATGCTATAGTGGGGGTGGTTGCGGGGTGGTCTGTACCTTGTCATCGTTTTTTTGACCTGCGGCCTCTCTTTACTTGCCACGGACCACAGGAGCTATATGATAGACGAGTGACGTTGAAAACCAGTGTGGAGTGAGCCGGGGTGCCAGATTCTTAGCAGGCAACAAAATGGGGAGGAGGGCAGGCCCAGCACGGGCCAAAATTGCAAGTACATCCTCACTCCCTCAAACATCAATAGATAAAATGTTGCAGAGGGCCATAGGGGTGGTGGACACCGAAGTTGAATTAACGGAAAGGCGGCTATCACTTACCCCCGATCTATTTATTCCCCCATGTAATCTGATTATGCTGCACAACATGCCTCAAACCCAGCCAGACGCTCATCCCCTGCCATCTCCTGTGGTTGTTATCCACAAGAAAGCATTGCGAAAGAGTAGAAACACTACGAGTATCCCCAAGAACGGAAAGCGCAAACAAACAACTGAGGTTGGACCTAAAAAGAAGACATTTTGTCAGGGCAATACAGTCAGCTCAGAGGGGGGTGAAGAGCAAGAACATATATCGGGTAGACCGCCACCTGAAAACATAGTCAAGACCTATCCATCGTGGGCCCTGAATCTAATGGCAGATCTACAGAATAACCTGAGGGCCATCATCATTGAAGAATTGGGCCCCCTTATCAGTCGTCTAGATAAACTGGAGAAAGCATTGGCAGCAGGGGAGACCAAACCAATTGACCCACAAATCCACTCCACCTGCATGTCTGCAAGAGGGATTGATATAGGTTGCCAGGCGGATAGTGTGGGTCCAACACCTCCGCCTGGGCTGGAGATGCATACACATAAGGGTCCCTCGACTAGCCGGGAGATAGGGAATCAGAGTGTTCATAGGCACCAGAGAGACAGGAGTACTAGCCTCGAGTCCAGAGCTAAAAACAGGTCATCCCCTCCCAGGAATTGAGATATACCTAGCCCCCAAGCCCAAGTCACCAATAGAAAAGTGAGTAGACAACCAGTACAAGAATATAGTGAGGGGAGGAACGCTCGTACAAGAACAAACCTGCCCAATATAAATCTTCATCCTGCTTGTTCCCCGTATGTAGCCGTTCTGACAGGTGTCCCGCCTATCGAACCCAACACAAAGGAAAGCCAACTTGAGTTGAGAAACAAATGCCTGTTCTGGCTCGTAAGATATAAGCATTTTGACTATGCCAGAGCAGGGGAGATCATAATGGTTCGAAGAGTAGGGTGGGTAGGAAATCGAAGAAAAAGCGACTCGGGTGAGTGTGTAGTTATCAATTTCAAAAACCCTAACACTGTTACCAACCTATTTAAAATCACCCTTAACTGCCACAACGCTTCAACAGGCATGAGTCTGCGCCCCTTGGACTTTTTCTACTTACAACAGCAAACACACCTAAGAAGCTGTGTACCTCCTTTAATCCCAGTAACTGGCCTAGGGCCCCCACATGAGGGAAGCTGGGTTGCCCATAATAGGCCTCCCCCATTTAACATCCCGGTGAATAACAGATATGACATTTTGGAGGAGGTAGATTGACTGGGGGCAGGACCATCCAATGGTGGTGACTCACAAACGGTAGGAAATAACACCATGGGCATAGTGGGGTGCGGCCTGAAACGAACTACTAGGGGTAGTAGTTTAAACCCCCCTCAGTGGTCTGCCCAGGAAGGAGGTAGAACAAAACTAAGCGGGACCCCTGACGTTATACGCCCGCTCTTCCAGGTGACACAAGCAGAGAAAGTGAACTGAGGAGGGAATTAGATAGGTGTTGTGCAGGCCACCCAGGTGCCTGTCCATCACAGAGTGCTAGTGCCTCTGAGGTGGTGAGTGGGGAAAGCGGGAATGACAACGGGATGAGGATACTATCATGGAACTTGGCAGGCCTTAAAAACAAACTGCCCTGCCCCAAATGGGGTGAGTTTGTCGATAAACACGATATCTGTATCTTCCAGGAGACATGGGCGAGGGAAGGTTTCCAGCGGGTGGGTTTTGCCTCATTCAATAACTTAGCAACCATGGGGGGGAGGGGGAGACCCTCTGGCGGCCTATCCATCTGGGTGGGCACTCACCTTGGCTGTAGAGCGGAGCAGATGATAACACCCACAAATGACATCCAGTGTGTCCTGCTCTCTTTTCCTACAAAGACGAAAATTGCCGTAATTAACGTGTATTCTCGTCCTGCCAACAACAGCCAAGAATCTGACACCATTGCCCATCTGGGACATTTATTCCCAACCTTGGATCCAGGGATATGGTTGATTGTAGGGGGTGATTTTAACTGCCATTTTGAACCCCTCACCGATCCATCTCACTCTGTCCCAACGGAAGAAGATCTTTACCGGTCTATTCCTGACCCCTTGACCACTCCCATCAAAGTATGGTCTCCACTGGCCATGCAGCTTAACTCACTCACTCTAGCTTTATCGTTAAGAGCATGTAATGGTCGGACTAAATCCGACCAGCCAGGACAGCCCACATTCAATAGAGTAGGTCAAGCCTCCCTAATTGACTACATCATGGTGGAAACAAGACTTTGGGATAAGGTTCTTGACTTTTATATCACACAGAGGCAGGATAGTGATCACAATGCCCTGATTCTGATTTTAAAACCATGGGACCTTGGCATCTCTAAACCTCCTTCTGTCCCCTTAAATGTGACCAGCGCAATAACAGTGACAAACAATAGAAGAAATGTCAGATGGGGCCACATTCAACTGTCTCTCTTCAAGCTGGCTAAAGCCTATCAGCTAGCAGTTCCATTTATAACTAAAATGTGGGAGGCAATACAGGTGGAGGGTCCCACCCTGGATTTAGACAAGGTAGGGAAAATACATGCAGAGCTCACCTCAAAACTGGTGGAAGTATTCTTCCCGGTTGTGCGTATTAGTGAAAATAGCCGAAATAAATGTGCTTGGTTCAATGACAAGTGTCGTAAGGCCAAGCGGGACCTTCTGCACGCGGTGAAGGTGAAGGATAGGCCACAAATCAAACTTTACAGGTCCAGGTACAAACGGACCACCCAACAAGAAAAAAAAACTGGGAATTAGAGAGGTGGGAAATGCTCAGGATTGCCCTGAATGATAAAGATCTGAAAACTTTTTGGGCAATAGTGTGCTCGGGTGACAGGGAAGGGAGATCGGCCATCGAGCCCAATATAGCGCCTGAAGCCTGGGAGACTAACTTTGGGTCATTGTACTCTTCTAGGGATGGTGGTCCTGTCAATATCGTTAGTACCAGCATGGCACCGGAGTTCCACCCGGTGGGGGACACGGAGATTACCATGACCGAAGTGGAAAACGCTATTAATAAGCTTCACCGTAATAAAGCGCCAGGTCTAGATAAACTACCGGGGGACCTCTTTCGTGAGGAACCCACAATATGGGTCCCATACTTGTGTGCCCTATTTAATGCTGTCCTAAAGGGCATGGTGTCCCCCGATACCTGGCGCGGGGCTGAGATAGTACCCATATTTAAAAAAGGCTGCCCTCTCTCACCCTCCAACTACAGGCCGATTAGTTTAATTGACATTGCCCCAAAACTTTTCGGCCGGGTGATTTTGGACCGCCTTCAGGGTTGGTTGGAAGAAGAACAAATATTAAGTCCCTACCAGGCCGGCTTCAGAACAAATATGTCAACCGTAGACCAGATATTCAGATTACAACTACTATTCTGGAAAACGGTGACCGTAGAGGGTGGCAGCCTCTATCTAATATTTGTCGATCTGAAGTCGGCTTTTGATCTTATACCCAGGGAGAAACTCTGGGAGGTTTTGAGCGACCTTGGGATCCCTCCCTATCTCTTAAATGTTATAGAGAGGCTCCACTTGGAAAACTTTGCACAAGTGCGCTGCGGAAAATATGGGGAACTTACTTCCCGTTTTCCTGTCCAAAAGGGGGTACGGCAGGGATGTGTTTTAGCCCCTACTTTATTTTGTCTTTTTATCAATGGTCTTATTGACCATCTTAAAAAAATAGAGGACAATGATGCCCCCAAGTTAGTCTCCGGGAAGGTGCCCGCGCTGATGTTTGCAGACGATACCCTGCTACTTTCAAAATCACCACTGGGTATCCAGCGCTCTCTTGATGGCTTCGCCAATTTCTGTAAGCTACGGGGGTTGGAGATCAATTTAACAAAAAAACAAATATATGGTCTTCAACCCTTCCAACACGACTCGTTCAAACCCTTCTCTATACGGCATTCCTCTGGAAAGAGTGAAGATATTTGATTATCTGGGAGTTACCCTGTCAGAGCATTTTGAATGGGGTCCTCAGTTGGACAAAGAAAGACTCAGGCTAATTCAGACAGTGGGCGGTATAATGAAAATGCACAGAACCTCAGTTTTTAAACCAGCCGCCTCCGTGGTGGAAATTTACAAAGCACCAGCAAGGGGTGCCACATTATACGGGGTGGAGTTGTGGGGACACTGCCCTACTGCCAACTTGATAAGGTGGAGAACAACTTCATGCGTCAGCTCATAGGCCTACCCCGTAGTACTCCCCTTACACCCCTTCGCATGGACCTGGGTATTAGGCCCCTTGATGAGGAGATTGCCCTGAGACCCTTAACTTTCTGGCGAAGGCTATGGGTGACCCCAGAGCTGTCTGTCTTCAGGGCCGAGCTAAAAGAGCTCTTATCCATCTGCACCACTAAGAAAATTCCTTGGCTCTGTCACATAAGGGACCTGGCCCTTAAGCTAGGCAAGCCGGACCTCTGGAGAATGCCTGAGACATCATGTGCCACGATTTCTAGGTTGGAACTAGTTAAATGTTATAGACTAGTTAATCGAATGTCTATTGAAGAAAGTGCCTCGTGGTCGTTTGACAGCAGAATTTATGCTAGTAAAAGATGTATATAGTAAGGAAAATTTTCTGGATTTTATCCAACCCCCAGTGGCCAGGATATTGTATATGCAATTCAGACTTGGGACTCTTCCACTACTAGTGTATACTAGCAAATGGGTGAAAGAGCAAACGGGAGAATGTCCTGCAAGCAACTATAAGGAAGAGTCTGAACTACATGTTCTGCTCCTCTGCCCTGCCTATCAGCTGCCGCGCAAGCGTTGGTTATTCCAACTATGTAAGAATTTAGGCTTCGTGCGCTGTATAGAGGCCTACAGAGTTTTAAAGTATGACACCCATCCACCAATTGTTTTGCTGTAGCACGATTTTTAAATTGCATGTGGCATATTCGGCGGGCCTGTTTAAAGTAGATCCCATGGGGAAGAACAAATGCGGTGTATTTGCGCAGGTAGAGTAACTGTGTATTCATGCTGGGGCTGTGCATCCCTGTCCAATATTTTTATCTTTTGTAAATTTTTTAGATCACAGCCCACCATCAGATGGTTGTTTTTATCTTGTTTTTAACGGCTTCGAAGATAGTATTATGTATAATTTTATATCCCTGCTGTAGTTCTTATGTACTATTTTTTCTCTTTCCCTTTTTTGTGGGATGATCTCTGTACAAGAAGATGATTGTGAGCCATCTAAAGTTTTAACTACAAGTGTATATTATTGGTTTTATTAACGTGCACTTTTAGGGCCCTAGTGGTCGAAATAAAGTTAATAAATGGAATGGATAATAGTGGAGCCGGTCAATTTCTCAAAGACCGTACTCCTGTTTGCATTGTAAAAAAGACATGATTGCCCGTCCCATACGGAACTGGTCCCCAAGCATTCTACAACCCCCTTCCTCCCATTGCCTGAACTCTCCCTCTAAGCAGACCCAGAGTAAAATCCCAATTTCCCAAAAAAGATGGATAGGGCAAGGGGAAAGTCATAAGAGACGTAGTACTCGTAAAAAAAGTCCCAAACCCACATGACCGGTTTCAGAGGCTCCAAATAATAACAGAATAGCAGCTAGGTGCTTAGGTAATGAAGGCAGAGACCATGGTACCTGGCTCATCACTGTTGCATCAATGTGGATGCAGTGATGTTCTGTCTCAAGGAGGGACCATTAAAAAAATATGCGCAGTTGGGCTGACTGATAATATTTAGTAACATCTGGCAACCCCACACCTTCAGAGTGCCTTTGGACTTGTAATACCCTTCTAGAAACCTGTACCCGTTTCCCACCCATATGAAAGTATCTATATCTTCTCTGCCCATCCCAGAGGGGCTGTCTCCAGAATCGCCAATTTGGATGCAGCAGGGATCCTGATACTGAGATTTTTGGACTTACCAAGATTTACCTTGAAACCCGACACCTTGCTCCATCAAAGTCAACAGAACATCATCTGCAAACTAATGAACCTTATGATTATCACCCCCATAGGGCTTGCCCATAATGTCCCGGTGACGACATATCATAGACAACAGAGGCTCAATGAAGAGGACAAAAAATATAGGCGACAGCCCTGCCTTGTACCCCACTTCAAGGAGAGTGTGGCCGAGCACAGACCATTCACCCAAACAGAGGCAGTAGGATCCTTGTAACAGACTGCTATCCAGGTTTGCATATTCTTCCCCATGCCGACCTCTGACAGCACATGAAAAAGGTACACCCAGTTCACCCTGTCAAAGGCCTTTTCAACAAACAATGACAGGATTGCCATGGGAATTTTCCGGTTATTGGCCTTTTCAATGAGGTGTAGCACCCGTTGTATATTATCTGCAGCCTGGCACCGGAGAACAAATCAAGACTGATCAGGATTAACCAGGAAAGGAAGTTGCAGCAGGAGCCCCTTTACCAAAACTTGTGTGAACTTTCTTAGATCAGAGTGCAGGAGCGCTATAGGCCTGTAGGATTCGCAGCGGTGTGGGGTCTTACTCTGTTTGTAAATAAAGGTAATATGCACCTGTTGCATAGATGGCGTCACAACTCCCATCTGCAGGAAGGAATTCAACAGTGCTGTCAGTCTGAAGACCACCTCTGACTAGAAAAGGTTCGTCATCCAGACTGGCCATATCAGGGTGCAGATCTTTTATCGCTCGCAAAACCTCTTGAGGCGAGATCCATTTTTCCAAATCAGCGGCATTTGCCCATGACAATCTGAGGAGAGACGCCTCCCGCAGGAATGCCTGCACCTCCTCCACGTTAACGGGCTCTTCAGCTTAGAGGGCCTCATAGTAATCATAGAAAGCTCGAAATTCCCCCACCCTTTTGCTCTCAGGGTGACCCCCTCTCCTCTCTACAGGTGGGATAATACCCCGCAGATCGGCGGTGCCATAAGCACCGCGCCAACAGGCCAGTTCATAGAAGGACTGCAGCAAGTAGAGTAACACCTTTTCTGCCTTCTCAGTAGCCTCCAAATTAATTTGTCCTTGGAACATAACCATTCAACGCTGATCCCGTAAGGAGCCCATCTGCCGGTGTCTAGGAGTCGCCTCTTTAAGCTCTGTCTCCAGAGCAGACCGGCTAGAAGACCCAGTCGCAGGAAGACTCACCTTCTCCGCTATGCAGTTATGTTATGTTAATTACATTTAATATAGCGCACGAATCACCCATGGGCATCTCGGCCCTGTACACAGTTGCAAGCAAGTATCCATAAAGATCAGTCGCTTTAAAATAGGTAGGCTTTCAACAATTTCCTAAATTGGCAATAGTTCGTGCAGATACGAATATGCAGCAGGAGCTTATTCCAATAGGAAGGGGCCAGGTAGGAGAAGGCTCTCCCGTACATCTAGTCAAGCGGATGCGTGGTACACACAGCAGGGCTTTATCATTGAATCTTAAGCTTCTGGTGGACATATGCGATTTGATTTTCAGTTGAAGATAGCTGGGGTCTTTGCTCCTTAAGGTGTTATGTGTGAGACAGCAGATCTTAAAAATGCTCCTTTTTCTTACTGTCAACCTATGTAGAGCCTTTAGCAAAGGGGCCGACAGGGTGCCAGGTGGAAGATTAAGAACAAGCCTGGCTGCCGTATTTTAGACTACCTGTAGTTTAGCCACCAGCGTCTCATTTACTGCTGCCAGTAAAGCGTTGCCATAGTCTAGTCAGCTCACTACCAGGGCTTGTACTAAAGTTCTTATGTCAGAGTTTGGAAGGTAGGGAAATATTCTGCGAAGAAGACGCTTATTGTAGGAAAGTAGGATCTGCTTCTTATGGTTACCCCCACTTTTTGCTAAATGTGATACTGTTTTTGACTAGTCTGACTAGCTGAGGATGCCAAACCAAAAACAGCATTTTCAACCCCTAGTGGGCATTATCAATTTATTGTAATGCCCTTTGGTTTGAAAAATGCACCTGCCACACTCTAAAGGCTGGTGAATAAAGTCCTTACAGGCCTGGAAGCCTATAGTGCAGCATATCTTGATGATATTGCTGTCTTTAGCTCCACCTGGGAGGATCACCTGGTCCACCTGAAGAATGTTTTGGAGGCTCTGCAGAAAGCAGGCCTCACTATCAAGGCTACTAAGTGCCAGATAGGGCAGAGTCAGGTTGTGTACCTGGGCCACCTTGTGGGTGGAGGCCAGGTTCAACCTTTACAGAGCAAAATCCAGACCATCATGGACTGGGTTGCTCCAACTACCCAGACTCAGGTCAGAGCATTCTTGGGCCTGACTGGGTACTACAGAAGATTTGTGAAAGGATATGGGTCTATAGTGACTCCCTTGAATGATCTTACATCAAAAAGAATGGCCAAGAAGGTTCAGTGGACAGTTAGCTGTAAGAAGGCATTTGATGATCTCAAGCAGGCCATGTGCACTGCTCCCATTCTGCAGAGTCCTGACTACTCCAAGCAGTTGGGGGTAGGGGCTGTGTTGTCACAACTTAATGCAGAGGGTCAGGATCAACCAGTAGCTTTTATCAGCAGAAGGTTGACCCCCAGAGAGAAACGTTGGTCAGCTATAGAGAGGGAAGCCTTTGCTGTAGTATGGACCCTGAAGAAGCAGAGACCATACCTGTTTGGCATTCACTTCATTGTTCAGACAGACCATAAGCCCCTCCTATGGCTAAAACAGATGAAGGGTGAAATACACAAACTTTTGAGGTGGTCCATTTCCCTACAGGGGATGGAAAATACAGTGGAACACAGACCTGGGAGTAACCATGCCAATGCAGATGGACTCTCCAGATATTTCCACTTAGAAAATGAAGACTCAACTGGGAAAGGTTAGTCTCATCTCCTTATGTTTGGGGGGGGGGGTTGTGTGGGAAAGTAGGATCTGCTTCTTATGGTTACCCCCACTTTTTGCTAAATGTGATACTGTTTTTGACTAGTCTGACTGGCATCCTGCTAATCAGGACCCCAGTCTATCTGCTTTCTCCCTAAACTGTTATGTCATGTACTGAGGTACACTCCAGATTGGATACTGGGGTGCCCTTGTCAGTCCCTAGTATTTGGTACCTATGTACCCAGGGCATAGGTACCCCAGAGGCCTCCCATGGGCTGAAGCATGTATTATGCCACATATGAGAGGCCATGCAAAATGGAAACTACAGGCCTGCCATTGCAGCCTGTGTAACTTGGTGCATGCACCACTTACTTAAGATATAGGTGTACTATATCTAAGGGTCACTACACTTAAAAACTATAAGTCACCCCTATAGCAGGCCTTGACAATCCTGAAGGCAGGGTGCTTGGTTCTAAGTGAGAGGGTGCCACTGCATGAGCAGGACACCTCTGCAGCCTACAGAGTCCATTCTCCCGGGTTGTTAGTGCAGCAGCCATTTATGACATATAGAGTGGCATTATGCGACCGCGTGATGACTGACTCTAAAACGGCTGAAAGTAACCCTATCGTGTTTGGTGTCAAACATTGTGGAATCATACCCCCACACCGGTAACCGGTGTGGGAGGTATGATTCCACCCCTCAGAAGCGAGCTTCGCTGGGTCCCTGGTGTTCCCGGTACCAGCCTTCTAGTCCCGGGCAGCACAAAATGGTTGCTGCCGAGCAGAGACACGTTTCTGTCCTCCTGCTGTTGAGCCAAGCTCGAGCAGAGGATGGTGGAACAATAGGCATCCTGTCACAGGGAGGTGGACCACCTCCCAGACAGGATTTAGTGTATTAGGGCTGGTGGGTGCGCTTGCCAGCGACCGAAAGTCTGCATGAGGGGCACATTTGGTGTCCCTGTACACAGTCCAGTTCAAACCAGTCCTGGGAGCCGTTGGCTCCTGCTCTGGCGCAAAATTGGACAAAGGACATGGGAGTAACCTCCCCACTGTGCGGACCCTCCCCTGGGAGAGTCCCCTGAATCTGTACAACCCTCTCCCATGGGTACAAAAGGGCTTACCTGGCTGTAGAACCCTAGATTCGACATGGACAAGATTCTGAACAAGAAACCACTGACCTTCAACCATCTGGACACTCTGGACTTCGCTGGACTTCGTTTGGGCCCGACTTCGTCTCCCTCTCAGTCTGAAGCATCGTCTGTGCCCATGCACCATACAGGCTCCATGCAGGACCTGTGGAGCATCAGGGACAACCAAAGATATCTCCCTTGGAGTGAAGGAGTCACTCCCCTGCATTCGCAGGCACCACATCATGACTGACCTGCCTGTTGCTCCTGAGCTCCTACGGACTCCGAAGGCTCCAGCAACACAGGAGGTGGGTTCCTACGTCCCTCGAGGTCCGAGCTGCCCTCTCACCAAGCTTGAGGACAGAATCCCTCGTGGGGGCTGCAATACCCGTACCCCTGTGCACTGCGTTCATTTGCAATTGCATATGCTTGTTGGCTTTTCCCGAGCAAGTGCATTGGGCTCCGAGTATCCCCAACCTCTGGCACCATTTGGTACCAAGAACTCTGGCCTCCTCACACCGAGTGCTCCGTGGGCTGCTGTTTGGTGAAATCGCTTGAGGTCCTCTCGCGACTCCTGTGCCTCCGGCCTGTGAGTCCTCTTGAGGGTCAACTTTGCTTTTCTTGGGCTCCCCTGGTTGCTCCAGGCCTGCCCTGACTCCCCTTGCTTTGGTGAGTCTCCTGGATCTTGCTGGTCCGAACTGTAATCTTCCTTGACCTTCTGTGTGGGTTGCCGTTGCCAAGGCTTGTTGGTGCTCCTGCCAGACACCGACCCCTCAGCACTCGACATCCTTCGTGGACAGCTCGTATCTGGGTCCTGGTTGTCCTCGACATCTCCTGCTCCTGGTCCCCGTGGCTGCAGAGTCAAGAACCCCCTCAACGCACCTGAAGCACCCGACATCGGTGGGCATTCGTCTACCGAGCCCCTGGTCACTCCCGAGTGACCCAGACTCTGTCCCCTCTGCTTTCAGGTACTCTTCAACCAGAATCCACCTTTGGATTCCAACTGACACTTTTCTTCCTTCCAGCAGTGGCTCTTCTTCAAAGTCCTCCACAGAGATCGACGGCGGTTTCCGATGCCACTTCAGACCTATGCACCCGGCTCCCCTGGGATAGGGAACTCTGGTACTACGGTATCCACGGGTGGGGTGGCTCTCCAACCTCCTAACTTCCACGGGGCTTCTTCGGAGTCCACTGGGAAGGTTCCTTAAACTTTAAAACTTCAACCGTGACTTCCCCATAGAATTGTACGGAGCAAGCAGTTGTGTTCCCACACTGCACCCGTCCTCCGTGGGGTCCCTACTTACTCACCTTGGGTGGTTCCTTGGGGTCCCAGCGATTCTACGACATCTAGACACTGTCTTGACTCGAATCGTGGTTCTTATACCACTATTTTAGTATATGGTCTGGTCTCCACCTGGAGCCCACTGTGTATTAGTGCTATTTACTATTGTTTCTGTGCTACAGTATTGTGTGCTTTGTGAGTATCTTTGTGTACAAGATATTGTGTCGTACTAGAGAGTGGTATATATTAATAAATACATATTTTTATAACTACTGTGTGGTTCTCCTTTCATTTAACCAATGCTATACGGTTGCATTCTTGTAAAACAAGCTGCTTAACATTCCTTCAAGACTAAGCCTGAAGGCTGCTCTCCACAGCTACCACTTGGATAGCTTTCTAAGGTTATCTTTGACTCTTAAACCACCATAAGGGTTGTTTGGACTGGTGCAAGGTGCCCACTTTAATTAGCGAACAGCATATACCAGGCCAACTTCTCACACTTATTATGATAGCCAAAATATGGTCTTTCATAGAGGGCTTGGTCTATTTTTATACCAAGGTTCTTCACCGATAGTGGCCTCGGAAGACTGCCTTGATGGCATCCCAGAGCATAGCAGAAGCCGTCTCCTCCCTTTCATTCTCCCGGTAGTAGTTCCCAATGGATGCATGCAAGGCCTGTCGACAGGGACGATCCCTAAGTATGGTCTGATCAAACCGTCACTATGGTGCACCTCAGCCCCCTCTATGTTGCTTAGCTCCTCCTACAGAACCCACTCATGATCTGAAAGTGCTGTGGTGCCCTGCTCAATGGCCACAATTGTCTCAAGGAGAAATTGAGACCCCCATATTAGGTCAATCCTAGAATAGGCTCAAAACAACAAAAGTTGTCAACTCCACTTATGATACATAGTGATAACTCTACTCATTTACTTAAAGAATATCCATTCATGACTAAGAAATAGCGTTGAATGGTTACTGTTCTTACACGGTTCATGCAACACCTTCCCCAGCGGGAAGAGCTAAAGGAGGGTTAGTGGTGTTGATTGCAGTTAAATACGAGGCCATAAAAATCACCCCTGTTGTTACATCTCCCTGGTACCAATTAATTCTAATTGCTAACATGTTACAAGTCAAGCTTTTAATTGTGAACTGGTACTACAATATTTTTAACCAAAACAATTGTCAGGTTATTGAGGCTTTGCGGGCTGAAATTAACTAAACCTCTGAGAAATGGCAACCACTATGCATCCTTTGGGTAGGTGATCTTAATTGTTCTTCCTGCCCACATAGTTCCAACCATGCTTGGGGGCTGTTAAACACAGAGGGGCAGCCCCTCCCGCACTTCATTCATACTCCCCAGGGTGAGGCCCTAAACTCTATTATTATGGAAAACGATTTGGGCCTCATTAATGATTTAGCTAGTAATAATAATAATAATAATAAACTTATAAAGCGCATGGTTACACTAACCAGTGTGTCCCCGCGCTGCGGCACAGATTCAGAAACGCTGGCAAAGAGAAGGCACGAGATTTAAACCAGAGAGCTCAAAGGAGGAAAAAGCCAGGTCTTGAGTCTTTTCCGAAAAAGTGTCTCCACAGACTCCACACGGAGCCCCGGGGGGAGTTTATTCCAGTGTTTAGCAGCTAGAAAACGGAAAGAGCGGCCACCCATCCTCGCTCTTCTAATGCTAGGAATACAGACCTGCCCTGTCCCGCTAGATCTCAAATGACGGGAAGGAGAGTATGGGGTAAGGGAGTCATGCAGGTAGGTGGGACCCTTTCTCTGTAAGATACGATGGCTCACACACATAGCCTTAAACAGGATGCGTTCCCTACCGGGAGCCAGTGAAGGGAAACCAGGGCCTTATTAGAGGAGGCTCTCCTCGGTAACATTAAAACAAGACGAGCCGCAGCATTCTGAATACGCTGGAGTCTTTGCACACACTTGGAACTGGCTCCCAAATACAGGACATTCCCATAATCCAAGCGTGACGTCACCAGGGCATGGACCATAGTTTTCCTTGCTGCAACTGGCACTACATCTAAGGTCTTCCAGAGACCTCTCATAACCCCAAAACATTTCCCCGCTCACACGCCTTATATGATTATCGAAAGAGAGCTTGGAGTCCAGCCATACCCCAAGATTCTTCACCTGATCACATGGGGGCGGGGTAGGACCCAGTGTCTGTGGCCACCACGCTGACGACCAAACAGTGGGGGCTCTACCCAACACAAGAACCTCAGTTTTGCTGCCATTAAGTTTAAGGCAGTTGTCCGCCATCCAAGCTGCCAGTTCTTGAAGGCAAGTCGAGAAATTGATGGCAGCCTTCTCAGGCTCCTGTGTTAGGGACACCACCAATTGTGTGTCGTCAGCGTAGGACACAACACTAACCCCAAATTTTTCAATAATCTCTGCCAGAGGGGCAATGTAGAGGTTAAAGAGGGTGGGGCTTAAAATAGAGCCCTGAGGGACCCCTTGGTTCAGCTTAATACTTTTAGAGTAGTGAGGTTCCTGCGACACCTGGAAACTGCGCTCGTGCAGGAAGGACTCAAGCCATTCAATGGCTCGGTCCCCCAAACCTCCTTTCCTCAAGCGTTGAAGTAAGGTAGGGTGAGCCACCGTATCAAATGCGGCGCTGAGGTCAAGTAGGACTAACGCCACTGTTTGTCCCGCATCCACAAATTTGCGGATAATTTCGGTGGAGAGCAGCAGCGCCGATTCGGTGGAATATGATGTCCGGAACCCCGATTGCGAGGGTGAAGCAGGCTATGTTTGCTAATGTGAGCTGTCAGTTGTGTATTAACTACCTTCTCTGCAACCTTAGCAAAATAAGGCAGCAGGGAAATCGGACGTAGGTTCTCCAATTGGCTTGAACTAACATCAATCTTCTTTTTTAATGGAAGGACGATCGCCTCTTTCCATCTAGTAGGGACCGTTCCTGTGGTAAAGGAGAGCTCCAGAAGGTGCCTAATATAAGGCTCCAAAATTTCAAGACTCCCCTTTAGCACCTTAGGGGGCGCGGGGTCTCTGGGAGATCCAGACTTAATGCTAGAGGCTACACCAGTGAGCGAGTCACAAGGGGGGACCACAAATTTACCAAGACATTCTGCTTCCCCTAAGTCAGTCATCCCCTCATCCTCCTGGCACCCATTACGTGCTGCACCAGGGAAGGTCGAGTAGATCTTCTCTACTTTCTCCGCAAAGAAATCGGCCACCCTATTGCAAGAGTCCAAAGAGTTGTTGGTCGAGGCTGAGGTTCTAGCGAGAGACGAGATCTCCTTAAAAATCGTATAAAGTTCCCTAGAGGAGTTCTCTGCTATTTCAATCCTCTCACTGTAATAAGCAGCCCGAGTCTTCCTTATAAGAGAGTGATAAATCTTCAGGTTGGCTCTATATTCCCCTCTCCTAAGAACCGAGAAATCTCTCCTCCAAACTCTCTCCAGGTGTTTACAGGCAGATTTAGCTATTCTAAGCTCACTGCCAAACCAGGGTGCAGCTTTACATCGTCTCCCAGGTGCTCTCAAGGACCATGGAGCGTTACTGTCTAATGCCTCCGTAATACGTTTATCCAGGGCTTCACAGGCTAAGTCAATGTTTGAGCCTCCAGGTGGTCCACCCTTTTGGAGGGCCAAATTAAACTTCTCTTGAGAAAACCTAGCCCACTTCCTCAACTTCTTCCTGCTGCCCAGTATCTCCTGAGAGTGAGAATGAGGCAACCAGGCAGAAAGAGATATCAAAAAATGGTCCGACCAGAGGACCGGAACCGGGAGCCCAATATCTAAGGCCTCCCAATTAGCAAAGATTGGGTCCAATAGGTGGCCCAGTTGATGGGTGGGGTACACCGATTTAAGAGTCAATTGAAGAGCTGCCATTTCCTGGCGGAATTCTTGTACCCCAGTATTTGCCATCTCATCCAAATGAAGATTCAAATCCCCTAGCACCAGGAATTTCTCATAACGCAAAGCAGGCTGCATCAGTTGTTCCATGATGCTAGATGTAAACTGCATGAAAGGGCCGGGGGGTCTGTAAATTAAGAACCCTTTAATAACATAATTCGGGGAAACCATAATCGAAAAAAACCCAGCTTCGCTATCCACAATGTCTACTGACTCAAGAGTACATTGGATAGCTAGCTTATAAATTATAGCAATCCCTCCTCCCCTATTCGTGGGCCGATCAATTCTGACTATTCCAAAACCATTAGGGACTGCCTCAAGAATTTCAGGAGTGGAGTCCACATTTAGCCACGTTTCTGTAAGAAATAGCACATCTATCTGATCATCAGCCAGAAGATCATGAATTTCCTGTTTATGTCTCCTCAGAGATCTGCAGTTGATCAGACAGAGGCTAACCTTCTGCCTAATACAGTGTCCCACCTATGTTCGAGGGGGTAAGGAAAGCTTTATTGATTTTATGTTCATCTCACGGAAGTTCTTAACGTTTGTTGATGATTTTAAGGGGGAGCCAAATAATGCTAGCGACCATAATCCCCAGATAGCTACTCTTAGTATAATAGCCCAGTCTGGAAAAGTTGATGATTGCCTTATACATTTTAATCCTAATAAAGGGGTAAGACTCAACTGGAACAAAGTAAATCCATCTGAATATGAGGCAAAAATCATTATAGCCAACTATGACTCAATCACAGGTGTCTCCATTATGGTTTGTTCCCAGCCGAGATTATCCGTGACTTTGAACTGATATGCTCAGATATAGCAAAAAACCTGACCAAATCAATTAAGGCCAGGAATCTCCCTGAGACAAGGTGGTTTAATGCTGCTTGTTCAAAAGCTAAAAAAATACTAAAATCGGCTCTCCAGGCTAATCCTCGTGACTGGGCACAAATTAAAAATGCCAGGAAGTTTTATAAAACTATAGTTAAGCAGAGGAAGGAAGAACTAAGGTCATTCGCCTGGGAAGACCTGGAGAGAGATAGCTCCCTCAAAGACTCCAAAAGCTTCTGGGAGGTTATATATCGTCCCTTTTTTACAGAAGAGGTGAGGAAGATAGATTCCTTGATCCCAGGGGAGGCTTGGGAAACTCATTTCACGGCCATATTTAATCCTTATGGCCAACATCTAGAGGCTTCAAGTGGGGATCTGTCCTTAAACTCAACCTCGGCTTCCAAGTTAAGTTCATCTATCTCAGTGGCAGAGGTTGAGGAAGCCTTAGCTAAAGGAGTCTGCATGAAAGCGCCAGGCCCTGATGGAGTCCCTTTAGATCTTTTTAAAAGTAATCCCCAGCTATGGGCCCCATTGCTGACCAATGTCTTTAAGGCAGTGATTATTGGCCCAATCCCGGTATCCTGGAGAGAGGTCGTCGTTGTCCCCATATACAAGAAAGGGAATCGAAGTGACCCGCCTGTTATAGGCCAATCTCCCTTATTGACGCTACGGCAAAGCTGCTGGGGAGGGTTGTCCTTGCCCGACTTGAAACATGGGCGATAGACAATAGAGTGATGGCAAGGACACAATATGGCTTCAGGAGAGGTATGGGCACCACCGAACAGTGCCTCAACTTGTCGCTGGTTTTGGGCAAGTACATGAGGGCCAGGAAGGGTTCTATCCACCTGGCCTTCATGGACTTGTCCAGTGCTTTTGACACTGTAAACCGGGATAAGTTGTGGGCACTTATGGGGAACATGGGCATGGAGGAGGCTTTGATCTCTCTTCTCCGCAGGCTCCATGCATCAACTTCTGTTGTTATAAGATATGGCCACCAAGGGGAAAAAACTAGGCCCATAGCCTCCACGGAAGGTGTACGACAGGGATGTATCTTGGCCCCTTTTCTTTTCTTAATTTACATCAATGGATTAGAGGCCTTTTTAATTGATAAAGAAATTGATTGTCCGCGTTTTGGAGGCACACAGGTCCCGCTACTCTCCTATGTGGATGACACCGTGTTAATGGCCCTCACAGCTCTTGGCCTCCAAAAACTGCTTAACGCATTCACAGATTTTATGTTGGCTCTTGATCTAAAAGTGAATTTTATAAAATCGTATATTATGGAGTGTGGCCCGAAAATGACAAAAACAAGGAAATATATGGTGGGAGACAAGAGAATTGATAAACTGAATAATTTTAACTACTTAGGGAATGTTTTTAATAATAGGCTGAGTTGGGATCCGCTCGTCCCAGCAAGGGGACAACAAGCAGGTAGGGTAGTTGAGGGCTTTTCCGCTTTGCCTGAAAGCTGGGTCATAAGCCAGTGACTGAGCTGGTTACACTTTATTAAACCAAATGTGTGCCTGTTGTAACATATGGGGCAGGAGTGTGGGGATACCATAACAGCCGACAACTACAAGTTATGGAAAAAAGTTTATTAAAAGACTATTGATGACTCCAAATAGTGCCCCCACGATCTTCTGTCATCAAGAACTGGGGCTCGATTTTGTAGAGGACCGCATAGAAATTGCCCCCCTGCTATTATGGGCCAAAATGTGGTTGTCCGAAGAGCTAGTGTTCTCCAGGGAGGGGAATAAGGATTGTATTACTCTTGATGGAGCACTTTCTATCCCTTGGCTCTGATTCGTAAAGGACAGATTTTGTAAGGTAGGTTTGGGAGATTATTTTGATTCCCCAGACAGCATCCCTGAAAATGCTAAAAATATTATAAAAGAGGTCCATTCTGCAGGGGCGAAGATATCCCGTTCCCACCCTGACGTAACAGGCCACTTTTGTTTATCTCCGAATCAACAGCAATTTTACTTAACTTTTACGATAAATGTACAGACTCGATTTTATCTAACTAGATTACGCTTACTTACCCAGCACTGTTTGGTGGCTTTCCCAAAACAATCAGGGTGGGAAGATAAACTGGAGCCTTGCCCTTGTGATAATTTGGCAGCTCAGAGCACTGTGCACTTTATGCTATTTTGTCCCCTCTACAAAGAGCCAAGACAAAGATTTTTAGTCCCGATTTTAAAAGAGTTTAGGCCGTGTTCTTATATTGAAGGGTTTTATTATTTATCTTCACTGGCCACTTACGATATATGCACTTGGGTTTCCTACTATATTAAAGTAGCCATGGCGATTAGGAAACGGTATTAGCCATTTTAACTGAAGCCGATTAGTGTAATTCTCTAAACATATAAAAATAAGCACTGATGTATTTTTCTGGAGGTAGCCGCATGCCGTAATTGTGATAAGTGCCTTGCAATACAGATTGTAATTTTATCAGAAGATTGTTTTAAGGTGTATTTTTCTCTCGCATTTTATGTAATGAATTGACATGTATAAACTGCTTACTATGCTACTTTGTATTTTGATCACTGAAAGAACAGTTTGTTATGATGATTTTATGAACTTTTATGGTTTTCGTATGAAACCGAATAAAGTTATTTTGACTGACTGACTAAGACATTCTCCAAATCCATTTATTATATCAATTGTTTCTTTATTTCAATCATAGCATGTAATTTCACTATTTTACAGTAAACAAAAATACACAACCATAATTCATATCAGAGTACTATCAATTTCCCAATTCAATTTGTTAGGGAGAAATACATCTACGTGGAAGTATTTCATACATAGACAAATTACAACAACAGGACACCCAACACTCCACAAAAGCTAAAATGTTTCATCCCTACTGTGATCTGTCATACTAAATTCACTCTATCTCATTCATAGTAAAGTGCATTAAAAACATAATCATATATCCCACTAAGTAGTGGTTCGACATAAAAAAGAAGTGCTTGCTGGTTTACTCAAATTGATTTGATTGCCCAAGTATACATAGAAATTCACTGTAAAAATCACTTTTTATAAAGACCTTTTATAATCCTTTACAAAGACTTTCTTGATCCCTTAGATATACTTACAATTTTACACATGATCTATGGCTGTTTGCTCTGGTAGTGGTTGGGCCAACGCACGTTTCGGTGAGACACAGTAATATAATCCACCTTCTTCAGGGCGCTGGACGGAGGGCAAGATTAATGGCAGAAACCATACAAATCAAAAGGAGAGGTGGGGCCTGTCCCAGGTTTGACAGAATGTCTGGAAACATGAGAAGAAAAACATTATAAACAAATCAAGGATTGTTAAGAGGGGGGGAGAGTATTCCGACAATCCAAACTCGGATGGCATTAACTAGCAGAGAGTTCCAGGTGGCATAATAAGGTAAACATGTACATATCCATCTTACATTCATAGCCCAATCCCAGTCTTACCCATGGATCTACATAGGTCCTTATCTATATATTACACCTAAATTAGTGATGACATAATGCAAAGACATAGTGCAAAGAGAAAAGCACCTTCATCCCAGTGTATATACACTGTTTCAAGTAAAGGAAACACCAACCTACTTATATTAATATGTACAAGTCGCTAGTGCCATCATCTTTGGACTGGCTGAATGCGAGTAAAAAGTGTGCTGCAATATTTTTCAAAGAAATTTTCCCTAAGGACAATGGCTAGGCATTGGAAGATGAAATTATGATGTTCATTTTCGCCTAATCTGTCAAGTATCGTTCCAACTGCTTCCAGTGCCTGTTGTTGAGGTAAGTTCATAAAGAGCGCCTCAGTGTCCATAGTGATTAGTATTTCAGTGTCTGGGTCAAACTCAGTACCTTCCAATTGCGAGATCATATGACTTGTATCTTTGATATATCCTGGTAGTGCACACACCAAAGGTTTAAGGAATGTGTCAATATATTTAGATCGGGGTTCCATTGCTGACCCAATTGTGAATACCCTTCCCCTCATAGTAGGGGGTCCAGGGTATCTTTGTGGGTCTTAGGCACACCGTAAATTAACTGTAGTCAAGTGTGTGGTTGATTTAAAAATCAAATTCTTGACTACAAATGATTCCCTTGCTGATGACTTTCTACGTATTGGCCAAAATCCAATTCTTGATTTTCTTTTCTGGATCACCTCTGATCTTACAATAATGGTCAGGTATATTAAGCATACGTTTCATTTTGATTTTATATTCCTCCATATTGAGGAGAACAACCACCCCTCCCTTGTCGCACAGTTTAACAGTTGTTTGTTGGCTATCTCATAGCCCCTTCAGGGCAGTATTCTTTTGAACTGTTAAATAATATACGGGGGCTTAGGTACAAATCTCAACATTTGTTCGATCTTGCAATTCACTGCTTTTTCAAATATTTCAACTTCTGGTCCAAGTTGGTCAAGGGTTGGTGTGAAACTAGACTGGGGGTTCAAACCTGATTCATTGACAATTGGTGTAGTTTCCACCTCCATAAAGTATTTTTTGAGTCTTATCCTTCTGAAAAAGGAATATATATCTGTCGTGAGCTCAAATTTGTCAATAATAGCACTCGGCACAAAAGAAAGTCCTTGGGTCAGAAGATTTTGGATGTCATGGTCCACTTCTATAGTTGACAGGTTAAATATGGGGATAGGGGTCAATACCTCTAATATTGTTGCTGTCTGGTCTGTATATTTTCCCCTCGATTGGGAGACAAAGGTAAAGTCTCGCTCCCCCAGGTGCTGTATCCTCCAAAGTTCTGCCACCCCTAAATCAGCCATACATTGTCTCAACTCATGGGGGAAGGTGCCTGGGGTATATCTATCCTGAGGGTATCTGTCCATTATCCCCTCCAGGGCTAAATTAAAATCATCAACCCAGAGGAGAGGCTCCGGAGACCACATCCTGACCGTATCGATCAAGCTCTGTATGAACTGCACCTGACCCTGATTTGGAACATAGGTGCTAAGAATGGCCAGAGTGTGATTCCAGACCCTCCCCTCCACATAAACATAACGCCCCTCCTGCAAATCCCTCGGCACTCTGAGCAAGGTGAATGGGTAATCCTTATGGACAGCTATCATAACTCCCCCCTTCTAGTAGGCAGAGCTGCAAAATATTGGGTGGGATACATTTGGTGGGCCATATAATGTGTGTCCCGAGATCGCAAGTGCATCTCCTGGAGTCACACCACATCCCGAAGCAGCCCTATGACCTCCCTCTAGATTTTCTGTTACTTAACAGAGGAGTTCAGCCCCTTCACATTCCAATGTAAATATCTTAACCACAGGGCAAGAGGTGAGGAAGGATTGCATATTCTTCTAGCGCTCCAGACCTGCCCGGATGCAGGAGCAACAAGGTCCAACCTTCTGATTGGATCTTAGTGTATGTGACAAAAAACTTGTAACTGTGGACACCTACAACATAAATCCTCATACCCTCCACTACCTCCACTCACCCACATCTCAACGCACACCCTTCCAAACACCCCAACACCAGAAGTAAAGGAACTAAGACATTCCCGTCAAAGTGGTGAGCCATGAAGTGACAAGGCCACCAGTAACTCCCCCCCCCCCGGAGCGATCACACAGCAACTAGTCCAAGGCAGCAGTCCAGGTCCAGGCAATACAACAAAGTGAACTTCCTCTTCACAGGCAGTCTGCAAGGGTCCATGTACCTCACACTTGCAGCGGAGTATCCCCCACAATGCCCCAAACTTAGACATTTAGAAGAAAGTTGCATTTGGGACTTAACAGCTCAAACATGTGCCCCTCATAACTGAAAGTTTTGTGCAGCACAAAACAGTTCAACCATCTGCTTCTCATACCTGGTGCCACAATATCTACCTCAATTCCGACCCCCCCCCCTGTGTTCATCCTCCTCTGCGTCAGCTACTGAGGGATGACTTTCTCTCACCTTTGCCTGCTGCACCACTGTTTGCCATCATCATCTCTTAGACTCGACGGTGGACTCGTTCCCTGTGCCGACATCCGAATCCTAACAGCCTGATCTGTAGCATCCGGACATTTCTTGGAGGGCCCTAGAACCTCTTGCGTGTCTTCCACCATGCGTATTGTGTGGGTTCCTGTCTCCACCTGGTACCACAATGCAAAGGGAAACATCCAACGGTAACATATCTGTCATCGTCGGAGTTCCGCAGTGACCGGGGCCAGCAAGCATCGTATGTTAAGGGTGGCCAGCAATATATCCTGATACAAATCCACTGCAGTCTTGAAAGTAACACCATTCATCCTCCTGGCCTCTCTCATAATGCTATCCTTGAGGTAGGACAAGCCCAGTTTAGCTATAATGTCTCTAAGGGGAGCCCTAGGGGAGTCACGAGGTGCCCCCACCCAATGCACTCGAACAATTGGGATATCCGGTGAGGGATAATCTTTAAGCACATGTTGGAAGAGGACTTTACAATAGTCCACCACATTGTCCCCTTCTTCCCATTCCAGAACATTGCGGAACCTCACATTGGCCCTCCTGAGCGGTCCTCCAAGTCTGCACATTTGTCCCACAGCGGCTTAATGCCATCCTCCATCTTCGATTGGGACTCTTGTCCACTTCCTGACTCCTGTTCTTTATATAATCCTCATTAGTAGCTACACAGTCGCTAAGCTGCTGTAGGTCCTTTGTCACAAACAAGAGACCAGCTGCCAGATCCGCTTTCAGGGACTGCATCTGCTTAACCACCATATTTGAGATCTTGTTATGGAGGTCTGACCTGCAGGGCATAAAGCGGGAAAGACCAGCACTCTGAATCCTCTGCCACCGCAGAACACCTCCCTGGTGTGGGTTTTGTAGGTCCAAGACACTAAAGCTCGTGTTCGGACTGAATCTGCAGCTGACAACCCCCCTCAAGTTAGTCTGGTGCCATCATCCCTCATGGGCCACAACTCTGTAGTCCAACAAGCCTCCCCACAAAACACCGCTCCCGGGCTCAAAAGCAGTCAGCCAGGCAGGAATACAAAATAACCTCTGGAGGGGGCCCTCACTTTACCAGCATCACCCACCTCCCTTAGGTCCTCCCAGGCCAGTTCTCTTAGGCCACCCAAACGACCATCCCCACTGCAGGAGGGCTAGTCTATCGCCCTGAGAGGGGGCCCAGCCAGATACCTGCAGCCTCCCCAAAAAAAAGTATGATCCAGAGTTAGGTATGTGGTGATAAATGCAGGAAAGTGCCTCTTCTGCATGACTTCCAAAAAGATGCTAGTGGCTGTTTACATTCTCCGGCAGTCTTATGCCAATGGTTGTTTCATTGTGCAGCAATCTTGTGCACTAGGCTGCCTACCATTCCATGCTCCTCAGGGGGTCGCCGGGCAGATCTCTACTCGAGGGCCATCTTCGCTTTCATGTGCCGAGGCAGGCCTCAGGCCGCAAGATGGCTGCTGTCCCCAGCACTACATGCCATGCGCCCCTTTAATTACCGGCACACAGCTGCTCGCTTTCAGACTCCCCCTATGTCTCCTGAGGTTCCTGCGGGCCTCCGCTGCCGGTGCCCACCATCAGTGTGCTCCAGGGGGGCCATCCAATCCACTGCACGTGAGGGCCACCCACTGGAGCGTAGCCAGAAGACATCGGCACTGCTTGGGCTTAGGCCCTGCCCCCCAGTGATTCTTTTCTAACATAGGGGCCCATTAGGATGGCAGGCGGATTGCCACCGCCCGTATGGCGGTGGCGATCCGCCCGCCATTTTCGTCCGCCCGCCTAACATTTCCCCGGCCATATTATGATGGCGGTGGGGACCCAGGCGGACGGAAAGACCGTCCGCCAGTTTTCAGCCGGTAGGCAATCCGCCCGATAGCCTACCGGGCGGAAAAGGCCTGCAATATGGTGGCGGTGCCTTGCAGGCACCGCCATCCATATTACGATGATGGCGGTCTCATGCCTTTCCATGGCGGAGACTCCGCCATGGAAAGGCATGCGAGAATGCCTTTGGGGGCCCGTTGCGGGCCCCCAGGTGGTTGGGGGGTGGGTGGCTGCACTTGGGGGGTACCCATGGTACCCCCGACATTTGCATGCACAAGGTGGCAGGCACCGCGCGGTGCCTGTCATGTTGTGCATGCAAATGCACAACATGCCCTTTTAACATTGTGGCGGGTGCTGAATACAGCACCGCCCGCCACAATGTTAAATTTACAGGATGCGACCGCCATGGTGGCGGTCGAATCCTAATAGGCACAGCGGGACCGCCGCACCTCTTGCGGTCGGTCCCGCTTACCGTTACAGTGGCGGGCGGACATTGTCCACCCGCCATCGTAATGGGGCCCATAGTTTTTATTATTGCAGTTTGTGGTCTGCAAAATGTTAAAAGAAAATATAACCAACATGTCTTGGAGTTTCTCTTTTAACATTTTTCAGCCCACAAAATGCAATCATAAACATAATCATAAGAGGGCCTTGCACTCCACCTGAACAGCATAGAGCTCCAGCTAGAAGTGTTTTTTTGAAAAGTATGATAAGTGCTCCATGGGTCACGGATGCAATGACCCACGATACTTACAGTTTTTTAATGTTGCTGGGGGGCTGCTACACTCCCTGTAACCCGCCACAACATTTAAAAATGCTTGATGGTGCCCTGTGCTTTCTAGGAGCACCACCAAGATGAAACAAATATGTTTAAAAAGCCCTTGCAGGCATTATGGGGTGCTCCTTCAAGGAGCACTGAATAATAAATGAGCGGCTGCTGCTGCTCATTTATTCTTCTTTTTTCAATCTTTATTTTAGGTGTCCCGGGACCCATCCGGATCATCCTTTTTTTAAATTATGGGGCCGTACTCATTTATTTAGGGGAGGGGGCACGCGACCCCCCTCCCTGACCCTCTATGGGCCCCAGGGACCCTACCACCCAGGGTTATTTTCTTTTTTATGGGGAAGGGGG
This sequence comes from Calotriton arnoldi, assembly GCA_963921515.1. Lineage (NCBI taxonomy): Eukaryota > Metazoa > Chordata > Amphibia > Caudata > Salamandridae > Calotriton > Calotriton arnoldi. The sequence continues at coordinate 104,848 of CAWUFW010002454.1, read as the reverse complement.
CACATGGCCTCCCCGGTTCTCTACAGGCCTGGGGGCCCCATCTCCCAGGTCTACTTTTTTTAAGTGGGGGGAGTGTGGCACCCAAACCTTTATGTGCCCTGGGGACCCCATCCCTGGGGCCTAATGAGGGTGCCCCGGTGCTCATCCAGGCCACCCACAACAAACAATGTTGAGGGCTGCAGATGAAATCCCAGGGTTCCAGCGGCTTCCTCAATGCCCTGCATGCACCCATCCTGGGTGCAGTAGGACCTGCATTACTCCAGCCCGGCGGGAGCAGGTATTTTCCACTGCTCCCGCTGGGTGGGAGCAATCTAAGTTTCCCTGCCCGCAAGACTACTGGCAGAGATACCAATGTTGGCTTCCACCCGGCAGGAGCATTTTTGTAGCTCCCACCGAGAGGGAGCTGACAGGTTTTCCCAGCCTGTGCTCTTGCAGGCAGGGAAATGGTGTCCCGGGGGTGAGTTGCCTGAGACACCACAGCGGAGCCGGCCCTGGGGAGTGGGGTACCCGGGACCTTAGGAGGCTTGGGGACAGGGGGCCACATGTCCCCTCCCCTTTAATATTTATGATGGGCCATGATTGGCTAGGGTAGGGGGTCAAAGCTGTGTGCCCGATCCCCTTTCATAAAGATGTCGGGCCCCGAGTTATAGTTAATTCAGTGTCCCCACAGAGTTGAATACACTGTGTAAGGAGGTGCACGAGGTATAATAATTGAAGGTGTTGCATAAAATTATTAATTAAACGTATAAGTTTAGAAAATTAAATATTTGCGTACTTTAACTTTTGTTTGTAACTAAAGAATAAATAAAGTTATATAAATGTACAGGTGGTGCGTAACGAGTGTCATAAAGTGTACTGTTGTGAAGTATAGTGACGTAGAGTGGAGTACAGTGGAGTGAAGTAGAGTGGAATGTGGTACAGTTGAGAGGTGTACAGTGGAATAGCATAGAGTAGAGTGGTGTAGAGTGGAATGGCTTAGAGTGGAGTGTTGCACAGTGCAGTGCAGTACAGTTGAGTGCTGTATAGATTGGAGTGGAATACTGTAGAATAGCGTACAGTGGAGTGGCGAGGAGTGGAGAGGCAAAGTGTAATAACGTACAGTGGAGTAGTGTAGACTGCAGTGGCGAAGAATGAAGCGGTGTAGAGTGGAGTGAAGTACAGTTTAGTGGCATACAGTACAATAGCGTAGAGTGGAGTGGGAGAGAGTGGAGTGGCATAGAGTGGAACAGCATATGGTGGAGTGTGGTACAGTGGAGATTTGTAGAGTCTAGTGGTGCAAAGTGGACTAGCGTATAGTGGAGTGGCATACAGTGGAATAGACACCATAGAGTGGAACAGCATATAGTGGAGTGTCATACAGTGGAGATTTGTAGAGTGTAGTGGCGCAGAGTGGACTAGCGTATAGTGGAGTGGCGTACAGTGGCATAGAGGGGCGTGGCGTAGAGTGTGGTGAAAGTTGAGTTGCGTAAAGTTGAATAGCTTAGAGTGCAGTGACAAAGACTGAAGTGGAGTGAAGTGGGGTAGAGTAGAGTGGCGTAGAGTGCAGTGGCATACAGTAGAGTGGTTTACAGTGGAATATCGTACATTAGAGTGGCATACAGTGGACTGACATACAGTGGAGTGGCATAGTGTGGAATAGTATAGAGGGGAAGGCCGTACAGTGAAGTTGCGCACAGTGGAATAGTGTAGAGTGGATTAGCATAAAGTGTAGTGGTGTACAGTGCAGTGGGGTACAGTTGAGTGTGTTACAGTGGATTGGAGTACAGTGGAATAGCGAAGAGTGAAGTGGTGTACAGTGGAGTGGCATAGAGTGGTGGAGTGCCGTATAGTGAAGTGTTCTAGAGTTGACTGGTGTAGAGTGGAAAGAGGTACAGTGAGGTGGCATAAAGTGAAATAGAGTAGAGTGGCGTGGAGTAGCATACAATGGAGTGGCATACAGTGGAACAGTGTACACTTAAGTGGGGTAGAGTGGAGTGGTGTAGAGTGGAGTGACTTAGAATGGAATAGCATACAGTGGAGTGGCGTACAGTAGAGTTGTGTACAGTAGAGTGGTATAGAGTGGAGTGGCAGACAGTGTAGTGGCATAGAGTGCATTGTTGTAGAGTGGAATACCGTACAGTGGAGTATTGTAGAGTGGAGCATGGTAGAATGTAGTGGGGTAGACTGTAGTGGCGTGCAGTGTAATAGCATACTGTCGAGTGGTATAGAGTGGGGTGTTCTAGAGTGGAGTGGTGTACAGTGGAATAGTGCAGAGTGGAGTGGCATAGAGTGGGGAGGTGTAGAGTGGAGTGATATACAGTGGAGTAATATACAGTGGAGTGGTGTAGAGTGGAATAATGTTCAGTATTACTGGTGACAGTGTTGTGATTAGTGGAGAGGCATATAGTGGAATGGCGTACAGTAGAGTGGCATAGAATGGAGTGTTGTACAGTAGAATAGTGTACAGTGGATTGTTGTAGAGTGGAGTGTCATATAGTGGGGGTGGTGTACAGTGTAGTGGCGTAGAGTGGAGTGGCGTACAGTGTAGTGATGTTGAGTGGCATATAGTGGAATAGCGTACAGTAGAGTAGCATAGAATGAAGTGGCATACAGTGGAATAGGGTGGAGTGTAGTGGGATAGAGTGGACTGGTGTTAAGTCGAGTGGCGTGGAGTGGCATAGAATGGAGTGATATACAGTGTAATAGCGTACAGTGCATTGTCTTAGAGTGCAGTGGCGTATAATGGAGTGGCGTACAGTGCAGTAGCGTAGACTGGAGTGGGATAGAGTGGAGACACACAGAGTGGAGTGGCATAAGGTGGAGTGGCGGAGAGTAGAGTAGAGTGGCATAGCCTGGAGTGGCGTACAGCGGAGTGGCATACAGTGGAATAGTGTATATTAGAGTGGCATAGCATGGAGTGGCAAAGAGTGGAATAGCATAGAGTGGAGTGTTGTACAGCAGAGTTGCGTACAGTGAAATAATGTAGAGTGTATTGGCGTGTGGTGTAGCAGTGTACAGTGGAGTGGAATATACTGATGTGTCAGAGTTAAGCAGCATACAATGGGATAACGTACAGTCGAGTGGTGTACAGTGCAGTGGCGTATACTGGAGTGTTAGAGTGGAGTGGCGTACAGTGGAATAGGGTTGAGTAGAGTGGCATAGAGTGGAGTGATGTACAGTGGAGTGTTGTATAGTGGACTGGCATAGAGTGAAGTGTAGTATGGTAGAGTGGATTGGCGTAGAGTGAAGTGTAGTATGGTAGAGTGGATTGGCATACAGTAGAGTGGAGTGTAGTGCCATAGAATGGAGTGATGTACAGTGTAATAGCGTGCAGTGGATTGTCGTAGAATGGAGTGCGTATAGTGGAGTGGCATACAATGTAGTGGCGTAAAGTGAAGTAGTGTACAGAGGAATAGCGTACAGAGCAGTGGTGTACACTGAAGTGACATACAGTGGAGTGGTTTAGAGTGGAATAGCGTAGAGTGTAGTGTCACAGAGTGGAGTTGCGTACAATGGAATAGCGTACAGTGGAGTAACATAGAGTTGAAGGGCATACAGTCTTGCATGAAACTGTGTTAATGGATGTATATGTAATGTGGCAGGAAAATATATTATTTGGTGTAAATTGTAATTTTTGGTATTATGTGTGAATAGTGTAAGTAGTTTTAAAATTAAAATTTTAAAAATACTTTATTATATATTGTTCCATAGTATACATTGGGAAATTTGTGGTATACCTCGGTACATGCGCATGATAAGGCAGCATGTGATTGGCTAATGGCTGTGTTTGCCAAAGGTAAAGGGCAGCCATGTTGTTTTCAGCACATTTTGTTTGTGATCTGCATTTTGCTGCGTTCTGTGTTAGGGTCTTAGACCTAGGTAAGTAGTAGGTTTTATTGTTGTTCCCTACTTAGTACCACTTTATTAATATGTTAATAGGTAGAGAAATGTATTTATCATTTTCTATATATTTTTAGAGCAGTCTAGGGAGACCTGCACATTTAAAAAACAATTAAGTAGCATGGTAATTTGTAGGTATTACCGCTCTACTCTGTAGACATTTTACTGAAGATTTAAATATATTAAAAATGGAAAATACTACAGTGTGGAGGCCAGTTTCAGAGGCAAGATGGCGTCCGAGTAGCTGCGTCTCACTGCAGCTCTCCCAACCTGTCCCACAACCATCACAAGAGCTACCGGTATGGGACAGTGATTGCGGCGAGAAAAACAAGAAAAGAAACATGGATTATATAAGGAAGATCACTCAGTAATATATGGAGCGAGTTTGTTACTTGTCATTGTCAGTTCTGCTCTTCACGAGTAATATACCGAGAGGTTACACGAAGAGAAACCTGGCAGCCTTACCCGAGAGAAGGAACAGCGCGGTAGGGGCTTCCGTGGTTTTCCTAATCACCTCGCATAGAACGAAGCCGCCGCAAACTCCTGTGCTTCACTCTGCCCTGCGGCAGTATCCAACGCCGCTCTGTCTCGTGGCAGTCCTATCTGCAATCACCGAGGCTTTGACAGCAGTATCCCGGCGGGAAAAGATTGACGGCAGAAGCGGCAGCGGTGGTCCGACGCGGCGGGCTCAACAGAGGATACAGTGTTGCGCGACCTTGTATCTGAAGAGATACAAACAAGTAAGGATGGCTGGGTTCGCTGGGAGGAATGTTAAGCCTAAGAATGCGCTTTTATTGCCAATATCGCCCAACAATTCAGCAAAAAGGTCAGGCCAGAGCACTCCATTGCATCGCCCAGAGACACGGGGCTTAAAAATAAAGAGCAGGAGCTCAAAGGCATTGTTGAAGTCAGGAGAGAACAGGGGCTAAAGCAATTAAAACAAAACAAAAAACAACAGGGGATAGGAATCCCCAGGCAATAAATACCCAAAGACTCATTTCGAATATGTTTGGATCAGTAGAGAGAGAAGCAGAAGTAGAAGCAGAAATAGAGGGGGAAAAACGGCAAGAGCATCAGCACACTTTAGACCCCTCGCGGACGCCCTCTGCGCGGAATAATTATCCTACGGATCCTATTGATTTAGTTGTTAATCCAGTAACAGAAATTATAAATCATTCCTCGCTGATAGATAATGCAGAGAGACCCGAGGAGACAGGGGTGAATAGCAATAGTATTCAGACTTATGAGGCTCAGCTTCCGCCCTCCCCCGCTCAAATAGTATGCGAAATGGTGACGGAGACGGAGATGGCTGACAAAGTGGCGCCAGCGCTAGCGGAGGAATCAGTGGAGACATCTGCCATATCTACTAACATCGAGTGCCCTGAACATCCTGCGCATATGCGGAGTCTTGTCTTGGCAAATATATCGCCTACACAGCAAGGCAACTTGGATACTACAGGGGACGTCAACCGAACAAAAAACATTGGGAGAACCCACTCGGTTACAGATGAATCTGAACGGTATGAAACTGGCATCTCTACGTCCAGTGAGAGCGAAGGCAGAGAAAAGGGGAAGAGACAGGACTGGGGGTCTTACACCGATTCAGAATCCTCAGGGCAGAATGTTGCACGTAAAAGGATAACAGGGCTGAAACAGAGAAAGAAGAAAAGGCAAAGTGGTTACAAAAGCGGCGAGATTACGGAACATGGAAGCGGTGCCGAGCTTAGATGGGACTACTCCTCATCCCAATTTGTTACCCCATCAGACTGCACAATACGTTCAGGTGGTAATAACTCAGCGGCTGGGAATATGGGCAGTGAAAACTCTAAAATGTCCAGGGGGGAAGAAGACGAAGAACCCTCCCTAGCTGCAGTGCTGCGCTCAATCAAAGGCTTCCAGGAAGAGGTGAAAACGGACAATCGTAAAAACCGACAAGCCACACAGAAGTTACAGGGAGCAATTCGGAAGGTGGGTCGCACTTGTACTGAGATAGTCGACAGGATGTCATCGATGGAGTTGCGTACTGAGAATTTGGAAAAAGATGTTGCCTCACTCCAACAACAAGGGGACGCACAGGATGGTATGGTTAAGGACTTAATGGCAAAAGTCGAGGAGCAGGAAAATAGACTACGGAGGAACAACCTCCGCATTCTTGGAGTACCGGAGGGAGTGGAAGGGACTGACCCGAGAGCATACATAATTACACTGTTCAGAGGAGCATTCAATGAGCTTCAAACTTGGGATTGGGATAAGGAGATCCAAAGGGCGCACCGCTTTCCACTAATGCTCTCCAAACAGTCCCCGGCCCAATACCCCCGAGTATTTCTAGTTTTCTTTGGCAATTTTTTACTGCGACAGACACTGTTTGATTTAGCTAGGCCCAACAGCAAGAGGGAATTTAATGGGGTCAGCTTTTTTACTAGACCTGATTTTGCCCACGCGACAGTGGAACGCTGATGGAGGATGCAGCAGCTAATTACACCTTTTCAGCAATTAGGAGCAACGGTTTTCCTACAGAACCCAGCACGTCTAAAAATTATCGTCAATGGGGTTACACGAAGCTTTACCTCCGAGGTACAAGCTGAAGTCTATTTGAAGGAGGTGGCAGAATCAAGAAGAGACAGATCTAAGGACTAGAATGTTTAGATATTTAATGTTGGAAAGTCAAGTATAATGATATAAACAGTTAATTCAGGTGCAATCACAGAAGCAATCGCTATGAGTAGATGGGGATGGGTTTGGGAGGTGCACTGGGGTTCGGTCTATTCGGATGATCACACCCTGGTTCCTCCGGAACCAGGTTGCCTGTATGGGTGGTGGTGGGCGGGGGGATGGGGGATGGGGTTGGGCCAAGTGGGACAGTTGATAGGGAACACGGAGCGGGTTCGAATGTTAGGATTTTGTTAACGTTATTTTTGCATGTATATTCTAAAGATGGGAAATGGCCATGAGTAAGCTGCGTATAGCTTCAATCAATGTCTGTGGCCTGAATGACCCTAAGAAACGAAGAAACACAGCAGCAGCCCTCCGATTACTTAAAGCTGACATATATTGTCTACAAGAAACACATATTGAAAGAACTCAGATTAAACTTCTAAGTACTATGGGATATACAGTAATAGGGGCTACAACACAAGATGCTAGGGTTAGGGGGGTGGCAATATTATCAGCAAAACGTTCATTACAATTTAAAAGAGTACTAGCAGATAAACATGGGAGATGGGTCATAGCCAATTGTCAGAATGAAAATGGTAGGTCGCTCACAATATGTTCTTTATATGGTAGCACTTTAGACGACCCAACAATCTTTGACGTTATGAATAATGAGCTGGCTAATTGGCCACCTCCGTTAGTAATTTGCGGCGACCTCAACATAAATCTCCCTGCCAATAAAAATATAGTCCAGGATAAAGAATGGATTTACTATGGGCGGAAGCCAAGGGTTTTTAAGGCATTGAGGATGTTATGTTCTGAACAAGCACTGAGTGATATTTGGCAGGCACGGCACCCCACAGATCCTGGCCATACATATTATTCCTTTCCACATAATAAGTTAGTAAGACTAGATTTTATTTTTGCATCTCACTCAATAACACAGTTGTGCACAATTGAAAAAGCGCCACGCATTATTTCAGATCATAATCTGCTAGTGGTGGAAATAAGAGGAAGTGGGGGTAGTACCAGAGAGGTATCTAACTGGACATTCGAACGATCCCTCCTTTTAAATGATAAATATTGTAACCACATGAAGAATTGGATTCCATATTTTATTAAGGAAAATCTAGGTAGCACGGGGATCGAAATAGTGTGGGACGCATTAAAAGCAGCCATTAGGGGAGAAACAATGAGCTTCTCGCTCACGTTAAACAGAGATAAACGACAGCTTATGATTAATTTGCAAGCACAGCTGGTAGAAGCAGAAAAGAATTTAATCACAATCATCAGAGTTGGGAATGATCCAACAGAGGCTCTAGCTAAAATAACAGTAGCAAAATCGGCGCTGCTAGAACACATTGCAAAAAAAGCGGCAGATAGATTTGCAACATGGGGGAAGGAAGCTTATGAGTGCAGTGAACAAGTCGGACACCACTTGGCGGTTAGAACACGGCAGGATAGTACAAGGAATACTATTATAGAAATCAGAGATTCCACCCTTAGAATTACTAAGGAGCCGGAAGGTATCCGGAAGGCTTTTTCAGAATACTATAAGAATTTATACCAAGAAAATAGTGCGGCGCACTTAGAAGATATTACGACATATCTCAATTTAGTACCATCTACGCAGTTACCTCAGGCTGACCGAGAGATACTCGATGAGCTTCCACAAAGGGTAGATCTACTATTATGTATTAATAGCCTTTCTAATGGCAAAGCTAGGGGTTGGATAATATTCCACTCGAATTCTACAAAACTTTTTGTCTGTATTAAGTGGCATTATGCTTCAGCTATTCATACATGTTTTTAAGGGCAACAAACCTCCAGAATCATGGTCTCAAGCAAAGATTATTATTCTTTTGAAGAAGAATAAATCCCCTGTCGATCCTTCCTCCTATCGACCTATTACCTTAATTAACACAGATAGTAAAATCTACTCGAAAATGTTAGCAGCTCGCCTGGCAGGTATTATCCACAAGATAATATCACCATGGCAACATGGCTTTATCCCTGGGCGAAGTACTACAGATCATATTAGGAGAACAATAGCGCTGTTCGATATGGCCCATATATTAGAAGAGCCAATGGCACTTATATTATTAGACGCAGAGAAGGCCTTCGACAGGGTTTCCTGGGTTTTCTATGGGAGACCCTGTCAAGGGCAGGGATAGGGCAGGGACTCATACGTGGCCTTTAAAATGCTGTATGTCCAGCCAACTGCAAAAATACTTATAAATGGTACCTTAACGGAAACATTTAAAATCACAAGAGGTACACGGCAGGGGTGTCCGAGTTCACCACTGCTGTTTGCCTTGTATATAGATCCTTTTCTGCGTCTAAATGAACAAAAAAATTAGTTCTATTGTTTGTCATGGCTGGCATACAAAGGTTTTAGCTTACGCAGACGATATAGCGCTAGTTACAACTAACCCTAATATATCGATGGTCGAGGTGGAAAGAGAGGCGGAGAGATTCGGAGGTTTATCAGGATATTCCCTTAATAGATCTAAGACTCAGATTATTTGTAAAAATGTTAGTATGGGTAATGATGCACGGCAAGTAGAAAAGGCTACATACTTGGGGGTGGATATCCTGGCTAATATTGAACGGATAGTAGAATGTAATATAGACCCTCTGATTAATAAAGCTAGACCTGAATTGCATCGTCTTCACAATTTGCATCTATCAATTATTGGCAGATGTAACGTCATTAAGATGATTTATTTCCCGAAATCTTTATATTTTATAGGAGCAATTCCATTAGAGTTCAACGCCTCTTGCCTGAAAAAGATTGAAGATTTATTCTCACGATTCATATGGGGATATAAAAGGCCTAGAAGAGCCTACATATTTCTTTCACTGTCAAGAGAAAAGGGAGGGTTAGCACTCCCTAATATAAAACTTTATTATTGGGCAACAACTCTTCTTAATAACTTAACTCTTTTTTTAATGAGCCTAGGGATAGGGATGACAGACTGGGAACTATTCCAACTCCAATAGAGCTTATAATGGGCAGGGAAGCATGGGGCTGGATATGGAAGTTTTTGAACGATTCGCATTATAAGAAAGTTCATTTTAAGACTCTCATAGCTGGATTTAAAACTATGAAAGTGGTTCGGAAAATACTTGGTTTGGGCCGGCTGAATTGTTACACTCCAATATATAACAACCATAATTTGCCAGGAATTTTTAATGATGTAATAATTAAAAATTGGCAGGATAAAGGCCTATCGAAGCTGGGGGACTTCTATTTTCAACACGTGTTAATTTCATTTGAAATCCTTAAAGAGAAATATGATTTGAACTGGAGAGATTTTTTTTAATTCTTACAAGTACGTGACTTTTAAAAAAAAAAAGGGGGTGGCCCAGCAGGATTCATAAACAAAGCTGTAATAGATAATTTGGGAACTAAACATCAATCTATTGGGATTTTATATAATTCTCTTAATATACTGATGCTGGATGACCTGAGCACACGTGCCAGGAAATGGGAAGAGGAAATTAATATCCCGGCGGATTTATTTCTCCATTCAATGGAATTGGCACAAAGCCTTCTAATTCCAGCAAGACTTCAAGCCCAATTTTATAAAACTTGCTTTTCACTATATAACACCCCTAAAAAGATTGCGAAATGGTGGACAGGGAAGGGAACCCTCTGTCCTCGCTGTTCCCTATATCAGGCTGACCTAAGTCATATGTTGGCTACATGCAGTAAATTAAGTAATTTGAAGGCAGAGATTGCAAATTTTATAAAAAATTGCTTGGGAGAGACCTTATTCTGTCAACTTCCTTAATATGCCTTGGGGTGGATAAGGAAACGAATCGGAAACCCGGGGAGCAATTGATTTTTATTTGCATGGCAATATTTAGGCTTTGTCTAACTACAGCAGGGTTAGATCCAGTCCCACCGGGTTATCACCAATGGCTAACAAGACTGGTATCAAACTATAATTTTGAAAAGGCAATCTATGGGAATAGAGGGATGCAAGCACATAGGAAAGGATTAAAGATATGGGAACCATTGGCTAAATGGCTTGAGAGATAAGTTATTTTGCTTTTGGATTCGAATAAGCTCTGACATTTTATGTTTACGATAGGGACAACCCCGGGGAGGGATGGGTGGGGTAGGGAAGGGGTAAAAGGTATTAAAAATTGTGCATGTGTGCTAACTTTATGTTGTATTTTATTATTGTATTTAAGCCATATCAAACGTGTGTTTGAAATGTAACTGGTTATTTTTTTATTTTTTTTTCAAATTTCTTTCTTCTTGTTGGCAACATGCGCAAATAAAAAATATAAAAAAAAAAAAAGGAAAATACTACAGTGTATTTGTAATTTTGAAACACTTTTTTAAAATTTATTTTTGGGTACTGCAGTACTCTGATGCACTACCGTAGTACTCTGTACATTTTTTAAAAAATATATAGAAACTTACAAATATTTTTCCTTACCTATTACCATGTTAATAAAGTAGTAATAGGTGGGGGAAAAACATCAAACCTAATACCTACATCTAAGGGTGAAACGCAGAACAGAGACAAAAACGCAGAACAGAGGCAAAGTATACCTAAAACAACATGGCTGCATTTAAAAGTTAAAATGGCTTATAACTTAAAAAATACTTACCCTACTTACCTGTAGTACCCAAAAGAGTCATCTGCACACCATTATGTTTAATTCTTCCAAATTTCATGTAAATCCATTCAGCCGTTTTCCTGGTACGCAAGATACAAAAGTCTATGGAAAATGCATTGGTGGAAAAACGGGTTTTGGGCCCCCATTTTATCTTTGCATCCCCTTGACTAATCACGGTGAAACTTTACAACATCCGCCAAATGTTAAAGAGTCACTTGTGGACTAATGGTTAAGTCCTTAAGTTCTGAGTCAAGGTGTTCCAATTATTTTAGTTCTGGTCAGTTCCAGTGTTCAACAAAAATAGGTAAAGGTTGTAGGAAGCTGGCTCTGTGTATACTATACCAAAGTAAGGTATAGTGTGAACAGAGTCCAGTGGATCCCCAGAGGCTTTACAGAGGCTAAAGAAGATAATACTAATGATCTCTTTTTTGGTAGTGTGGGCGAGAAGTTACGCTTATCAGAGGGCAGTGCTAAGCATTTGTTGTACACACACACGCAAGAAATGATTACACACACTCAATGACTAAATCCGAGACCAATTGTTTGTAAAAATATTACTTTTTGTATATTTATTTCTTAGAACCAAAGATACTTTGTTGCAGTAAAATAGGTTTTGCAATATCACTGTTTTTCAATATAAAAAGTGGACACTGCATTTTTCAATCAGTATAATATTATCCTATGGAAGGAAACACAATCAGCAATTTGCAGGTACGTAAACGATTTACGATATTGAAATTTTGGGTGACTAATCAGTACCAGGCAAGGTTCAGGTAATTGACCTCAATGGACAACCAGCAGCACAGGGGCGTCGGGTGCAGAGGCCAAACACGGTATCTGGTGCCAATGTTATTCAGTGGAGAAAGGGGGGCAATAGAAGGGGTGCTACTTGCAGGTAAGTAACACGGTTTTGTAACCCAGTCTCTGGGGATTAAGGTAGGCACAGGGGGGGCCACAAGGCAGCACCAAACTTACACCCTCAGCGGCACAGGGGCGACCGGGTGCAAAGTGCCAACACAGCATCGAGCGCCCAATGCAAACCAAAGGGAGAATCTCGAACTTGGAAAAAGGCTGCAGGCTCAGGCCAGGAGGCTGGACGGAAGAAACCTACAGCTGCACAGGTAAGCTGGGATGTGCTGGGGCATCGGGACACCGTTGGTAGATCTCCCCAAGGTCCAGGGGCTCCGAGGGCAGAGGTGTCCTTTGGTGTCAGGAAGCTGCTTACCAATGCAGGTCGTGGCTGGGGGCGGTCATCGTGCAGAGGCTGCAGGAGTCGACGTGGAGTCCAGCAGGGGTCAACCCAGGAGGGACTCTTGCTCAGGATCGCTGGGGAACCTTTTCTGGACCGGTGGGCCTCCTGGACTTCGGCCGTGGGCGTTGGGTGCAGAGGTAGTCAACTTCGTGAGTCCACAGGTTGAGCACTTGATCTTTAAAGTTGAGTTTCTTCTGGACAGGTCCGCTGTTCACAGGAGATTAGGATTAGAAGGCAGGCAGTCCTCCCAGAGTTCTGGAGGTTGCTGGCTGCGGGACGAGTTACTCTTCTGTAGCAAAGTCTTTGAGGGCTGCAGACAGGGCGGTAGGGCTGGGGCCAAGTCAGTTGGTGTCTTCAGTCTTCGCTACTGCATGGCTCTTCTTTGTCCTCTTCTTCATAGGTCATCAGAAATCTGAGGATTAAGGTTCAGGGGTGCCCTAAATACTCAATTTACGGGCCTTACAGCGGTCAGAAGGTAGTAGCCAATGGGATACTTGCCTTTAGGGTGACTACACCCTTTGTATGTCCACTCCCTATTGGCTAAAATTCTCCAAAGCAATATGGAGGAATTTCAAAGGAGGGGGTCACTTCAGCTCAGGGCACCTTATGGGTGGTCCTGGCTGAGAGGGGACACCCTCTCCTGTTTACTAATTTTCCCACAGACCTTGCCACCAAAAGTGGGGCTTGGTCAGGGGGGCGGGTGTTTCCACTGGCTGGAGAAGCTCTGGTCAGCATCACAAAGGGCAGGAAGCCTTTGATGCTCACTGCAGGGCGATGCTGTTCATGATGGGGGGTAGGTGTGAAGCACCTCCGCCCAGAGCAGGTTTTGTTTCTGTCCCACAAGAGCAAAAGGATCTCACCTCAGTGGGTCAGAAACATGTCTAGAGGTGGCAGGCTTGTGCAAACCAGTCAGGCGCACACTGTGGATTGGTATGTTTTCAGGGGGCACCTCTGAGGTGCCCTCTGAGTGCATTTATTATTGAATCCATCACTGGCATCAGTGTGGGCTCATTAATCTGAGATGTTTGGTACCAAACATCTTGAAATTTGGTGAAGTCTTCATGGAGCTGTGGAACACATAGTGACAAGCTCCCAGCCCATGTACTCAGTATGGCTTCACTGTGTACTTATAATGTCTAAGAATGGACTTAGACACAATTGGGGCAAATCTGCTCAAGCAGTTACACCCTCACATGAGGTATGGTGCACCCTGCCTTAGGGCTCTAAGGCCTGCTGTAGGAGTGACTTACCTATGCCTCTTGTAGTGCAGGTAGGCCTGGCACACAGGGATGTGTGTAAGTAGGTGGTGAAATGCACTCCGATGTACTCCTTGCTTTAGTAATGCTTGACTTCTTCAGAACTATAAGGGCGTGCAAGCTTGCTCCGCGCTCCGCCCAACTGCGCTACAGGGATGTGTGCCAGGTTGACTCTTCACTGTTATCTGCACCAAAACTTGCAGGCTGCAGTGGCAGTGTGCATGTGTTTGGTGAGGGGTCTCTTAGGGTGGCACAATACATGCTGCAGCCCTTAGAGATCCTCTCTAGCCACAAGTCCTTGGTACCACTGGTTCCTTGTACAAGGGACTTATATGTGAGCCAGAGGTGGCCAGTTGTGGAAACAAAGGTATAGTTGCGGGAAAGAACACAGGCACTGGGAACCTGGTTAGGAGGAACCCAGTGCACATTCATTCAAAGATGCATCAGAGTCAGGCAAAAGGTGGGGGGTAACCATGCCAAATGGAGTACTTTCCTACAAAGGTGATTTCTTTCTTATTGATTGTCAAATATTTTTTCTTTTCACTTTGTCTTGAAATACCTCATTTTAAGCATATCATGCCCAGAAGCTTACAAAACATCTCTCTCGCTCTAGTTCTCCCTCCCCCACTCTCTCTCTCTCTCTCTCTCTCTCTCTCTCTCTCTTTCTCTCTCTCACCCTCCTTCCATCCCATTCTTTAAATGATGTAGCTGTCAGTGAACACTCACCTATGGCACCACATTCACTTGTGGTTTTGGGTCAAATGTCCTAGGTATGTTTGGATCTAGCAGAATAAAGAGTCACTTGTGGCCCAATGATTAAAGTCTTAGACTATTAGTTTGACATTTTGAATCCTGGTATTTCAATGTTTTTGGGTCTGGTCAATTACAAGAGTCACGATGTTAAAAAAAAAAAAGGTAGGAAAAGATGATTTCTTATTGATTGTCACATATGTTTTCCTTTCACTTTGCCTAAAAATACCTCTTTTTGCGTACATCATACTCAAAAGCTAAAACGACTTTTCTCTCTCTGTCTCTCTGTCTGTCTCTGTCTGTCTCTCTCTCTCGCTCTTTCCCCTGCCTTCCATCCCATTGTGTTAATGAGTAGAATGTCATAGTTACATTTTGATCAAACAGAATGGTCACTTGTGGCCTAATGATCATGGTCCTAGATTCTCCCACAGAATGTTAAGGGTTTGAGTCCTGGAGTTTTAATTGTTTTGTGTCCGATCAATTATAAAAAGTTCCAAAGTTCAGCACATATAGGGAAAGAATATATCTTTCTTATTGATTGCCATTTTTATTTTCACTTTGCCTGAAAAAAACGATTTTAAAATATATCATGACTCAAAGCTAAAAACAACTCTCTCTCTCCTCCTTCCATTGTAGTCAATAAATGATGTAGGTCTAAGTATATATTCAGCTATCACACCACATTTCCTTGTGTTTTTGTATCGAATCATAGTTATGTTTTGAGTCAACATATTGAAGAGTCACTTGTGGCTTAATAGTTAAAGACCAAACTTTTAATGTTAAGGCTTCATGTCCTGCTGCTTTAATGCCAATTTCTTTTTTGTTTCCCTTTGTCTGAAAATACCTCTTTTCAACATAGAACATCATTTCACAGAGCTCAAAACAATTTCTGTCTCCCCCTTTTTCCATTGCATTCTGTAAATTATGTATCTATTAGTGTACACTCTCCTACTGTCCCACATTGACTTGTGTTTTTGTGTCGAATGACATAGGTATGTTTTGATCCAGTGTAGTAAACAGTCACTTGTGACCTAATGGTTAAGGTCTTTGGTGCCGATTTTGAGTTTGGTGGTCCGACCGCCGGACCTCTAGTCGGTAGAACACTGCCAAGCTGGCAACTTTCAGACCGCCATATTACCACAACACCACCAGGCTGGTGGTGTTGTGTCGGCGGTGCAATGGCGGTGGCATGCTTTGGCTCATTTAGAGCCTGAAGCATACGCCGCTGCAGTGGCAGCGCCACTTGCACCACTGGTGCACTGTGTACCATACACCATGTTGTGCATGGCACAGTGCACGCACAACAGTACAAGCAGAAGGTGGGCACATCATCTGCCCCCATGCACACACCTCATGAGCTAAAATGTTCTGGGGCCCTGTATTGGGACCCTTTCCCTGCCTTTTCGCCATGCACCTGTTCATGGCGGTGTCCCCGCCATGAACAACTCGCCGGGAAAGTAGGTCGTAATCTGAACGACGGTGCTGGCATTGGCACCGCAGACCACTGCTTTCCCCACCGCCACCCCGTCTGGGTCAAAGATCCTGGCAGTGGCACCAGTCTTGTGTTGGGCTGGTGGCTGTCCGACCACTGAACTTTTAATTGGGTGGTTGGACTGCCGAGGTTGCGGAAGTCGGACCTCCACCACAGGTATGGCGGTCTTGGGACCGCTGTACTGGTATTCAGGCCCTTAGTCTCTTACTCTAAGGTGTAAGTGTTTGACTCTTGGTATTTTAATGGTCATGTGTCTGCTCTTAGAGCTGGGAACTTTGTCTGAAAATACCTCATTTAAGGTCTGGCTTGACAGAGTAGCTGCCTTCAGACATTAGGTGATTCACCTAAGAAAGGGCTCTAAGAAGCACTACCAGGAGTTAAGATAAGGGCACTAGGCCTGATATACCTACTGTGAAAACCAGGTGTTAAAATCGGTAGGCATTCAGTTTAGATTCTACATTAAAGCCTACATATAGGTATTTTGTTACACTGAATATCACAGATTACTGTAGTAGGCAATGGTTTTAGTGTTGGCCACATAAGTGTGAAAAATCGTGGATATAGAAGGTTTGCTCCCTGAGAATCCTTGTTATGCCATCTTGGGAGAGATGGTATTTTTGCTTAGCCAACTGTCATTTTCTATAACTTTCTAATTTTATGATGGTTTGTTTGATGGTTGCCATGTGGAAAATCTTAAACTCAAAACTAAGGTGGCCTGAGTTGGGTATGGTGACAAGCGATATGTTTGGTGCACTGAAAGCATTATGTCTGATGCAATAGGTGTTGTCTGCTTATTATGAAACATTATAACAAAGAAAATTGGTCAAGCTTATTAATTGTGATTAGCATATGTTAAAGCCAGCAAACCTTTAGAAATTGGCTGTGATTATTACATTGTGTTACAAGCTATAGGCAGGTATTTTGTTGCACGTAATATCACAGATTACTGTAGTAAGCAAAGGTTTTGGCATTGGCCACCCAATCTGTGAAGCCTTGGGGATTGTCATTGTGATACGTCTTGTTTGACTCTGTAGAGAAGGGTATGTATATTGTTTTACAAGCTGACATTTTCTACATATTTGTAAGTATACTTTCTCCTGTTGGGTAAAGTGTATAACCAATGTTAAAGCGTAAAGTCTTTATTGGGACATTGAGAAAAGTCATGTCAGATTTCCTGGGCTTGATCTGTATATTATGAAAATATGACAAAGACAGTAGATTTGACCTACTTACTATGAAAGCTTGTGTTAAAGGCATATTGCATTGAGTTTCACAGATTTCTGCAGTAGGCAAGGCTTTTGGTATTGTTGATGCAACTGAAGAACCTGAGTGGTTAGAAGATATGCACTACAATAATCCGTGTTTGCCAAATGTAATTTTTTATACATTTGTAATTTTATGACTGTATGCCGGATAATTGCCTTGTGGAAAGCTTATGCTCAGTATAATGGGCTTGAGTTGGTGATGATGACAAGCCCACGATAAAGGCTAAACACCTTATTGGTTCAGTAGGCAAAGTTATGTCAGATTGCCTAGGTGTGATCTGTTCAAAATATAAAGTTATGCCAAAGCAAGTAGGCCTTACTTACTTTTTGTGTGAAGGCAATCAACTTTGTTTTTTGGTAAACAAATTTAATTTGATTTTAACAAAGATGTTAAAAATTAAAACAGAATAGCATAAACAAAATAATGCCCTCGTTCTCAGTCTTGGTCCCCATCCCCGCTGCCCAGTGCAATTCAAACCACATTAGAAGTCATAGCACCCATCGTAGAGGACAACCCATAGTTATCCCACCATTTACCCCAAATTTTAGAGAATTTCTGCAGACATTCCTGGGGAATATAAATCGGTTCCTCCTGTTTGGCACAATAGTCCAATCCAGCACCTCACAACGCCAATTTCAGTGGGTCCGCACGTTTCCAGGATTGTGCTATGTCTCTCTTGGCCTCTAAGGCCGCCAACTCCACCAGAGCTCTATCACCTCATGCCCCCCCCCCAAATCATCCATTATCTTCAACAGTGCACCTTTGAAATCAACAGGATTGATTTGTCTAGGGTTGCTGAAAGGGCAGTAATAATCCGGGTCCAGTAGTGGGCAATCCGCGGACATTGCCAGACCATATGAAAGAAGTCTGCCATTGTGTTTTTGGGGTCTGGAAGGATACCTGCGTAACCCAGTCACTGAGGAGTCATGTAGGCTTGGTGGAGGTAGTGTAGCTGGACCAGATGTAGACATGCAGATATTGCTAGCTCCCTAGGAGCCATACATGCCTCCTGCCATTTTACTTCCTCTAGTTCCCCGATCCATCCCTCCCACTTCTGCCTCAGGGGAGTTGCCTATGAAGGCGCAGTATAGCTGGGAGATACCACGATGGTCCAGCATCCCCATCAATAATCGTGCCTTTAGTATGAGAGTTCCCGTAGGTGAGCATCATAACACCCAAGGCCATGACACACCTGCAAATATTTATGGAACTAGGTGCAGGAGAGAGAAAACTGAGTTTGAAGTTCGGCAAATGAATACTTGGTGGAACCATGCTACACATCCCCCAGCACAGGAATTCCTATGAGGTCCCAGAGACTGAAACCCTCCAAGCACGCTACCTGTTCAATCCAACGTCGCCTCCAAAGGGGAGTCAAGCGCACATCCCAGCCTGTAAAATGCAACACCCCTCTCCACACCAAGAAGATCCCTTTGGTAACATCCAGGAGTGTGAGAGAGGAGTGATCGGCCATACAAATAGTGCATCACACCATCAACACCAAGGCTGCTCAATTCCAACTGGTATGCCGGATCATTCTAGCCACCCGCCAGTCAGTCATTTATGACTAACATGTGGAATGCTCAATAGTAGAGACTATTGTTACCGCTCCTATGCCTCCATCATAGACCGACTGGCGACACTTAGCCTGGGCAATGTGGTGAGGATGGCCCTTCCAGTGAAAATACCGAAACATCGCCGCCATCTCATTAAACCATGTATTAGGAATGTGGAGCAGGAAGTTTTGCAAGATATATAAAAAACGGGGCAGTATCATCATGTTTATTAGGGCAACTTTGCCCAAGAGATTGAAAGGGAGTTGTTGCCATGCTGCCAGGCTAGCCCTAGTCCCCTTCAAGAAGTGTGCAAGGTTGTGGGCATGAGTAAGGTCTGGAAGAGTCGATATATGCATTCCCAGATATTCAAAGCTAAGACGGCGAACGGGGATGTCCATGTGCCAGTCACTCGACTCAGTACCCCCTGTAAAGGGATAAGAAGAGACTTCTCTTCATTCAGCTAGTGGCCAGAGGCCTCCTCAAAAAGATGGAGAAGCCTAAGGGCTCCTGGGCCAGAGACAGCTGGATCTGTGAGGAGGAGAAGGATGTCGTCCGGATATAATGCAATCCTGTCCTCGGAGGCTCCCTCCCACTGCCATCCCCTCATCTGTGCATCGCATTGGATTAAGTGTGCCAGGGGATCAATTGCAAGAGTGTAGAGGAGCGGGGAAAGGGTAAAACACTGCTGGATACCACGGCGGATCGGAAACGCACTGGACAATACATTGTTAATCATGACTTGACGTCAGATGGGAATATAGAAGAGACAAAGCACAACAAGTGGGGGGGGTACTGTTCCTATCAGAAAGAGAAGGATGTAGGTTGGAGAATGAAATAAGAAGTGGGAATTCTAAGGATTATTCCTTGGTGCCCTCACACATACCTAGGGATGTCATGCTTCATCATCGGTCGTGCTCCTCATAGGGCCGATGCTGCAATGCCCTACGGACCCCATGAAGGGCCACTTTAGCGGAGATCTTTTTTGTTTTGCACTATGATGAATTGTGAGAGAATGAGGGCGTCCTAAATGTGTGAGTTAGAGTACAAGTGTATATACAAGTGAAGGAAGGACAAAACTGTCTAAAAGATGCCAAAAAGAGTTTTTAATATTATGGCTTCCTTGACAGGTTTAAAAGACCCTATAAAAGGGCAGGGCTGCTTGAGGTGTGTAATGTACCTAAGTAGCCGCAAACAAAGTGCATATAGTCAGGTCGACATGTTTCGTGCCCTCTGGCCCAAACTGGATCCACTTCGCTTCTTCAGGACCTAAAAGATGGGGGTACACTTCTTAACCCACCCTTAAAAAAGACATTTTCAGTGGAGGTATTCCTCTAGGAAAAGGATACCTGGTATCTAGATAAAAATCATTGTCCAAATTAAGACCGTACCCCAGCCTAACAGTGTTTCCATACAAAATCCCATTTCCTTTATGTATTGAGAACTCATCCCTATGGACACGGTCACAACTGCGACATTTCAATATGGCCACCAAGGAGGGGATGATTTTTCTGATGAACTCCAGTCTAGTTTTGGCATACCGGATGGGACACTTCCTGCCCCCTCCTTGCGCGAACCTGAGCCCAATGGATTAATTTTGCCTCGCTGTGAATGGGACCCTCCTCCTCTGCTCAGTCTCGATCCTGGCAAGCAGAGGAGGATAGGTCGTATGCGCACTCTGCGCAGAAGTCATGTGAGTACGGTTCCTATTATGGAACCCAACCCCTCTTCTTTACTTTGCAGTCGCAACTGCTCTGCTAGTTACCTTAACTGTTACTTTTGTAGCCGCATGAGCTCTGCTCAATATCTAGAATGTTATTACTTTCTGTTTACAGACAGCTGTTGAAGCAGCCACTCGTGGCCTTGGGTGTGACACCTACCCAGTTTGGATTTTATGTTATATGTATCATGGATGTCCACATGTCTGTGTTGTGTTTTTGTATACTACAATCTTTCTCCACTGGTTTTTTACCTTTGTGGCAACTAATGAAGTCCTGCATCACGTCATGTGCTTGACTACCCTTGGAGTCATATTTTAAAGTAAATTTTACTGACGTTTCAAATCAACAATGAAATGTTGTGGTTTACCATGTGTACTTTTCTCATTTCCCTTGTAGGTTGGACGATCATTTTTATTTAAGATACCAGGTATCCTTTTTCTAGGGGAATACCTCCACTGCACATTTCTTTTTTAAGTGTGGGTTAAGAAGCCCAACATGGATCCACAGCGCTACGTCAGGACCTAAAAGAAGGGGGCTCTTTTAGGTCCAGAAGTAGCACCCGTGGATCCAGTTGGGGCCAGAGGGTGCAAAATATGTTGACCTGACCATATGTACTTTTTTGTGGCTACTAAGGTACATTACACACCTAAAGCAGCCCTGCCCTTTTATAGGGTCTTTTAAACCTGTCATGGGAGTCATAATATTAAAACTCTTTTTGGCATCTCTTAGATAGTTTCATCCTTCCTTCACTTGTACATACACTTGCACTCTACCCCACACATTTAGGATGCCCTCATTCTCTCACCATTCATCATACGGCAAAACAAAAAAGATCTCCGCTAAAGTGACCCTTTGTGGGGCCCATAGGACAGTGCAGTGCCAGCCCTACAAGGAGCACACCCGATGATGAAGCATGACATCCCTAGGGATGTGTGAGGGCACCAAGCAGTCTCATTATGGAGTATATGGGTTTTGAGGTCTACAATGTTGCACTGCTTCTCTCTCTCTTAAGGTTAAGGTAAGCCTTTGCCACTCCTCAAATGGTCGGCTTGCTAGCTGCCCAGAGTGTACAGGCACTGTGAACCAGCTCTTTGTCTACAGGGAACCATGCATTAAGGTGCCACATGGGTTGCCTATGGTGTTTTGGGGTCTCCAGTCAAAGAAGCAATAGGGAGTGGTCCAAAATTACCCCATGGCAGTACAGAGGTTCCCACCATGGCGGAGACATCCACAGCTGGGAGAAATATGTAGTCAATACGGAACATGGTTTTATTAGAGGCTGTGGTGTGTGTATAAGCATTGTCACCCATGTTCCAGACCCTCCAGACATCACAGAGGCGGAGGGAAGTCATCCAGGAGTTGGGGGACTGGGAGAGGGCCCGACGGTCTCGAGAGAAGGGACCAGAAATGTCCAAGACCGGGTCAGCCACAGCGTTGAAGTCCCCTCCTTAGGAGCAGCACACAGTACGGTAAGTGTGTGATCAGTTGTGTGATGGCACATAGTTTGTCTCTGCAGCTGAAGGAAGGGGGGTGAAAACTCTTATCAAATTGTAGGGTTTCGCTTCCAGGGTTCCAATCACACCCATGTATCTACCCAATGGATCATGTAGCACCTGAGTGACTACAAGGGAAAAATTCTTGCGTAGAAGGATTGCTGTTCCTCTGCATCCCCTGGTGTAACCAGAGTGGAAGACTCAGTTGTAACTGAAGTGTCAGAGGAAGGGACATCAGGTTCCCAGGAGATGGGTCTCCTGCAACAGAGCCACTCTGGGTTGGTGGTGGCAAAGGAACTTAAGGACTATGGTACTTTTAATGGCAATAGGCCTTTAAGGTTAGATTGTTTTTGCACTGTGCTAAAGCCTGTAGGGGGGTATTTTTATTTTATTACTTAGAATCTTGCAGTTATGATATGATACCAGTATTTGTAAAGCGCAAACAATTACCCCTAAGGGTTTCAAGGAGCTGGGGGCCGTCGGGAAGATTAAGCGAGCTATTGCCCAGAGTCACATGGTGTTGGGCTAACCTGCCACCCGCGCCGGGTATTGAACAGTGAGCCCCGGTGTTCCGGAGTCAGCCGCCATGGCCGCTGCGCCACACCTCTTCCTCCAGTTTACTGTATTAAACAAGGGTTTGACTGTTAGTGGCCCACCTGACCAAACCAAGCAGATAGACGATTTGCACTATAGTAATCCTTATCAGGCTGTATTATTACGGATTTTATATTGTTTTGATAACTGTACTTCTATGTAATTTTATTACAGTATACTTCATGGTTGCCTTGTGGGAATTCCTATGAACAGACATAGTAGGTCTGAGTTGGTTATGGTGGCAAGCCAATGATAAAGATTGTAGGCCTGATTGCTTATAATGAAATATTATGATAAAGGCAGTAGACATTGTACGTTGATTGTGAAAAGCAAATGTTAAAGTCAATAGGCATTTAAGGGTAGATTGTTATTACTCTTATTACTCTGTATTAAAGCCTACAGAGATTTATTTGGTTAAATGGAATCTCAAAGATTGCCATAGCAGGCAAGGGTTTTTGTGCTGGTTGCCCCCTCCGACAAACAGCGGGTAGAGATGATTTAAACTGTCAGAATCTTGTTAGTCCCTCTTAGGAGAGAAAGTATTTTGCTTTACTAACTGTAATTTTGAAAACTATGTAATTTTAGGTCTGTATGTTTGATATTTGCCTTGTAGGAAAGCTTACACTCATTACCGGAGGCCTCAGTTGGGTATGGTGATAAGCCAATGATAAAAGCAACTGGCCTTATTGGTTCACTAGGAAAACGTATTTCTGCTGCCATAGGTCTGATCTGTTTGTCATAAAAAGTTATGATAAATGCATTAGGTGTGAGATATTGATAGTGAAAAACATATGTTAAAATCAATAGGCATTTAAGAGTGGATTGTTATTTCTCTGTATTGATGCCTACAGATAGGTATTTTGCTACATGAAATGTCACATGTTACCTTTGTAGGGAAGGTTTTTAGCATTGGTTGCTGCCTCTGACAAACCTTAGCAGAGAAGAATTGCAGAGTAATAATTCTAGCTAGAATCTCTTTTTAGCTGTGTGCCAGGAACTTGTAAAACCATAAATAGCCATACACACACACACACACACACACACTTACACACACACACACACATATATATATATATATATATATATATATATCTACTGGCGGTCGCCAGTAGATAGTTATAGTTAGGACCTATTTTCCATAGGAAATCCGCGACATTCTATTTGAAATAACTCTCTTGCCGGTTGACGAATCTTCGCGAAATGTTCAAACTTTATGGCCCGCTACGGTCCGCTCCTACCCTGAAAGTCTCGGGGTGATTCGTCAAGCAGGGGCCGAGAAAAAAGGGGGGTCCCAAAACATGTTTTCCCCATTCATTTTCCCATAGGAAACTTTAGACACGGCTACAGCCCGAACTGCTGAACGGAATTACACCAAATTTGGCAAAGAGGTAGTTCTTAGTTCAGAAAGAACCCTTTTGTTAAATGGTGTAAATCCGTTCAGTAGTTCCTGTGAAAATCAAAAGGAAAATCACATATATATCTATGGCCGCGTCGGATTCGCGCACCCTCCCGATCACGAGCTGCATGCTAATTGGCTGTCAAGTGGCTGTCAACACTCCAAATCAGGAAGTGTTGGCAGCCATTTTGTCCCTCGGTAGAACCGAGGGACAGAAACAAGTGCGCAAAGCGCAAAAAGGGGGCAGGGTAGAAACACCCTGACCCCCTAGGTCTGCTCAGGGGGTCCCACAAGGACCCCCTGGGCAGAAAAAAGCATTTTTTTTTTTAAATTCGGCAGGATGCGCTCAGGGTGCGCGGATCCTGTCGATTAGAAAAAAACCCCAGAAGAAACAAGTGCGCTAAACGCACAAAGGGGGCAGGGTAGAAACACCCTGACCCCCTAGGTCTGCTCAGGGGTCCCACAAGGACCCCTGGGCAGAAAAAGCATTTAAAAAAAATCGGCGGGATGCGCTCAGGGTGCGCGAATCCCGCCGAAAAAAACGAAGCGCGGTCTCCGCGCTTTGTTGTTAATTGGCCCCGGGTGGGCCAAGTCCCGGGGACATGGGGGTATTTATAATATGTGGGGGCCTCTAAGGCCTCCCAAGCCCCGGGGACCGCCACCCCCGGGGCTTTAAAAATAAATGGTGCGGGAGGGCTCTCGGCCCTCCCGCAGCTCCCCGGGACCGCCACCTCCCGGGGCTTATTGAAATTTTTTTAAATAAATTTACCTGTGTGGGGGCTCGAGCCCCCACACGCCCCGGGACCGCCACCTCCCCGGGCTTTGTCAATGGAGGGAGGGGGCCGCGCGGCCCCCTCCTGGAGCCTGTAATGGCCCTGGGGACCACCACCCCCAGGGCCGGCTTCCTGCAGTGTCCCAGGGTGCCTACCCCGGGACACTGTAGTTTGCTATGACAGGACGGGAGCCTCGCGGCTCCCGTCCTGTCATAGCAAACTTGGTTTGCATTTTGAAAGAGAGAGCAGGAAACCTGCTCTCTCTTTCAAAATGCAAACCCAATTGCTTTTCACATGGGGAGCAGCATGTTAGCTGCTCCCCATGTGGAAAGCTAATGCCGGGCTCGCGCAGGAGGCGGGGAGCCGGCTGGGACTGTGGGGGATTGGGGACCCCCCACAGTCCCCAACGAAGAGGGCCAGCCCCGGGGGATGGGGTCCCTGGGGCAAGTAGTGGCTCGGGAGTGAGGCCACGCGGCCCCCTCCCTAAAATAATCATTTAGAAAAAAATAAAGGCCTGCCCCGGGGGATGGGGTCCCCGGGGCAAAAGGAGGCCTGAGGAGGGGGCCACGCAGCCCCCTCCTTAAAAATTTATTTAAAAGTGTGGCCATGCCCCGGGGATGGGGTCCCCGGGGCCGGATTCGGCCAAGGGAGGAGCCATGCGGCCCCCTTCCCGTTTAATAAAAAAAAAAAAAAAGGGATAAGGCCCTGGGGGATGGGGTCCCCAGGGCCCAAAAATAGGAAAAGTAAAGGGGGCCACACAGCCCCCTTGGGAGAAAAAAAAACGATCGGGCCGCAGGCCCCGCCCTTCCTTTACCAGTCTGCAAACGCGCCCCTGGCGCGTTTGCAGATGGGGAACGATTCCCCTTCAATACTGGGTCCTTGGGGCCAACTAGCCCACCAGGAACCTCCAGTATGCGCCAGGGGCTGCGTTGCAGAGAGGTGTACAGAGGCCATGCCCCTTTTACACCTCTCTGCAACGCAGCTCTGTGGCGCTTTTGGAGGTACATGGTGAGCTAGTTGGCCCCCAGGGACCCTCAGTATTCAAGGGGACTTAATCCCCCAACTTAAAAACGCGCCACGGGCGCGTTTGCACAGTGGTGAAGGGAGGGCGGGGCTTCAGGTGACATGTGTGCAAACAGGCCCCGTGGCGCGTTTTAAGATGGGGAATTAAATCCCTTCAATCCTGAGGGTCTCTGGGGCCAGCTCAGCCCACCAGGTACCTCCAGTAGCGCCACGGAGCTGCGTTGCAGAGTGTTGTAAAAGGGGCGTGGCCTCTGTACACCTCTCTGCAACGCAGCCCCCTAGCGCATACTGGAGGTTCCTGGTGGGCTAGTTGGCCCCTAGGGACCCTCAGGATTGAGGAGGAATTAATTCTCCAACTTAAAACGCGCCACAGGGCGTGTTTGCAGACATGTCACCTCAGGCCCCACCCCTTCCTTCACCATTGTGCAAATATTCCTCTAAAATCAGCCGAACTACGAATTCGATTTACTCACCTGTTATCAGGAGAGACCTCAGTGCTGCATCTTTCAGCCCAGTACTGATCCTGAAAAGTAATTTTAACCGTACTTACCAGTAACTTGAATTTCCTTCCATAGGATATCATTGCCTGCTTTTTGCTGAAAAAGTTTCTAAGTGTCGATTTTTGAAACATACAAATATTCATCTAAAATCAGCCGAAATACGAATTCCGATTTACTCACCTGTTATCAGGAGAGACCTCAGTGCTGCATCTTTCAGCCCAGTACTGATCCTGAAAAGTAATTTTAACCGTACTTACCAGTAACTTGAATTTCCTTCCATAGGATATCATTGCCTGCTTTTTGCTGAAAAAGTTTCTGTCGATTTTGAAACATACAAATATTCCTCTAAAATCAGCCGAAATACGAATTCCGATTTACTCACCTGTTATCAGGAGAGACCTCAGTGCTGCATCTTTCAGCCCAGTACTGATCCTGAAAAGTAATTTTAACCGTACTTACCAGCAACTTGAATTTCCTTCCATAGGCTAACATTGACTGGTTTCACTTGGAAATTCTTCTAAGTGTGGAGTTTTGGAACTTTATAATATTCCTCTAAAATCAACCGAACTACGAATTCCGATTTACTCACCTGTTATCAGGAGAGAACCCAGTGCTGCATCTTTTAGCCCAGCACTGACCCTGAAAAGTAATTCTAACCGTACTTACCAGTAACTTATATTTCCTTCCATAGGAATCCATTGTCTGGTTTTCAGCAGAAAAGTTTCAAAGTGCCGATTTTCACAAATTACAAATATTCCTTAAAAATCGCCTGTATGACTTAAACACATTCTTTCAACTGTTTACAGGAGATGCACCAGTGCTGGATCCAGGATCCAACACTGAGTAAGAAAAAGTAACGATAACACTACTTACCTGCTAAGTGAATTTCCTCCCATAGGATAACATTGGTGATTCTATGTGAAAAAGTTTCTAAGTGTCAACTTTTAAAATACAATAATATTCCTTAAAAATCACTACTGTAACCAAAACGCTTTTACTCAACTGTTTACAGGAGATGTCCCAGGACTGAATCTAGGATCCAGTCCTGTGGTTAGAAAAGTAATCCATAAAGTAACTAATTGCATTTAAGTAGAAATTCACATTGAGCTCAATGTTGCATTGTGTTTGAAATTGTGTTGCCCATTGCAACAACTGTAACTACTGTACTTAAAACTCTATTGCCTATTTGCAAACTATTTAAACTAAAGTAATTCATTCTGAGAAAGTATATTTTGTAATGTAATGTATAATGTAATTACAATGTAATTTAATAAATAAAATATATAAAAATAAATAGTTTTAAAAAATGTAGTAAATCAGTATCAAAAAAATAAATATAACAATTAATACATTTAAAAATTGTCATTTACAAAACCTTTGAAATTCACTGAAAAAACCATAGGTTTTAGGGGCGTTATAGTTAGAAATTAGCATTTAAAAACCTTTGAAATTCACTGAAAAACCATAGGTTTCAGACACGTTATAGTTAGAAATTAGCATTTAAAAAACCTTTGAAATTCACTGAAAAAACATAGGTTTTGCGAATGGCAGTCTGTAATTTAGATTGGGTGTATCAAAGGTTATATTAGGGTGTGAGGAGGTGCATCAGATTATCACGTGGATGATGTCATCAGTGATGTCATTTGAGATGTCATCAGTGATGTCATCAGTGATGTCACTGACCATGTCATGAGTGATGTAATATGTGACGTCATCAGCAGTGCATTATGGGCGCGAGTTATAGTTAGCTGAACTAACTATAACAGGGGAATTTCACGGGTTTTGTACGAGTGAAATGTCCAACTAACTATAACTGTCCCTAAAACCTATGGTTTTTTCAGTGAATTTCAAAGGTTTTTTAAATGCTAATTTCTAACTATAACGTGTCTGAAACCTATGGTTTTTTCAGTGAATATATGTATATATATATATTATCTACTGGCGGTCGCCAGTAGATAGTTATAGTTAGGACCTAGTTTCCATAGGAAAAGCGTTTTTTGTTTTCCCAATAACTTTGGCGCCGGATGACGAATCATCGCGAATTTTCAAGAACTAGTGGGGCGCTCCGGTCAGCTCCTGTCTTGAAAGTTTCGGGGTGATTCGGCAAGCGGGGGCCGAGAAAATAGCGGGGTCCCAAAACGTGTTTTCTCCATGTTAATTCCCATAGGAAACTTTAGACATGGGTACAGCCCGAACTGCTGAACGGAATTACACCAAATTTGGCAAAAAGGTAGTGCTTGGTTCAGAAAGCACCCTTTTTTTTAAATGGTGTAAATCTGTTCAGTAGTTGCTGAGAGAATCAAAAAATAAAAGTTTCGATATATAGAGGCACGGAGGATCCGCACACCCTCCCGACCACGAGCTTTATTCTAATTGGCTGTCAACACTCCAAACTAGGAAGTGTTGGCAGCCATCTTGTGACTCGGTAGAACCGAGACACAAGAAAAGAGAAAAACAAACGCTAAAAACAAGGAAAGGGGGCAGGGTAGAAACACCCTGACCCCTAGGCCTGCTCAGGGGGTCCCACAAGGACCCCCAGGGCCGAAAAAAGCATTTTTTTATTTTTAAAAATGGCGAAATTCGCGTAGGATCCGCGAATCCCGCCGTGCAAAAAAAAAAACCGAAGCGCAGGCTCCCGCACTTCGTTAATACTTAGCCCCGGGTGGCCCAGGGGGGCCCCCGCAGCCCCGGGGACCGCCACCCCGGGGCTTTTCTGAAATATTTGCGGGGGCACACAGCCCCCCGCAGCCCCGGGGACCGCCACCCCCGGGGCTTGGTTTTTTAATGTTGGGGGCCTCCAAGGCCCCCAAGCCCCTGGGACCGCCACCCCTGGGGCTTTTGTCAAATATTTGCGGGGGCACACAGCCCCCCGCAGCCCCGGGGACCGCCACCCCCGGGGCTTGTTTTTTAAAATAATTTACCTGTGTGGGGGCTCGAGCCCCCACATGCCCCGAGGACCACCACCTCCCGGGGCACTAAATATTTAAATATGGGGGTCCATTACAGACCCCCAGAGCCCCGGGGACCACCACCTCCCTGGGGCTTTGAAAATGTTGGGAGGGGGGCCGCGCGGCCCCCTCCTGGAGCCTGTGATGGCCCTGGGGACCGCCACCCCCGAGGGCCGGCTCCTGCAGTGTCCCGGGGTGCCCACCCGGGACACTGCTGTTTGCTATGGCAGGGCGGGGAGCCTCGCGGCTCCGCCCTGCCATAGCAACCTTGTTTGGGTTTGTGCGAGAGCAGGGAAACCTGCTCTCGCTTTCAAAATCCAAACCAAATTGCTTTTCCATATGGGGAGCTGCATGTTAGCAGCTCCCCGTGTGGAAAAGCATAGCCGGCTCCCGCAGGAGGCAGGGAGCCGGCGGGACTGTGGGGGCATTGGGGCTCCCCCCACGGTCCCCAACGAATAGGGCCAGCCCCGGGGGATGGGGACCCCGGGGCTAGAAGTGGCCCGGGAGGGGGGCCACGCGGCCCCCCTCCCAAAAATAAAAAAATAAAAAAAACACAGCAAAGGCCGGCCCTGGGGGATGGGGTCCCCGGGGCCATAAATGGCCTGAGGAGGGGGGCACGCAGCCCCCCTCCATAAAAACAAATTTAAAAAGTTGGCATGCCCTGGGGGATGGGTCCCCGGGGCCAGAATTGGCCACGGGAGGGGGGACCACGCGGCCTCCTTCCCGTTTAGATTTTTTTTTTTATTAAAAAAAAAGTGGTCAGGCCCTGGGGGATGGGGTCCGCAGGGCCCAAAAAATGAAAAAGAAGGGGGGCCACACAGCCCCCCTTCTTAAAATAGTTTTTTTTTTAAAAAGACCGGCATCGTGCCGGAGGCCCCGCCCCCTCCAGCAACACTCTGTAAATGCGCCCTGTGGCGCGTTTTAAGTTGGGGAATTAATTCCCCTTCAATACTGGGGGTCCCTGGGGGCCAACTAGCCCACCAGGTACCTCCAGTAAGCGCCACAGGGCTGCGTTGCAGAGAGGTGGTCCAGGCCACGCCCCTTTTTACACCTCTCTGCAACGCAGCTCTGTGGCGCTTACTGGAGGTACCTAGTGGGCTAGTTGGACCCCAGGGACCCTCAGGATTCAAGGGGACTTTATCCCCCAACTTAAAACGCGCACGGGGCGTGTTTGCACACGTCACCTCAGGCCCCCCCTCCCTTCACCACTGTGCAAACGCGCCCCGTGGTGCGTTTTAAGAGGTAGTTTTAATCCCCCTGCCCTATTATGTACTAGGGCCTTACAGAGGAGGTCATGCTAATCACAGGGGTACCTCAACACATAGTGTTCCCTAGTGTATGTAGGTGTTTTCACTGTATTCTAAGTGTCTTTTAGCATAGCACTGGCTCTAGGCCTAGTTACTCAGAGTCAGTTACCACCAGTACCCGTCTGAAAAAGTTGTGGGCACAGGATGATTTTGCAACAAGGCCTCTTTCTGCTCCTCTGTTGGTTCTTTCTGCACGTCTTGCTTCTTCCTGCACTTTTCTTCGTCTTTGTGGACTTCTGTTGCTTCTTTCTGCATTTCTTTTGCTTCTTTCTCTGCGTTTTTTTCTTCCTTCTTCACATGTCCTCCTCTGTAGGCATAGTTAGAAACTAGCATTTAAAAAACCTTTGAAATTCACTTAAAAACCATAGGTTTCAGGCACGTTATAGTTAGAAATTAGCATTTAAAAAACCTTTGAAATTCACTGAAAAAACCATAGGTTTCAGGCACGTTATAGTTAGAAATTAGCATTTAAAAAACCTTAGAAATTCACTGAAAAAACCATAGGTTTTAGGGAAAGTTATAGTTAGTTGGACATTTCACTCGTACAAAACCAGAGAAATTCCCCCGTTATAGTTAGTTCACGTAACTAGAACTTGCACTCCCGCAATGCACTGCTGATGACGTCACATATTACATCACTCATGACATGGTCAGTGACATCACTGATGACATCACTGATGACATCTCAAATGACATCACTGATGACATCATCCATGTGATAATTTGATGCATCTTCTCACACCCTAATATAACATTTGATACACCCACTCTAAATTACAGACTGCCATTCTCAAAACCATAGACACTCCAACACCAATAACTACATACCCAGTCACTGATTCTTAGGTTTACACACACATCCACTCACTCATCCGTACAGTCACTCATACTTATGGTCACTCAGTACAGGACTATCATATGCACTCATACACCTATATAGACACTCACACACCGCCACTCATCCATAGAGGTACTCACACACCTAGTCAGTCATGCAAATAATTAATCACACTGCCATTTACTCACCTATACAGTCATACACACACCAGCTCACTTACTCATACAAATACTAGCACATTCTTACGCTCTTATACAATCACTGATACAATCACACACTCATCCATACAGCCACTCTCACAATCTCACACTCTCACTTATAGCCATTTATATACTCCAACACACATATATACTGCCTTTCACATATGTAGTTACTCACACATGTACCACTGAGATATACATTCACTCACTAACACACCCATACACACACTCACCCACCCATACAGTCCATCACAGATGCACTCTTGAAACCATGCACCCAGTGAATCACCCACTCACACATCTATGCACAGAGTCACACACACCCCACCCACACAAACACTCAGGCACCCATACAGATACTCAAACAACCAATCAATAACCCATATAGACACTCATGTAGCTATTCACAAACCCATGCAGCCGCTTATACACCAACAGGCAGACGGATACAGACACTCACACAGTTTAGTCACTAACCCATGCATTCAGTAAGATACGTATAATCACTCACTTATAGAGTCAGTCACACACCTACTAAATCATCCATTCAGACACTTATACACCCACTCATTCTTCAATACGCCTTTCCCTATATATATTAAACATATTTAAACTTTACAGAAACACACAGTCACTGGATGATGTCATCAGTGATGTCATCAGTGATGTCATTTGAGATGACATCAGTGATGTCATCAGTGATGTCACTGACCATGTCATGAGTGATGTAATATGTGACGTCATCAGCAGTGCATTGCGGGGGCGCGAGTTCTAGTTAGGTGAACTGACTATAACGAGGGAATTTCTCTGGTTTTGTACGAGTGAAATGTCCAACTAACTATAACTTTCCCTAAAACCTATGGTTTTTTCAGTGAATATATATATATATATGTATATCTATATATATAGATATATATATCTATATATATTACCCACTGGCGGTCGCCATTAGGTAGTTATAGTTAGAATGTATTTTCCATAGGAAAAGAGTTTTTTCATTTGCCAATATCTTTGGCGCCGTTTGACGAAGCTTCGCGAAATTTTCAAAACTAATGGGGCACATCGGTCAGCTCCTGTCTTGGAAGTTTTGGGTTGATTCATCAAGCGGGGGCCGAGATAAAAGGGGGGGTCCCAAAACACGTTTTCTCCATGTTAATTTCCATAGGAATTTTGAAACAGGTTACAGCCCGAACTGCTGAATGGAATTACACTAAATTTGGCAAAAAGGTAGCTCTTGGTTCAGAAAGCAACCTTTTTTTAAATGGTGTAAATCCGTTCAGTAGTTGCTGAGAAATTAAAAAAATAAAAATATCGATATCTGAGCACCGAGGAGGGTTCGCGAACCCTCCCTAGCACGAGCTCAATTCTGATTGGCTGCCAACATTCCAAACTAAAATGTGTTGGCAGCCATCTTGTGACTCGGTAACCGAGTCACAAGAAAACAGTACAAAAAAAGGTGAAAAATAAGAAAAGGGGGCAGGGTAGAAACACCCTGACCCCCTAGGCCTGCTCAGGGGGTCCTACAAGGACCCCCAAGCCAACAAAATTCATTTTTTTTTTTTAAAACAGCCGAGTTCGTGCTGGATTCACGAATCCGGATGAAAAAATAAAAAAAAACGAAGCGCTGTCTCCCGCGCTTCGTTTTCTATAAGCCCCCAGGTGGCCAGGTCCCGGGGGCAATCAGTAATTAATTTGCGGGGGCCCGCCACCTCCCCGGAGCTTAGTTAATTGAATGCGGGGGGCACGCGGCCCCCCTGCAGCCCCGGGGACCGCCACCTCCCCGGGGCTTCATTAGTAAATGCATGGGGGGTTCCCAACCCCCCCACGCTGCCCCGGGGACCGCCACCTCCCCGGGGCATTTTTAATTACAAGGTGAGGGGCCTCGCTGGCCCCCCCAAGCCCCGGGGACTGCCACCTCCCTGGGGCTTATAATAATTATATGGGGGGCCTCGCAGGCCCTCCCAAGCCCCGGGGACCACCACCTCCCGGGGGCTTCAACGTTTATTAGGGTGGGGCCTCGTGGGCCCCCCAAGCCCCCGGGACCACCACCTCCCGGGCTATGCAAATTGAGGGAGGGGGGCCAAACGGCCCCCCTCCAGGAGCCCTTGATGGCCCTGGGGACCGCCACCCACCAGGGCCGGCTCCTGCAATGTCCCCAGGACATTGCCGTTTGCTATGACAGGGCAGGAGCACGGCTCCCGCCCTGTCATAGCAAACTCTGCTTTGGTTTTTGGACGCGAGAGCAGGAAAATCTGCTCTCGCTTCCAAAAACTAAAGCAGATTGCTTTTGCACAAGGGGAGCTGCATGTCAGCAGCTCCCCTTGTGCAAATGCAATGCCGGCTCCCGCAGGAGGCGGGGAGCCGGCGGGATCGTGGGGGCATTGGGGCTCCCCCCACGGTCCCCAACAGTGAGGCCAGGCCCCGGGGGATGGGGTCTCCGGGGCCAGAAGTGGCCCTGGAGGGGGGCCACGCGGCCCCCCTCCCGCAATTATTTATTTATTTTTTAAAAAAGAGGCAATGCCCCAGGGATGGGGTCCCCGGGGCAGATAAAAGCCTCAGGAGGAGGGCCATGTGGCCCCCTCCATTAAAAAATAAAAAAAGCATTTCTGGCCATGCCCCAGGGGATGGGGTCCCCGGGGCCGAAATTGGCCTTGGGAGGTGGGCCGCGCGACCCCCTTCCCGTTTTTTTTAAATGTATTTTTTTTAAAAGGGGTTAGGCCCTGGGGGATGGGGTCCCCAGGGCCCCAAAATAGTAAAGAAGGGGGCCACACAGCCCCCCTTCTAAAAAAAATATTTTAAAAAAAAGCCGGCATCTCGCCAGGGGCCCCGCCCCCTCCCTGCACTACTCTGCAAATGCCCCCCTGGCACGTTCTAAGTTGGGGAATTAAGTCCCCTTGAATACTGAGGGTCCCTGGGGGCCAACTAGCCCACCGGGTACCTCCAGTAAGTGCCACACAGCTGGATTGCAGAGAGGTGGTCAGAGGCCACGCCCCTTTTTACACCACTCTACAAACGCGCCTCTTGGTGCACTGCTGGTGGGGCGATGAGGTCCTTTTGTGTCCTGAGGCCCTCAGGACAGAAGTGGACTTCATCCCCTGAGCAGCAGTGCGCCAGGAGCCGCGTTTGCAGAGTGGTGTAAAAAGGGGGCGTGGCCTTGGACCACTCAGCAATCCAGGTGTGTGGCGCTTACTGGAGGCACCTGGTGGGCTAGTTGGCCCCAGGGACCCTCAGGAATGAAGGGGACTTAATACCCCAACTTACAATGTGCCAGGAGGTGCGTTTGCAGAGTGGTGGGGAAAGGGGGCGTGGCCTGTGTCCACCTCTCAGCAATCCCACTGTGTGGGGCTTACTGGAGGTCAGAGGTAGGCTAGTTGGCCCCTAAAGGACCCCCAGCAGCGAAGGGGACTTCAATCCCCATCCAATAGCGTGCCAGGGAGCCCATTTGTAGAGTGGTGGACAAAGGGGGCGTGGCCTGCTATGAGAACTTAGCAATCCTGCTGTGTGGGACTTACTGGAGGTAATAGGAGGGGTAGTTGGCCCCCAAGGATGTCCTTGGGGGCCAACTACCCCTCTTGTTACCTCCAGTAAGTCCCACACAGTGGGATTGCTAAGATGTCTTCGGAGGCCATGCCCCCCTTTCTCCACCACTATGCAAACGCGCCTCCTGGCAGACTACGGGATGGGGGATGAAGTCCACTTTACTCCTGGGGGACTCTGGGAGCGAAGAAGCCCTCCTGGTACTTCGTGTAAGTCCTACGCAGCGGAATTCTTGAGCGCTGGTCGGGGGCCCAGCACCCTTTCTCTACCACTCTGCAAACGCGACTACTAGTTAAAGTAGCATGTTTCTGCACCTCTGACTTAGAGGTAGTTTTAATCCCCCTGCCCTATTATATACTAGGGCCTTACAGGGGAGGTCATGCCAATCACAGGGGTACCCCAACCCATAGTGTTCCCTAGTGTATGTAGGTGTTTTCACTGTATTCTAAGTGTCTTTAGCATAGCACTGGCTCTAGGCCTGGTTAGTCATAGTCAGTTACCACCAGTACCCGTCAGCAAAAAGTTGGGGGCACAGGATGACTTTGGAACAAGGCCTCTTTCTGCACCTCTGTTGGTTCTTTCTGCATAGCTCTTGCTTCTTTCTGTATCTTTCTTCCTCTTTCTGGAGTTCTGTTGCCTCTTTCTGCATTTCTCTTGGTTCTTTCTGCGCCTTTCTTCCTCTTTCTGCACTTGTCCTACCTCTGTATGCATAGTTAGAAATTAGCTTTTAAAAAACCTTTGAAATTCACTGAAAAAAACATAGGTTTCAGGGACGTTATAGTTAGAAATTAACATTTAAAAACCTTTGAAATTCACTGAAAAAACCACAGGTTTCAGGGACGTTATAGTTAGAAATTAGCATTTAAAAACCTTAGAAATTCACTGAAAAAACCACAGGTTTCAGGGACGTTATAGTTAGTTGGACATTTCACTCGTACAAAACCAGAGAAATTCGGCCGTTATAGTTAGTTCAGCTAACTATAACTCGCGCCCCCGCAATGCACTGCTGATGACGTCACATATTACATCATTCATGACATGGTCAGTGACATCACTGATGACATCAGCATCTTGTTACAACTGCATAGTTTTTCTTCTATGTCCATTTGTGCCTTACAGGGGGAAGGGCTATATATACTTGATTGTTTATGGCGCCAAGTAGATTGACAAAGGCTGCTGCGCAGCCGAAACGCGTCTCTCCTTGTTTGCGGGGTCGTGGGAGACCTAAGGAAAAATAGAAGCCCTATTCCACCTTACCTCGAGTACGTGCCTTCTGCCTTGCTGGAGCAGGATAGTTTTGTTTGATATATATATATATATATATATATATACATATATAGCTATAGATATATACAGATATATATATATAGATATTGATATATAGATACATAGTGGGCCTTTGGTCAGTTCTGTTCTGTCATTGGTCTGTCTGAGTGTCATTTACACTCTCAATCAATAAATCAATCCGGAGTTTAAAAGCGCAACTACTCACCCGTGCGGGTCTCAAGGCGCTGATTGGGGAAAGGTGGAGCTGCTGATCCGTCTGGGTGCTGGGATTCAGTCGCAGAGCCAGGTCTTGAGATCCTTACTGAATTGGGTCAGCGATGGGGATTGCCTGAGATGGAGAGGCAGGATTTTCCAGGTTCTAGGTCCTGGCGGTGAGGTAGGAGAAGGAACTTCCTCCCGTTCTGGTCTTGTGGATCTGTGTGACGGTGGCTAGGGCCAGTTGGGCAGAGCGGAGGTGTCTTGTGGGCATGTGGAATGAGAGGCGGTGGTTCAGATATGCTGGTCCTGCATCGTGGAGGGGTTTGAAGGTGTGTGTGAGGAGCTTTAAAGTGATTCTCTTGTTGACTGGGAGCCAGGGGAGTTCTCAAAGACGTTCAGTGATGTGGCGGTGGCGGGGGATGTTGAGGACCATTCTGGCTGTGGCATTTTGAACGTTCTGTAGTTTCCTTAGGAGTTCTGGGTGACACCGGCATAGAGTGATTTGCCGTAGTCAAGTCTGCTGCTGATGAGTGCCTGGGTGACCGTCTTTCTGGATTCGTTGGGGATCCATCTGAATGTCTTTCTACGCAGGCGAAGCGTGAAGCATGATGAGGATACTGCATTGATTTGGTGGTTCATTGTGAGTGAGGAGTCCAATATGATGCAGAGGTTTCGTGCATGGTCCGTGGGGGTGAGGGGGATCCTAATGCGGTGGGCCACCAGGAGTCGTCCCAAGCTGAGGGGGTGGGTCCCAGGATGAGGACTTCGGTCTTGTCCAAGTTGACTTTGAGGCAACTGTCTTTCATCCAAGTGGCAACAGCCTTCATCCCGCTGTGGAAGCTGTTTCTGGTGGCTGTGGGTTCATTGGTGAGGGAGAGGATCAACTGGGTGTCATCGGTTAAGGAGACGATGTTGAGTCCGTGGTTCCTGACAATGGCTGCGTGTGGGGCCATGTAGACGTTGAAGAGGGTGGGGCTTAGGGAGGAGCCCTGGGGCACTCCACAGCTGATCTCTGTGGGTTCTAGGAGGAACGGAGGTAGTCTGACTCGCTGTGTTCGACTGGTGAGGAAGGACTGGGTCCAGTCCAGGGCCTTGTTGCGGATCCCGGCGTCGTGGAGTCTCATGATTAGGGTGCGGTGGGAGACGGTGTCGAAGGCAGGCGAGAGTTCCAGAAGGATGAGGGCTGGGGTTTTGTCACGGTTGAGGTGGGAAAGGATGTCGTTGGTGGTGGCGAGGAGTACGTCTTGGTGCTGTTGTTGCTTCGGAAGCCAGACTGGGAGGTGTCCGGGACGTGGTTCGCTTGGATGAACTCGGAGATTTGGGTGTTGATGGTCTTTTCAATGACCTTGGCTCGGAAGGGGAGCAGGGAGATGGGTCTGAAGTTCTTGAGGTCTGTCAGGTCAGCGGATGGCTTCTTCAGTAGGGGGTTGATCTCAACGTGTTTCCAGTCATCGGGGATGGTGGCAGTCTCAGTGGAGCAGTTGATGGTGTGGCAAAGCTCAGGGTGATGGAGGTGGCTGCTCTATGGAAGATGTATTGCGGGCATGGGTCCGAGGGGCTCCGGAGTGAATGCTCTTCATGTTCTTGAGTGTGTCCTCTGTGGTGAGCGGTGTCCAGTTGAGCACGATCTGTTGGGGTGTGGCATGGTTGGGTGCGGTGGTGTCGGGCGTGGTGGGAAGGTCTTGGTTGTCAAAGCTGTATCAGATCTACCTGATCTTGTGCTAGAAGAAGGTGCCAAGTTTATTGCAGAGGTCTTGGGAGGGTGGGACGTCTGTGACCTTGCTGTTGGGCCTGACAAACTCCTTGACAATGGCAAAGAGTTCTTTGCTGTTGTTTGCATTGGTGTTGATTCTGTCTTGGAGGGACTGCTCCCATCAATGACAGTATACTGCATGGGGTAATGGTTCAGTTCACATCAGTCATTGGCTGTTGTGCCCTGTAAATGACAGCATTTTCTGATCATATGTGTAGATCCACTTGAAAGTGAATGCCCTGCAGTGCCAGGGCTGATTGGCCAGCCCTTTCTTTGCTTCTCCTCTTTCTATTTTAATGTTTCTGTAGAGTATACTACTGCTCTCCAGGATGTTGCAAGGGAGATGCTGGCTGCTCATTTACCATCTGCAGTGCACTGCAACCCACATGACCACTTCCTCTAAACCAGGAGACTACTTTGGAATGCTGTTGTCACTAGTGAATCTTTGTTTTTGCTATTCCAAGTCTGCCAATATGGTGTTTCTAAGTGTGGCGACCATGCTTAAATTTTACAACAACGACTATTTGCAGTAACTTTGCAAGCCACTGCTCTGTTTAGTTTTGTGTAAGAAACTGCCTCTTTTTGTATGATCACCCCCCAAGTTTTTGGACTGATGTTACTGTTTCTTTTTACTCTGACGTACACTGGGCCTTGCTGACCCGGCCCTGGTGTATGCGATCTAACCTTTAAAATATGTATGTGCAATTGGCTAAGCCCTAATTGGAATATTTAACTTACCAATAAGTCCCTATTATGTGGTCCAAAGTGTACCCAGGGCTAGTAATTTACATGTCACCGGTGGAGCGCAGCACCTATTGCGCCACCAGTGCTGAGACAAAGTGAAAACATGGCTCTACATGTGCCATTGCAGTCTAGTTGGACAGCTTTAAACTGCCAATGACACATGGCAAAATAAGTCTTTTGAACTGTCCAGACCTTCCTTTTTAGGTCGAGCATTCGAGACCTCTTGAATATACTTTAGTATATACTTATGTGTGTACGTACTTTGTGGGCTCTGGAGATCAGCCCTCGGACTTGTCACCTTCTGCTTAGGGACTTTTTTTTCTGTTCAACTGCCTCTATTTAACTGTCTTGATAGAAAATAACCAGTAGAGGTCAGTCAAATACCAGAATTGCTTTCTGCTTGTTCAACTGCCTCTATTTAACTGTCTTGATAGAAAAACGACCAGTAGAGGTCAGTAAAATACCAGAATTGTTTTCTGCTGAGGGACAGAATCACTTTAGCATTCTCTAGATTCCAGTCCATAGAAATTGTCTTCCTCGAGCACCCGTAGAGAATAATATTTTTTTCAAATCTTGTATTTTCAGTGATATGACCACCGAAGGCCCTGATTTTATATTAAAAACAGAGCTTTGGACTATACCATTTCCCACTGAAAGGCAATATTTCTCTCCATGTGTTCCCATACCTGGCGTGTCACGCAGTTTGGTGCTTACTTTCCCTCCATGTTAAACAACAGTAGATGTTTCAGCACCCAGGCTAATGTGCTGCATAGCTAAATACATATAAGGTCCCAAAGGCAAGACCGATTGCATTGTAAATGGTTGTTAATATTTGTCAGTCACCCCTAATGCAGGCCTTACTAGCCCATAAGGCAGGGTGCCAGATATTAAAAAGAAGGACATGTTGAATTTAAACTTTATATGACATGACTGTGAAAACTCAAAATTTTAGTTTTCACTGTAGCAAGTCCGGTGGCCCCATTTGTGTACCATGGAGTTTTACTAGCCAGTGCACTAAGTGCTAACTTCCATTTGAGACCATCAAACCTAGTACTCAAAGGTATCAAAATATTCATTACATTAAACCTCACTTAATGTTGAAGTCAGATTTAAAATAACTTTTAATGCAAGGAGACTTTAGAAAGCCACCACTTTCTTGCCCCAAACCTCTAGTTGCTGCTTCTGATTAACTGCAGCAGTTGTCACCCTAGGGAGCTTAATGCCCTCCTGCTCAGAGGTGTGAGGCACTCCCAGGAAGGGAAACAGAGGATCAGCTGGAGGGAGGAGGTGTAACCTCTGCCTGCTAGGATGGCCCAGGGTTGTTAGCCACAGATTGCCCAGCTTCAAAGGAGCTGCTGTCTCTGAGAAGCAAATCTTAGTCAGAAAGGGAAAATCCGTGACAGAAATTGTTTTCCGGAAGGGTGACTCATTATACTGGACACACCTCAAGACTGTGTCAATGGCTCTGTCTCAGGGAAAGAATCCCAACATCTTGGATTTGGGAAGAGAGATGCACTATGGGATTGTTTAGTGCCAACCCCACAGGAAATTATGTAAAAGAGGGGAGGGTTGTGTGACAGTGTGGTCCTGTTTGTCACCTCCTCTCCCTCTCAGAATGTTATGATCTCATCTGTAGCTATGACATGTTTTAGAACTCTGGCTGTTCAGAGTGATAGTTAATGTCGTTGTCAGTGAAGGTGCTAATAAAGACGTCTCTTACCTCAAGCTGTCTCCGGTACCTTTGTTGAAGCAGACATCACAATTTTGGCGACGATTTGGATGGGATACGGAGTCTGCAAGCACCTTAACGAGGCGACAAGATTTTAAACGTAGTTCCGGTCACATCAGCTGTTTGAGATGAGCCAGTACACGGAGCTGACGTTCACTGGTCTTCGATACGGACCGTTTCTGCCTGGACCCTGTTTTGCTACCATCAAGCCTGTTCTCCGGTACCATCTTATGGTGGCAGTCTTGGGCATCAGTCTCTGCGTCCAGCCGGCTTCTGAAGGTTCCCGGATGGTCATGCAGAGTGACAGGTGAGGAGCTGTTCTGCTTTGCTATCTACTGGCTCCATTTCCTGGCAGCTGCGCAATTGCTAATAAGATGTCCGTTTGGCAGTATCGCTGACTGTCGCAGTGGTGAGCCTCGGTTCCTTCAGTGAGCTGGTTGTCAGTTTTCGCTGTTCGGTTTTTTTGCAGATAGACTCTGTTTTTTCAAAACTCGGGAGGTGCTCCTGACAAGCTGTGTCGGTTTATGCCTGATTTTGAACAGTTAAGAGTCGCTCCCGCTGGGCTAATGGTGCGCTGCATATCGTCTCAGGAGGAGGTTGTTTAGCTAACTTCAGTCAGTCTTCAGCAGATTCGTAGCAGCTTCGTTTTTTTCTCTGGAGGATTCATTTAAAAAAAACAGTTGTGCTTGCTTGACAGATTCGTCATTCTTGCTAAATTCTGACTTTGTCTTGTCTTCTAGCGACATCTCTGCTACGTCTTATTCATTTCCTGCTGGGAGTGGAGGCACCTTTACTTTGGCATCAAAGGGAACTCTAAAAAAAAATTTAGTGACTCTTAATTTTACCATTTTTATTCACAGGACGATAAATGGCGTTTTGACTTGGTGAAATTCTTTTTTTAAAATACATATTCTGATTCTGTTTCTTTACTTCGATTTTTTTTTTTTTTAACTTCTACTTTCCTTCTCACCTTTCATGTCATCTATGGTAGATTTTATTTCTTAGGTTGTTGAATTTGTGCGATTTGGAATTTGTATGTTAGCACAATGCAGAATGTCACTTCACCACAGTTTTTTTTACCCTCTCCAGGTGAACCGCTGATTGAATGGACAAAGTGGAAAAAAGTGTTTACAAACTATGCACGAGTGTGTGGCACTAATATTAGTGCAGAGCGTAAGAGTGCTTTGTTGCTACACTGTTTGGGAGCAGAAGGACAGGATGTCCTTGAAAATTTACCTGACCTTCCACATGTTGAAGCTCGTGACTTGAATGAGTATGAGATTGCCATTGCCAAATTGGACCGTCATTATTTGCCCCGCGTTAGTACAATTCTGGAAAGATATCACTTTGGTTTGAGGTCCCAGGGACAGAATGAATCTGTTGAAGAGTTTGTAACAGCGTTGAGAAAATTGGCGTCAAAATGTAAATTTGGGGGTGCGGTTGAAGAAAGAATAAGGGACCAATTTCTGTTACGATGCAACAGTGATAAGATCAGGGAAGAATTATGGATGAAAGACGAACCTCCTTTGGAGGATCCTCCTTTGGAAGATCATTGTTGTGAAACAAGTGGAACACATGTTGAAATGTGTGAATAAGTTGAGATCTGAGAAAAATTCTAACTCCTCAGAGAAAGAAAAGTCAACTGAGGTTAATGCGGTCAAGACTCTGAGTGCCCCTGAGGTCAAGCAGAATGTTGAGACAAAGAGTGTTAGGAGGTTTGAGCAAAATATCAAAGTGAGTTGTTTCAGGTGTGGGTACGATGGTCACAAAGCCAATGATAGATTTTGTCCTGCTTTGTCCCAGGTGTGCAACTCATGTGGTGTAAAAGGTCATTTTAGTAAATGTTGCAGGAACAGGTCAAGAAAACAGTTTAAAGGTAGAAACAAAGAGGCTTGTCAAGAAATTGTTCTGCAAATCGAGGAGTCCAATAAACTATTCCCGTCTGAAGTGGTATGCATTG
This sequence comes from Calotriton arnoldi, assembly GCA_963921515.1. Classification (NCBI taxonomy): domain Eukaryota; kingdom Metazoa; phylum Chordata; class Amphibia; order Caudata; family Salamandridae; genus Calotriton; species Calotriton arnoldi. The sequence goes on along the minus strand of CAWUFW010002454.1, from coordinate 62,112 downwards.
ATGGTAAGGAAGTTGTTATGAAATTTTACTCTTGTTCACGCATTACCATCATCTCTGAACATACATTTTCTAATATGTTTAGCAATGACAAGGTTCTCTCTAAAATGGACATTCAACCGGGAGGTTATGGGGTTCTAAAATTGATATGCTTGGCTATTTTGAGGCATGCATAAATGTGGGTGGTAAAAGCACGTGTAGGAAGGTTTATGTCTCTTGTCATGGTGATGACCTCTTAGGTTGGAGTCATCAGAAAGATCTGGGGGTCAGTTTACATCCTAATATGTCTCCACAAGTTCAAATTGATGAAATCAATTGTGCTAGTAATAAATTTGTACACAAATTTAGTAAACTGTTTCAAAGCTCATTGGGAAAGTTGACTGGCTACAAACACCGGATCAAGTTGAAAGCTGATGCAATTCCGGTTGTGTCCAAAGTGAGAAGAATACCTTTACATGTACTATCGACGGTGGAGGGTGAACTCAAAAAGCTAACGGAATGTGGGGTCATTGAAGAGGTCGAAGCAACCGAATGGTTGGCCCCCATCGTCGTTGTTTGGAAAGGTCATGGCGACATTCGCCTTTGTGTGGACCTCAGGGCGCTGAACAGAGAGGTAGTTGTCGACAAGTTTCCTCTACCCAACATTGAAGAAATTATTTCAACTTTCTCAGGGGCAAAAGTTTTCAGCACATTAGACTTAATGTCTGCCTATCATCAGGTTGAATTGGATGAATGCTCATAGGATCTGACTGCTTTTACAACCCCCTTCGGCAATTTTCGCTTCAAAAGAATGCTGTTCGGTTTGATTTCGGCAGCAGCAGTTTTTCAGAGAATCATGTCCAACATCCTGAAAGATCAACCTGGCGTCAAATGTTACCAAGATGACATTATTGTATTTGGATCCAACATTGAGGAACACGACCAGCGTGTTTTAAAAGTATTATGCAAGCTTCAGCTGGTTGGTCTGACACTTAAGGTGTCTTGTGGATTGTTACCTGCCTTGTTATGTTGGCCTAGGCCTGGCTGCCATGCTGCTTTTCTTTGCGCACGTTACACTGAGCCGGGTCTCCCTCGCCCTTTGCTCGTGCCAAGTTCTTTTGCACTGTCTGCATTTTCTGTTGTTCACCTTTTTGGGCTCAGTCTGCACAAACATGTACAAGGTCACATAACAATGTATTTTGGTTCTTCCTGATATGGCCAGTCTCGCGCACCCAGACATAACATTAGGTGCAATTGCCATGAAGAATTTGGTGTGCTTTTAATACTGTGGTTTACTAGCGCTTAGGGCACTTGGAGAAATCCCTTTCAGTGAGAAGAGCTATGATGTCCTGCTGATGTAATTCTGCATCTAGAGACTGAGGTATGGGGGTTCGCTAGTCAAAGCCCAGAGGTCTTCTATTATTATTATAATAAACTATCTTACTGCAAGGGAGGGTGGTAATGTTATTTATACGTTTATCCACTGAGCTCTGAGATGCTTTCCCCGTTTGTATTCTATGGAATTGTAACCATGCTGCTTATATTAGTCATATGCATTATGCTATTAGTACTGACACGTGTACTGTACATTAGAGCACGTAAGTTGGAATAAACATTTTAACCTATCCAGTGTCTCTTCCTACGCACCTTGTGGACAAGTACGAGTGAGTGACGAAAGAGTGTTCTTGCTTCTGCGAGTCCTGAGATAAAGATACCGTGTTCTGGGTTGTCCAATCATTGGTACTTGGGTGCTAATGGGATGCTAAGCTAGTTGGGTTGGGGTTTTTGGGTGCTACGGTATATGGTGGCAAACCACTGTATTCCGGGGTCCCATTTTCCTGTGCATAGCTCTGTGTATGTGCAGAAACCTTATGACATGGCGCGACCACCGTGGGGCAGCTTATCTGCGAGACGCTTGAGTAGTACTTGTGCTTGTCCACAAACCCTCGCGTACGCTTCCGGAGGCGTAAGTGACGGTGATACCTCCTATATTGAATGTTTTATAGGTTCTGTCAAGCTTGATGTTATTAAAAAAGGTTAGTTAACAGACCCATTTTTGTGCTCCCTGTTAGGTTGTCGAATATAACTGTTTAGTCATGGCTGGTGTGGCGATTGCTGCACATAGTCGAGGAGCACTCCGAGATCACTTACGGGTGTATGGAGTGCCTGATACAGGGATCGATTTGGTCTTTGTGGTTCAAGCCGATCCGGCTTACCACTTTGAGGTGTTTTACACTTGGATCACTTTTGAAGCGGTGGAGGCAGATGATAATCTGTTTCATGAATATAAACCCACCGCTATTCCTGCTGCCTATCGACCCTATACCAATCTTGAAGTGCCTCTCACGGCTTGGCAGCACCGTGTTTGGTTCAATGGCGCCCTACCACAACCAACTACCGCAGTTCGTTTAGGCCCCTTATCAATTCAGGGGGCCACTTGGCCTGTATTGGCCGGGTATACCCCGCATCCAAATTATCTGGCATTACCGCTTGCGGAACTGCGCACTATGCATACCGAATTGGTGCGAGTGCATCGAGCCTTAGTGACATACGTTACAGGTAGCCTCCATGGAGCTGCTCCTGTAGTCGCAGGCCAACCAGCTATTGCAGCTGGAGTGACCATAAGTCCTGTCATGGTAAATTCTGTGATGGGCAAACGTCCACAAAATAAGGACGACTATCCTTACTGGCTTGCAGAAAAGTTCGATCAGATAGAAGCAGTGTTTCCACATACATCCCCAGTAGATAAACACCGCATCCTCACGATAAGTTTGCCAAAAGACATAATCCCCGATTTGACATCATGTGAAAACTGGGGTAAGGTATTCGCAGCAGTTTATTCAAAATGTTTTGGAACTCCTTCCATGACGGTTCTACCCTCTGTAATTAAAAAGTACAGGATGAACATGGCCCTGAAGCGGCTGTGGAATTAGGGATGAGACTAGTGGGAGTGTTTGATGTAGTAGCTGAGCTGATCCTTGGAAATGTCAAGGGCGATGCTATGAACTTTCAAGTAGCGAATGCTTTGGCTTTGGTCCCAGAGTTGGACAGGCCTCGCGAATTACCGAAAATAATAGCCCGGGCTTATAAAACAATTGGAAGAAATAGCCTAGGCAACAAGCCTTTTGTAAAAATGCAAACTCAATCGCAAACACAAGTTACACAAACAAAAAGTGCATCTGAGAAAGATGATAAACCAGTCTTCACTAAAAAGAGTTGGAGACAGAAAAAACAGGGTAAGCAACAAAAGAAGCCGGGGTCGAGAGGCGCTTCCCCAGTTTCGATTTCTTCTGAACGTACTTATGATTTACGTGATAGGTCGAGGATTAAATCACCAGAAAGGTTTCAGAGCTCTGATACGCGTTCTCCTCGTTCTTCACAGGCCCAGACGTCGTCACAGGCTGGTGGAGGAGGACGGCAAGATAGAGGAAGGGGCCGAGAGGCTCCCCAGGAGCGAGACCAACCTCGACAACAAGTCAGAGGGAAAGCAGAAGACTTTCACCTTCCTCGACCGCAATTTCAGAAGAAAAAGGTTGCCGCTGTCACAGCGAAATATGCCTCAGACCGTGAGAACGAGACTCCAGAATTGGACGTGGGCAGTGACCCTCCTAGACAGCGCCGCGGAAGTTACCATAGTGCGGGAGGCGCTACGTCCTCATATGGAGGCGACAGCAACTGAAACATTCGTTACTGTAGAGACAGCTGACACGAGAGTGGCACCCCCTGACAGACTTTACAACATAGTCATACAAATTGAAGGTGACATACCGCGTGAAATAAAAGGGATTTTTGGGAAAATCTAACCTCTTCATATGACATTTTGTTAGCGGAGGTGGATTGGCCACCCCCATTCGTTTTAGCTGCACATAAAGGAGAGGAGGTAATCCTTCCAAGCTTTTCACGGCAAGTCCCAAAAGACAAAGCTGAAGCACTTGCAGCTGAGTGGGCTGTGTACCTGGCACCAGCGTTATACCGCAACCATGTGGGATGGGATGAAGAATCACCTCCTCATGCAATACCTTTGCGGTCACTACCGCAGCCACAACCCCAATATCCCATCAAACGGCAGGCAAAAGGCCCCGTCTCCGAAATTCTGACACAGTTGGAATATCAGGGAGTAATTGAATCATGCGTATCACCTATGAACAATCCCCTTTTCGTGGTTTCTAAACCCGATGGATCGTACCGCTTAGTTTTGGATTACCGGCATTTAAATACTCATTGTCGGAACTTTGCGGTGCAAAATACACACAGTTCTGCGCTTGTAGACAGTCTTGTTCGTAAAAAATACAAAACGACACTTGACCTTTCAAACGGTTTCTACACGCACAACCTAGCCCCGGAGAGTGGTCAATGGACCGCATTCACTTCCGGTGGTAAATTATTCCAGTTCCGGCGTTTACCCATGGGCTACAAAAATAGTCCGGGTATATTCGCCGCCCGTGTTGTTTCTTTGTTAAATGACATTGATCAAGACGCATGTTCGTACGTAGATGACATCTATCTGACGGACGACGAATTATTTCAGCATTTGTCCCGTGTGGACCGCATTATTCTTGAATTCGCGGAGCAGGGTTACAAATTTAACTTTGCTAAGTCACACATTGCTGAATTTACCGTTCTGTTCTTGGGCTATGAGCTCAATAACGAAGGTAAGGGCTTAGCCCCCATTTCTTGGAAAAATGTGCACATTTGTGCCCCCAAATACTCTGAAGAAACTTCAGTCTTTGCTGGGTTTCCTGAATTTCGGGCGTACTTACATTCCCGAATATGCCCAGCGTATCAAGCCTTTGTATGCTTTGATACAACCTACTTATTCAAGGTCTTGCTGGCTGCCTGAGCATACCTCAATTCTGCAGTCTTTGCAGACAGACCTATTGGAGTCTAAATATCTTTTGACTCGTGATAACCACACAAACCTGGTGATTAGAATAATTCCGGGGGCGGTGGGATTCACATACTTAACCTTTAATGAAGGTGATACAGTACCCATCGCATACAAGTCACATCTGTACACTTCCGCTGAATTGCGCTTTACATCTGTCGAAAAAGTTCTAACTGCAGTGCAAATGGCGATTCTAAAAGAACGCGCACTGGCACAGGGAAAGCGGATTCTAGTGGTAACACCCTGTCCTGCCCTAGAGGCAGTAACAAAGGCAAGTGTACCGAACTCAAAAGCAATGCATCCCCGTTGGATACAATGGGCTACATCCTTGACGTCTTCGGACGTCACTTTTGTTTTTGATTCTTCTCTGCAGACTCAGGAGTTTTTGCAGTATGAATTCGTTCATCCTCCTCCTTTGTTTTTACTACCGCTTGAGGATTACAAATGTGTGATCTACACCGATGGTTCGGCGCAACCGGCCACTGGGTCCAAGCACGCTTATTCAGCTGCATGTGCTATTGTTGCGGGTTCCTTTGTAGATGGAAAGTTCAAATCCTCTGTAGTGCATACTCGCACACTTGGAGATAGTACCGCACAATTGGCCGAGCTGCATGCATTGCTACTTCCGCTTGAGTTCGCTTCTCAGGATGAGACCACTCTTATTGTATGTGATTCTTTTTACTGTGTACAATCTTACAATGCCAATCTGTTTTTCTGGTCGAAAAACGACTACAAGGACGCAAAAGGGAGCACAATTAAGCATAAAATGCTTTGGGTTCGAGTGGCAGAATTACAACAACGTCTGCCCCTCACACAGGTGGTTCACACCTTAGGCCATCAGCGGGTGGGCGCACACGCTATTGGTAACGATATGGCAGATGAAGCTGCCCGTTCAGCAGTAGTCACGTGTTCAGTAGCAGCGGTTACCAGGTCCATGTCTAAAATAGACCCTGTTATATTAGCAGCTATTGCTGCAACCAAGGAAGGTAATAATTACCCTCCAGGTTTCCCTTCCAAGTATTCTTACACATTAAGTCCCGATCAGGTTCCTTATGTAACTATACCTGACGTTGGAGATCGGCTGATCCCCAACGCGGACCGCAGGAGTGCCTTGATATTGGCTGCACACGAAGGCATGGCTTCTGCTCATGCAGGTGTGTCAGCTACGGTTTCCATCTTGCAGCAGCGTTATTGGTGGCGTGGGTTATATAAAGACACCCGTGCTTTTGTGCTTTCTTGCGATGTTTGTCAACAGATTAAGCCTTCCACGGTAACACGCCCACCACAGACCCCGCTCTGCATAGCTAACAGACCCTTTGGGTGTGTTTACTTGGATCACTGCGGTCCATTCTCATCAGACACTGCCTATAAATACATCTTAGTGGCAGTGGACTCGTGCACACGGTTTCTCTGGGTCTGGCCACAACGGAGTGCTGACGCCCGAAATGTAATCAGGGATTTGCGTGTCTTTGTGGGAATTTTCGCATGCGGCACCTTCCATTCGGACCAAGGTCCAGCGTTTGCCTCTAGGGCTTACAAGGATGCAATGGCTTCGCTTGGGGTGCGGTGAAGTTTTCGTCTCCGTATAGGCCTGAGGGCAACTCTATCGTTGAACGAATGAACCGTGACTTAAAGCAATCCTTAACAGCTAGGGTTATAGGTACTGGCAGGAACTGGCTGGCCCATTTGTATACCGTTCAGCGTGCACTTAATAATCTCCCTAGAAGACCTCTGGGTGGGCGGACCCCATACGAAATGCTCTTTGGCATAAGAATGTTTGTGCCTGACCTTGAGGGTCCAGACATCGCGGCGCAATCCGCCAAGTTTGATGTAGATAACCATTCTGCTATGTTACAGGACTTACAAGAAGCCCGAGACAAACTTGCAACTACACATTTGCCTTCAGCCACAGATCCTGCGTTGCAGATTCCGGTAGCCGGCTGGCTTCCGAAAGTTGGAGAACTGGTTCGAGAGAAGGTTGAAAACAAAAAGAATTTGGCCCCTCTTTTCGTGCACCGGTTCCAGTTCTTGGCCTGAAGGGAACACGTACAGTCATTTTACCACCGCTTCCTGGTCGCAAAGAGAACAGATACATCTCAGTTGAAAATGTCAAGCTACAGCGCCTGGCCGATCCTGAATAGTGTCACACCAGCGGTCTCTTGTCCTGCCATTTATCGGACATATGTTCATAGTCCATCTGCGCGAACGATCGCTGATGCTGTAATTGAGATGGTTGATTTGCCTGAATCCTCTACTTTGCCTGAAACTATAATTGATCCCCAACTCTCCACCAACATCGACGAGGACGAGTATACTTATCCTGCATCTGAATCGGTGGCACATCAACCAATATCGCCACTAAGCCCGACTCGTTATTCCTTTGATTCGGATTCCACATCTTCAAAAGTTCCATCCAAGTTCAGTATTTTTATATCCTGGTTTAGAGACAATTTTTTGATTCCACCCTGGACATACATCTGGTTGGTACTTTTCTTGATTTTTTTGTTCATGTCCATTGGCTTTGTCACAGTGTTTTTTCTACTAATTAATGGTCACTATTTACCTGAACGCTCTGCTGTAGACTATGTTTCTGGAACTTTGGCTCCTCATTCCTCGTCTCACATCATGAAGCGTGACCACACATTTGTGAATATTTCAGCTTTCCCAGTTGCTGATGGCATCGTATGGGATGCAGTGAACTATCAAATCCATGGTCCGACGGAAATTATTAATGTACCTAATGTCCTTCGTGTTTCAATGGGTGATGTAGTACAAAATAATATTCATTCTGATGATTGGGATGTGCATGCCGTTGAAGCATTGTTTGCCGATTTAAAATATTATGCATCTTTTAATGCTGAAGATTTATATATGAATTCTGCTAATTATGCCGATTTGTATTGTTACCAACATTGGGGTAATCATTTTCTCCATAAGCCTAGTGCCCTGCGTAGTTCTGTTAACTATACCCAATGGGAACATTGTCCAAACCCCTTGCTAGGTAGCTCTCAAACTCTTCGAAATAAGTTTAATTATTTTACTGATTTTAATCGGTCGAACCCTGCATCCTATTATTTTAGACTTAATAACACATCAACTCAGAAAATTATGTTAACACACACCAAATTGCTTTATTCAGGTTCCTTTCTAAGTGCCCTAGCTGTGGGTGGTTATGAGTATTGGGATAATACAGTGGATTTAAAATCTATTTGGGGCTCCAAGCCATGGCAGGTACAGGGAACCGAGGCATTACATCGTGCTTGCCTCATCCCTGCCCAAATTATGTTCCTCAATGTCTCCATCTATCAGACTACATGTTGGGGTTTAGCAACCACTAAACAATTGAATACGCCATCAATACCATCCCTGTCGAGTTTTCCAAATGAAAGCTCACGGTTCAATCTGTCCCTCGTGTCCCTGCAGGCAATGTTACAAAATAATTCGTTTAATGTTTCTGAGCTGGTTCAGTCACCCTGGTTAGTATGGCCTATATCATCTAATGCATGTCAAATGCGTTTTCACGATTCTGGTGCTAGTTACACACAGAATAGGCCTGATCCGAGGTTTACTGATGCCCGTACTGTCACTACATACTCTGTTGGTAAATTATGCAAACAATGGCTGCAACATTCGTCCCTTGATTCTGTTAAACAACATTTGTCCCTCCTTTCAGGCAATATTGATCTGTGCGATTTTGTTTTGGGACCTCGTGGTCCCCGACCTAAGAGATTCATTTATGAGACATATAATGAACTCTGGAAGCTATCACAAATGGAAGCTGCTTCCCGTCTTCGGGAAATAGATCAAGCAAATTTGGAAAAGGTGCTTGCTGTTGTTGACAATAGTATTAATACCCTGTCTTCTCGCATTTATACTTTAGAGAATATTGTGTCCTCTGTTGTCGATATTGTACAAGATGATGTTTCTGTGTTATATCATGGTCAGAATCAATTGCGCTCAGTTATGCAGTTTGCATGGACTTTACAAACGCTTAAGTTAGGTAAAGTGCCTTGGCATTTTTGAACACCTCTGCCTTGTTTCTACCTTTTAACTTAACTGACAAACAGCAATTTATGTCCATGAAAGATGCAACTTACACTCTATTACATATCGAAAAGATGGATCCTTTGCCGTTCTCTGTTGCAGAACTCGATTCTGCTGTATGGCTAGTCCATGGGGTTATCGCTTTACCTTTTTCCTTATTTGAATTTGACTCATGCATGAAACATTATCCTGTGGGCCGTTACCGGCCCTTGGGCAGTGCTTTCCTGCATGAACTCTGGTCCTTGCCTTTCATGTATAAATGCCTTCGGGACGGCAAGGAAGTCTTTCTCACGGGGAGTACTGCGACTCGACTATGGGTCATTCGCTTATTTGTAAACACATTAAATTGCATGGCTCATGTAGCGTTTCCTCTCCTAATCTTGCTTGTGTGCTGAAAGGTATTCCTGCTCCTGTTATTTCACCTACTTTCACTCTCCTTTCCAATGGTAGTTATTTACTTTTAAATAACGAAAACTGTTGTGGCCTGCAGGCTGGCATTCCTTACATTGTAACAGTTTCGCACAGGGTTGTCTGCTGCAAAAATGTGCTTTTTCCTCCCCCTCATGGCAAGGTTGATATCTCTATTTGGCCTTCCATCCCTACCATGGAAGCAGATTTCAATAGACTGAGCAGAATAAAGGCACTATTATTGAACGAGGAAGTTATGCTCACGTCCGCCCGGGAGACATTCATTCTCCAGGTGGCGAGTACCCACAGTGAAATACAGGCCCTTTTAAACACTAATCTCCCCCAACATTTTGGGGAGTTAATACATCGTATTTTTAACGCATCTAACACTGAAGGCCTAGTACACTTTTTTAAGGTTGTGGGGTCGGGCTTAGTGTCCTCCTTCCAAACTATTTTTGGTGTCATCCCGGCTTTCATACATTCTATTTTTTCCAGTGTCTTTGGCGGTTTCCCGTTGATCCTCGCTTTAGCGGCTGGTGTCTTGCTCTTAATTTGCTTTCTGCGCAATGGCTGCTCCCCGATGGGACCTGCTCGATCCAGAACGCCTCCAGCTGCTCCGTGAGCGCCTTTTGGCTGGTTTTGGTGTCTTGCCATTGGCGACACTGAGTGTGTCATATACTCTTTCATTCCGCTTTGCGTATTTCACTTGCGTGCAACCTGTGATGACTTGTATCCGCTGTCCTTTCACCTGGACTCTGGATTATTGCCTCTCCAATTCGTCATTGTCTGTTCCGGATTTTGTTCAGTTGATGGGTCCCTTAGAGGCCCATGAACAGGACTGTTCCGTTGCTGGCTGTATGGCGCGTGCGGCTGCACTGGGGATTTTGGCGCAATGGGATATCTGGGCGGCTGCCCAGGATCTCCTACAACGAAGCTGTTTCAATTATCACGCAAGCTGTCCCGCATTGCTTCTGGATGCTCCCTTTGCTGAGGAGCATTCCTGCTCTTTTGATCTCATGGATTGGATGGCATCTATGTTTTTTGACGATTCCAATGATGAACTCTTGGAGGGTATGGCTTTTTTCTGCACTTACACTTTCATGGATTGACCTGCCCTTCGCCGTTTGGGCGCTCCCTGTGCTCCACCGGCTGTGTTTGTCCTCTGATGGGCCTCTGTCCTGGCCGCCGGACTGACCAGGGGTGGGTGTCTTGTGGATTGTTACCTGCCTTGTTATGTTGGCCTAGGCCTGGCTGCCATGCTGCTTTTCTTTGCGCATGTTACACTGAGCCGGGTCTCCCTCGCCCTTTGCTCGTGCAAGTTCTTTTGCACTGTCTGCATTTTCTGTTGTTCACCTTTTTGGGCTCAGTCTGCACAAACATGTACAAGGTCACATAACAATGTATTTTGGTTCTTCCTGATATGGCCAGTCTCGCGCACCCAGACATAACATTAGGTGCAATTGCCATGAAGAATTTGGTGTGCTTTTAATACTGTGTTTTACTAGCGCTTAGGACACTTGGAGAAATCCCTTTCAGTGAGAAGAGCTATGATGTCCTGCTGATGTAATTCTGCATCTAGAGACTGAGGTATGGGGTTCGCTAGTCAAAGCCCAGAGGTCTTCTATTATTATTATAATAAACTATCTTACTGCAAGGGGAGGGTGGTAATGTTATTTATACGTTTATCCACTGAGCTCTGAGATGCTTTCCCGTTTGTATTCTATGGAATTGTAACCATGCTGCTTATATTAGTCATATGCATTATGCTATTAGTACTGACACGTGTACTGTACATTAGAGCACGTAAGTTGGAATAAACATTTTAACCTATCCAGTGTCTCTTCCTACGCACCTTATGGACAAGTACGAGTGAGTAACGAAAGAGTGTTCTTGCTTCTGCGAGTCCTGAGATAAAGATACCGTGTTCTGGGTTGTCCAATCATTGGTACTTGGGTGCTAATGGGATGCTAAGCTAGTTGGGTTGGGGTTTTTGGGTGCTACGGTATATGGTGGCAAACCACTGTATTCCGGGGTCCCATTTTCCTGTGCATAGCTCTGTGTATGTGCAGAAACCTTATAATAGTGCCTTTATTCTGCTCAGTCTATTGAAATCTGCTTCCATGGTAGTGATGGAAGGCCAAATAGAGATATCAACCTTGCCATGAGGGGGAGGAAAAAGCACATTTTTGCAGCAGACAACCCTGTGCGAAACTGTTACAATGTAAGGAATGCCAGCCTGCAGGCCACAACAGTTTTCGTTATTTAAAAGTAAATAACTACCATTGGAAAGGAGAGTGAAAGTAGGTGAAATAACAGGAGCAGGAATACCTTTCAGCACACAAGCAACATTAGGAGAGGAAACGCTACATGAGCCATGCAATTTAATGTGTTTACAAATAGCTGAATGACCCATAGTCGAGTCGCAGTACTCCCCGTGAGAAAGACGTCCTTGCCGTCCCGAAGGCATTTATACATGAAAGGCAAGGACCAGAGTTCATGCAGGAAAGCACTGCCCAAGGGCCGGGAACGGCCCACAGGATAATGTTTCATGCATTAGTCAAATTCAAATAAGGAAAAAGGTAAAGCGATAACCCCATGGACTAGCCATACAGCAGAATCGAGTTCTGCAACAGAGAACGGCAAAGGATCCATCTTTTCGATATGTAATAGAGTGTAAGTTGCATCTTTCATGGACATAAATTGCTGTTTGTCAGTTAAGTTAAAGGTAGAAACAAGGCAGAGGTGTTCAAAAAATGCCAAGGCACTTTACCTAACTTAAGCGTTTGTAAAGTCCATGCAAACTGCATAACTGAGCGCAATTTATTCTGACCATGATATAACACAGAAACATCATCTTGTACAATATCGACAACAGAGGACACAATATTCTCTAAAGTATAAATGCGAGAAGACAGGGTATTAATACTATTGTCAACAACAGCAAGCACCTTTTCCAAATTTGCTTGATCTATTTCCCGAAGACGGGAAGCAGCTTCCATTTGTGATAGCTTCCAGAGTTCATTATATGTCTCATAAATGAATCTCTTAGGTCGGGGACCACGAGGTCCCAAAACAAAATCGGACAGATCAATATTGCCTGAAAGGAGGGACAAATGTTGTTTAACAGAATCAAGGGACGAATGTTGCAGCCATTGTTTGCATAATTTACCAACAGAGTATGTAGTGACAGTACGGGCATCAGTAAACCTCGGATCAGGCCTATTCTGTGTGTAACTAGCACCAGAATCGTGAAAACGCATTTGACATGCATTAGATGATATAGGCCATACTAACCAGGGTGACTGAACCAGCTCAGAAACATTAAGCGAATTATTTTGTAACATTGCCTGCAGGGACACGAGGGACAGATTGAACCGTGAGCTTTCATTTGGAAAACTCGACAGGGATGGTATTGATGCCGTATTCAATTGTTTAGTGGTTGCTAAACCCCAACATGTAGTCTGATAGATGGAGACATTGAGGAACATAATTTGGGCAGGGATGAGGCAAGCACGATGTAATGCCTCGGTTCCCTGTACCTGCCATGGCTTGGAGCCCCAAATAGATTTTAAATCCACTGTATTATCCCAATACTCATAACCACCCACAGCTAGGGCACTTAGAAAGGAACCTGAATAAAGCAATTTGGTTTGTGTTAACATAATTTTCTGAGTTGATGTGTTATTAAGTCTAAAATAATAGGATGCAGGGTTCGACCGATTAAAATCAGTAAAATAATTAAACTTATTTCGAAGAGTTTGAGAGCTACCTAGCAAGTGGTTTGGACAATGTTCCCATTGGGTATAGTTAACAGAACTACGCAGGGCACTAGGCTTATGGAGAAAATGATTACCCCAATGTTGGTAACAATACAAATCGGCATAATTAGCATAATTCATATATAAATCTTCAGCATTAAAAGATGCATAATATTTTAAATCGGCAAACAATTCTTCAACGGCATGCACATCCCAATCATCAGAATAAATATTATTTTGTACTACATCACCCATTGAAACACGAAGGACATTAGGTACATTAATAATTTCCGTCGGACCATGGATTTGATAGTTCACTGCATCCCATACGATGCCATCAGCAACTGGGAAAGCTGAAATATTCACAAATGTGTGGTCACGCTTCATGATGTGAGACGAGGAATGAGGAGCCAAAGTTCCAGAAACATAGTCTACAGCAGAGCGTTCAGGTAAATAGTGACCATTAATTAGTAGAAAAAACACTGTGACAAAGCCAATGGACATGAACAAAAAAATCAAGAAAAGTACCAACCAGATGTATGTCCAGGGTGGAATCAAAAATTGTCTCTAAACCAGGATATAAAAATACTGAACTTGGATGGAACTTTTGAAGATGTGGAATCCGAATCAAAGGAATACCGAGTCGGGCTTAGTGGCGATATTGGTTGATGTGCCACCGATTCAGATGCAGGATTAGTATATTCCTCCTCGTCGATGTTGGTGGAGAGTTGGGGATCAATTATAGTTTCAGGCAAAGTAGAGGATTCAGGCAAATCAACCATCTCAATTACAGCATCAGCGATCGTTCGCGCAGATGGACTATGAACATATGTCCGATAAATGGCAGGACAAGAGACCGCTGGTGTGACACTATTCATGATCGGCCAGGCGCTGTAGCTTGACATTTTCAACTGAGATGTATCTGTTCTCTTTGCGACCAGGAAGCGGTGGTAAAATTACTGTACGTGTTCCCTTCAGGCCAAGAACTGGAACCGGTGCACGAAAAGAGGGCCAAATTCTTTTTGTTTTCAACCTTCTCTCGAACCAGTTCTCCAACTTTCGGAAGCCAGCCGGCTACCGGAATCTGCAACGCAGGATCTGTGGCTGAAGGCAAATGTGTAGTTGCAAGTTTGTCTCGGGCTTCTTGTAAGTCCTGTAACATAGCAGAATAGTTATCTACATCAAACTTGGCGGATTGCGCCGCGATGTCTGGACCCTCAAGGTCAGGCACAAACATTCTTATGCCAAAGAGCATTTCGTATGGGGTCCGCCCACCCAGAGGTCTTCTAGGGAGATTATTAAGTGCACGCTGAACGGTATACAAATGGGCCATCCAGTTCCTGCCAGTACCTATAACCCTAGCTGTTAAGGATTGCTTTAAGTCACGGTTCATTCGTTCAACGATAGAGTTGCCCTCAGGCCTATACGGAGACGAAAATTTCACCCGCACCCCAAGCGAAGCCATTGCATCCTTGTAAGCCCTAGAGGCAAACGCTGGACCTTGGTCCGAATGGAAGGTGCCGCATGCGAAAATTCCCACAAAGACACGCAAATCCCTTATTACATTTCGGGCGTCAGCACTCCGTTGTGGCCAGACCCAGAGAAACCGTGTGCACGAGTCCACTGCCACTAAGATGTATTTATAGGCAGTGTCTGATGAGAATGGACCGCAGTGATCCAAGTAAACACACCCAAAGGGTCTGTTAGCTATGCAGAGCGGGGTCTGTGGTGGGCGTGTTACCGTGGAAGGCTTAATCTGTTGACAAACATCGCAAGAAAGCACAAAAGCACAGGTGTCTTTATATAACCCACGCCACCAATAACGCTGCTGCAAGATGGAAACCGTAGCTGACACACCTGCATGAGCAGAAGCCATGCCTTCGTGTGCAGCCAATATCAAGGCACTCCTGCGGTCCTCGTTGGGGATCAGCCGATCTCCAACGTCAGGTATAGTTACATAAGGAACCTGATCGGGACTTAATGTGTAAGAATACTTGGAAGGGAAACCTGTAGGGTAATTATTACCTTCCTTGGTTGCAGCAATAGCTGCTAATATAACAGGGTCTATTTTAGACATGGACCTGGTAACCGCTGCTACTGAACACGTGACTACTGCTGAACGGGCAGCTTCATCTGCCATATCGTTACCAATAGCGTGTGCGCCCACCCGCTGATGGCCTAAGGTGTGAACCACCTGTGTGAGGGGCAGACTTTGTTGTAATTCTGCCACTCGAACCCAAAGCATTTTATGCTTAATTGTGCTCCCTTTTGCGTCCTTGTAGTCGTTTTTCGACCAGAAAAACAGATTGTCATTGTAAGATTGTACACAGTAAAAAGAATCACATACAATAAGAGTGGTCTCATCCTGAGAAGCGAACTCAAGCGCAAGTAGCAATGCATGCAGCTCGGCCAATTGTGCGGTACTATCTCCAAGTGTGCGAGTATGCACTACAGAGGATTTGAACTTTCCATCCGTGGGGCAGCTTATCTGCGAGACGCTTGAGTAGTACTTGTGCTTGTCCACAAACCCCTCGCGTACGCTTCCGGAGGCGTAAGTGACGGTGATACCTCCTATATTGAATGTTTTATAGGTTCTGTCAAGCTTGATGTTATTAAAAAAGGTTAGTTAACAGACCCATTTTTGTGCTCCCTGTTAGGTTGTCGAATATAACTGTTTAGTCATGGCTGGTGTGGCGATTGCTGCACATAGTCGAGGAGCACTCCGAGATCACTTACGGGTGTATGGAGTGCCTGATACAGGGATCGATTTGGTCTTTGTGGTTCAAGCCGATCCGGCTTACCACTTTGAGGTGTTTTACACTTGGATCACTTTTGAAGCGGTGGAGGCAGATGATAATCTGTTTCATGAATATAAACCCACCGCTATTCCTGCTGCCTATCGACCATATACCAATCTTGAAGTACCTCTCACGGCTTGGCAGCACCGTGTTTGGTTCAATGGCGCCCTACCACAACCAACTACCGCAGTTCGTTTAGGCCCCTTATCAATTCAGGGGGCCACTTGGCCTGTATTGGCCGGGTATACCCCGCATCCAAATTATCTGGCATTACCGCTTGCGGAACTGCGCACTATGCATACCGAGTTGGTGCGAGTGCATCGAGCCTTAGTGACATACGTTACAGGTAGCCTCCATGGAGCTGCTCCTGTAGTCGCAGGCCAACCAGCTATTGCAGCTGGAGTGACCATAAGTCCTGTCATGGTAAATTCTGTGATGGGCAAACGTCCACAAAATAAGGACGACTATCCTTACTGGCTTGCAGAAAAGTTCGATCAGATAGAAGCAGTGTTTCCACATACATCCCCAGTAGATAAACACCGCATCCTCACGATAAGTTTGCCAAAAGACATAATCCCCGATTTGACATCATGTGAAAACTGGGGTAAGGTATTCGCAGCAGTTTATTCAAAATGTTTTGGAACTCCTTCCATGACGGTTCTACCCTCTGTAATTAAAAAAGTACAGGATGAACATGGCCCTGAAGCGGCTGTGGAATTAGGGATGAGACTAGTGGGAGTGTTTGATGTAGTAGCTGAGCTGATCCTTGGAAATGTCAAGGGCGATGTTATGAACTTTCAAGTAGCGAATGCTTTGGCTTTGGTCCCAGAGTTGGACAGGCCTCGCGAATTACCGAAAATAATAGCCCGGGCTTATAAAACAATTGGAAGAAATAGCCTAGGCAACAAGCCTTTTGTAAAAATGCAAACTCAATCGCAAACACAAGTTACACAAACAAAAAGTGCATCTGAGAAAGATGATTAACCAGTATTCACTACAAAGAGTTGGAGACAGAAAAAACAGGGTAAGCAACAAAAGAAGCCGGGGTCGAGAGGCGCTTCCCCAGTTTCGATTTCTTCTGAACGTACTTATGATTTACGTGATAGGTCGAGGATTAAATTACCAGAAAGGTTTCAGAGCTCTGATACGCGTTCTCCTCGTTCTTCACAGGCCCAGACGTCGTCACAGGCTGGTGGAGGAGGACGGCAAGATAGAGGAAGGGGCCGAGAGGCTCCCCAGGAGCGAGACCAACCTCGACAACAAGTCAGAGGGAAAGCAGAAGACTTTCACCTTCCCCGACCGCCATTTCAGAAGAAAAAAGGTTGCCGCTGTCACAGCGAAATATGCCTCAGACCGTGAGAACGAGACTCCAGAATTGGACGTGGGCAGTGACCCTCCTAGACAGCGCCGCGGAAGTTACCATAGTGCGGGAGGCGCTACGTCCTCATATGGAGGCGACAGCAACTGAAACATTCGTTACTGTAGAGACAGCTGACACGAGAGTGGCACCCCTGACAGACTTTACAACATAGTCATACAAATTGAAGGTGACATACCGCGTGAAATAAAAGGGATTTTTTGGGAAATTCTAACCTCTTCATATGACATTTTGTTAGCGGAGGTGGATTGGCTACCGCCATTCGTTTTAGCTGCACATAAAGGAGAGGAGGTAATCCTTCCAAGCTTTTCACGGCAAGTCCCAAAAGACAAAGCTGAAGCACTTGCAGCTGAGTGGGCTGTGTACCTGGCACCAGCGTTATACCGCAACCATGTGGATGGGATGAAGAATCACCTCCTCATGCAATACCTTTGCGGTCACTACCGCAGCCACAACCCCAATATCCCATCAAACGGCAGGCAAAAGGCCCCGTCTCCGAAATTCTGACACAGTTGGAATATCAGGGAGTAATTGAACCATGCGTATCACCTATGAACAATCCCCTTTTCGTGGTTTCTAAACCCGATGGATCGTACCGCTTAGTTTTGGATTACCGGCATTTAAATACTTATTGTCGGAACTTTGCGGTGCAAAATACACACAGTTCTGCGCTTGTAGACAGTCTTGTTCGTAAAAAATACAAAACGACACTTGACCTTTCAAACGGTTTCTACACGCACAACCTAGCCCCGGAGAGTGGTCAATGGGCCGCATTCACTTCCGGTGGTAAATTATTCCAGTTCCGGCGTTTACCCATGGGCTACAACAATAGTCCGGGTATATTCGCCGCCCGTGTTGTTTCTTTGTTAAATGACATTGATCAAGACGCATGTTCGTACGTAGATGACATCTATCTGACGGACGACGAATTATTTCAGCATTTGTCCCGTGTGAACCGCATTATTCTTGAATTCGCAGAGCAGGGTTACAAATTTAACTTTGCTAAGTCACACATTGCTGAATTTACCATTCTGTTCTTGGGCTATGAGCTCAATAACGAAGGTAAGGGCTTAGCCCCCCATTTCTTGGAAAAATGTGCACATTTGTGCCCCCCAAATACTCTGAAGTAACTTCAGTCTTTGCTGGGTTTCCTGAATTTCGGGCGTACTTACATTCCCGAATATGCCCAGCGTATCAAGCCTTTGTATGCTTTGATACAACCTACTTATTCAAGGTCTTGCTGGCTGCCTTAGCATACCTCAATTCTGCAGTCTTTGCAGACAGACCTATTGGAGTCTAAATATCTTTTGACTCGTGATAACCACACAAACCTGGTGATTAGAATAATTCCGGGGGCGGTGGGATTAACATACTTAACCTTTAATGAAGGTGATACAGTACCAATCGCATACAATTCACATCTGTACACTTCCGCTGAATTGCGCTTTACATCTGTCGAAAAAGTTCTAACTGCAGTGCAAATGGCGATTCTAAAAGAACGCGCACTGGCACAGGGAAAGCGGATTCTAGTGGTAACACCCTGTCCTGCCCTAGAGGCAGTAACAAAGGCAAGTGTGCCGAACTCAAAAGCAATGCATCCCCGTTGGATACAATGGGCTACATCCTTGACGTCTTCGGACGTCACTTTTGTTTTTGATTCTTCTCTGCAGACTCAGGAGTTTTTGCAGTATGAATTCGTTCATCCTCCTCCTTTGTTTTTACTACCGCTTGAGGATTACAAATGTGTGATCTACACCGATGGTTCGGCGCAACCGGCCACTGGGTCCAAGCACGCTTATTCAGCTGCATGTGCTATTGTTGCGGGTTCCTTTGTAGATGGAAAGTTCAAATCCTCTGTAGTGCATACTCGCACACTTGGAGATAGTACCGCACAATTGGCCGAGCTGCATGCATTGCTACTTGCGCTTGAGTTCGCTTCTCAGGATGAGACCACTCTTATTGTATGTGATTCTTTTTACTGTGTACAGAAAAATGTAAGTTTGGTGTTAGTGAAGTCTCATATTTAGGTTTCAACGTTACTTCAACCGGGATTAGACCAAAGAAAGATCTGGTTGACACAATTCAAGCACTGCAGGAGCCCAAGAACAAAGAGGAACTTTCTTCTTTTCTTGGGATGGTGGAATATTATAGTCGCTTTATCAAAGACTTTGCCAGCAAAACATTTAACATGAGAATCTTGTTAAAGAAGAAAACAGATTTTGTGTGGGGACAAGAATGTTGTGAAGAATTTAGAAATGTCAAACGGGAGCTTAACAATGCTCCTTCACTACAGTCTTTTGATCCAATGTCTGAAACTAAAATTGTATGTGATGCCAGTGGTAAGGGTTTGGGGGCTCTTCTTATTCAAGTGAAAGATGGAAAAGAGCATCTTATTGCGTGCATCTCTAGATCTCTCAGGGATGCCGAATCCAACTACTCAGTCATAGAGAGGAGTCTCTTGCTGTTTATTGGGCAATGTTGAGATTTAAACATTTTCTTTGGGGTGTCACGTTTTATGTCCAAACTGATCACAAACCACTTGTTGAAGTTTTCAATAAGAAGGGTCTGGATTCGATCTCATCTCGAATTTGGAGGTGGATTGTTGGTTTGCAAGATTTTTCATTCACTGTTCAATATGTCCCAGGTGCCAGTAATTTTTCTGCTGACTGTTTGTCACGTTTGGTTGATATGTCTACTCCTCCCTCTCCTGTTGATGATAATTTGTGTGAGGAAGATGAAGTGAGTGTCTGTGAGGTGACTGAAGGAACCATAAATGAAGATGAGTGGTTGACTGAGTTGCAGAAGGATGACATTTTGTGTAGGGTCAGAGATTTTGTAAGCTCAGACAAACGCAACAGTTCTGTCCTTAAGGAGTGTGAGGGAGGTTGGGAGAAGATCATAGATGAACTTGCTGTGGACAAGGGTTTTTTATTACGAGGCACAAGATTGATTCCTCCTGTGACATTGAAAGGTAGGATATTACAATTGGGTCATGAGGGCCACATGGGCATTGTAAAAACTAAGGGTAGACTTCGTAGAGATGTCTGGTGGCCTGGTCTTGACCATGATGTAGAACACTTGATCAGAGACTGTACAGAGTGTCTTCTTAGTGACAAAGGGTTGAGAACTAGACAAACCCCCATGGTTTGTAGAACTCTTCCCAAGTATCCCTGGGAAGAAGTTACCATGGACATTATGGGACCAGTGAGAGGAGAACACGCCACTCCCTATGTTTTAGTCTTCATGGACCTGTACTCCAGATGGGTAGAAGTGTTGTACGTACATGATATATCCTCCTCTTCTGTTATAAAATTTTTGGATAACATCTTTAGACGTGAAAGTTTTCCACGTTACTTGTTAACTGACAATGGTGTGCAGTTTTGTTCTCGCGAGATGGTCAATTATTTGAATGAGTGAGGCATTGTACACAAAACTTCTGCCTTATATCATCCAGAGACCAATGGGGTCATTGAGAGGGTGATCAAGACTCTTAAAGAAGGTATTCAATTGGCTAGGGTCAACAATTTGGATTGGAAGCTTGAGTTATCCAAAAGACTTTCTGGGTATCGAATGTCTCCTCACACGACCACTGAAAAGTCTCCATTTGAATTGTTTAAAGGAAGAGCACCCTCTACCAAGGTAAATCCTGGTTGGATGCACTGGTCTAAAGGATGTATAGACAATACTATCGGTGACTGGAGAAACAGAGAGGTTATTGCTCAAGAAAAGAGAAAGGTCATGTTTGACTTGTCTAAAAATGTCAAGAACGTGTCTGTTTGTGTGGGGGACTTCATAAAGGTTAAGGCTCCCAAAGGTTGTGCTGATTGGTCCAAATTCACCAGGAGATTACAAGTTGTGAAATGTTTTAAGAATGCGGTCAAAACACATGACGGTCGCATCTGGAATAAAAGCAGGATGGTAGTTGTTCCTGGTCCGAAAGAATGTTCCGGTGTTCAGTGTGAGGGTGGATGTGTGTCGAACAATTTACAAAAACAAGATTCACAAAATGTTCACAAGGGTGGTCAAGAGGCACAAAGGAAGAGTTCTAGAGTTATCAAGAGACTGGCTTATCTTAGAGATTTTGTAGCATGATACCGGTTCGTTTTCTCAATCTACTCTTCTCCCATGTTCCTCTCTTTCCTGTTTCTCTCATTGCTTATTTTCTCTCTTTAGTTGCTCTCAGTTCTTCTTGTATTTCTTTTGAAGCTTTGCCCTTTCTCTGGTGTTTCCTATTCTTTTCCTTATTTGTATGTGGAGGGAGAAGTGTGACAGTGTGGTCCTGTTTGTCACCTCCTCTCCCTCTCAGAATGTTATGATCTCGTCTGTAGCTATGACATGTTTTAGAACTCTGGCTGTTCAGAGTGACAGTTAATGTCGTTGTCGGTGAAGGTGCTAATAAAGACGTCTCTTACCTCAAGCTGTCTCAGGGTACCTTTGTTGAAGCAGACATCACAGGTTGCCCTGTGGGAATTGTAGTCCCATTGGCTACTGAGTCCTACCCACCCACAACCTCGAAATTGACATAAAGATGGCAACCCTGGTCTCCAGTCTCAGAATACCGCTGGAGTCAGAATAAACCACACCTGTGGAGGTAGTGGACCTCAGAAAGAAAGACTGCAGCAAGGAAGACTGCACCTGCTGCTCCTGCTGAGTCAAAACAGGACTTTAGAAATAGAAGGGTTGCTCCTGCTTTTGAACCGGTGGAGAGAGACCCCAAGGGCTGGGCCTGCTCCCATTCGTGCAGGGACCAGTGAGTGGACTCTGAGGGCTAGTTGGCTAGGCTACTGTTAAGCATCAGGGATACAAAAGCTAAAGAAGCCCTACACCTGCAAAGTGCCCAGTTGACCAGTCTGCCCTAGACTTTCCCTGGCCTCCGCTGGTGTAGCAGAGAGGTTGAGTTCTAGCCCCAAGACGTCCTTTTGAGGACCTGGACCCTTGGCTAATGCTGGAGTGTACTCTTTCTTGCCATAGAACTGCAACTTGACAAATGAAAGCCAAAGATAGCGGCTCCTGAGCCCAGAGTCCAAGACTCGTAGACTACTGCTGCTTGTCAGAAAACTTTCTAAGTGCAAAGGTAAAATCTTGACAGGGACCAATCCGGCCCCCACATTCTATCCCAGCTTCCAATGTGGTCGGCCTGAAATTTTGACTTTGCCCCACAGCCTCATGTTTGAGGCTCATAGACTGATGCTAAGAGTGAACAGCAAGGATTTACAAACTTTTTGAAACTTTTCAAAACTTTTTGGAGTTAAAAGCAGTGATTTAAGAAAACCTTGCAAAAATCTTAGCTCCTGTTCCCTTCATCTGATTTTTGTCATTTTGTTGTCTAATTAATGATAAAAATATATTATCTTTTTATAAATTGGAGTGGGATTTTTATTGTGTTGTGCTTCTGACTTATTGACTGTCTTGGTGCTGATAAAAGCTTTATGCTTGTTTTCCTTTGAGTTCAGTCTGATTGTGCTGTGCCACAGCTACCCAGGACTGAGCTATGGGTTGATTTAAAGAAACCTAACTGGACCTAATACAGATTAGTGATATTATTACTTGGTGAGGTCTAACAATCACTCCAACTAATAATTCACTTTTCTTACATTTCATTATTGCACAAGCATATGCCTGTCGTTGTTGGACAGTGGCATCTTTTTTTCTACTTGTATTCTTTTAATTTACCCGGTCTATGTTGTTGAGTTTATGTATGTTTTGTTGTGGTTGTGTCAGAGGGTAAATGGATGAATGAGTCAGTGAACAAATGAATTGATGCATGAAGTGCAAAGATAAGTGGCAGAATGCATGTATGCTGACTTATTGAGTGCTAAACAAATCAATGGCACGAAAGTCACTTTCATTCATAAGCCAAACCTATGAGCATTGCAAATGCTTGTGTAGTACATTATGTCCCAAAGCTAAAAACAACATCTCTGTCTCGTTCCTCCATCTGCCCCATTCTGTAAATTGTGTATCTGTCAGTGTACACTCCTCTATGGACCCACATTAACTTGTGTTTTGAGGTAGGATGTCAGAGTTATGTTTTAATCTACCATAGCAAAGAGAAACTTGTGTCATAATGTTTAAGGTCTTTAGACTCTCGCTCTGATGGTGCTTGTTATTTTTCATTAAACACAAGTTGGACTGTAGGCTTGTCAGAGTTATGTTTTGATTCAGCATAGCAGAGTCTTTTGTGTCTTACTCATGAAGGTTTTAGACTCAAACTAAAGATTAACGGTTCAACTTCTGGTGCCTACATGGTCATTTGTATGCTCTAAATTCTAGTTCACTGCAATGAGTTCCAATGTACAATAAATATAGTAAACATTCATTTTTAGTGATTGACAAATATTACTCTTGGTACTCATTCTGAAGAAATCTGTTTTTAAGTACGGCGTACCCCAAGAGTTGAAAAAACTTCTCTCTCTCTCTCTCTCTCTATTTATTCCTCTTTCTTTCTCTCTGACACCCTTCCTCCATCCCTCCAAACTTCCCTCTATTCTATTTTGTGCATAATGTAGCTGTCAGTGTACACTGACCTATTCCACCATAATGGGGGAGGGAGCACACTGGCTCTCATCCCAGCACAGCTCACCCCATTGCATTCTGTTAAATGCAGCATGCTTACTTGAAAGTTGCTGTAGGTTTTCCCCCAAGTTTGGTGCAGGTAGTGCTGTTATCTCTAGACTTGTCTTTCTGGGTTTAGCCCTTCATCAGTAGAGAACAGAAGTAGCAGAGAGCAGAGAAAAGTCATTTGGGGTTGCTGAAATTCTGCCCAAGTCATCACAGGTCACAGTACCACTCCAGAGGCACACAGATGCATCCAAGGTGAGCTTGTCAGCTCGTTGGCTCAAGGGAGCATTTTAAACACAAGGACGGAGGGAGCACACTGCTTCTCACCCTGCACAGTTTACCACATTGCACTCTGGTAAATGCAGTACGTTTACTTCAAGGTTGCTGTAGTTTTTCACCAAAGTTGGTGCAGGTAGTGCTGTTATCTCTACACATGTGTTTCTGGGTTTAGCCCTCCATCAGTAGAGAGCAGAAGTAGTAGAGAGCAGAGAAAGGTCATCTGGGGTTGCTGAAATGCTTCCCAAGTCTTCACAGGTCACAGTACCACTCCACAGGCACACAGGTGCATCCAAGGTGATCACCTAGTACACCATATTGACTCGTATTTTTATTGTGAATGTCATAGCAAAGTTTTGTTCCAACATAGTAAAGAGTCACGTGTGGTCTAGTTGTCAAGGTCTTACCTTCTCAATCTTAAAATTAAGGGCTCTGCTTCTGGTGTCTATATGGTTGTGTGTCTAGTTCATTATAAAGAGTTCCAATCTTCAATAAATAAAGTAAAAGCTGATATTCATTTTTAATGATGGCCAAATATTATTCTTAAGCACACAGAAAAGTGATGGATAGAATGCTTGAACTAATCTCAGCCACTGGTAATTACGCTGGCCACATTCCAGTCCATCGTTATTTTGCACACCACACCACCTCAATTTGGACCCAAATATATGCAAATAAGTCTTGACCCTGCTCCAATGAGAACAGTCCAGCACAAACTCCCAGGCCAGGTCATCCATGAACTGGAACACAAGCAACCCAGGACTGGTACGGCCCTAGTTTTGACTTATCAGCCGGGTATAGCTTGGTTGCAGTGATGCAGTGTGCACAGGACCCAGGTTTGAGCACACCCATCCCACTTATGGTGACACAATAAAGTATACCAAAAAAGCGATAGATGAAATGCTTGAATTAAGCTCAGTCACTGGTAATTACTCGGGCCGCATCCCAGTTCATTGCTATTTTGTATGCAGTGTCACCTCTGTTTGGACCCAATCATATCCCTCCCTCCATCCTATTCTGTGAATGATGTAGCTATCACTGTACACTCACCTATTGCAGCATACTGACGTATATTTTTGAGGTAAATGTCATAGTTATGTTTTTTTATATTTACAGTTTTATTAAGGTGAAATACAAATGTACAGAATAATCCGTTACTTTAAGATGTAAACTCAGATTATGAATTAAAATACATAACAGAAAAGGCAACAATAAACAATATCTAAAACATGTTGGAAGAAGTTGTACAATAGACTTATTATGATAATATCATAAATCTGTACTTATGGTATAGCAATTTTTGTATTTTGTAATTAAGAGAAAGGAAGAAGACGAAGAAGAGGGAAGAAAATAAAAAGACCAAAGAGGAGAACAAAGAGAGAACAAAGAAGAAAGAAAGAATAAAACTATATGTATCGCGTATCTATATATATTACATAATAAATTGTATGTCATATTGTAACTTATTCCGTATAATATTTTCATTTCATATAACATCGTATTTCATATAGAAACAGTTGCAAAATGACAATGTATGATTTTGAACAAAAAGAGAAAATCAATCATGGAGGTTGAAACACCATTGTAGAATCTTTTGAAGGTTTATTCTTTTTGTTTAAGTAACCAATAAGCGGAGACCAAAAAATGTCTTTATTTATCAGCTGTAAAGTAGATGTAGCTGATGCTGTATCAAGCCTATGATGAGAGCAAAGAAGATTCCACCAACTGGCTTGAAAAGCAATAGCAAGTGACAGATCGAGAAATTGGCATAATTTAGAGCGTAGTGGTCAAGAGCGTGAAGAACTTCCCAGAAATATATGTGTAATATCAAAGGGAAATTAATAGAGCAAATAACGGAAATAGTTCTACAGACCTGTGTCCAAAAAGCAGCAGTTGGCAGACAATGAAAAAACATATGCAGATATGTACCAGGGAGGGTTCCACAAGACCAACACATACCTGAAAGACTTGGGTTATATTTTTGCAAAGAAAGTGGGGTAATATATAGCCTGTTATAAAAATAGTAAAGGGTTGGTGTAGTGCTAGCATTGGGTGAAGTATGATGTATTTTGTTCCAAATTGAACCCCGAACCTTTAAAGATAAGGTGGCATATTAGCAAGGAATAGCGATATTTATCGCTAACCGCGCTTAGCGCGACTTTGGTTAACGCCACCTATCGCTGGAAAATATCGCTGAGATAACACCCTATTAACAAGGTTTATCTCCATAGCGATAATATTTCCAGAGATAGCGGCAAAATGTGAGACTATCGCTGGAAAAGCAGCGATATTCTCGCATTATCGCTAAGGTGGATTCAGCATTAGAATCCACCTCCTATACCTTAAACAGGTAAGTCATCCTCACTAGCAGGAGATAAAATATAGCGATAAACGCGCTTAGCGCGAATTATTATATCGCTTCGCCTGCCTTGCTAATAGGGGGTAGTGGGATTAGCGACTGTTTTCAGTCGCTTTTAGTAGGGAACGCCTTCCTTGCATGTCATTAGCGATAATTATCGCTGACATGCAAGGCGATGTTAAACGCGGCCTCTAACGCCTGAAAGCTGTCGCTAACGCCTGTTAGCGACAGCTTGCTAATAGGGCGATAAAATTATCGCCGCTTTGGCGGCAAAAAGTGCCGCTAAAGCGGCGATAAAGCCCTTGCTAATATGCCCCAAGGTATGTTGAATGTCAGATTCCCACAATGTCTCAACTCTAGACTTGGGACGAGAAGGAGTAATATAATGCAAATATTTGTATATATGTGACGCTTTAAGCAATGACGAAGGTGGAATTGGATCAGGAGGTAAGGGACTTATATGAAACTGTGATTGAGTAAGTGTGGAGATAGCATGTAAAAGAGCATTCTTGAGAGACTCATATTTAGTGGCATACGTAGAAGGAAGAGCAAATTTGGTTTGTATTATGGAAAAAGGAAGGGAGTCATATCACATAATATTTGTTTTATTTGGATTATACCTTTCTGAACCCATTGTTTCCAGAAAATAGTTCGATTAGAGATTTTGAGAGATTTATTATGCCATATAGAGGATTCCAAAAATTCTTCTATTGGGTACAAGGGCTTCATGAGAATACGAGAAGATATCATATTGGAATATTTAATAGGCGGAGCAGAGAAGACTTGAGGAGGTTTCAAAAAGTATGGTAGAGAATAAAAAGGTAAAGGCGACAAAAGTGAATCCTCCAGCTTGCACGAAATATTTTTGGGTGGAGAGACAGTGTCTCCCATATATGGTAGCACCTGTTTTCAGACGAAGGCATTATAATAGTGCTGAAAATTTGGAAAACTTACACCCCCCAATTCTTTGGGCCTACATAAAGATGCTAAGGAGATGCACACCTTCTTACCGTTCCATAAGAATGAGGTAATCAATTTATTCAATAGTTTTAAAAATGTTAAAGGTAATTTAATAGATAACATGGACAGGTAAAAATTTATGACCGGTAAAAACATCATCTTAACAGTAGCCAACCTGCCCCACCAAGACAAAAATAATAGAGACCATCTCTCCGACATTTGAAGGATCTTATGATGAACATCCTCTAAATTTATCTGAATAGTCTTTGCTATGGAAGCAGAAAATTTAATTCCCAAACACTTGATAAATTGTGGAGACCATTTAAGTCCAGGGCCATCAAACATAGCCCTCAGACAATACTTATTCAGAGGGAGTGCCTCCGATTTTGAAAAATTCAATTTATAGCCAGATAACCCAGAGTATGCTGATAGTAAATTGGTAAAAGCCGGGATTGATGTTTCCGGATCAGATACATAAAGAATCACATCATCAGCGTATGCTGAGAACTTAATCTCTGTATCCTTGTGTCGAAAGCCATGAAATGAAGAGGAATGTCATAATGTGT
Source organism: Calotriton arnoldi (assembly GCA_963921515.1). NCBI lineage: Eukaryota > Metazoa > Chordata > Amphibia > Caudata > Salamandridae > Calotriton > Calotriton arnoldi. The sequence continues at coordinate 34,143 of CAWUFW010002454.1, read as the reverse complement.
GCAAGAAGGGTTCAAGGGATAAAATAAAAAGTAAAGGAGACAAAGGACATCCCTGCCTCGTGCCCCGTAGAAGGGGAAAATATGAAGACTGGGAACCATTTAGAAAAACAGACGTCATCGGAGAGGAATATAATATAGCTATATATTTGAGAAAAGCTGGACTAAATCCATGCCATTTTAGAGCCCACATCATAAATTTCCAATTAACACGGTCAAAAGCCTTTTAGGCATCCAATGTTACAGCCGCCAGAGGTGTACTATCAGAGGAGGCCATATATAAAATATCCAGAAACAACCTAGAATTATCAGTCAAGTGTCTACCCTTAACAAAACCTGTCTGCTCAAATCCAACCATATCAGGAATTAAGGGACAGATCCTAATTGACAAAATCTTGGCAAAAAGCTTACAATCTAAATTAATAAGGGATATGGGCCTATAGTTAGCACATAAGGAGGGGTCCTTGTCTTTCTTGGATTCAAACAAATCATAGCCTCTAAAAAGGTCCCCCTAGCTTCCTCCTCAGAAAGAAACCATTGATATAAAGCAAGTAAGTGCGGAAGCAAAAGATGTGAAAAACAAGAGCAAAATTCAACAGAAAACCCGTCTGGACCCGGTGCTTTATCTTTGGGTGGCACACAAAGAGCTGACTTTACTTCAGAGATTGATATAGGCTCTTCCAGAAAAGAAAGATCTTGTATCTGTTGCTGTCTTGGTGGAAGAGAGTGAAAATAGGAATCTAATGCTTTGTCAGTGGGGAAGTGGTCTGGTGCATAAAGATCTGTATAGAAATCGGTATAACATTTCAAAATTTCATCATTCTTAACATGAGGATATCCATTATCATCCATAATCTTTACTTTAGATTTTTGAGATTTAACCTTCAGATAGTTGGCAAGTAATTTTCCTGCCTTATTACGTTCACCATAAAACTGAGAATTTATTTTTAACAATGAACCAGCAGCTTCCTCTGTTGACCTTTTATTAAAATCGAATTTGGTTCTCATTAAACGTTGCAGCACTATATCATTATTGGTGCTGAAAAATTCATGTTCTAATTGTTTGATGAACTGAAGTAGTAATGAGGATTCTTTATTAGCTTTTTTCTTCTTAGCCGAAACTAAATTAATTATATGTCCCCGAGCAGAAGCTTTAAAAGCATCTCAAACAATGTGAAATGGAATATTGGGTGTGAAATTATGTTAAAAAATTATTTTATAAAGCATTCGAAATTCTGTACAAATTCTATATCTTTCAATAAGCTATTATTGAAGTGCCATGTATTACGTTTAGAAGTCTCAGGCAATAAATCCAAATCTATGAGAACCGGTGCATGATCTGAAATTAATATTCACCCAATTTGAGCCTGAGTGAGTGAGGCAACTAAGGGGGTGAGAGAAATAGATAGTCAATTCTGGATCGGGGGTTATGTACAGGAGAATAAAATGTGTATTCTAGTATGTCCGGAGAGAATAACCTCCAGGCATGTACTAATCCCCTAGAATGGACAAATCGTATAAATGATTTCTGCATCTTGTTGGGGACACATCTAACTTGTGACTGTCTATCTAGGAAAGGATCAGCAATCTGATTAAAGTCACCACCAACTATTAAATTTGCATTTGAACAGGAGCGTAGAATAGCTGACATTTGATCCCAGAAATGTACATTTATACCAGTGTGGCCATAGATATTTAGTATCAAAATGGGTATGTGATGGATGGTGGCGTGAATTAGGACCCACCGCCTTCCGCATCTCTTTCCTCCTTCTCTATTACCAAGGGAAGGGATTTATGCACAAGAATACCAACCCCATTTTTATGATCAAGAGCTGGAGAGCAAAACATTTGTCCGACCCAATTTTTATGTAATGAGTTTAAATCCTTATCAAGTAAGTGCGTTTCCTGTAAAAAAGCAATATTACATTTAAGCCGAGCTAAATTGGTCAGAACTTCGCTGTTTTTTATAGGATTACGTAAGCCCTTGACATTCCAAGAAATGACCTTAAGAGAGTTTACCATTGTATTTTTAAAAAAAACACATATTGAGCCAATGCATCCATAAAAGGAAACCATAACAACAAACCATCTGAATATAAATAAACGATAATATGTTCCAATCATCGTATTCAATGAAGAACTATAATATATAGTGAGATCAATAAGACAAATTATGAAAGAAATAAAAAAAGAAAAAGAGAAAGAGAAAGGAAAGAAAAGAAAAGAAAAAAAAACAGAAGAGATGAAAATTAGAAGAGGAATAATAACTCTGGTAGAGACAAAAAAGATGACAAAAAGCCAAAAAGCTTTAGTCATGAAAAAAGAAAGACACATCCAGTGCAAGAAGAATATGATGGAGGGGTAGAAAAGCGCAAGACCAAGGACAAACAACAGGCACAAAACCATTTAAATGACAGAACAGTAGCAACGGAGACAGTCAATATCTTGAAAAAGAAACAGAGAATAAAAAATAAATAAAAAGAACGTTACATCAATCCACGTAACCATGACCCATAAGACAATAAAACAGATAAGTCAACTTATAGGAGAAAATAATACATGAATATACTATAGACGTACTATAAAAACAACTTACCGAACACGAGGATAATATGGAAACAGAGCGGAGCGTTTGAATCTTTGCAAGCCGTAGGCATAATAGTAGATGAGGTAACAGCTTTCAGTGAGGACTCCATAAGCGTGCAAAAAATAGTAGAAACGGCCGTGAAAAAGACCTAATGCAACACACAGAAAAATATCAAAGTTGTAGCGTTACTCCAAAATATCAAGTGTGACCCCTAATATTTAAACATTGAACAGAATAAATTGTTATGAAGGAGCGGATACCAAAAATAGTCCAAGCAGTGAGCCCACTTGTGTAGTATATAATCAGCATGACCGTTATCTCCAAAGTTGCAGCATTTAGAACAAGCAACTAGGCATTTAAAAGCAGGTTCTGAAAAGTTTGCAGCCTAAACTTTCTATCTCCACATTATTTTCATAACAGGAACAGATTATGATGCCATGGGTGTAATAAGCTCCTCACATGCCAGGTCACAGTGGAGAAACTCCTATTAGGCGGCAGTCATACTTGAAATAATAACATCCAGGCTTCTCTGCCTTCTCTATAAACTTGGGGGCAGTGCAGACATATATATATTTTAGCTCAAACTGGAACACGAAGCCAGCAACAACGCGCTCCGTGGTAGACAAGATGACAGCCGCAACCGCCGATTCTGAGATACGCGTCGGGGTGAGCAAAGACAGGGTAAATGGCTAGAAAATAACCAGAAAAGAGAAAAAATACCTTGCCACCCCGCGTTCGGGCACCAATTTCGTCCAGATGTAGTCTCCATATCCGAGCACAGCCGCCCGTAGCTGCTTCCTGTCTCCGGCTCCGAGCGGAGCTTCAAAAGCCTGCGGCCATCTTGCGGACCGCTTGACCACGCCCCCCCATAGTTATGTTTTGTTCCAACATAGTAAAAAGTTGCTTGTGGTCTAGTGGCTATTTTCTTAGACTCTCAAGCTGAAGGTTAAGGGCTTGGCTACTGGTGCCTACATAGTCATGCGTCTGCTCTATTGTTTGGTCCATTACAAAGAGTTCCAATGTTCAAAGGTGGAAAGTGATTTCAATTTCCTTGATGGGCAAATAATATTCTTGGCACTCTATGAAAATATCTGATTTTGAGTATACCATGTCACAAACATTTTTAAATATCTCTCTCTCTCACTTCATTCTATTCTATACATGATGTAATGCTCTGTGTATGCTCACCTCTGGCACCATATTGGCTTTTATTTGCAGGTCTACTGTTAAAATTTGACTTTGATTTGACATTTAAAGAGTCACTTGTGGCCTAGTGGTTAAGATCTTAGATTCCGTATCCGAGGGTTAAGGGTTCAACTTGGACATGTTTCTGGTGCATTGCAAATAGTTCAAATGCTCAGTGATTAAGATAATACGTTTATTTTATTGATGGCCAAACATTATCCTTGGCACTCTGACTGAATGTATCTTTTTAGGGTAAGAAAATGACTTTCACAAGGATGAGAGACAATGGGGAGTTGTGATATTAAAGTATAGAGAACGGGCCCCTTTAGAATGTGTGAGGACAGAATTCCAAGGCCGCATTCTCTTGTTTCTCTGTGAACTGGTGGAACATGCTTGAGATGAAGGGCCCAGGATTCCACTCACTGTGGCAAACTGCTGGGGCATCCGAAGGCTAGCACAAGGACATCAATTCGTCAGCATCTTATAGCTGGCAGAATTGATTTCACACACTTTTTGACCGCCGATGATGTTTCAGGATTGACCCCCTTTTCGACCCCTCGAAAGCCTCCTATTTGTTCCTGAAGTGAAATGGCGATAGCAGGGAGAGAAACGTCCTGAAAGTTAACATAGCTTTTAGAGCTGTGTTTGCTTTCTATACGTGATGCTTTTTTCATGACCATGAGAACCAGAAGAAGTAAGTGCCCAGATGCTAGTGGTATTAAAGAGCGCCAGGGCAGCTGCACCCTTCTCTATCAATAAATGACATCCACGGGCATAAGCAGGGCCACTGTATTATGCAACAGGGGAGGACCAGATTATGCGGCAGGGTTGAGTAAATTATGCGGCACGAAAAGGCAAACTATGCGGCGTAATGCGGCACATGTTGTGGTCGTAATACTTCATTATTTTGTATCCCCTACTTTGTATTGTCTAGACTGGAAGGAGAGGGCCAGGATAAGTGACTTTTCTAGCCGAAACTCCCGAAATCCTTCTTAAATCCTTGAACTGTTTTCCGTACCAGATACTTTTAAGAGCACCTTCCTGAGAAAGGGCTGTTATGAGTCCACACAGAGAAAGGGGCTGGTCTAAAGACATGCAGTGGGCGACATATTTGGGTGTGGGGGACAAAGATTTTAAGCAAAGTGGGACTGCTTTTTGCACCGCATACATAAACGAACAGTCCTTAATAGATTCATTGTAGGGTAGGGCTGTGGGTGCTCATTTTCTGCAGCACGTTACAGTAACGTGTTTTGTCGATTCATCTTGTCTGTGGATGCGTAATCTTTTGCCGATTTGTGGCGCTTTCAGAGAAGCCAAAAGCCTCCGATGTAGGTGGCAGAATCCTGATCTTTCTAGCTTAATTTTTTTTATTTTTTTATCCTCTAGATTTTTTCCTCCTAATCTCCCTTTTAGCTGTTCTCAAATGCTGGCTGGCATATACATAGCAAATATACAAACCGTCGATTAAGGTGGCAGACTTCTGTTTTTTTTTTTTTTATAGCAAAGTGATATTATTGTAGTCTTTCCCCTCTTAAAATATGCTACTCCAATGCAAGTTATTGGGAAAATACATTTCTACTGATTTCTGTCCCTTAATTTCCCTCTTTTTGATCCCAAATATTGGCACGACTGAATGACTGTTTATTAGTTTCCTCTATCCCGAATTACATTACGGATATAACACCGCCAGCCAGAAGCTTCCATGGCTCTACAACATTTATGACACTTCCTCGGCTGATGGCAAATTCTAAACGGTGTATCTTCGCAGTTCGAATTCAAGAAAACTAAAGGCAGAGTTGTAGAGCCAGCATCACGTGGCCCCAGGGCTTATGATTCGCTAATGGTTTTCCCAGCGTTCATAGCGTTTCCCTGACCCTTAGACATGATACTAAATAGCTCCCAGGAAGTCAGCAAAAGCACAAAATGATAGGCGGGCTTTGTCCACATTTCTGGGAATGTGACGCATATTTGCCGGGAAATGAGAGGCACCCCCGCGCTTAGGGGCGGGGTGCCTTTAGTGGCATTTCGGGCGCGAGGCAAAGGAATGTAGACAGCAATAATGTAAGTGGAGAGAAGAGGGAGGGGTCGCTGGTAGGAAACGCGATATCTCTTCCCGCCCCAGGGGAAGTATTGAAAACCCCTGGCCGAGAGGGAGTAGCCCTCTTTGTTCCCTCGCCTCGGGTGCCCAGCAGGTCGCAGCCTGAAGCTAGTGGTGAAGGAGGAGCGGATTGCTGAGGTTAGTATGATCTTGGCCGTGCATGGGCGATTAATCCGGTGCATTGGGGTCGCGCTGGCGCTACACAAATAGGCAACAAGTTGCAACATATAGGTGCGGGGCTCGCGTTACAGCGTTCCGATACCTTCAGGTCGAACCTGCACGTTGCAAAAGTACATGCGGCTGGCGTACGGACATCTCGAACCCTTCGGGTTGCGTCCGAGTTAGGGAAAACGGTCCACTAATCATAGCAATCCTCGGGCTGGAATGGAATGAGTAAGGTAGGGGCGGGGCTTGTGGGCAGCGCTCCGATGCCGTCGGGTCGAGTTTGCGCTGTACGAACGCGCGCGGTGTGAACGGGCCACAGCAGCAACAATAGGAGTACTCATAGCAATCCTCGGGCTGGAATGGAATGAGTAAGGTAGGGGCAGGGCTCGTGGGCAGCGCTCCGATGCCGTCGGGTCGAGTTCGCGCTATATGAATGCGCGCGGTGTGAACGGGCCACAGCAGCAACAATAGGAGTACTCCGTGGCGGACGGGGTAAGGTGAAGGCGGTACACTGCGGGGTTGGCGTACAGCGTACGATGCCTTCGGGGGGGTCGGCTGGTAGTAGGAGGCCACGTGTAGATAACCGTGCCCCGTGTCTGAATAGGTAAGGCGGAGGAGCTCGTGTACAGCGCTCCAAGGGGGGGTCGGGTGCGCGTTGAATGAGCAGCGGTAGGGGTAATGAAAACTCTGTGCTCACCTGCAGCGCTTCGAGACCGTCCGGTTGAGTGCACGGGTGGTGGAGGTGCCGAGGTGCAATCCAGCTTTGTCCGGAGGGGGACGGTTGAGGAACAGTTTATGGAAGAGTTGGGGGGATTGTTAGTGAGCAATATTGAAGGTTAAGGCAATTGACAGAGCGCAGGCGTCACGCTCTCCTGCGGCTTCATTGGCGAATCCAGAAGATGGCAGGTGTAAGTGGGGGGGCCCACAAGTAGAACGTGAGAGCGGAACAGAGAAGGCGGGCGTGGCGCGCAGCGATAGCGGTGGGCCTATTTTCAAAATAATTTGTATAACGGGGTTGATTACGCATACCGAGCACAGGCATGCATGGCACAAGGAGAGAAATTCCTACCAATGATGATAGGGGAAGCGTGGCTTGCAAGCATGGCGCTGCCAATGGGTCGCACGTAAACGGGGGTTGTTTGTGATAAGGCATGCGAGGATTACAAGGAGGGCAATGGGGGGGGGGGTAAGTATCCCTAGTGCCCTGCCAAGATGATCCATGTAAGCAGGGGGGTATGGGGCATGAGAATGTCACAGGGGGGTGATGGGGTAGTGAGTATCCCTATTGCCCTGCCAGGGTGGTACACGGGTGCATGGGGGCATGATGCATGTGAGGGTAGCAAGGAGGGCAAAGGGTTGGTGAGTATCCCTTTGGCCTGCCTAAAGTAGCTACCGCAAGCATGAAATGGGAAGGAAAGGAAGCCTTCAGTCAGCGGAAGGTACGGAAGATGAAGTGGGACAGCTGGTTAACTATCCTTTCTTTACCTCTATAGTGGGCGGAATGCCGCCAAAGAGAGCGCGGAGGGGCAAGGAGGCCCCGGCGACAGCGGAGGATTTTCGGTCCTTGTCAGCGCTATGGGAGGTCGCAAAAAAGGGCGGTATTGATTGGGCGCTGAAGACGTTAGCGCAGGGACCAGGACCAAGCTCGCAGCCGGAGGCCCCGCTAAGTAAACGCACAAGGCGGACACCCGAACGTTTTAAGGATGCTCAGCAGGAGAAAGCCAAACGGGCCGCAGTAGCAAAGGCGAACGCTTCAGGTGAGGCAGTGGCCCTGGCCCAGCCCCTGTTGTGTACAGACATAGGTCAGGTTGGTAGCGCAGCGGCCCAGAATGGTCAGGCGGGCGTAGGATTGCTCGCAGGGGGGGGGTTGTACACAGGCGGCACCTCCCTCCGTGTTGCCGACACTGGTGGCAGCACAGGCGCAGCAAACCACGGCGGCGCCGGGGGGGGTGACCGCCACGCCAATTGCCGTGCAGGTCCCGGCGCCAGTAGTAGCGCATCAGGGTGCGACAGGTGTGGGTCCAGTCGGGAGGGGTGGCGCAATCTCCCTTGGTGGTTGCTGCCACGTCACAGGGCCTGGTATGTAATACAGGTGCAACGGAGGTTGCAGCGGGGCTGCCCGTAACCCCGGGGGCAGTGGCATCCGGGCAAAGCTCCTTGTCCCAGAGCCCGGTAATATATGGTTCCGCGTCACTCGCGGTGGCTCCATCAGCGAGTATTACATGGCATGTGCCGGGGGAAACAAAAGAGAAGATTTTCAAGGGAGAGTATGTGGATGTATTTGATCTGATCAATGCGGGAGTGGTGCCAGGGAAGAGCAGAACAAGCAAAGAGGGTGAATTGAAGCAAAAGAAAGTGTGGGTGGATTGGTCAATTAAGAACTGGGTGACTGGTTTCGCAATCTATGCAGCGATTATGGTTGAGCGTTTCCCAGCGCTGGCGGCACAGTTAATAAGCTACATGGCATTGATTCATGGGGCAGCCTCGGAATTCCAGGGCACAGCTTGGCTGCAATATGATACCAAATTCAGGCAGATGAAGGCGGTAAGGCCGGAAGTGGGTGGGATCAGCGAGAGATTAATATAGGGCATGCAGAATTCTATTCGGCAACGCCAGTCAGCAAGCCTACTCAGTCCTTTCGGGGGGGCAAGGGAGGGGGTGATAAGAAGCAAGCGTGTTGGCAGTTCAATAGGAACGAATGCAGCAGGGGACCGGCATGCAAGTTCAGGCATATATGTTCCTTCTGTGGGATGCAAGGTCACCCAGAGAGCAAATGTTACAAGAAAGTGGGGAAACCGAAGGAGCAGCGCACCCCCACCCCGGTCAGTGTCCAGAGCAAGGGCCGTCAGGCCCAGTCAACATAACAGCCCGCCCACTCCCATACGCCTGCATGTGCTAGCCCGCTTACTCAGCAGATATGACAAGCGGCACAACGCTCAGTTCTTGTTTCAAGGGTTTAAATTTGGCTTCCATATCCCGTCTACTGCCCCATCATCCATGGAGCCACCGCGCAATCAACGCTCGGTTCTGCTGAACCCAGGGGTGGCCAGGGAAAAAATCATGAAGGAAGTGGCGCTGGGGAGGGTGGCTGGGCCTTTTCAGCAGTTACCAAGGAAGGACTTGGTGTGTTCACCTTTGGGCCTGGTGCCAAAGAAGGAAGCAGGGAAATATCGACTCATTCATAACCTTTCCAGTCCGCCGGGAATGTCGGTCAACGACAGGTTAGATCCCGAGCTCTGTGTGGTTCGGTACACCACCTTTGATACGGCTATTCAGAAACTGCAGAGATTAGGTGAGGGCGCACTGATGGCAAAATTGGATATTGAGGCGGCCTTTCGACTTTTGCCGGTACACCCGGAGGACACTAGGCTGCTAGGTTTTACGTTTGAGGGGAATTTCTTCGTGGATCTGTGTATGCCAATGGGGTGTTTCATCTCGTGTGCGGTGTTTGAAACTTTTAGTCGAATCTTGGAATGGGCAGTGAGAGACTTGGTGGCAACGCAGGATGTAGTGCACTATTTGGATGATTTCCTGTTTATGGGTCCACCTCGCTCGCCAGCTTGCGGGGAGGCCCTGCTGGGATTTCAGCAGTTGGCAGAGGTGTTGGGGGTACCCCTGGCAGAGGAAAAAACTGAGGGCCCCACCACTTGTTTAACCTTCTTGGGCATCGAGATTGACACTGTGGAAGGAGTATGCAGACTCCCTATGGAAAAGGTGAAGGCTTTTGAGTCAGCAATAGATGATTGTCTAGTGGCACGCAAGGTCACATTGCACCAGCTGCAAGTCTTGGTGGGGCAGCTTAATTTTGCATTGCGTGTGATACCAATGGGCAGGGCCTTCTCTTGCAATATCGCCAGGGCTATGTCAGGTTTAAGGGCGAAGCATCATCACACTAGGCTATCGGCAGAGGTGAAGGATGACTTGGGCACATGGAGGGCCTTTTTGGGGAAGTTCAATGGATCAATGATGTGGCAGCAACCAGCGCAATCGAGCATCGAGCTAGAGCTGTACACAGATGCAGCGGGCAGTGTTGGCTTTGGGGCGGTGTTGTGCCCCAGGTGGTGTATGAAGCATTGGCAAGCAGAATGGGTCAAGACGGGGTTGACACGCAACATCACTTTTCTGGAACTATTCCCCATCATTGTGGCATTGCATTTGTGGGGCACTTTGCTGGAAAATAAGCGCATTGTGTTTTGGTCTGATAGTATGTCGGTGGTGATGGCAGTGAACAGTCAAAGGGCCAAGTGTCCGTGGGTGCTGCGGTTGTTGAAAGAATTGGTGCAGGGATGCCTGAGTCGCAATGTGTTTTTTATGGCCAAACATGTCCCGGGAGTGGACAATACCGTGGCTGACGCCCTGTCTCGTTTTACGTTGACAGAATTCAGAGCGCGATGGCCGCAAGCGGACGAGCAGATGACGTTCTTCCCGGAAAGCCTGTGGAAGATTGGTGCCCCATTGCTCCTGACCTGATAGCGGCTTCTATTGTGCCCAAGACTAAGCGTATGTATGAGAGGACCTGGTGGGTGTACGTAGCGGTCTTACAGGGGGCAGGCAGTGTGGGCGAGTTTACACCAGAGGGGGTGCTTCTTTTCATAGTGCACCAGAAAGAGAACGGAAGGTCACTGTCGTTGGTTAGGCGGCAGTTGTCGGCTATTGCGTTCTTTGCGGGATTGGAAGGGGTATCGGACCCTACTAAGGAGCCAAGAGTCAGACGGGCGGTGAATGGTTGGGAACGCATGGCCCCGAGGGTCGATGACCACAGGAGACCCATAGACGCCAGTAGGCTTGCAAGCATTATGGTGGTGTTGCCGCAGGTCTGCATATCCCTGTATGAGGTGCATCTGCTGAGGGTAGCGTATGCATTGGCGTTTTTTGGGGCATTCCGAATATCGGAACTGGTGTCAGCATCAAAGGCGGATAAGGAGGGGGGTATCAGCTTGAAGGATGTGATATTGTCAAGGAATTTGCTACAGGTCAGAGTGAGGAGGTCCAAGACAGATCCGTTGGGCAAAGGTATTTGGGTCCATATGGGGGCAGTGGCTGGGGCTTGCTACTGCCCGGTAGCTCTGATGGGAACTTTTATGCAGATGCGGCCGGAGAAAGGGGATGGTAGGCTTCTATTGCATGCAGATGGAACACCGCTCACCAGGTTTCAATTCACGCGGCTCTGCAAGCGTTCCTTAGGCTTGCTAGGGGAAGAGACGGCTCATTTCACGTCGCATTCATTTCGCATTGGAGCGGCTACAACAGCAGCCACTCTAGGGCTATCATCGGAAGCCATTAAGAGGGTGGGCAGATGGAGGTCGTCCTGTTTTGAACGTTACGTGAGACCGCAGCTTTTGTGAGCAACAGACGAGGGTCACCGGTGGCCTAACAGTGCCTGTTTTTTCTTCCTCTTTATTCTTTTAACTCTATACAGTGGTGGCAAGGCGGCGGAAGCAGATATGCTGGTGTGGAGACTCCTTTATACAAAGAGCAGGGCAATTTTTCGCCAAGTGCGGGGAAGAAAGAGCTCAAAGGCTGAAAGGAATCCATCATCATTGGATAGGGGACATGGGGCAACGGTTGGGGATGTTGCAGGCCAGTTGCAAGGGGCGCTGGAGGGGGCATGCCCGTTCCCGACGTGTTGGTGGTTCATTCGGGGGGGTAATAACATGATCCCGACAGGCAGGAGGGGAGTGAAGGAGGCACTGTTTTTGGCATTTACAAGTTTGAGGAGGTCTTTGCCGGGCACCACCATATTTTGGTCGGAGGTGCTCTCCCGCCAAGATTGGGGGGACAATGCGCCCGCGGGTGTGGTGAACAGGTCGGTGAGAAAACTGAATCAGGAGGTGCGGAAATTGTTGGCAGGTTCACCGGTACGTGTGGTTAGACATAATTTGATACAGGCTTCAAAGTCGGAGTTGTATTTGACAGATGGGGTGGGTCTGTCGAACACGGGTTTGGAATTGTTCATATTAACCATATTGGGGGATATAGCTCTAGATTCGGAGGAAGTAGCAGCCGAGGGGGGAGGGCGAGAGCGCCAGGGGGCTCCTCGCCCTGTGGCGGGGTCCCGGGTAAGAGGAATGCCGGGGACTTCTTTTTTGGCAGGGACTGCCTGATACTGGACCAAGGGGGCAGTCAATGGGGCTCCGGGCTGGCGGGAGAGGGGCGCGTCCTGCTGGTGGTCCTGGACTCTCCGGCCCTACCCGAGATGCCGGTGCTTGGAGGAAGCAATTTGGGTGAGAGCTGGTGTGCGTTAGGGCGCAAGGCAGTGCTCTGGTTGGCCAAGTCTAGTGGGTAGACGGCGGTAGTTGCACCTCCAAATGGAAGCAGTAAAGATGGGTGTTGCTGCCTGCTGGCACAGCATGCATCAGGTGTGGAGCTGGACAGACCGAATTGTAAATACAATTGTAACCAGTGGCTGAAATGAATAACGTGTAACCCTATGTATCCATGTGTATTGGAATTGTTTAAGAAATGTAATAAAGTTGGTCTAATGTTGAGAGTGCATCAACAAATGAGTTGGCGTTAAGTGAGAAGTAATAAACACTACGCAGTGAAGACCAACCGCTTGTATGGTACCTTTGTGGGGGAAAGGGGGGCAAAAAGTTGGGGGAGGCCAAGGCTGCAGGGCGAGTAGCACGCAATATGCACACTATGAGAGGCACCCCCCGCGCTTAGGGGCGGGGTGCCTTTAGTGGCATTTCGGGCGCGAGGTAAAGGAATGTAGACAGCAATAATGTAAGTGGAGAGGAGTGGGAGGGGTCGCTGGTAGGAAACGCGATATCTCTTCCCGCCCCAGGGGAAGTATTGAAAACCCCTGGCCGAGAGGGAGTAGCCCTCTTTGTTCCCTCGCCTCGGGTGCCCAGCAGGTCGCAGCCTGAAGCTAGTTGCCCACCCACCCAATCCCTGATTTTAGAGGTAGATCTGGCGGGGTCCCGGGTAAGAGGAATGCAGGGGACTTCTTTTTTGGCGGGGACTGCCTGATACTGGACCAAGGGGGCAGTAAATGGGGCTCCGGGCTGGCGGGAGAGGGGGCCGTCCTGCTGGTGGTCCTGGACTCTCCGGCCCTACCCGAGATGCCGGTGCTTGGAGGAAGCAATTTGGGTGAGAGCTGGTGTGCGTTAAGGCGCAAGGCAGTGCTCTGGTTGGCCAAGTCTAGGGGGTAGACGGCGGTAGTTGCACCTCCAAATGGAAGCAGTAAAGATGGGTGTTGCTGCCTGCTGGCACAGCATGCATCAGGTGTGGAGCTGGACAGACCGAATTGTAAATACAATTGTAACCGGTGGCTGAAATGAATAACGTGTAACCCTATGTATCCATGTGTATTGGAATTGTTTAAGAAATGTAATAAAGTTGGTCTAATGTTGAGAGTGCGTCAACAAATAAAGATGGCGTTAAGTGAGAAGTAATAAACACTATGCAGTGAACACCAACCGCTTGTATGGTACCTAGTGGGGGGAAAGGGGGGCAAAAGGTTGGGGGGAGGCCAAGGCTGCAGGGTGAGTAGCACGCAATATGCACACTATGTACAGTGATACATCTTGTAAGGGTGCAGCTGCTCTAAAAAAAAAACACAATCTCGCCAGCACATGAACACTTGTGCATTAGTTTTCTTCAACCACACCTATTTCTGGTGCTCTGTAGCATTCTTTGCAGGGTCATAGCTTAGTCAGTGAGATTCCGCTGCGGTGGGGGGATTTCAAATTTCCCAAATACAAGAGCAGTGGACTTCATGGTGGAAGGGTGAGATGACCACGGTTTGGGATGCAGCGGCGGCTGGCACAGGTAAACACTGTGAGGTAAACACGGTGGGGTAGTGAGGCGGGGCTTTGGAAGTCAACAGACAACGGAATTGGTATAATTAAATAAATAAATAATACTTATTCCGTCTTCTGTCGGCTTCCCCCTCTGCCCCGCCCCACCGCCCACCGCACTTACCTGAGCTGGCCGCCGCTGTTGAGATGGAATGTTTACAGGAGGAGCAGGGTCAGTACTGACTTGCATTAGGTGGCCCTATGACTAGAGCTGTACAGTGTGTGAAAGGCAATGGGTTGAAATGCTACTCCGAGCGATTGCCGCAGGTAAGAATATTTACAAGCATTCATCATAGCACCTTTCAGGTGCTTAATTGCCTGTAGTATGCCTGGAAACCTGAGACTAGTGCAGATTTCTAAGCCTACTACTGCCAATGTTTGTGAATTCAAAAAAGTAGTAAATTTGCACCATTTCAAGTAGTAGTTCTGAGGGGGAAGATTTACTATTGTTTTCTTAAACCAGTCACTATATACATTTAAGATTACGCTTCAGAAATTGAACTAGGTAAAAGCTCTTAGCAAAATGAGAAAAATCAACACAGGCAATGCAAACCCGACTCAGGACCAGACCAGATTATGAAGGCAAGAATGCATTTGGGGGGTGTCACAACCCAAAAACGCCTCCTGAAGCTACACTCCTGCCTATCCCACCTGGGCCTGGTAGTTTTCCCTGGGAACTCATGACTGGGGTCACGTACAACACAATGGCCAGGAGTCTCTACACTGGCATCACTTAAATCAGTGCATGTAGGCAGGGCACCATGCTTTCAGTCCTGCCCTTCTACAAATCATTTTATCAAGTGACTGACACGCTCATGTACTAAGCCCAAGTTGCAAATAGAGGTGGGAATGCAAGCAGATGAATTGAGCAAGCTGTACCAGTGCCAAACCAATGGTCTGGCTTGATTCTAAGGGGCAGAGAACGACTTTGACGTTGCTGCGCCGGCTCTGCGCCAGCTCAGCAAGGCCAAAACTGTTCAGGGACCACCCACCAGATTATGAGTACAACTTGTGTCTGGCTGACTTTTTGGTCCTTTCTTTTGCCGTCCCCACAGTGGTGCCCTGAAAACGGGCACCGCATTGGGAACGCAAAAGAAGTTCCAGCACGGCATGGACTGTGACGTGGGGTGCATGTAAACATGGGAGCGCATGTTGTGCCCCCCTGAATGCATTCCCATGGCGGCGGGAGCATGGGGACCCTCTAGGCCCCCTTTGTTTCTCCTTCGCCAGCCTTTTCCTGGCGGTGAGCACTCCATGAAAAAGCTGGTGGAGGGGAAACTCATAAAATACTCGGTGGACCGCGGTGTCCCAGCCTTGCATATTATATAGGCCTGTGCTCTGCTCCACCACGAGGGAACGGCGGCTCCCTGGCTCGGCCGGCGCAGCGGTGGACGGTCCAAAAAGCTGCCTCGGAATAAGGTGGACGCAAGACCGCCACCATGAGTAATCGGCCCTTAAGGTCAAGATTTACAAACCTGCCACACAACACAGTGCAGCACCCAAAGTGAGAGGGAGAGAGCAGGAAAGCACCATGGGCCGTATTACGTATAGGCATTGTTTGTGGCCGGCGCACCTTTGAAAAGGTGAGCCGGGCGCAAACAATGCCAATGCGACCCATTATGGTGAATGCGCTGCCCCCAGGGCAGCCGCGAACTCGCGCTGCCCTGGGGACAGCGCATTCATGTGAAAACATGGAGCAGCAGGGTGTTGACCCTCCTGATTGTCAGCTGAGGGTGGGGTGCGCTGTCCTATGGACTGGGGCACGCTGGGACCTGTATTAACCTGTTGACTAGTGGTGAGCCCGCCGACTGGGGTGGAGCGGTCATTCTTTAGAGCCAGTGGTGCAGCAGGGGGCCCGAGTCGAGACCCTGAGACCCCAGGACTCATGTTGATAGAGGGCAGTGGAGGCCGTCTGTCCAGGAGTCTCTGATAGGCAACGATCCGCCACTGATGTTGGGCCTACCGGTGGGTCACTATTAGTTCATCAGAGCTGGTGAGACTGTACGTGAGTGCCCACACATAACGTCTACAGGGTGCTCATGAGGACGTCAGCCCAAACACAGGGCGGCGCACTTCGCTGATTTCCCTGCCTGGGGCCCCCCTTGATCCTTCTCATGGAGAGCACTCTAGAACAATATGCTACCCTCACGCCCGCTACCCAGCGACTGGCGCGTCTTGGAAGCTCACGCAGTGACACAGGGTGGGAGTCCCCTCGTAGGAGCCCTCCCGGACTGATCTCATGGCGGCTATCCAGGGTTCTCAGGCGGCCTTAGAGGGAAAAATTGAGCCAGTCTCCATAGAGGTGAACCTCCTGCACACCAACCTGTGAAAAGTGTCTGACAAGGTTAATGTTGGGGGGGGCTCCATTGTTGATCTGCAAGCCGAGGTAGCGACCCTCAAGAAACAGGTGGCCGCTCTTACATCAAAAACAAGGACTCTGGAGGCGAGGGCCGAGGACGCAGCGAGGCGATCCAGCAGAAACAAGGTCTGCCTCCTGGGTTTTCCTGAGTGTGCCGAGGGGGGCGAGATGGAGACGTTCATAGAAACATGGATCTGGGAGTTCTGAAGCCCACGGATTGTCCCCACAATTTGCAATTGAAAGAGCTCACCGTGATTCGGCAGCCCCCCTGAGGTTGTGGGCCCGCCATATGCTATCATAGCGCGCATCCTGAATTATAGGGACAGGGACTGCCTCCTCCGGTTGGCTCAAGAGGCCAGTGATCTCCTGTTTGAGAACCACTAGATCTCCATCTTCCCCGATTACACACTAAAAGTGCAAGCTCAACACAAATCTTTTCTGGAGGTGAAGAGACAACTGAGGGTTTGGGCCTTTGATATATGTCTTCATATCCTGCCCGCTTGAGAGTCATTTCGGGGGGAAAGTTGCACTTATTCGATCGACACGGCAGAAGATGTTTGGAAGTGGCTGGAGATGTGGGACAAAGTGCTAAAGGAACAGCGTGGATCCTGAAGGGCGAAGACACGAGGTGGAGCGACGCCCCAACATTCAGATTGAAGGGCCCAGGATGACCATGGGGACACTGGTACTGACAGAGGCCAGGATAACACTAGAGATATTGAACAGGAGGATGGCACCATGGCGCTGGAGGCTCCCAGGTCAGGGCCATGTTCCCGGGGACTACATCAGTTCTGACAATGGACGTTGAACTCATAGATGCAGCAGCTGAGCATGAAGAGGTCTGAGGGTAAGGGGAGTGGGAGGGGGAGGACGAATGTTGAGGGTTGTCATATTGTATGTAATAAAGTATGGCATACCACACATCTTACACGAGGGCGGGGGAGCCCTCTCCACTTTTAGTGGCAGGCTGTTAGTTGGGGAGAGGGGATTTTAGGCTGTGAGTCCTGACAGCAAGACACACAAAGTGTCTGAACACACAGTTAAGTTATGTCGTGGTTTGTTCTGGGTGGGGGGTGTTACACGGTTAATTTCTATTGTATGGCCCCAAGTTCCTATGGGGGTTTGTTTGCTGACTCCAGTGCATGTGCAGTTACTACTTTGGGTGTGTTGGCCCCCTGCGATGGGTACCCTAACTCCTATCTGGGAGACTGCTAAATGGGATTTGGGGGGGAGGCACCTATACCCCATGGCTGACTGTACTAATATCGTTACCTGAAATGTCAAAGGTTTGAGGAGTTACACAAAACGATACACAGATCATTCATTTCTTTGGCGCCACCGGGTCCATATAGCCTGCTTACAGGAGACATATTTAATGAGAGATGAGGTCAACTCTTTACGAACACCTAATCATCCTATGTGAGGGGGGTGGCGATCTGGGTGGCGATCTGAGTGGCTCCTGGCGTCCCCTTCAGACATGTATAGTGAGGCCGATGTGGAGGGACGTTATCTGCTCCTTCAGGGTACGCTGGATGGCTGGATCAACATTCTAAGCACTTATTGCCCAAATACTGATGAAGGGCAGTTTTATGGAGCCATGCAGACCCTGTTAGAGGGCAGCGTGGGGACCCACATAATCGGGGCGGGTTATTTTAATTGTATACTTGACGAGGACAGGGACCGTTGCCTACCACGTGACCCGGTATAAAGCCCCAGATGACGGAGTCCCTCTCCCGGGTCATGAGTAACTTTGGCCCAGTAGATGGCTGGCTTATGCCTCACCCACGATTGGTAGAATTCACTTGCCGTTCACTAAGGCACAACACATACAGCCGCTTAGACCGACTGTTGGTAGCGGGATGGAATTGGAGATTATTCAGGCGGCGGAGCATTTGGGGAGATTCCTATAAGACCATGGGCCAGTGCTGCTATGTTTACATTGGGGGAGGACAAGGGTGACCAGGAGATGGCGCAAGCCCTCGGAGCTCCTGACAGACCCAGCTAGTCGGGAGACATTAGCAATTGCTATTCAGGAGTATCTGGAAGGCAACTGGGGCATTACTACTTCCAGGGCTAATGAATAGGACTCCCTCAAAGCGGTGATCGAGGGGGTTTGTATAGGGACCACATGCAGCATGCGCCGGCAACTGGTGGCAGACCTTGGAACCTATGTGTGACAATAAACTGATCTTCGGGGGGGGGGTAGACTAGGCGGAGACGCAAGGGCGAACTTTTGATGTACAACACTCCTTAGCTGAGCAATGGGAGACCTTGGACCACAACACACTTACTGCCTACCGCCGGCGTCTGCACCGGGAAGGTGAGAAGTCTGGCCAGTTATTGGCCTGGATTCTGAAGTGCGAATGTAAGATCCCACCTATATTGTACATAAAACCACCAGACGGATGATGCGTGACAAAATGTGAGGTTCTTGAGATCTTAGTAGACCATTTCAAGGGTGTATATTGGGCTGGCGTTGAGGATTGTCCGGAGCTGGCAGAGGCATTCCTTGCAGGACTGGATCTGCCTTGTCTCTCACAGGATGAAGCAAACGTCCTGGAGGAGGCTATTACCCTGGAGGAGCTCAGGCTTGCCTTACGGGAGATGAATACTGCAAAGGCCCCTGATATAAGATCATTTGTAGAGCGCTTGGTTACACCTAGTCGGTGTGTCCCTGCGCTGGACCAAAGATCACCGAAAGGAGGAATCGGGGCAAAAGATATCAGGACCTGATTAGAATTGAATATGGTTACTGAACAGCCAGGTTTTCAATTTCTTCCTAAAGTCAGTTTCAGAGAGGGAATCTCTGAGGGTACGTGGAAGAGAGTTCCATAATTTAGCAGCTACATAAGAAAAAGATCTTGCTCCCATTCTTGCTTTCCTGATCTTGGGGATAGTTGCCAGTTTCACATCTGAGGATCTGAGGTTCCGGTTAAGTGTGTAAAATTGGACCAGAGAATGAAGATAGCTGGGGCCTTGTTTATTTAGTATGCGACGACATTTGCATAGAGCTTTCAAACCACTTCTTTTAGACACTGGAAGCCAGTGTAGGTGGTCAAGAGCGCCTGAGGCTGATGATCTTTTGGGGAGATTTAGAATCAGTCTTGCTGCCTCATTTTGGACTTGTTGCAACATTTGGAGATTCCCTTTAGATGCACCTATATAAAGCACATTCCCATAGTCTAGTTGGGAAGTAATGAGTGCATGAACTATGGTTTCCGAGAATTAGTTGGAATTAGGTCAAGAATTTTCCTCAATGTCTTTAGGGTGCCAAAACACTTTCCTGCTTTTTTCCGAATTTGGTCTTCAAAGGAAAGTTTTGAGTCAAAAACTACTCCCAAATTATTGACCTTTTGACCTTTGAGTAAGCCAAGTTCCTACAGGCTTACTCAACGTCCCTGCCGGGGAAGCTACTAGAGGTATTCTTGGAGGCTCGGAGTGTTGGGACCCTGATTCCTACTATGCGTGAGGGTATCATGTGCCTCATGCTGAAACCGAGGGAAGCTCCAGAGGATATGTCCTCATATCGCCTGCTGACTATGATTAACTCTGACGTTAACGTTCTCTGTAGGTTGTTGGCCAAATGCTTGCAGTGGGGGGTGCGCGGGCTGGTCCATGAGGTCCAATGCGGGTTCATGCCAGCTTGGAGCACGGCGCATAATCTCCAGTGGTTAACACATGTGCTACACGAAACCACTGGGAGGGACGAAGATATGGCGCTAGTGTCGATTGATCTCGAGAAGGCTTTCGACACTGTCAACTGGAGCTATCTCATGACAGTGCTCCGGGGGATGGGGTTTGGCCCAGGGTTCCTGGGTTGGATTAAATTATTGTACAAGAACCCCATGGTGGGACCTAGGTGGGGGGTGAGGTGTCAGGGCATGGGCGGTTGGGAGGGGCACTCATCAAGGCTGTCCCCTCTACCCGCTTCTGTTCGCTCTAGCTGTCGAGCTGATGGCGATGTTATTACGCAGGGAGTCAGAGACTTGGGGCCTACGGGTGGGGGAACAAAATTACATTGTCCCCTTATTTGCAGACGATGCACTAAGCTACCTCCACAAACCTGTGGAGTCGGTCCTGCTCCTAATGAGACATATGACAGCTTTTGGCTGTGTTTCTAGGCTACGGGTCAATATCAGAAAGACTTTACTGTTACCACTGGGGAGACTTGCCACAATACCACCCGAACAGTTACCCGAGCTTGAGATACGCTAGGAGGGGATGAGTTCTCGCCACTTGGGGCTGATGCATGCACATACAGAGTACACCTACAGGCACCTCAATGTGGACAGGGTTTTGAGGGGCCTGACCGGGTCGATTAACTTTTGGAAGATGCCACTCCTGTCGGTTATTGGACGGGTGGCCATTGCCAAGATGGTCTTTCTTCCTCGCTGCTTATACCTTATTCAGAACTCGTTTTTCCCACTCAGGACAGACTTCTTTTGTTGTCTCGATAGCCTGTTCATTTTGTTGGTGTGGGCCAGGAGACGCTGCCGAGTTGCCCTGGTGGTACTTAAGAGGGACATGAAAGAGGGAGGAACTGCGCTGTCAGATATGCAACTCTACTACTTTGCAACACACCTCCAATATGCGGCTTGATGGCTGACAGACACAGACAATTGGGAAACAGGGCTTATTTTTTTAGAGTTTTACATAGCGCAAACTTGACCCAAAAGTATCGGGTATCAGAGCGCTTTACATGAGCACCAGTTACGTTACATGAGCACCAGTTACGTTTTTGTTAGGCACGGGGAGATTAGGTGATTTGCCCAGAATCACAGGATGTTGAGTGTCATTGCCGAGACTCGAACCTGGTTCCCCAGATTTGAGATCGACCGCCCTAGCCCGTTAGGCCACATCCTCTTCCCAAGAGGCTGTTGTGGGGTATGCTTGGCGAGGACACATTGCCACGCTTATTGATGAGAGGAGGCTGCACTGCCGATCAGATCCCGTATTTGGTGCAGCATACAGCTCGGGTGTGGGAGCTGGTGTTAAAAAAGGAATTGCACAGGGCCCCCTTTGACAGATAGTTACCATTTGGGACCTTGAGCCCTTTCGGTCCATAGATCAGGATATGCCCCTGGAACGATGGAGGGAGGGGGATGCCTTTTAGTGGGGCATCTCTACCCAGGGGAGATGTTCCTTACGTTTCAAGACACACAGGACACCTTTGGTATGGGACGGGTCACTTCCTCCACTAGACCGAGCTAGAGAACACGGCTAGGGAGATATGGCGCACCCACCCGGCGGCTCCACCGCCTTCTCATACACTGGGAGGTTTGATCAGATAGGTCGAGGACAGGCACCTTATTACACTTTTCTATAAAGCTCTCAGGAAGATTGGTGTAAAATCTCTTGCTGAGGAAGGACAGCTTGGGAGGCAGACCTGAGCACCCAGATTGAGGACTCTGATTGGGCTCTTGCATGTGGCCTGGTGCAACGGGTGTCATGTAATCACAGATTCAAACTGCTGCACTTCAATTTTTTACACTGTACATACATGACACCTGTGGGGCTGCACAGAATAGACCCCACCAGGGAAGCAAAATGTGCTTGCTGCGGGGAGGTAAATGCCACCTTTTTGCATTTGGCATGGCAATGTACCGAGGCCTTAAACTATTGGAAGGAGGTGATCCCCAGAGTGGGGGAGGTTACCAACAATGAGATTTCTTGCACACCGATGGTGTGCTTACTGGGGATGGTAAAGCAACCCCGCAAATGCAAAATGCCCCACAAAGTTTTGCAACTTGCATTGTTCCTAGTTAAACGTAGAGTTGCCATAGGCAGGATGGGGTCCCGGGTGCTCAGGACAGATCTCTGGGTCAAAGATGTGTTGCAATGGGGGACCGCAGAAGAGCACCATATGCGTATCTCCTGCACAGATGAGAGAGCTCCAGAAGCAATAGAGGCCTGGAGACAGCTGTTAGATGAGATCAATACATATGGTAACTCAGACTCTGACTCTGACCAGGGTCAATAGATCAGTTATTTATTTAAACATTAGGTGCCCTCTGATGAGGTCACCTAGTGCGAAAATATTCAATGCATACATTTATTTGGCTTGGAGACTTGATGTACACAATGATGGTCTATTTCCTGCTTATGGGGTACAAGGAGTCTGGTGGGGGAACACTTTGACTGCACAGTTGATATGCACCGAATGTCATGTTTACTGTTTTGGGAACAACGAAAACGAAAATAAAGGTTTCAAATAAAACTTTCTCAAATAGAGGAAAAGGATGTGGTAAAGTTGCAGGTTTCCTGAAGAATAGTTTTTATGTAAATGTAAGTCAGATTGGATATCTGTGAATGAGCACAGTGTCCTGTATCACCACCTTACTAATTTAGAGATACTGATGGCATCCCATCCTTTGAATACCTGAAGGGATTGGACCACACAGGGGCCTCCCGAGTAATTTTTATACATACAAATAAATCGCCTTCAGGGTGTCCTTCCATAAATAGTTCACCATGGCTGTAGTGATGAAATGTCAGGATGTATAGAAAGTGTATCGGGTGTGTGACCCTCATGGACCACCATTCAACTGTGATTGTTAATTATTAGCTGAGAGTGCAATATTAATAAAATTGCATGTTTAGCATACCTATGCCTCCATCAAACAGGGATTTAATGGAGTTATTCATTGTCACTGTCACTATTGAGTTAACTTGTACGAAGAAATGTTGCGGGATTGGTAGGGGTAAGTTTGGAGCAGGTTTTGGCAACCAGTTGATCACGAGCTACTTGGAGCTTGCTGAAACCTTCAGAGTAGCTCGCAGCCTTGAACTAATTTTAAATAAAGCTGGGTCAATAAGAGCTACTTGGAGCTCGCTGACACCTTCAGAATAGATCGCGGCCTTGAGCTAATTTTTAAATAAAGCTGGGTCAATAAGTGTTACATTTTCCTTTTAAAGATAAGGAAGTCTGTACTTATTTTAGTCAGGCCTCTTCAGCTGTAGACGGAATCTGAATCAATATCATAACTTACTTTGTGAATTTTGAATTGGAACACAGACGACAAGAGATTTTGACAAAAAGTCAATTTTTTACTTTTACTTTTTCTCTATGGATCATATATTCTTATGTGCCTAGTATAAGAATTTTGTTCAAACCATAGTGTCTGGATCTATGAACATTAGGCTTAAAGTCAATGAAGCTAGAGTGGGGGTGTCCGGTAACAATGCACAAGCTACTTGGCCTTTAGTAGCTCAAAATGATTTTCAATGATCAGAAGTAGCTCTCACTACAGAAGAGGGGAGATACCTGGTTTAGAGTTACATAGGTGTCTAGGAAGAGGCAGCATTTTAATCATGGTGACTTGCCCCGTCAAAGATAGTTTGTTGGGGGAACAGTATATAAAGTCCCTTTACATGCTATGTAGCATGGGAGGCATGTGGGGGCAGCAACCTCTCACATTAAAAGAAGTATCACTTTGGGTAGACCCAATCACCAAACAGTGTTTAGCACTCTGTTGGTGAGAAACATTTCAAATCATGTAGAGAACGTCTCAGTGACTCTACATAGGAAATATACTGTATCTGCTAGAACATTTGATGAGGAGCAGGCTGTCACGTGAACTCAGTGCTATGAACTTTCAATCCTACAATGTGATTAATGGGAATAGTTGGCAGTGTTCAGTGTGTGTTGTGAAAAGCAAACATGAGACAGGCAAGGGCTATTATTGCTTGTTTTCCAGGACTTTCATACTTATCCAAAGTGGTCCTTCCTTCTGTATATATGGCATTCCCATTTGAGTACTGGAAGCCCTTAGTGTGTGGGAGTCAGTATCCGTATCTCAAGCACTTAAGTGGTAGAATTTGCTTCACTTGCGTTGTAAATTAATGTATGCATTTTATTTTTAGTTCTTAAAAATATTGTATTATTTTCTATATTTGTAATGACATTTTAAAACATATACCTTTTTAAAGTTTAGTGTTATTTATTTTGCAGAATGCTGGTTTTATATTGATTTTTGATGGGGAGTGTTATAAAATAATATTTTGTATTTTTAAGTTATTACATTTCTTAAATGATTTTTACAGTTTTTATTTACTACCTAAAATCTATATTTCTAGGAGTTTTGGGTGGGTAGTTGTTTAAAATGTATATATTTTAATTATTTGGTTGTAAATAATTATATATATATATATATATATATATTCACTGAAAAAACCATAGGTTTTAGGGACAGTTATAGTTAGTTGGACATTGCACTCGTACAAAACCCGTGAAATTCCCCCGTTATAGTTAGTTCAGCTAACTATAACTCGCGCCCCCGCAATGCTCTGCTGATGACGTCACATATTACATCACTCATGACATGGTCAGTGACATCACTGATTACATCATGCAGTGACTGTGTGTTTCTATAAAGTTTAAATATGTTTACTATATATGCCAAGGTGTATTGAATAATGAGTGGGTGTATAAGTGTCTGGATGGATGATTTAGTAGGTGCGTGACTGACTCTATAAGTGAGTGATTAAACGTATCTTACTAAATGCATTGGTTAGTGACTAAACTGTGTGAATGTCTTTATCCGTCTGTCTGTTGGTGTGTAAGTGGCTGCATGGGTTTGTAAATAGCTACATGAGTGTCTATATGAGTTATTGATTGGTTGTCTGAGTATCTGTATGGGTGCCTGAGTGCTTGTGTGGATGGGGTGTGTGTGACTGCACATAGATGTATCAGTGGGTGATTCACTGGGTGCATGGTTTCAAGAGTGCATCTGTGATGGACTGTATGGGTTGGTGAGTGTGTGTATGGGTGTGTTAGTGAGTGAAAGTATATCTCAGTGGTACATGTGTGAGTAACTACATATGTGAAAGGCAGTATATATGTGTGTTGGAGTGTATAAATGGGTAAAAGTGAGAGTGTGTGATTGTGAGAGTGGCTGTATGGATGAGTGTGTACTTGTATTAGTGATTGTATAAGAGCGTAAGAATGTGCTAGTATTTGTATGAGTAAGTGAGCTGGTGTGTGTATAACTGTATAGGTGAGTAAATGGCAGTGTGATTAATTATTTGCATGACTGACTAGGTGTGTGAGTAACTCTATGGATGAGTGGCGGTGTGTGAGTGTCTATGTAGGTGTATGAGTGCATATGATAGTCCTGTACTGAGTGACCGTAAGTATGAGTGACTGTACAGGTGAGTGAGTGGATGTGTGTGTAGACCTAAGAATCAGTGAGTGGGTATGTAGTTATTGGTGTTGGAGTGTCTATGGTTTTGAGAATGGCAGTCTGTAATTTAGAGTGGGTGTATCAAAAGTTATATTAGGGTGTGAGAAGATGCATGAAATTATCACATGGATGATGTCATGGATGATGTCATCAGTGATGTCATTTTAGATGTCATCAGTGATGTCACTGACCATGTCATGAGTGATGTAATATGTGACGTCATCAGCAGTGCATTGCAGGGGCGCGAGTTATAGTTAGCTGAACTAACTATAACGGGGGAATTTCATGGGTTTTGTACGAGTGCAATGTCCAACTAACTATAACTGTCCCTAAAACCTATGGTTTTTCAGTGAATTTCTAAGGTTTTTTAAATGCTAATTTCTAACTATAACGTGCCTGAAACCTATGGTTTTTCAGTGAATTTCAAAGGTTTTTTAAATGCTAATTTCTAACTATAACGTGCCTGAAACCTATGGTTTTTTCAGTGAATTTCAAAGGTTTTTAAATGCTAATTCCTAACTATAGCATATCAGAAACCTATGGTTTTTTTCAGTGAATTTCAAAGGTTTTGTAAATGACAATTTTTAAATGTATTAATTGTTATATTTATTTTTTGATACTGATTTACTACATTTTTTAAACTATTTATTTTTAGATATTTTATTTTTTAAATTACATTGTAATTACATTATACATTACATTACAAAATATACTTTCTCAGAATGAATGACTTTAGTTTAAATACTTTGCAAATAGGCAATAGACTTTTAAGTACAGTAGTTACAGTTGTTGCAATGGGCAACACAATTTCAAACACAATGCAACATTGAGCTCAATGTGAATTTCTTAAATGCAATTAGTTACTTTATGGATTACTTTTCAAACCACAGGACTGGATCCTAGATTCAGTCCTGGGACATCTCCTGTAAACAGTTGAGTAAAAGCGTTTTGGTTACAGTAGTGATTTTTAAGGAATATTATTGTATTTTAAAAGTTGACAGAAACTTTTCACATAGAATCACCAATGTTATCCTATGGGAGGAAATTCACTTAGCAGGTAAGTAGTGTTATCGTTACTTTTTCTTACTCAGTGGTGGATCCTGGATCCAGCACTGGTGCATCTCCTGTAAACAGTTGAAAGAATGCGTTTAAGTCATACAGGCGATTTTTATTTCAAATGATCTTTATTCATTTATATGAAAGGAAGGAGAAGATCATCAAATAGAAACTGGTGACTTGGCGAGATTAGAGCAATAAGTACATATCAATGAACATATGAATGGACCACATATCAATGAACAACAAAGGAGCCTCCTTACAATTGCAGGCAATACATATGTGTCCCAACAATGGGCTAGAAAGAACTAACCTCCTATACATACAGGCGATTTTTAAGGAATATTTGTAGTTTGTGAAAATTAACCCTTTGAAACTTTTCTGCTGAAAACCAGACAATGGATTCCTATGGAAGGAAATACAAGTTACTGGTAAGTACGGTTAGAATTACTTTTCAGGGTCAGTGCTGGGCTAAAAGATGCAGCACTGGGTTCTCTCCTGATAACAGGTGAGTAAATTGGAATTCGTAGTTCGGCTGATTTTAGAGGAATATTATAAAGTTCCAAAACTCCACACTTAGAAGAATTTCCAAGTGAAACCAGTCAATGATATCCTAAGGAAGGAAATTCAAGTTACTGGTAAGTACGGTTAAAATTACTTTTCATGATCAGTACTGGGCTCAAAGATGCAGCACTGAGGTCTCTCCTGATAACAGGTGAGTAAATCGGAATTCGTATTTCGGCTGATTTTAGAGGAATATTATAAAGTTCCAAAACTCCACACTTAGAAGAATTTCCAAGTGAAACCAGTGAATGTTAGCCTATGGAAGGAAATTCAAGTTACTGGTAAGTACGGTTAAAATTACTTTTCAGGATCAGTACTGGGCTCAAAGATGTAGCACTGAGGTCTCTCCTGATAACAGGTGAGTAAATCGGAATTCGTATTTCGGCTGATTTTAGAGGAATATTATAAAGTTCCAAAACTCCACACTTAGAAGAATTTCCAAGTGAAACCAGTGAATGTTAGCCTATGGAAGGAAATTCAAGTTACTGGTAAATACGGTTAAAATTACTTTTCAGGATCATTACTGGGCTCAAAGATGCAGCACTGAGGTCTCTCCTGATAACAGGTGAGTAAATAGGAATTCGTAGTTCGGCTGATTTTAGAGGAATATTTGCACAATGGTGAAGGAAGGGGTGGGGCCTGAGGTGACAAGTCTGCAAACACGCCCTGTGGCGCGTTTTAAGTTGGAGAATTAATTCCTCCTCAATCCCGAGGGTCCCTAGGGGCCAACTAGCCCACCAGATACCTCCAGTATGCGCCAGAGAGCTGCTTTGCAGAGAGGTGTTCAGAGGCCACGCCCCTTTTACAACACTCTGCAACGCAGCTCCGTGGCGCTCACTGGAGGTAGCCTGGTGGGCTAGTTGGCCTCAGGACCCTCAGGATTGAAGGGGATTTAATTCCCCATCTTAAAAACGCGCCCACGGGCCTGTTTGCACACATGTCACCTGAAGCCCCGCCCCCTCCCTTCACCACTGTGCAAACGCGTCCCGTGGCGCGTTTTAAGTTGGGGGATTAAGTCCCTTGAATCCTGAGGGTCCCTGGAGTCCAACTAGCGCACCATGTAGCTCCAAAAGCGCCACAGAGCTGCGTTGCATAGAGGTGTAAAAAGGGCGTGGCCTCTGAACACCTCTCTGCAACGCAGCCCCTGGCGCATACTGGAGATTCCCGGTGGGCTAGTTGGCCCCCAGGGACCCCCAGTATTCAAGGGGAATTACTTCCCCTTCATACAACGCGCCAGGGGGCGCGTTTGCATAGTGCTGCAGGGAGGGGGCGGGGCCTCCGGCACAATGCCGTCTTTTCTTTTTTTTTATGGGAGGGGGGCTGCGTGGCCTCCCTTCCCTCGTCCACTTTTGTCCCCGGGGACCCCATCCCCGGGCCTGAGGCTGTTCTTTTATTTATTTTTAAAACGGGAAGGGGCCGCGTGGCCCCCTCCCTGGGCCTGTATTTGCCCTGGGACCCCATCCCCGGGCATGCCCTCTTTTTTATTCAAATAAATATTTGGAGGGGGGCTGTGTGGCCCCCCTCCTCAGGCCATTAAAGGCTCTGGGGACCGCATCCCCCGGGGCCGGCCTTTGCGTCCTTTTTTTTTTTAAATTCCTTTTTTTGGGGGGGGGGCTGCGTGGCCCCCCTCCCGGGCCACTAATGGCCCCAGGGACCCCATCCCATGCTAACATGCAGCTCCCCTTATGGAAAAGCAATCTGCTTTGCTTCATTGAAGCGAGAGTAGGTTTCCCTGCTCTCGCTTCTATGAAGCATAGCAAGTTTGCAATGACAGGACGGGTGCCGCGAGGCTCCCGTCCTGCCATTGCAAACAGCAGTGTCCCGGGGTAGGCACCCCGGGACACTGCAGGAGCCGGCCCTGGGGGGTGGCGGTCCCCAGGGCCACCACAGGCTCCAGGAGGGGGGCCGTGCGGCCCCCTCCCCACTTCTGCAAAGCCCCGGGAGGTGGTGGTCCCCGGGGCTTCGAGGGTCAAAACGGACCCCCATTTAAAATGTTAGTGCCTTGGGAGGTGGCGGTCCCGGGGCGTGTGGGGGCTGGAGCCCCCACACAGGTATTTCAAATTTAAAAAGAAGCCCGGGGGTGGCGGTCCCCGGGGCTGCGGGAGGGCACAGTGCCCTCCCGCACCATTTTTATTAGAAAGCCCCAGGGGTAGCAGTCCCGGGG
Organism: Calotriton arnoldi; assembly: GCA_963921515.1. Classification (NCBI taxonomy): domain Eukaryota; kingdom Metazoa; phylum Chordata; class Amphibia; order Caudata; family Salamandridae; genus Calotriton; species Calotriton arnoldi. Next base: position 4,984 of record CAWUFW010002454.1, on the reverse strand, counting down.
CTTGGGGAACATAGAGGCCCCCATTAACTATAAACCAACCCCCCGCATGCCCCCGGGACTTGGCCCAGCCGGGGCAAAATAGCATTGAAGCGCGGAGACCGCGCTTCTATTTTTTACGGCGGGATCCGCGCACCCTAAACGCATCCCGCCGATTTAAAAAAAAAAAAATGCTTTTTTCTGCCCAGGGGGTCCTTGTGGGACCCCCTGAGCAGACCTAGGTGGTCAGGGTGTTTCTACCCTGCCCCCTTTGTGCGTTTTGCGCACTTGTTTCTCTGCCTCAGTTCTACCGAGGGACAAAATGGCTGCAACACTTCCTGATTTGGAGTGTTGACAGCCAATTAGCATGCAGCTCGTGATCGGGAGGGTGCGCGAATCCGACGCGGCCATAGATATATATGTGATTTTCCTTTTGATTTTCACAGGAACTACTGAACGGATTTACACCATTTAACAAAAGGGTTCTTTCTGAACCAAGAACTACCTCTTTGCCAAATTTGGTGTAATTCCGTTCAGCAGTTCGGGCTGTAGCCGTGGCTAAAGTTTCCTATGGGAAAATGAATGGGAAAACATGTTTTAGGACCCCCTTTTTCTCGGCCCCCGCTTGACGAATCACCCCGAAACTTTCAGGGTAGGAGCGGACCGGAGCGGGCCATAAAGTTTGAAAATTTCGCAAAGATTCGTCAACCGACGCAAGAGTTATTTCAAATATAATGTTGCGGATTTCCTATGGAAAATAGGTCCTAACTATAACTATCTACTGGCGACCGCCAGTAGATAATATATATATATATATATATATATATATATATATATATATATATATATATATATATATATATATATATATATATATATATATATCAAAAGATCTCTTGGTGTTTGACAAAGACCCCGTACCTTAGAATGCACAAATGAAGTTTCTACATCTCAGGGGTAGTCACGATCTCGTCTGTGTATTTGTTTGTTTGTGCATACCTATATGACAATGGGTACGTGTTCCCAAACAACAGCTGCATGTGTGTGTTTTGTCGAGAAAGGAGCCGAGTGCTCTGAAACGCGTAGAGTGGATGTGAGATTGGATTAAAAAATTCACACTGAAGAACAATTTTGTGGCCTTGGCGTATTTTGGACAGTATTCCGAGAAAATACTCGTTGTTTTATATATATATATATATATATATATCAATTTACTCCTTCCCCAATCATTCGAATTCCGACTGATAAACATAGAGTACGGACTCCACTTATGTGCAAAAACGTCTGTTTATTTAAACATCGCTCCAGCTGTCATGACGCGTTTCGGTCACTGCCGTGACCTTGATCACATAAAACATATATATATATATATATATATGCCTCAACAATCTCCCCATTTAAACGCAAGAGACGGCACTCAGGAACAGAAGTAAATAAACTGCTGTTTATTTTATCGGGCCATCCGGACAAACAAGACGTGTTTTGGCTGCGTATTGGAGCATTTAAGGGCTATTAATAAAGATGACAAACAGTACCCCATTGCTAGACATTTGAAGACATTTCACAATCAGAACACCAATCTACTTTCTTTCTGTGTGTTAGACAGGATCCCAGTGAGAGAGAGAGGAGGAAATAGAGTACAAGAATTGAGACGTCTGGAATCTAGATTAATCATTCATTATAACACTCTACCCCCCCTCTGTTCTCAATCTTGATGAAGAATTAGCAGTGCATTTAGGGTAAATAAGCCAATAATGTAAATAAGTAGATTCTTGGAAGTTATGCCTCTTGACGACAAAATATATTTGAGTAGTAGTTTTAATCACATATTTAGATGTGGTTTTTTAATGAGTTTTTATTTTTCATTACAGATGCCCTGAGTATCACCTGAGTATCACCTGAAGCAAATGAGATGCCAGAGAGCTAATAATATTGAACCCAGGAGAATTTAAAAATGCCAAAATACAGCGGGTTGGGACAACCAACAAGATTTGGGTTTTGCTTAGTAAATCTAGTGCAATGACAATAGCCAATTAGCCCACTTGGGCAGATTGGGGGTACAACTTTACAAATTAAACTCATATTTGAGTTAATGTCAGTATGGCAGTCTTGGGTGTTATTATACACGGTGTGAACAGCAATGACACTATAGTGCAAGGAGTGAATTTGCCCACAGGGGCTGATCCAGGCCAGCTAACATAACACAAATCTTGTATAAACAGGAGATTGATACAATCGTTAAATGTAAAGCAATGAATTTATTTGAAATATAAATAAAATTGTGCTATTTGTGATATTGATTATTGATGCAAAACTGCATATGTTATGTTTAAAAATCTTCCTGAGTATAAACTTGTCGACCTGCATTGGTGCTGCAAGAATTTAAAACTGAAATTCCAATATAGAAGTGTAAAGTAATTTGGATGAAATTTAATTCATTTACTGTAGCAGGGTGATAGCTCTTGCAGGCGGCAATTATTTAATTATTTAACCTGTTTAGGTTGTGAAAAAGAAACAATCTAATGGTGATACTTGTGACAGTCTTTTCTCTATGATAATTTAACATTAAAAAAATTGTGTGATATGTTATATAACGGAAGCTGTGGAGTGTTTGTTTACTCATGAACATGGAGCAGAGAGCTCCGAAACGCGTTGATTGACGCTGCCGCTGAAATGAAATAAACACGCTTGAAAAGCAGCAGAGCCGCGGTGTGTTTTCTTTAAAGGATCAAACACTTATAATGGATATATAGGGGTTCGCTACCCTGCCGCGAACATACCATGGAGAAGAGGCTCGGGTCGTAGCGAACAGCAAATGTGGGATTTATATATATATATATATATATTATCTACTGGCGGTCGCCAGTAGATAGTTATAGTTAGGACCTATTTTCCATAGGAAATCCGCGACATTCTATTTGAAATAACTCTTGCGTCGGTTGACGAATCTTCGCGAAGTTTTCAAACTTTATGGCCCGCTCCGGTCCGCTCCTACCCTGAAAGTCTCAGGGTGATTCGTCAAGCAGGGCCGAGGAAAAAGGGGTCCCAAAGCGTGTTTTCCCCATTCATTTTCCCATAGGAAACTTTAGACACGGCTACAGCCTGAACTGCTGAACGGAATTACACCAAATTTGGCAAAGAGGTAGTTCTTGGTTCAGAAAGAACCCTTTTTGTTAAATGGTGTAAATCCGTTCAGTAGTTGCGGAGAAATTAAAAAAATAAGAGTCAAAAATCAATTTCCCATAGGAAACTTTATGCAAGGCTACAGCCCGAACTGCTGAACGGAATTACACCAAATTTGGCAAAGAGGTAGTTCTTGGTTCAAAAGAACCCTTTTTGTTAAATGGTGTAAATCCGTTCAGTAGTTGCTGAGAAAATCAAAAGTAAAAACACATATATATCTGGGCGGAGCCTAACCACACATGTCATCGTGAGATCTGATTGGCTGTCAGCACTTCATCCTGGAATTGCTGGCAGCCATCTTGGGACCAATATAAATGCATTGTAGTGAATCGAAGATTTTGAGGGTTACCAAAAGGAGACCTATAAAGGGTGATAACAGACTTTAGTTACATTAGAATTCATTTGTTGATGGTACCATACTAATTTCAGGAATTGTGGTGTGTTCTAAGGTGATTTTACCCTGTGAAAAACCTTCTGCTGGGATATCATGAATCATGTTTGAGAGAACTATTTTCACATGCTTGTCCCATACAGTTTTGGAAGGTGCTCCAGAAGCTAAAATGAGAGCATATTTTCTGTAAATTCACATTATCTTTCTCAGTCATGTGAGAATGAAGTCTGACATTCTCAGTAAAACATGTACATCCAACAAGGGCAGAGACTGTCAGTTGATTCCTTTGTGTTCTACTGCAGCTTCCCAGAGTGTTCTAAAGAACAACTAGAGTGCTAACAGCCTTACTTATGACAAAAGTATGGCACACCTGAAGCCATCTTGATTGGAATAAACTGGTAACACTTAAAACATTTAATTTAAAAAGGAACAAAATGATGGGGTTCATCTTGTCATAGAAATTATGGTTAGTGCTCTGGAAAGAAAAATTAGGACATGTTTCAAGTGTGATCTCAAATATCTTCCTGTTATATTTCAACAGGAGCAGCCTGTCAGTTGATGCCTTTGTGTTCTACTGCAGCTTCCCAGAGTGTTCTAAAGAACAACTAGAGCGCTAACAGTCTTACTTATGACAAAAGTATGGCACACCTGAAGCCATCTTGATTGGAATAAACTGGTAACACTTAAAACATTTAATTTAAAAGGAACAAAATGATGGGGTTCATTTTGTCATAGAAATTATGGTTAGTGCTGTAGAAAGAAAAATTAGGACATGTTTCAAGTGTGATCTCAAATATCTTCCTGTTATATTTCAACAGGAGCAGCCTGTCAGTTGATGCCTTTGTGTTTCTACTGCAGCTTCCCAGAGTGTTCTAAAGAACAACTAGAGCGCTAACAGTCTTACTTATGACAAAAGTATGGCACACCTGAAGCCATCTTGATTGGAATAAACTGGTAACACTTAACACATTTAATTTAAAAGGAACAAAATGAGGGGGTTCATTTTGCCATAGAAATTATAGTTAGTGCTGTAGAAAGAAAAATTAGGACATGTTTTAAGTGAGATCTCAAATATCTTCCTGTTATATTTCAACAGGAGCAGCCTGTCAGTTGATGCCTTTGTGTTCTACTGCAGCTTCCCAGAGTGTTCTAAAGAACAACTAGAGTGCTAACAGCCTTACTTATGACAAAAGTATGGCACACCTGAAGCCATCTTGATTGGAATAAACTGGTAACACTTAAAACATTTAATTTAAAAAGGAACAAAATGAGGGGGTTCATTTTGCCATAGAAATTATGGTTAGTGCTGCAAAAGAAAATTTAGTGCATGTTTTAAGTGAGATCTCAAATCCTCTTCTATTTCATTAGAAAATTCTGACATGCAGACTGAAACAATCACTTTCAATACCAGCAGTAGACTTCCAGTTAACTCCT